>CM069078.1:9200484-9869897 GCA_035578085.1 Solanum pinnatisectum | reverse complement strand
ATGGTTTTATAGTTTATTATGATTCCTCGAGAATTGGTTAGAGGCGCGTGCTTATTCAAAATGGGAAAGTTATTGCATATGCCTCAAGGAAACTTAAAATTCATGAGAAAATTTATCCTACTACAACCTTGAGTTAGCAAAGGTCATTTTTGCCTTAAAGATTTGGAGACACTATTTGTATGGAGTTCATGTTGATGTGTTTACACCACAAGAGTTTGAATATCTGTTTAATCAAAAGATCTAAATCTTCGCCAAAGAAAGGTGGCTTGAGTTATTGAAGGATTATTATAATGAGTGTTCTTTATCACCCAGTAAAGCTAATACGGCGTGGATAGTCTTAGTCGGATATCTATGGGTAGTGTTACTCATATTGAAGAAGAAAAGAAAGAGTTGGTTTGAGATGTTCATAGACCGCTCGATTAGGTGCTCGATTAGTTGTCTCACCAAAGGTGGTGTTATAGTTCACAATGGTTTGAATCGTCTTTTGTGGTGGATGAAAGCCAAGCAGGTCTTGATCGATTTTGGTAAAATTGAAAGAAGCAGTGGTTATGAAATTCGATGAAGCTTTCTCCCAAGAGGGAGGTGGTGTCCTTAGATATCAAGGTCGTTTGTGTGTTCCAAATGTTGATGACTTGAGGGAACAGATCTTGTCAAAAGCTCATAGTTCCCAGTATTCCATTCACCCGGGAGCCACCAAGATATACCATGATTTACGGGAGGTCTATTGGTGGAATGGGATGAAGAAGAATATTGCGGAATTTGTCGCTAAGTGTCCAAATTGTAAACAAGTGAAAGTTGTGCATCAGAAATTGGGAGGTTTATCCCAAGACATTAGTATTCCTACTTGGAAGTGGGGAGATGTGAATATGGACTTTATTGTTGGTTTGCCTCTCACTCGGTGACAACATGACTCCATTTGGGTTATAGTAAATCAGATGACAAAATCGGCTCATTATCTTCCCGTCAAGGTTTCCTATTCGGCGGAGGATTATGCCAAGCTATACTTAAGGGAAATGGTAAAGTTGCATGGAGTGTCTTTGTCCATTATTTTTTATCATGGTACCCAATTCACTTCTTAGTTTTGAAGTCTTTCCAAAATGGTCTTAGTACTCATGTTGTTTAGTACGCCCTTTCATCCCCAAACCGATGGGCAGGCGGAGCATACTATCCAATTTGGAATATATGTTAAGAGCTTGTGTGATTGATTTTAAGGGCAATTGAGTTGACCATTTTCCATTGATTGAGGTTTCTTATAAAAATAGCTATCACTCGAGTACCAATGGCTCCATTTGAGGCCCTATATGGTAGGAGGTGTAGTATCCTATAGGATGGTTTGAGGTGGGTGAAGTTTCCTAATAGGTCGAGTTGGTATATGAGGCCATAGAGAAAATTTGACTTATTAGAGAAAGGATGAAAACGACTCAAAGTCGACAAAAGTCATATGCCGATGTAAGAAGAAGAGATCTTGAGTTTAATGTTTATAATTGGGTTTACTTGAAAATCTCACCCATGAAGGGTGTAATGAGGTTTGGTAAGAAAGGGAAGGTTAGTCCCTGATATGTTGGCCCATATTAGATTTTGAGACGTGTTGGTAAGGTTGCTATGAGTTAAGATTTGTCAAATGAGTTGGCATTGGTGCATCGGTTTTCCATGTCTCTATGCTTAAGAAGTGTGTTGGAATCGACATCCATAGTTTCCCTTAGAAGGTTTGGGAGTTAAGGAAAATCTCATATGAAGAAGTCTGGTTGATATTTTAGTGGCAAGTCAAGAAGTTGAGAAATAAGGAAATAGCTTCCGTAAAGTATTGTGACGGAATCATTTAGTTGAGGTGCTACTTGGGAGGCCAAGGCCAATATTATGTCCGATATCCTCATCCCTTTCCTTACTCCTACTCTAGATTAAGATAATGTGTTCTCTTGGTTTGTCCCGTGTTTTGGAGTCATGTGTTTTATGTGTTTCCATGATTTATTTATGTTATACATGTTCATGATAAACTAGTGTTTTGAAAGAAAATGAGTTTGTATGATTGATTTTCCTCATGTTGTTGTGCATTGAGTATAAGTTGCCTATAGACTTCATGAGACGAATTGATGAACATGCTTTAGCTATGCCGATGCCGATGTAAGAAGAATAGATCTTGAATTTAATGTTTATGATTGGGTTTACTTGAAAATCTCACCCGTGAAGGTCAGAATGAGGTTTGGTAAGAAAGTGAAGCTTAGTCCTCGATATATGGGCCCATATTATATTTTGAGACGTGTTGGTAATGTTTCCTATGTGTTAGATTTGCCAAATGTGTTGGCATCGGTGCATCCAATTTTCCATGTCTCTATGCTTAAGAAGTGTGTTGGAGATCCGACATCCATAGTTTCCTTAGAAGGTTTAGGAGTTAAGGAGAATATCTCATATGAAGAAGTCTCGGTTGAGATTTTAGACCGACAAGTCAAGAAGTTGAGAAATAAGGAAATAGCTTATGTAAAAGTGTTGTGGAGGAATCATTTAGTTGAGGGTGCTACTTATGAGGCCGGGGCCAATATGATGTCCCGATAGCCTCATCTTTTTCCTTCTACTCCTACTCTAGATTGAGGTAATGAGTTCCTCTTGGTTTATCCCTTGTTTTGGAGTCATGTGTTTTATGTGTTTCCGTGATTACTTTATGTTATGCATGTTCATGAGAAACTAGTGTTTTGAAAGAAAATGAGTTGTATGATTGATTTTCCTCATGTAGTTCATTGAGTATGAGTTGCCTATAGACTTCGCGAGATGAATTGATGAACATGCTTTAGCTATGCTGTTGCTGATGTAAGAAGAAGAGATCTTGAATTTAATGTTTATGATTGGGTTTACTTGAAAATCTCACCCATGAAGGGTGTAATAAGGTTTGGTAAGAAAGGGAAGCTTAGTCCCCGATATATGGGCCCATATTAGATTTTGAGATGTGTTGGTAAGGCTGCCTATGTGTTAGATTTGCCAAATGAGTTTGCATCGGTGCATCCGGTGTTCCATGTCTCTATGCTTAAGAAGTGTGTTGAGATCCGACATCCATAGTTTCCTTAGAAGGTTTGGGAGTTAAGGAGAATCTCTTATATGAAGAAGTCCCATTTGAGATTTTAGACCGACAAGTCAAGAAGTTGAGAAATAAGGAAATAGCTTCTGTAAAAGTGTTATAGAGGAATCATTTAGTTGAGGGTGCTACTTGGAAGGCCGAGGCCGATATGATGTCCCGATATCCTCATCTCTTTTCTTCTATTCCTACTCTAGATTGAGGTAATAAGTTCCTCTTGGTTTGTCCCTTGTTTTGGAGTCATTTGTTTTATGTGTTTTCATGATTTATTTATGTTATGCATGTTCATGAGAAACTAGTGTTTTGAAAGAAAATGAGTTTGTATGATTGATGTTCCTCATGTTGTTGTGCATTGAGTATGAGTTGCCTATAGACTTCATGAGATGAATTGATGAACATGCTTTAGCTATGCTTTTGAGAACGAATTGCATAAAGGCTCCATGAGATTGTGTTGAGCACGATTTTAGCTTGGAGAGAGTAGTTCCTCCTTGAACATGAGTAATTTTAACGTTTCATGCATATTGGGTTGCTAGATGTAGTTCCTACTTCCTTATAATGCATTGAGTATGTTCAACTTGGAGTTGATGTTTCCTCTTTGATTTGTGCATTGCATGCATGATTGGTTGTTAGACTTCACCCTCTTATGATGTTTGAGAATGTCCTAGCTTGGAGTCGATAGTTCCTCCACGCTTATATGTATTTAGATGAAGTTGCATGATAGGTTGGGTTGTTAGTTCCTCTTCTAATCTTATAGAACCAAATTGAATCTCATATGAGGACGAATGATCCCGGGGGGATATTGTAACACCCCGTATCCGAATAGGGAAATGAAAAAATTTTGGGAAGTTTGGTGCTATCCACGAGGCCAACCACGGACCGTAGGTGGGTTCGTGGATAGGCCACCTCTTTTAAGCTTTCAAGGCAGGAACCACAACTGGACCTATGGACGGTTGATAGGTCCACGGTCCGTGGTCCAGGAGCCGTAGGTCAGACCCCAAATACCAAGTTTCTGACCTCGAATGACGGTCCACGGTGACGGACTATAGGTCGATCCATGGTTTGTCGACTAAGTGCATTGGTGGTCAGTTGATAGTTATTTTCAGGGGCAGGTGGGTCTTTTCCTATTTAATTAGTTCCTATACTACGTCGTTTTACTCTTCATTAAGACCCCTATATAAGTATTTTCAACCCCCAAATTACCCTCATTCACTTCATTATTCCAAAATCACAAAAAGATCAAATCTCCTCTCAAAAATATTTCTCTCTAGAAACTTGAAAAAGAAGAAGGATTCACCTACGGTTTCAAGCTAAAGTCTCAATTCCTCCATTGATGGCTAGAATTTAGATTCAAGGTATGATAGTTTTCATCCATGCATTCCTTCCCGTCACGACCTGCATCCGTCGTGAGTGGCACCCACACTAACCTCCAATGGAGAACCATTTCTACAACCCAACCACACCACTAAATTGAAAACTAACAAATTTTAATGATACAAAAGGGCTTAAATGTCTAAAGAAAATTCGAGTTCCATAAACATCAAAAGTTAATAAAACCATTACCAAAACATTTGCGAAAAACAACGCCAAGAATCTGAAAGTCAATGCACCAAAACATCTAAAGTGCAACAAGTCTAAGAAAAAGGGTACAACCCCAACCAACATAAGAAGTATCTAAACAATAGTCTAAGTCCGAAGAGAATGGACTAAACGAAAAGAAGGACTCCATGACAGCCTGAAATAACTGGATCATCCTTGAAATTCTATCACGATCACTAATCTCCTTGCTTAGGTTTATCAGTGGCCGCCTTAAGATGCCCTTTACTCAACAAAGAACGACCAAGTGCAATATCAATACACAACCACGCCATCGGTAGGATCACACGGCTATTCAAGTAAGAGAACATATATAAGCAGTCACAACATAGTAAACATAACATGCACATAATATATATACACATTGGTTATCATTTCAGGAGCAATGTACAATTACAAATTCTCAATAACAAGTAGACATAACAATTCAATGGTCCTCTCATGGAATCCATACCCAAATTATTAGTGTGCCGGAACGTGACACCCGATCCCAATCAGTGTGTTAGAACTTGACACCCACTCCATTATAAGGGTCGGACGTTACACCTGATCCTAGTTAGAGTGTCGGAACATGACACCCGATCACAATCAGTGTGTCAGAACTTGACACTCACTCCATTATAAAGGTCGAGATGGGACACCTGATCCTAGTTAGTGTGTCTAAATATGACACCTGATCTATTAAACACAACCACAATCATAATCACACTCATAATGTACATACTCACAATCATACAATCAAGTGTTGAATCATGGAATACATTTGTTCATTCATACTCAGTTTATTAGGTTTGATCAACAGTGCCTCATTCACATACATTCATGCATGCATTACAATGAAGCAATTACTAACATACATCACATAAACATGCAATCAAACCATCACCTACCACAAAACCAAGCTTGAATCCCCCGAAGGCACTTGAGTCTTCCCTTTTCGAATTATTTCTGCTTGTTCGTGGTCTAAAAATAACAATTTAATGTAAGGATCAATAAATTAAGGTCTAATTACTCGGATTATAACAAACCCAATAACCCAAGACCAAACCTATGATCCTAAGGTGCAGCTAGGGCTTTTTCCCACCATCAAATTCAATCCAAAACCCTCCCCCAATAATAATTACTCAAGAATCTAATTTCTACGGATCGAAAAATGGATTAGGGGAGTAAAATCCTTACCTTTAGCACCAAAATTCATGGAAAACTATCAAGAAATTGTCTTGGTTCGTCTCCTAACTCTTAAGAATGAAGTTTGCAAAAAAATAACGTTGTTGGGGTTTTTCCTCGACATAATTCATGACTGAGCCTATACGACGCCCGACCTAGCCGGATTAATCCTAACCTAGTGGCTTACACAGAGTTAGAGATTAGTAATTTGAGTTCCAAACCCCCATTTCACAACACACCCTCAACCCATGACGTTCAAAAACTACTCATTCACGCTAAGGTCAGTTTTGGGAGTTCAACTCGCCCGAATTCGATTCCATAAAGTCATATGGGTTCCTTAACATCTTAGCTATCTATTCATGTGATGAAATGCATAATTAGATTCCCATTCATTACCATATTTCCCTAGACCTCACCTGACTCAGATTTCATCCAAATCTAGACTAGTCTACAATTTTTCAAATCACTACTCAAAAGTTTTCTGGCCCCAATTGTTTCCCTATTGCCTTTTATATAATGACGAGAACCGGTTGTTACAATAGATACCAATTTACCCATCACTTGTCCCTGAGTGATCAACTAGGAAAAACTGGCTAAAGTAAGAGTAGAGTAGTACCTGAATCATCGAACAACTGGGATACTTGTCTCGCATGTCCTTCTCAGCTTCCCAAGTAGCTTCCTCAATTGGAAGATGTTTCCATTGAACTTTCACGGACTTAATCTCTTTGGTCCTCAGCTTTCGGACATCATGATCAAGAATTTCAATCGGTTCCTCCTCATACTGAAAGTCTTTGTCTAACAACACTGAGTCCTACTTTATGATGTAATCTCCATCCTCATGATACTTATTCAACATGGACACATGAAACACTGGATGAAATACAGATAAGCTAGGTGGTAAAGCCAACATATAAGCCACTGGCCCTACACAGTAAAGAATTTCAAATGGTCCAATGTATCGAGGACTAACATTGCCCTTCTTGTCGAATCTCATCACCCCTAACACTTTAAAAAGAACTTTCTCACCAGTCTGAAATGTCATGTCTCTTACCTTAAGGTCTGCATACTTTTTCTGTCAACTTTGGGCCGCTAGGAGCTTAGCTTGGATGCTTCTTACCTTATCCTAAGCATCCTTCACCAAGTTAACCCCCAAAGGTTTGACATCTCCAGCCTCAAACCATCATATGGGTGATCTACAACCCCTCACATAAAGTGCCTCAAATGGTTCCATGTCTATGCTGGAGTGGTAACTATTATTGTAGGAGAACTCACACAACGGTAGGAACTTATCCCAATGCCCCCCAAATTCAATCACACATGCTCTCAATTTTTGCTCTAACACTTGAATTTCCTCTTTGATCGCCTGCCCATCCGTGGGATGGAAAGTCAGACTAAAAGTGAGTTGAGTGCCCAACTCATCATACAATTTTTCCCAAAACTTGGATGTGAACTACATACCACAATCTGAGATGATATAAAGGGGCAACCATGCAGTCTCACTAGTCACATAAATTTTAGGAAACTACTGAGCATTATAGTATACTCTGACTGCTACCCAAATAAAATCAAACTTACCCCAAAGTCTTGGGGAGACCAACCACAAAATCCATAGCTATCCTTTCTCACTTCCATTTTGGAATTAGCATTCTCTGAAGCAAACCTACAGGTCTTTGATGCTCATATTTTATATGCTGACAGTTTTGGCACTTAGCCACAAACTCAGCTATGTATTTCTTCATGCCATGCCACCAATAAAGTTGCTTCAAATAGCGGTACATCTTGGTCACACCAAGATAAATGAAATACCGCGAACCATTGGATTCTGTCAATATTTTCTGAATCAAGTCATCCACTCGGGGAACACAAATTATCCCCTTAAAAAAAGCATTCCTTCCGCATTAAGAACCATATCTTTTGCCTTACCTATAATACCTCTAAAACTAGTAGACTTAACTAGAGCCTACCGTAAGAGTTCTACAGCTTTACGTGAAGGTTCTAGAGTTTGTTACAAGGGTTAGAATCGTAAAATGACTTCCCATACGTAGAATTAGGGGTGTAGGTGTGAAACGTTAAGATACGACTCCCCAAGGACCAACCAAAGGGGTCCTTGAGGAGGACCCCAAAAAATTCTCTAAAACTGCCAAAAAAAGGCCACCTACGGATGGGACTCACGCCCCGTAAGTGGACATATGCCTCGTGGGAAAGGGTCGTGGGTCAAGTCCCTAAGATAAGAGTTACAGGCCACCACCGAGGAGGTGCAAGATGCTCAGACACACCACGGTCCGTGGGTGGGGCAGTTTTGGTGTTAAATTGTCTTAAGGTGGGGACTTAGGGAATATTCTAGAATTAGTTAGTGATTAAGTAGGGTCATTTTATTATTAATTAGGACACCTATATAAACCTAATAGGCTATTAATTATATGATTCCAAAATCATTATTTTAGATTCACAAAGAGACCCAATTCCCTCCCAAAAATCCTCTCTCTAGGAAGTGAAAAGAAAAAGAAGAGAAGGAAGCTAGGTCAAATTCCTCCATTGTTTCAAGCTTTTGTGAGAATTTTGAATCAAGGTATTTTAGCTTATTCATCTATGAATTCTTCCATCCACAGAGCCCTCTAGATTTCCCCCAATTGTGAAGATAAACCCCAATTCTAGCTAGAGTTTCTTCCTATATTGTGGGTAGTGTTGAGTATGATTCCAATTGAGTGGATAGTACTTGTTTATGATTGAATTAGTATTGAATTATGTTATTATGATAATATTATGTGATTTCAATGGTTAACCCTA
This sequence comes from Solanum pinnatisectum, assembly GCA_035578085.1. Lineage (NCBI taxonomy): Eukaryota > Viridiplantae > Streptophyta > Magnoliopsida > Solanales > Solanaceae > Solanum > Solanum pinnatisectum. The sequence continues at coordinate 9,861,286 of CM069078.1, read as the reverse complement.
GTCTAATTGATGAAATTGAATTATGTGGGTTTATGCCATGAAAGGTGAAATTGAGGATTCATATGTGATCTTCTAGAATTAATGTTATGAGTAGTAATTGTTCAAGAATAGGAACATATAGACATTAATTGAATTAGATTAAAGATTATATGATGGATCTTGACTAGTAAAGTTGAATTTGAACTTTTATGATGATTTATGACTAGAATCACCTAAAAATGAAGCATGTGATTAGAATGCCTTGAAATCTAGGTATGAATGATGATTCTAAGAAGTAAAGCTTTGAGTGAAAGGCTTGTAGTCATGAATGCTGATCACTAGGGTTTTGAGAGTAAAGCCAATATGATGAACTAGGTAAGTTAAGACTTTGAGAGAGAAAGTCTATATGTGAATAGAAGCTTAATGGATAGAATTATGGTGGTAGACCTTTACCTACTTAGTATACCTTATGAATGTATGAAGTGATACAATAACTTGAGTTATGATGATATCCATGTCTAACGTAAAATTCTAGATATGGTATTATGCATAAATATGATATGCCAAGAAAGGTTCTCTCACATAGAATGATTCTAGGTTGAAAGTTTATTCTCACCTAAAATGAATCTAAGTCCTAGGACTATGAAATGTGATGAGGCTTGTGGTGATTCCCCTAAAAAGATTTTTACATGATAGGAATGTGAGGTGATTTCCCTTACTCCTAATTAGTTAGACATGAGGTGATTACCCATGTCATGATATGGGGAGTGTGAGGTGATTACCCTTTATGTATGTATGACTCCCAAGGCAAGTGGTGATTACACATTAACTTTTATGTTGATCATGAAGGTGATTACCTATGATCCTTATGTGATGATGTGGAGGAAAATACCTACATTACACACTAAAATGGATATGGAGGTGAATACCTATATCACATTAAAATGAACATGGAGGTGAATACCAATGATTTATTAATATGTATGACTAGAGATGATAACCCTTGTCTTTATGATTCCATGATATGTATGGCTTGAGGTGAGTACCCTAGTCCTTCATGATGAACTAAATATGTATGTCTTGAGGTGATTCCCCTTGCATTTATGAACATGAGCATGACTAGTTTAGATTGTAGCTTTGTAGGTCCCTCCAATACATGCATGACTAGTGGTGATTCCCCTTGTCTTTATGATGTTAAGAGATGATAAACATGAATGAAGAACCTAAAGTGTCTAGCTTAGCATGGGTAGGATTATTGGGTCTTGTTCATGCATAGCGCAAGCTTGCCTTGAGGTGACTCATGAAGTGTTTCTCTTATATGATGTATGCTTAGATAGGATTGTGTTATAGTTGCCTTCCTTGTTATGTTATGATTGACTAAAGGTGAGAGATTCCCTTGGTTATGAGAATAAGCTAAAGGTGAGATTCTAAGATGCTAAGTGTGAACATGATGACCAAAAAGGAATACTTAGTATGTATGGGATTATGAGAACCTATCCATGCATTGCACAAGTATACTTGGAGGTTACTTATGAAGTGGTTTTCTTATGATATGAAGGTTTAAGTATTGACTATGTATATGGACTATGTTTTATGATGACTAATGTTTACATTATGTCCATGTTGGAGAATACGCGTATGATTATGTTATTGTCTCTTATGATTATGGTATATGTCTCTTATTGACTAATCCTTGTGTTTGATCTCATGGTATTATGTTAGCTAACTTATTTAGTACATTTTGTACCAACTCATACTTTTCCTACATTCTCATCAAATGTAGGGTTTGGTGATTTGAGTTCCATTCTTGAGGATAGGTTTCTAAGGAGCAAGGAGTTGAAGATTTGGTGAGTCCTCATAACTTCGAGGACAAACCCACTATTTACTTTATGTCTTTTATTTTCATATTTTGAGACTATTGTATGGGTTGTATCGCAAGAATTTATTGAAAAAGTTGTATTAGATGGTTTGAGACAAAGTGTAGTAAGACTTTCTCTTGTTTTTATAAAAGACTTCAATTGTATGGATAAAGTTTTTAAAATTTCGTACTTTTCTATTATCTTATGTTATGATATGCTAAGGGCTAAGACCCCTTCGGGGTCAAGTACGCCGTGTTACTTCTAGGGTGTACCCCTAGGTCATAACATTACCAGACATTGTCTTCTTTCTAAGCTCATTCAAATCTCATCCTTAAACTGTTTTGCCTTAATTTACTCCATGAGCGTGGGTCTAACCTCAATGCTAGACAACACCCCACCTTTCTCTGACTGCATGAACTTAGACTCCAAGGTTCGAATCTCCATGGCCAAAGGTTGCTTGGATACACCCAAACTAACTAGGCTACCCATACTTACCTCCTTTTGGCTTAAAGCGTCTACCACCACATTAGCTTTACCCAGATGATATTGGATGGTGACATAATAATATTTAAGTAATTCCATCCACCTTCATTGTCTCAGATTTAGGTCCTTCTGAGTGAATACATATTGCAGACTACGATGATCAGTAAATACCTCACACTTGACGCCATAGAGGTAATGCTGCCAGATCTTAAGAGCAAACACTACCGCTGCCAACTCCAAATCATGTGTCTGGTAATTCCTCTCATGTACCTTCAACTTCCGCGATGCATAAGCTATGAAATACCTATCCTGCATCAACACATCACCCAAACCCGAATGTGAAGCATCACAATAAACAATCAAATCTTTACCTTCCACTGGTATTGCCAGAAAAGGTGCAGTATTCAAAAGAGTCTTGAGCTTTTGAAAGCTCTCTTCACATTTTTTAGTCCACTCGAAAGGTACCTCCTTTTTGGTTAACCTTGTCAAATACATGGTGATAGAAGTAAAATTCTTCACGAACCTACGATAATAACTAGCGAGCCCCACAAAACTCCTAACTTCAGTCACAGAGCTAGGCCGGACCCAATTCTTAACTGCTTCAATCTTATGGATATCTACCATTACCCCTTCCCTTGAAAATACATGCCCCAAGAAGGCAACTGAAGTTGACAAGAACTCACACTTAGAAGATTTAGCAAACAACTTTTGTCTCTTAAGAACAACCAGAACAATACGAAAATAGTTGGCATGCTCTTCCTTACTCTTTGAATAAACCAAAATGTCATCAATGAAAACAATAACAAACGAATCTAGGAATGGTTTGAACATACCCTTCATCAAACTCATGAAAGCTGCAGGTGTATTTTTCAGTCCAAACGACATCACTAGAAACTCATAGTGCCCATAGCGGGTCCTGAATGCCATCTTTGGCATATCTTCAGGTCTAATCTTATATTGATGGTAACTAGACCTTAGATCAATCTTGGATAAAACTAATGCACCTTGCAAATGGTCAAAAAGATCATCTATCCGAGCCAACGGATACTTATTTCGAATGGTGACCCTATTCAACTGCCAATAGTCTATGGACATCCTCATACTACCATTCTTTTTCTTAACAAACAAGACAGGAGCACCCCATGGGGAAACACTCCGGTGAATGAAACCTTTATCAAGAAGTTCTTGAATTTGAGCCTTAAGCTCTCTTAACTCCGCTGAAGCCATGCGATAAGGAGGGATTGAGATGGGGCGGGTACCAGGTTCCAAATCAATGCTGAAATCTATGTCTCGATCCGGAGGCATACCAGGAAAATTGGTAGGAAACACTTCTCTAAATTTTGACACCACAGGAATAGACTCAATAGAGGGAGACTCCACCTCAACATCCTGAATATGAGCCAAATATTCCAAACACCTCTGCCTAACCAGTTTCCTATGCCGAATAGAGGATATGACTTTAGCTGGCTTAGGCTTGTACACCATTTCCGACTCTAACTTTTCCCTACCCAGGATCTCTAGAGTCACATACATAGTATTACAATTTAACACAGCATAATAGGGGGACAATCAAGTCATGTCTAAGATTATATCAAAGTCAGTCATATCCAAAATAACCAAATCAGCCCAAGTTTGGAAACCCATAAACATAACAGGACAAGCACGATAAACATGGGTGACTATGACAGACTCTCCAATTGGGGTTGAAACATGGATGGGGGCATCAAGTACATCACAAACCGCATTAAATCCCAAGGCAAACTGAACTAACACGTATGTAAAAGTAGAACCCGGTTCAAACAACACAGTAGACATCTGGTCACAAACAAGACTAGTACATGTGATCACTGCATCAGATGTCTCTGCCTTAGTCTTGCTCGAAAAGGCACTGTCATCTTGACGGGTGACTTTCTTGCCTGGTTGTGCTGCTCCTCTACTTGCATTACCATTTCCCTGACTTCCACGGCCTCACTGATTTCCTCCTCACATACCTTGTGAATGTCCTCTACCATTATTACCATTGCCCATGGGTACCACTTCCTTGGTCTGCTGCTGCGCGGGATCCAACATGCGCGGTTGGGGGCAATATCTCCTCATGTACCAAGGTTTCCCACAATTATAGCAAGTATGATCAAAAGATGGTCTGCCGCTAGCCAAAGACATGGCTCCCTGGCTATCCTGAATAAATTCTGTTGTGGAGTTCCCGAGTAACTACCTGTAGAAGCGGGCATGGTGGACTTAATTGGTTGGGCTGCAAGCATCGGCCTACCTGAACCTCTAGAGTAAGAACCCTAAAAGTTACTTGTGCTCTTGGCTTTCTTAGCCAAAGCCTAAGCCTGCCCATCACGTCTAACTCCCTCTACTTTCTTCAAAAAGTCAATCACCTCATTAAAGGTTTTTCCAGCAAAAGTCATACGAACAGACAATACATAATGTTCGAGGTTCAATCCTTTGACAAATAGATGAATCCTCTCCTCCTCCAAACTTATCAACTGTGTAGCATATCTAGACAAGGCATGGAACTTAGCCTCATAAGAAACTATAGTCATGCCACCTTGCTCTAAAGACATGAACTCATCCTTCTTACGAACTCTCAAAGTTTGGGGCACATACTTTTTCCAAAAACACAGCATGAAACTATGTCCAAGTGAGTGGGGGTAAAACTAACAGTCTGCATTCCACATAGGCCCTCCACCAATGCTTAGCCTCACCCTGAAGCTGGAAGGTCACGGAGTCTACCCCATACTGGTGTATAATACCTTACTTGTGAAGCCTCTCATGATCCAAAATAAACTCATGGCGTCTTCACTCTCAAAACCATGAAACACGGGTGGCTTCAATTTTAGAAACTTAGTCAACATTACATACTCATTACCAGTCATCACAGGACCCAATAGAGGACGGAAAAAGGCATCAGTGCCTATATTTTCACCCACCTTGGGGACAGTAACAATAATAGGGGGTATGCAGGAGTTTGAGTTGCTTGAACTGTGGGAAGAACTCCAGGACCAACCAATCCTTTCAGAAAAATCATAATCTATTAAGCTAACACAGGGTCTAAGGGAGGAATACATGTAGTCTTAGTATGTACCTCTTCCTCTTGTCCATCATCCTCATCATTCTCGACCTCTACATTCTTATCTACCTCTTCGTGATGCGCAGGAGGAACCTCATTTCTGGGAGCATTCTCAACCAAAGCTCCACCCCTAGCGGGTGCTACCCTTTCTCGGGCTCTACCCCTTGCTCTCCTCTACCCCTGCCTTGACCGCGGCCTCTTGCGGCGGACTCCTCAGCTGGCTCATTGATGGGAGCTATGGGACTAACGCTGTTGAAGCAAGTGTTAACCATTTACAGACAGAAGAGTGAAGGAGATTAGATACCAATTGAAATCAAGTCATAGCACGAAAAAAGAAAAAAAAAAAAGAGATTTCCTAAAGTCAAGTAGCCTCTTGAAGACAAATACAGACGTCTTCGTACCGTTCCGTAAAACTCTACTAGACTCTTTTTGGTACAATAAGATCATTGAACCTAGGGCTCTGATACCAACTTTGTCATGACCTATATCGTCGTGAGTGGCACCCATACTAACCCTCCGATCGGAGAACTATTACTACAACCCAACTACACTACTTAGCAGAAAACTAACACATTTTATAGATATTAAAGCAAGTTTAACTGTCTAAAGAAAATTAAAGTTCCCATAAACTCTGAAAGTTAATAAAACCATTATCAAAACATTTGTTGAAAACAACTCCTAGAACCTAAAAGTCAGTGTACCAAAACATATAAAGTGCAACAAGTCTAAGAAAAAGAATGCAACCCCAACCAACATATGAAGTATCTAAACAATATTCTGAGTCTGAAGAGAATGGACTAAACGAAATGAAGGACTCTATGACAGTCTGAAAGAACTAGCTCACCCTTAAAATCCAGTCTCGATCACTGATCTCCTAACTGAGGTCTATCAGTAGCCGCCTAAAGATACCATGTACTCAACAATGAATGAGCAACTGCAGTATCACTACACAACCACAGTGTACTGGTAGGAATATACGGCTATTCCTGTAAGCAAATATATATAAGCAGTCACAACATAGTAAACATGACATGCACTGAATATATATACATGTTGGTTATCATTTCAGGAGCAATGTACAATTACATATTCTCAATAACAAGTATACATAACAATTCAATGACCCTCTCATGGAACCCATACCCAAACTGTTAGTGAGCCAGAACGTGACACCTGATCATAATTAGTGTGTCGAAATGTGACACCCACTCCATTATAAGTGTCGAAACGTGACACCCAATCCTAATTAGTGTGTAAGAACGTGACATTCGATCCATTCAACACAACCACAATCACAATCACACTCATAATTTACATACTTGCAATCATACAATCAGGTGTTGAATCATGGCATACATTTGTTCATTCATACTCATTTCATTAGGTTTTATTAGCAGCGCTTGATCATGCACATACATACATGCATTACAATGAAGCAATTACTAACATACATCACACAAACATAAAATCAAACTATCACCTACCTCTAAACTAAGCTTGAATCCCCCTAAGGCACTTGGGTCTTCCCTTTATGGATTCTTTCCACTTGTTCGTGGTCTAAAAACAACAATTTAATGCAAGGATCAATAAATTAAGATCTAATTACCTGGATTATAACAAACCCAATAACCCAAGACCAAACCCATGATCCTAAGGTGCAACTAGGGTTTTTTCCCACCATCAAATTTAGTCCAAAACCCTCCCCCAATAATAATTACTCAAGAATCTAAGTTCTACAGATTGAAAATGGATTAGGGGAGTAAAATCCTTACCTTTAGCATCAAAAGTCATGGAAAACTATCAAGAACTGGTCCTGGGTCATCTCCTAACTCTTCAGAATGAAGTTTGCAGGAAAATAACGTTGTTGGGGTTTTTCCCTGACTTAATTCGCGACTGAGCCGCTACGGTAGACCTCATCCTGCCATAAAGGCCCCACCCTAGTGGCTTACACTAAGATAAAGAGTTAGAATTTGAGTTCCAAACCCCCATTTCACAACACAGCCTCAACCCATGTCGTTCAAAAACTACCCTTTCATGCTAAGATCAGTTTCAGGAGTTCTACTCGCCCGAATTTGATTCTGTGAAGTCGTACGAGTTCCTTAATGTCTTAGCTATATATTCATATGATCAAATCCATAATTATATCCCCCCCCCCATTCATTACCATATTTCCCTAGACATCACGTGACTCAGATATCATTCAAATCTGGATTAGGCTACACTTTTTCAAGTCACTGCTCAAAAGTTTTTTGGCCCCATTCTTTCCCTATTGGCTTTTCTATAATGATAGGAACCGATCATTACACTTCCATCCATGGAGTTCCCAAATTTCTCTATTTAAAAAGGTGGAATTCTCCAATTGAGTTAGAGTTTTCTTATATTATCATGGGTTCTTTTCAATATTGATTTAAATGATTGAATTGATGAAATACTATGGTTTTATGATGTTTTCCCCTATGAACCCATGTAATCCCCATGTTTTCAAGTTATGAATGATATGATGTGTAATTTTGATCTTAAAGGAGGAGTTTTATGAAATTAAGCATGTATTGTTAGGTTTACATGAATTTATGATGAAATTCATATCTAACCCATGTTTTCTAAGTATTGATGATTGAAAGTGGGTTTTGAACTCAAGAGGTAAATTATGGAATTATGCATTTTCTTATAAAATCTATGCAAATGTTTTAAGGGTGCTTTGAGAGTAGAGTATCAATGATGATGATGTTGTGTTATTGAAAGCACATTCTCGTAAACACATACTAGCATGATGTGAAAGGTTTTCTCTCATAAAAAGGATTCTTAGGTTGAAAGGCTTTTTCACCTAATTGAATAAAAGAGTAAGAGTTATCCTAATCAGCTAGCTTGGATTGGTTGTCCAAGGACACCTTTCCATGGAATATGAGATAAGTCAAGACTTAATAACTATTTTTTTGGGATTTATGCTTAGCACCAACAGGATATTGATATTGAGATGGAAGCTCTCCCGTTAGTAGAGGCCGGGTTTCTAATAGCAATCTCCTTATCCCTTAACTATGTGCCCCCATATGATGATTAGCTAGTTGATCCTCTTAAGCTAGAAGTTATGGTCCTTACCTTGGCAAGTAGGACAACCCTTTTTCATATGGGAGACACCGGCGGATCATGTTATAGCTCACATGGTCTCTATGTCGGTTAACACTAATTCCCCACATTAACGAACTAAGGTACTTCAAGACATATCCCATATGAGTTCAAAAGGTTTTAAAGATGATGTTAGCTTGCATTGACCATGGTTTATGACTTATGTTTTCTAACTCTCTTATATCATGTTTTAGTTTGGTCAATTGCATGTCATGAAATGAAATGTCCCTTTTAGCATGATTTTACTGTTTTTATGCATGGCTATCATACTTGGTACATTATTTTGTATTAACACAAACTCTTGCCTACATTTTTCTCAAATGTAGGGTCCGATATTCAAGGTACTCAGTTTCGTGGTTAGAGCTTGCCTTGGTTGATTTTCGAGCTTTGGTGAGTCCTCATGTTTCAAGGATGGACTTTTTATTGTTTTTTAGTTTCTTTCATGTATTTCTCTTTTGGACATGATGTATGGGCAAGGCCCAATTTCATTCTATTGTATTAGATGGCTATGATGAGACAAGACTTTTAGACTTCTGCCTTTCGTTTATTAAATGTTTTGGACTTGGACTATTGTTTTACTCTTATTGTTCTATTTATTATGTTATGAGAGCTTAGTGGCTTGTATCGAGGGTTCTTGTAACGACTCGGAAAAATTAGCTTGAACTAGAGCCTTAACGTTTGGGTTAGTGTGACTTTAGGTTGATGTCTAGGCTGCTTTAGAACCTAGATGGATCAAGGTGGAAGCCTATGGTGCAAGCAAGGGACTAGGCTAGCAAGATAGGGTGATAGAAGCCTAGTTCCTAGAGGGGTTGTTTGGCGATGGGTTGTTTGATCGCCCAAGGGATTGGGCGAGTCTCCCTTGTGCCCTTGTGATCACCTAGTGGCTGCCCCATTTGGCCAAGATGCTGGACCAAAGGGCGAGCTAGGTGCAAGCTCGTCAACCAGCTTAGCATGTCGCCCTTCTCCCTTTTAGTCCGCCAAGTGAACTGCCCGTTTAGTGAGCTCACTGGAACAAAGGGTGGGCTAAGGGTGCACTTGACGAGTCGCCTAGTGCACTTGGCAAGCCCAAGTGTCCAAAGGGAGCTTGGATGGGCAAGGGCAGAATTTTTAAGTAACAACTTTAAGGGACCTTGGTTTTTTTCCAAAGTAAATTCCTTATTATTCTAATCCTTTCCTAGAAACTATAAGACCCTTTTTAGACCTAAATCCTTTCATTTAAGTCACTCCAAATAGAATCAAAAAGAAAACCCACCGCCTCTCAAATATTTCTCTCTCTAGAAGTTCCCAAAGAAGAAGAAGAAGAAGAAGAAGAGGGAGCTAGGGTTTTGGATTCAAGGCATTTCTTCATCAAATTCCTTGGGGAATCTTAGTAAAGGTATGGTGATCCTTCATCTAGGGTTATTTTTCACCCTAGAGTCAATTTCAAATATATTTTCAAGGTTTTCAAGTTTCACCAAAAACCTAGATTTCACTCAAACTCATGGGTTCTTGCATCAAATGATTTCAAATGATAAAGTATGATTACATTGATGTTTAATTTATGTTTTAAGATGAAAAACTCTATGAACCCATGATTTCTCTAAATTCCTAAATTTGGCTAATGAAGTAGGTTTTATGATTATGAATGAATGTTGATGGAATTATTCTTAGATTGAATTATATTATTGAATTCTATTGTTATATATGCCTATCTATGGTAAATTTTTGGAGGATTGAGGAATTCTGATTCATGGCTTTGGAAAGGGTAAGTTGTGACCTAATTCTCATGTATCGTAGAATTGTTCTTAATTGTTGATCCCCTTGAAAGGTGTAGGTGTATATTTACTTTGTATATTGATCCACTTGAAAGGTGGAGGTGGTTGCTAATGTGTACATTGTGATCATGGCCTTTAAGGCATTATATGAGGAATTGAAGTATTTTCATGATGTTGTGTATATGATTTTGATGTGAAGGTTATACTTGTGGTTTCAATGGTAGAATGATGATCTTATATGGAATGTGAATGTGTTGTGATTGAAAGTGTATTCTCACTAAAAACTTATGAATGTTGATAGTAGAATGTGAAGGGTTTCTATATTGTAGTGTCTTAGCTTGACTTGGTAGACTTAGATGCCCTCTTCTTGATAAATGAAAGCTATGATTGAATGTGATCTCTAGACTTGGTAGGCTTAGGCATCCTTCTCTTGAATAATGAATGTATCTTGACTTGATGTCTTAATGTCTTGAATTGGTAGATCTAATGTTGGTAGCATCTTCATAAATGAATCAATGAATGTCTTGATTCGTAGACCTTATGTTGGTAGCCTCTTTATATAAATGACTAATGAGGTATTTTAGACTATGACTTGAATTGGTATACCTAAAGTTGGTGGCCCTTCATAGTGAGTCTAGAACCCTATGTGACTGTGAAACCTTGAAGTGGTAGACCTAATGGTGGTGGCCTCCTTCTTGTGTGAAATGATGAACCTAGAGATGGTAGACCTAATGGTGGTGGCTTTCTCTAGGAAGATCAATGAGCTATCCTTAATGTACCTTGAACGGTAGACCTATTGGTGGTGGCCCTTCTTGGTAAAACTACTTAATGTCGGTAGGCCTTATGTTGGTGGCCCTCTCTAGTACATTAATGTGAGTGAAACTACTCTATGGGAACTAAGGCCAAGCACCGAGTAGATATGGTTAAGATCGTGGCTCTACCCAATGTTAGGCTAGAGTCCAATGAACATCTTTGGATATCCCATAAACTAGTCCAATGAACATCTTTGGATATCCCATAAACTATGTGCCTACATAGTATTTGTAGTAGTTCTACCCTTGGTAAGTAGAACACCTTCCACGGTGTGGGGTTTAGGACACTAGATTCCATGATTAGCTCTCATGGTCTATGTCGGCTAATGCCTATTCACATTATGTGAGATGTGCACTCTAGTTACTTGATAGGTACTACAAAGTGTAAGTAGTAGTATGGGATGATATGTATACATTGCACGAGTAGGCTTTGATGGTGCTATAGTGAGTTCTCTAAGTCTTAATGACTATGGTTTTAATGTCCTCCTAGGAAGAAGTTAAGGAGAATGTTGATCTAATGTCTAATGAATGAAAGTCCTCAAAATGCATGAGGGTGTTCAAAATGAATCTAATGATGATTTTTGACTTATTGTCTAAATGAAATGATAAATGAGTAGCTTATATTGATTAAATGAGTTACTTAGCATGTTGTGTTGAATTGTAAAGGTTCTTATTTATTGTAGCCTTGAGGAACACCTAGGTGTGTATGAAGAGGTAGATGGGCTGCCACTTCATGTCTTACTTAGGTGTATCTTAGGGTAACTTTAGATATAGGTCCTAAGATGATGAAATGACTTACTTGATATATGTGCTTATGTGTTCTATGTTAGTACTAATGGAGCATGATTATTTGTAATGCGAAGCATGATAAATGGTAAGTTCACTTTCGTTGACCTTAAGGTGATGCCTTAGTGTGAGTGGTGGTTTGGGACGCTATCCATACATTGCACAAGGTATAGCTTGAGGGTCTTGAGGTTGCGGTTTAAGGTGGAGGTTCAAGGTGAAGGTAATGGTTTATACGTGATCTTCTTCAAATATGAATTATGTGACTTTGTATGTTGGTTGTGACTTATATTATGCCTCTTGTATCATGTTCGTGAAGTTTTACAAAAATGGCATAAAAGCATGGCTTTCAATCAAATGTCCATTTTTAAGAATGTTTTGCATGGTCATCATACTTAGTACATCTAATGTGCTAACCCCATTCTTTTCCCTTTTTACCAAAGTGTAGGCTTTGGAGATGTTGGTGTTCTATGCTTGAAGGATAGGTTTCTAAGGTGCTTGAAGATGAAGACTTGGTGAGTCCTCATAGTTTCGCGGACAAAACCCAATCATGTTCCTTTTATGGCTTTTAGTATTGTTCAAGCCTTTGTATGGGCTAAGTCCCAATCTTGAATTCAAAGTATTAGGTGGTTTGAGACATAATGTACAAAGTCTAGAAAGTCTTCCACTTGCTATTTAATGAAAATGTCTTCGATTATTTAGAAAGTTTTTTATTCTTCTCTATTTTCAAGTATCTTATGAAATGTATGAGGTATGAGGCTTGTATAAGACCCCTTTGGGGTCAATTACGCCGTGTTACGACTAGGGGCTGCTCTCAAGTCGTGACAAAACTTGGTATCAGAGCACAAGATTTTGGAATGGTCTTAGGATGTCTCAAACCACATCTAGTAGAGTCTTATTCATAATGTGAAACGCTCCACATTATGAATATGAGGCTATTGGGTTTTAAGAAAGTTTCACTTCTTCATTCTTCAAGTCGTGCCATAGAGTTTAACTCTATACCGCCTTTCCCTTATTCCTTATGTGATGGTCTTTAGAGTGTGACCACTTGAAAGGAGTATGCTAGATGGTTTGAGGGAGAGAAAAGGTTGGTTGTGATACCAACTATGGCTATGTGACTTGATAGATGTGAGATGGAAGATTGCGATGTTGACTTTAGTGTAAATGGGTTGCTTTATGGTTATGTGTGATGTTGGTAGAAGGTTATGATGAGTTTTGAGGTATGTTGAAAGAATTGAAAGAAGTGAAGCTTAGAAGAGTTAGTATAGGCTTACTCCCAAGTGGGGGATAATGTGCCTAGATGGTAAGGTCTTTGAGTGTCCTTGATGTTCATGAGTTAGGCTTGATTGATGTTCTCACCTTGAGAGGTGTAGTGAGTTGAGGAGTTTAGACCCGGTGTGGTAGACTCATATGAGGCCTTGTGTGGTGTGGTAAGGTTGATGATGAGCAAGAGTTGCCTAATGAGGACCATCTTAGTTTAAAAGTACCAGTATGTTGATGGTTTCTTGTAAGTTGTGGATGTCTTGATTATGGTTCCCTTGTGGTGTTCATGTTGACCTTAGTTGGGTTTACTCCTAAGTAGGGGATAGTATGAGGAGTAGTAAGGTTGTTCAGAGTTCCAATATCCTTACCTCTTTCTTTATGTACCTATTCAAGCCTTAGACGAAGAGTTCCTTTTTGGATTGTTTCATATTTTTGGAGTCATGTGTGACATTGTGTTCCATGGTCTCCTTATGGTATGCATGTTCTAGTTGAATTCTTGTTCATATGAGAAAATGAATTTTCATGAGTTGTGTTTCTCATGTTGATGTGCATTTAGTATGAGTTGATTATATGCTTCATGAGGTTAAATGTTGAACTTGCCTAAATGTGCTTTATTGAAAAGATGCATAATGTGCTTTTATGAGAAAATTGATCAAATGTGCTTAATGATATTGTAATGAGCATGATTTGAGTTGGAGAAGGAAGTTCCTCCAATGAAATAAGAAATGATGAAGTTTTCATGCATAATGAGTTTGTAGATGTAGTTCCTACCTTCTTGTTTGCATTGAGCCTTTTTATGTGGAGTTGATGTTTCCTCCTATGGTTTGTGCATTATATTGATGTGTTATGATTGTTGGGCTGATAGTCTCGAGTCATTATTCCCTTAATGTGTTTTAAGTGTCATTTGAGGAGAAATGTTCCTAAGTGGGGGATAATGTAACGACTCGGAAAATGATAGGTTGAACTAGAGCCTTAATGTTTGGGTTAGTGTGACTTTAGGTTAATGTCTAGGCTGTTTTAGAACCTAGATGGATCAAGGTGGAAGCCTAGGGTGCAAGCAAGGGCCTAGGCTAGCAAGATAGGGTGATAGAAGCCTAGTTCCTAAAGGGGCTGTTTGGCGATGGGCTGTTTGATCGCCTAAGGGATTGGGCGAGTTGCCCTTGTCCCCTTGAGATCGCCTAGTGGCTTCTCCATTTGGCCAAGATGCTGGACCAAAGGGCGAGATAGGTGCAAGCTCGTCAACTAGCTTGGCATGTCGCCCTTCTCCCCTTTAGTCCGCCAAGTGGACTGCCCATTTAGTGAGCTCACTAGAACAAACGGTGGACCAAGGGTGCACTTGGCGAGTCGCCTAGTGCACTTGGTGAGCACAAGTGTCCAAAGGGCGAGCTTGGATGGGCAAGGGCAGAATTTTTAAGTTACAACTTTAAGGGTCCTTGGTTTTTTTCCAAAGTTAAGTCCTTTTTATTCTAATCCTTTCCTAGCAACTATAAGACCCTTTTTAGACCTAAATCCTTTCATTTAAGTCACTCCAAATAGAATCAAAAAGAAAACCCACCTCCTCTCAAATATTTCTCTCTCTAGAAGTTCCCAAAGAAGAAGAAGAAGAAGAGGGAGCTAGGTTTTGGATTCAAGGCGTTTCTTCATCAAATTCCTTGGGTAATCTTAGTAAAGGTATGATGATCCTTCATCTAGGGTTAGTTTTCACCCTAGAGTCAATTTCAAATATATTTTCAAGGTTTTCAAGTTTCACCAAAAACCTAGATTTCACTCAAACTCATGGGTTCTTCCATCAAACGATTTCAAATGATAAAGTATGATTACATTGATATTTAATTGATGTTTTATGATGAAAAACTCTGTGAACCCATGATTTCTCTAAATTCCTAAATTTGGCTTATGAAGTGGGTTTTATGATTATAAATGAATGTTGATGGAATTATGCTTAGATTGAATTATATTATTGAATTCTATTGTTATCTATGCCTATCTATGGTGAATTATTGGAGGATTGAGGAATTCTGATTCATGGCTTTGGAAAGGGTAAGTTGTGACCTAATTCTCATGTAAAGTAGATTTGCTCTTAATTGTTGATCCACTTGAAAGGTGGAGGTATATATTTACTTTGTATATTGATCCACTTGAAAGGTGGAGGTGGTTACTTATGTGTACATTATGATCATGGCCTTTAAGGCATTATATGAGGAATTGAAGTATTGTCATGATGTTGTGTATATGATTGTGATGTGAAGGTTATACTTGTGGTTTCAATGATAGAATGATGATCTTATATGGAATGTGAATGTGTTGTGATTGAAAGTTTATTCTCACTAAACACTTATGAATGTTGATAGTAGAATGTGAAGGGTTTCTATATTCTAATGTCTTAGCTTGACTTGGTAAACTTAGGTGCCCTCTTCTTGATAAATAAAAGCTATGACTGAATGTGGTCACTTGACTTGGTAGGCTTAGGCATCTTTCTCTTGAATAATGAATGTATCTTGACTTGATGTCTTAATATCTTGAATTGGTAGACCTAATGTTGGTAGCCTCTTCATAAATGAATGAATGAATGTCTTGATTGGTAGACCTAATATTGGTAGCATTTCTATAAATGACTAATGAGCTATTTTAGACTATGACTTGAATTGGTAGACCTAAAGTTGGTGGCCCTTCATAGTGAGTCTAGAACATTATGTGAATGTGAAACCTTGAAGGAGTAGACCTAATGGTGGTGGCCTCCTTCTTGTATGAAATGATGAACCTAGATACGGTAGACCTAATGGTGGTGGCTCTCTCTAGGAAGATCAATGAGTTATCCTTAATGTACCTTGAACGGTAGACCTATTGGTGGTGGCCCTTCTTGGTAAAAGTACTTAGGGTCGGTAGGCCTAATGTTGGTGTCCCTCCCTAGTACACTAATGTGAATGAAACTAATTTATGGGAACTAAGGCTAAGCACCGGGTGGATATGGTTAAGATGGTGGCTCTTCCCAATGTTAGGCTAGAGTCCAGTGAACATCTTTGGATATCCCATAAACTATGTGCCTACATAGGATGTGTATTAGTTCTACCCTTGACAAGTAGAAAACCTTCCACGGTGTGGGGTTTGACACTGGATTCCATGATTAGCTCTCATGGTCTATGTCGGTTAATGCCTATTCCCATCATGTGAGGTGTGCACTCTAGTTACTTGATAGGTACTACAAAGTGTAGGTAGTAGTATGGGATGCTATCTATACATTGCACGAGAAGGCTTTGAAGGTGCTATAGTGAGTTCTCTAAGTCTTAATGACTATGGTTTTAATGTCCTCCTAGGAAGAAGTTAAGGAGAATGTTGATCTAATGTCTAATGAATGAAAGTCCTCTAAATGCATGAAGGTGTCCTAAATGAATCCAATGAAGATTTTTGACTTATTGTCTAAATGAAATGATAAATGAGTAGCTTATACTGATGAAATGAGTTACTTAGCATGTTGTGTTGAATTGTAAAGGTTCTTATTTATTGTAGCCTTGAGGAACACCTAGGTGTGTATGAAGAGGTAGTACGGGCTACCACTTCATGTCTTACTTAGGTGTATCTTAGGGTAACTTTAGATATAGGTCCTAAGATGATGAAACGACTTACTTGATGAATGTGCTTATGTGTTCTATGTTAGTACTAGTGGAACATGATTACTTGTAATGTGAAGCATGATAAATGGTAAGTTCACTTTTGGTGACCTTAAGGTGGTGCCTTAGTATGGGTGGTGGTATGGGATTCTATCCATACATTGCACAAGGTATAGCTTGAGGGTTACTTGAGGTGGAGGTTCAAGGTGAAGGTAAAGGTTCATATGTGATATTGTTCAAATGTGAATTATGTGACTTTGTATGTTGGTTGTGACTTATATTATGCCTCTTGTATCAATGTTCATGAAGTTTTACGAAAATGGCATAAAAGCATGGCTTTCAATCAAATGTCCCTTTTTAAGCATGTTTTTGCATGGTCATCATACTTAGTACATCTAATGTGCTAACCCCATTCTTTTCCCTTTATACCAAAGTGTAGGCTTTGGAGATGTTGGTGTTCTATGCTTGAAGGATAGGTTTCTAAGGTGCTTGAAGATGAAGACTTGGTGAGTCCTCATAGTTTCGAGGACAAAACCCAATCATGTTCCTTTTATGTCTTTTAGTATTATTCAAGCTTTTGTATGGGCTAAGTCCCAATCTTGTATTCAAAGTATTAGGTGATTTGAGACATAATGTACAAAGTCTAGAAAGTCTTTCGCTTGATATTTAATGAAAATGTCTTTGATTGTTAAGAATGTTTTTTATTCTTCTCTATTTTCAAGTATCTTATGAAATGAATGAGCTATGATGCTTGTATAAGACCCCTTCAGGGTTGACTACACCGTGTTACAACTAGGGGGTGCTCTCGGGTCATGACAGTTCTATACACCATGTTACATCTAGGGGGTACCCCTGGGTCGTGACAATATGTGGGATTAGATGTCATTGATGTGATGACTTTCAGGTTTTGGGAAACGATATTTAATAGATTCTAGAGAATTCTTATTTTTTATTTTAATAAGATTGAAGTTTTCGCATTATGGTTGTATTTAGTAATTTGAACAACTAATATAAGATGGAGTTTGAATTAGTTGGTTCGCTCAACTAAAGGTTAAGTGTGTGTATCACTTATGACTCGTTTTGTATCGTGACAATTTTAACTTGTCTCGCTCTATATAGCACAATTTATTGTTATCACCTCGACTTGCTTTGTATAAATCCGTCCCACATTATTCATATTTCTCATCTTTTTCTCCTCCCAATTTTTATTTTGAAACCTTTCAAGTTAAATTATAATGAAGAGATGCGTAATTTCAAGTTATTTTTTGGTTAATCCAAAAGTAAATCTTTTTAAAAATCAGTATAATTTTGATAAATTCATAATGTTGAAAAAGGTGCAGAATCACTTTTTTTTTTTTGAATACTTCAAAAAAATTCTAGTTTAATTTTGCTTTCTAAAAAATTAAAAATCTTACAATAATTTGCTACCGAAAAAATAACTAAAAAGGTACATAATTACAGTAATTTATTACAGACAAAAAAATCTTACAGGAGAAAAATAATTTTTTTCTTTAGGAGAAAAATAATTTAAAACTAGTAACTTCTATAAGAAGAAAACAAAAAAAGACATGCTACAAAGAGGAGTAGGAGAAGAAAATGCTTTAAATTCAAATAAAATAGTTTAATTTAGTTAAGTAATTCAATAATTCACAACCGCCTCACTCCACCTTACCCCACAATTTTTTTAAGAATTTATTCTAACCCACCTAGCAACTGCATGAGTCCAAACTCTCGCCTCACGTATGGTTCAAATTCTCTCCGCCTGCACCAACCCGCTCCATTGTCATTCCTAGCCATCTTTCAAGTTTCCAAATACATATAATGTCATTCTTGAATACTAACAAATTCTATCTACCACTTGGCTCATGCAATATTCCAATTTAAAAAAAAAAAAAAAAAAAACATTTAATAATTAGGGTATATATAGATCAGATTACTTCATATTTTTTAATAAGAAAATTCAATTAATTATACTGTATTTTTAAATTTATAAACTAAACCAAACTGCTAAAAGTTGAATTAGCGAATTTTGAATTTTTTGAATTCCTTCCCAATAAAGTCGTCATAATAAAGGTCAGATAACTTGTACTTCAAATATTGTCTTAGTCCTAGAAGGGTATAACGATATAATATTGTGTTTGGTGAAATCAACAACGAACATGTGGTTACATGAATGAAAGAAGCGTTAGGTGTAAGGGAACAAGGAGTATCTGGATCAGATCTCAGATCAGTCATCGAGATCGTACCTAGGTTTAGGTGTCGAGGTCGGGTTCCAATTCGAATATTGTTTCTGGGTCGGGAGTCGGGGTCAGGTCCTGGATCAGATGTCGGGGTCGGATCCTTGATCAGTCGTCGGAGTTATGTCCCGATTTGTGTATCAAGGTCAGGGTCGGGTCCCAATTTGAATGTCAGTCGAGAGTGAGGGCCAGTTCTAGGATTAGGTGTCAGGGTTGGGTTTCAAATTGGTCGTCGGGTTCGTGTCCCAATTAGAGTGTCTGGTCAGATCTAGACTTGGTTATCAGGGTTGATTTTCAGATCAGAAACTATTTTCCTAAAAATGTATTTTCTACTCTCTAGCCAAAAATAAAAAATATTTTCTGAAAAATGTTTTTCATTCACCAACTAAACACTAAAAAATATTTTTTTTCCACTCTTCAAGAGAACATGAGAAAATAAATTAGAAACCAACTTGTTTTCCAAGAAAATATTTTCCTTCATATCAAACACACCTAATTTTCTTAATCAATTTGAATTTTGGTGGCACTGTAGGGATGATTAAAGTTTCTAATAAGAGGTCTCAAATTTGATCCCATTGGAATGAAAAAAATTCAATTGGGATGGCCGACCTCAAAAATGAATCTTACAATGCACGAATTCAAATTTAATCAGATTTCAATAACAAATACCAAATATATTTAGTGGAGAAATAAACTTTTTAAGCATATAAATAGCATTTCGACAGTAGTTGGGACTAATTAATTGTATCAACTATAAAAACAAGTGCTCAATAAAGTCATATCATCAATGGTCTACCAACCTAGTACCAATATATCAAATCAAATCCATACTTAGGTACATATTTTATGACATAATAGCACAACAGTATATAAAATAGTAATAGTGGATGCCATTATGCCTTCTGATTCAATCACACCTAACTTGATTCGATAACCTCTTCATTTGTAAAAGCAATTCTTTTTTCATTTCATTTTATGCATGTACATGCTCGTACATTCCACGTACTGAGTCATTTGGCCTGCATCGTTTCATGATGCAAATATAGGTATTCAGGATCATCAACGGGCGTTTCGTTGAGGTCATGTGATATTCCAATCAACTTTGGTGAGCCTTCTTATATTCCGGAGGACTTTACCTTTACCTTACAGTTAGTAGTTTTGAGATGTCGTGGGTCTTGTCCCGATATCTTTCTGTAATAGTAGAGGTTTCATAGATAGACAGAGTTGAAAAGTTTTCTGTATTTACTTTATTTTGTGTATTGTTCAAACATTGTTACATTCACTATTGGAGTTCAATGAATTTAATTTAGTTTTAAGCTTATGTATGTTTGAGTTAGTCTTCCGCTTGTAGCCAGCCAGGATAGGGTTTGCTTGGGGACCAGCAATGGTTCTCGAGTGTCAGCCACATCCAGGGTGTAGGCTCGGGTCGTGACAAGATAAGTACTTTCGAAAAGAACTAATTTGTGTTTGATTAATTCATTTGAAAAGTGTTTTTGATTAACAAATTGTGTTTGACTAATTTTTTTTTTTTAAAAAAAAATATATTTTTGAGAGTCAAAATACAAAAATGGAAAAGTATCCATGCACTTGTAATATTAAGATTACTTTACAAAGATAAATTATTTTAACTATCTATTATGAATTTTTTAATTAAGTTATTATTGTTATTAAATTGAAATGTACATATTCAAATTCTCAATCAATATTATACATAGATGAAAAAAAATTAAATAACTATATAATATTATCATGATGATTTAAAATATAATTGAAAATATCAAGGAAAATAAATTTTAAAACCATTCCACAAATTAAATCAATACAAACAAAAAATTTACAACAAAAATAAATAACTATACGAGTTATATTGATAAATATGTATAAATAACAAAGATATTTTGGTCTTGAAATAATTTTTTTTTGTTTCTACTTGCTTTTTTTAAGAAGTAGAATTTCTAATTAAATAAAGTACTAAATTTATTCTCAAACTTAATTTTGATATATTTCATCTTATCTCATAAACCAAACGACTTAATGTTTAAAACCTACTCTCTTTCTTTCTTATTTAATATTATTTCCTTCATTCAAACTGTTTTAATTATGGGTTCGATAGACTTGATGTCTTTGATCCAGTCTATTTTTTTTTTAAAAAAAAATGAAATACACAAATTTATATAAATAATTTATCTAAAAAATTAAATTCAAATTCTACATTTACTACTGACATGATATGTATACTCATTTTAGATACTTTCATAAACTTATAATTTGTTTAAAATCTTCCATAAAATAATTGTACTTTACAGACCATTATCTTTTCCAATTTTCCTAGCTATTACCATTTTCTAAGTTCATGTGATTCTATTTTTTATTTTATGCAATTTCAAAAAGAATAATTTCAAAATTGTCCAAATAAGTGAACTTCTCACTTTATTATCAATGACAACCTTTTAAAACAGTAGAAAGCAACTCAATCTATTGAAAAATGCAATAGAAACTCAGTTTGTATGCAAGGATACAAGATAAAATCTGCTTGTATATGAAAATACAAAGTAAACTCTGTGTATATAAGAATAAAAAAATATCTCTGTGGGAGTTTCTCTAACCCACAACCATCACTATGAGCTATGTGATGATACAACGTCATGTCGCACGCTGCCAAGACCGTCCTATACTTTGTTGGGGTCTAGAACCTACTCACTAAATGGATCCACTAGTCTATGATAAAAACATTAAGGAATCATCTAAAAAGTATGACCCTTCTCTATCCATGTTGTCTACACGGTTTATGGAGACTTTGAATTATCTAAACTCAAACATGTCCCCATATCGATGCTCAATATTATTCCCAAAATTTAACTAGCTCATATGTTTAAAAATATAACTCTTTCTGTGGTTTGAGATTATTACTCAAAATCTTTCTCTAAAAAGAAATGGTACTCGATTGCTCAAAACTCCTTTGGAAATCTCGGTTTCCTCCTCTTTTAAATGTGAAAATATTTACTCTTGGAAATACTTAGTTCTCATATATCATTTTAAAGAAAATGGACTCAACTCTACTCTTTCTCAACTCAAGTGCTCAAGTTTTAAAAACGAGTTTTAAAACAATTTGTAAAAAGACTTCTTGGAACTCAACAACTCCAGAACTTAAGGAGTCAATGATACTACTAATTTCAAAAATGCTTGACTCGGAGGGTTCATGCGGAATTATGGGCATAAACTACTTAACTCAAGGACTAAATGATACCTCTCATCTCAAGACTGCTTGACTCATAGGGTTCATGAAAAATTATGGGCATGAACTACTCAACTCAAGTACCTTCATGGGTAACATGTAGTATCCCCATGATTAGGAAGATAATCCCAAAATGATTAGGAACTCAATACTCAAGACTTAGAACTTGAAGATACTACTCCTATAAAAGATACTCAACTGATGGAGTTCATGCAGAATTTATGGACATGAACAACTCGAGTGAAGGGTCTAAATAAAAATATGGAACTCATATATACGACTCTTCTCATTCTCATACTTACTTCATCAAAACTCAGTTTAAAACTAAAGTGTTGGTTTTGAAAAACTTCTTAAGATTTATAACTCAAAATAAGGTTCATGCTGAATTATAGACATGAAAAAATCAACTCAAGGATATCAATAAAAATATAGAAAGTCAATAATTAGGAATATATTTTTAAAAGATTCATGAACTCAAGAACTCAAATTAACTTATCTCAAGAATACTCAAATCTAGAGGTAGAATCCTAGATTTCTCTTTTGCTTATTTAAAAGTAGATGTAGGGTGTGAGGACGAACTAGTCCAACACTATGATAGCTTTACATACCTGGAAGAACAAGGTTCTTGAATAATCTTGAAGAATCTTGAAGAAGAACTTGATAAGGGGACTTGAAACCCTAGCTTGAAGGTAAACGATCAAGAAAACCTTTCTTGAGATTCTTGAATAAGTTTCTATCTCTATGGCCAAGAATTATGATTTTCATTAGTGATTCATAATTGTATGGAGGAATTTGAGCTGAAAAGAATGGAATTCTTGGAGAAAAACTTACCTTGAAGAAGAATCTTGAAAAAGATTGAAAAAAATCTTGAATGGGGTCTTCTACTTTGATTTTTAATTAGGGTTTTATCTTAGGGTTTGAGAGAGAAGAGAATGATGGATTGAAAGATGAAAATCTGATTGTTTTGAGCCTTTTATTAGTCAAGAAATTCGTTTAGGGTTTTCTTGGAGGTAAAAAAAAACTCTTTTTAATATTTTCTCGTCGGCTAATTCGTAACAGAACTATATAGGTTACTAAAATAGTTATAACATTTTACTCACAAATTGGATTGACACGAAATTGGTGGCGTTGGAAAGTAGATTTAAATACCTTTAATGTTATGGCCCATGTAACTCTTAAACTTAAAGGAACCTAGGAATGACTTGAATGATTTTTCTCTAGTTCTTTTTCGGAAGACAAGGTGCTACATCTAGTGACGTTAGAACTTAGGAAAAAATTTAAATTCCTTGGTAAAAACTTACTAGGAAGAATGGATCAAGTCTTAGCTCAAAAAAATTTCTGGGATGTTACATATCTGAAAAGCTATTTTTAAATAATACTTATAAAAATAAATATTTTCTTAATAGTAATGCCAAACAGGTTCTTAGTTAGAAAGCAAACGACCCCTTCGAAGAATTATCATAATATGAAATCATGAGATAAAATTGAAGTTTTGTTTGGACATGCGATAAGGAATTTATGTGTTGTATATTTTCTTAAACATAAGAACATCATAAGTTGTAAAACTATTGAAACAACTCCAATTATTTATTCAATCTTACCAAATAAATAAAAATTTATAAAATTGCATAGTAAATTATTACAAACACTTAAGTAATTGTTTCATCTAAGTTTAATTGATCAAATTTTAATTCAATAAAAAAAATTGAACATAAATTGTAGTGTACTCATCTTTAATATAATCCTCCTACATTGTCACGACCCAAAACGAGTCATGAGTGTTGCCCACACTTAACCTCCTATGTGAGCGAACCAACGAATTCAACCCCAACTTATATCAATGGTTCAACTTACGGAAAACAGCCAAAATGCGAAAGCTCAAAACTTATTAAAGTTCTAATAAAAGAAATATCTATTGCCTATTACATATTATCCCCAAAACCTGAAAGTCATCACATAAGGACGGACATCTATTCTAAAAATACCAAGTCTAAGAGTATTAAAGACACCAAAATATATAAGTAGGATAGTCTATGTCTGAAATTTAAGGACATCATGTTGTGACTGAGAGAATCCAGCATGAGCTAGAAGAAGTAGCTCACCCTGAAATATGATGAACTCGAGACTTGCTAGAGCTGAGGGCGAGTCGAAGTCGATGGTACACTTTTGCACTCCACAAAAGAAAACGAAGAAAACACAAGTAGGGGTCAATAAAGGGCATGTACTGAATAGGCATCATCGTTCAACTCAAAATAGAAATTAATATGCAATAAGTAATAGTATAAAATCAACTATGACACTTAACAGGTGGCAAACAACACCAAAGTAAGTACGTAATCAATCAACAACATCAAGAACACACATGAGGACTCATGCCTCCGCACCAAGGTCTTTCGGGAATAAAGTTCTTGAGATTGGGCACATTAAGTTGTTTAATATGTTTTCCTTTAATATTACCATGTCGGAACATGACACCCGATCCAATAATATTGTGTCGGAACGTGACACTTGATCCAAATACTGTGCCGGATTGTGAAACCCGATCCAAAATACCGTTAAATTATCATTCATTTTCACCGCTTTTCACTTCACTAATAATATATCATCAAGCATTCTTTATCAAAGGCATCACTTTGATAGAGAAAGTTCAAGATTATGGATTCATGGTCTTGGGATTTCAGACCAATCACAATAACATACGAATTAACCAAACCACAACAACTAAGTACATAAAAAAATTCACAATATCACTCTATGCATATCAATCACTATTAAGAGTCTATCTATTAAATAGAGTAAACCATAACCTACCTCAACTGAAGAACCGAAGTCAAGCGAGCTAATCTCCCAATGCTTTCCCTTTCCTCAATACCTCCGAATGTTTCCAATCTATCAATTATGCATAATTTGTAAGTAAACGATTCACTCGACCCCCATATACTATATGCCTAGGTTAGGATTAAGTCTCAATTCTATTAAATATCATAAATCTAATGATATTCATATAATATAATTTACTTACTTAAACTCATATATCATCATTTAAATTATATTGTAATAACGAAAATTAAAGCTAAGCTAACTGATTGCGAGTGTCACCCTACCACAATAAAATGCAGACCAACTTATTTACGATAATACACTATTCAGCTTATTCTTAAATGTTAGATTATCAAATTGCAAACATTGCCAATAACTACCCACCAAAGTTTGTCCCCTACATTTAAGAACTAACATCCTAAACTTAAAGGAAATTCAATTATTGTCCTCCAGTTCCATCGGTCCAGCTACAACACATGACAATCATAACTTTAGCTTATTTTCCATTAATGCTCACGTGAGTACAGAAAGGAATAGCCATGTCAATTCAATATTTATTTAGAATAGAAGTGTGACCCATTTTATCATGATTTTCTAAGATATTTTTCCTAACTCATTTAAAATAATCTCACTGGAAATTAACCAATCAGTGGGAGAAAAGTTTGTCTCCAACAACCCAACACCCAACGCCACTATCCATTCTCAATTCCTATCCAACCTTAATTATATAATAATAATTATCACCCCTACTATTAATAACTAAACTTCAACCTAACACTACCACCACTGAAAACTCGTTCTTTCCAATTTCTCATCAAATTACAATAATATAATAATAATAATAATAATCATAAGACCTCTGTTCATATTCACAAAATACATATTAGATTTACCTGAAGCACTCGTCGGCCTCTTTGCTAATGGTATCGCCGTAGTTGAAGTTCCTGTTGGGTTTCTAACTCACGATGGGAACCCCTAACTATTATTAAGCCTAATTATGGGAGTGGTAGAAGTGGTCCACTACTAATTCTAATGTTATTTTCTTTAACCACCAACTAAATAAATTTTTAAAACTACCCCATTAATTCTATAATTGTAGTTATGAATAGTCCAAAATACCCATTTAAAATCTATCGGAAGAGTCTTTTATGAAATAAAAAGCTCTAGTACTTAAAACGACCAAATGAGTCGTTACATTAGATACTATTTTACCCATTGTTCTTCCTTGAAAGATCAAAAGAAGGTAAGGGTAAAAAAGGGTACCTAAATCGACAAAAAGATGTGGATATCTTTCATGCATATTAGCCTCACTCTCCCAAGTGGACTCTTCAACCGTTTGATTCTTTCACTGAATCTTGATAGATGTAATCTCCTTTGACCTCAACTTTCGGACCTCCCTATCTAGAATAGCTACAGGCTCCTCCCCATATGACAGATTCTCATCCAGCAGGACCGAATCCCAACGAATAATGCAGCTTTCATTACCATGATATTTTTTCAGCATAGACATATGAAATACCAGGTGCACTACTGACAACCCTGGAGGCAAGGCCAATTCATAGGCCACCTCCACCACATGTTTAAGAACTTCAAATGACCCAATATACCTCGGATTAAGCTTACCTCACTTACCAAACCGCATCACACCCTTCATGGGTGAAACCATCAACAAGACTTGCTCACCCTCCATAAACTCTAAGTCCCTGACCTTCTGATCTCCATACTCCTTCTGCTTGCTCTGAGCTGCTAGAAGCTTCTCCTTTATGAATTTCACTTTCTCTAACAATTTCCTCAAAAGATTGGTACCCCAAGTTCTCACATCAAATACATCAAACCAACCAATGGGAGATCTACATCTCCTTCCATACAATGTCTCAAATGGGGCCATATCAATACTCTAGTGATAGTTATTATTGTATGAGAACTCTACCAAGGGTAAGAGTTGATCCCAATGACCACCAAAATTTATCACGCACACACGAAGCATATCAACCAACACTTGAATTGTTCACTCAGACTACTCATCGGTCTGAGGGTGGAATGAGGTACTAAGATCCAATGTAGTATCTAATTCAGCATGCAAGGTCCTCCAAAAGTTTGAAGTAAACTGCGTACCTTTATCTGATATGATGGATTTTTGAACTCCATACAATCAAACAATCTCATGGATATAGAGTTTGGCTAACTTCTCAGCATTGTAAGTCATCTTGATAGGAATGAAGTGAGCAGACTTAGTTAACCTGTCCATAATTACCCATATAGAATCAAACTGACCTTTTGTCTTTGGAAGACTAAACACAAAATCAATTTCAACTATTTCCCACGTCCATTCAGGAATGGGCATTCTCTGAAGTGTCCCTCCAACCCTCTAGTGCTCATACTTTAACTACTGACAATTCAGGCATTGGGCAACAAAATCATCAATGCCACACTTCACTCTACTCCACTAATAACGTTGTCTCAGATCACGATACATCTTGGTTGCACCAAAATATATAGAATACCTCGAACTATGAGCCTCTGCCAGAATAGTATGAGTCAAATCATCAACATATGGTGCACACACCCACCCCTTAATTCTCAAGACCCCTTCCTCATCAATCACAACCTCTTTAGCCTCTCCCCGTGATACTATATCTCGAATCTAGTTCAAATTCTCATCATTAAATTGCTTTCTCTTAATCTTGTCAAGAAAAGAAGATCTTGCCTCCACACAGGCCAAGAATCCTCCTTTCTCAAGTACTTCCAGCCTCATAAAGTCATAAGCTAGAGTTTGAACCTCTCTAGCCAATGGGCGTCTAGAAACCTGTAAGTGGGATAAACTCCCCATGCTCCCTGCTTTTCTACTTAAGGCATCAGCCACAACATTAGCTTTTCCCACGTGATATAGAATAGTAATATCATAGTCATTCAATAACTTTATCCACCTCCTCTGCTTGAAATTCAAATCCTTCTTAGTGAACACATATTGTAAACTGTGATGATCTGTATACGCTTCACACTTGACCCCATATACATAATGCCTTCACTGCTTCAATGCAAATACAATTACAGCCAACTCCAAATCATGGGTCGGATAGTTACGTTCATGCACTTTCAATTGCCTTGAAGCATATGCAATTACATTTCTCTCGTGCATTAGCACTACACCTAAATCAAACTAAAATGCATCACAATAAACAATGAAATTTTTACCTTCCACAAGCAAAGCAAGAATTGGTGCAATAGTCTCTTGGTCAAATTGGTCAGTTGGGAAGCAATGGAAGAGAATCCCTTGACGAACCCGCAGTAGTAGCTAGCTAGACCAACAAAGCTCCTTACCTCTGAGACATTAGTAGGCCTTACCTAACTCTTCACTGCTTCAATTTTAGTAGGATCCACCATCACTCAATCCTTAGAAACCATGTGCCCCAAGAGTGACACTGAATCGAGCCAAAACTCACACTTGGAGAATTTGGCATAAAGACTTTTCTCCCTTAACAACCCCAATACAATTTTGAAATACACCTCATATTCCTTCCTGCTCTTTGAGTATCAGTATATCATTAATAAATACAATAACAAAGAAGTCCAGGTATGACTTCAAAATTACGTTCATCAGGCTCAGGAAATAAGTAGGGGCATTTGAAAGCCCAAAACACATTACTAAAAATTCATAATGCCCATACCTAGTTCGAAAAGCAGTCTTTGGCACGTCTGTTGCCCGCATTTTCAATTGATGATAACCAGACCTTAAATCAATTTTAGAGAAGACGCAAGCACCTTGTAACCGATCGAACGATTCATCAATATGAGCAATGGGGTACTTGTTCTTTATAGTTACCTTATTCAGTTGTATGTAGTCTATGCACACCGAAAACTACCATCTTTATTCTTCACAAATAAAATTGGAGCAGCACTCAATCTAATAAAACCTTTACCTAACAACTCCTGAAGTTGGGCCTTTAACTTCCTTAACTCGATTGGGGCCATTCTATAAGATGGAATGGAAATGGGGTGAGTCCCCAGCTCTAGGTCAATACAAAAATTAATATCCCTATCTGGTGGCATACCAGGCTGAAACATCCACAAACTCACGAACTATCGAAACTACTCGATCGAAGGCACTTTGGAAGTATCATCCCTGAGATATGCCAAGAAAGCTAAACAACCCTTACTCACCAACCTCTTAGCACAAAGAAAAGAGATAGTACGAACTAGGGAGGGAATATAGTCACCCTCCCACACTAGGGAATCTATCCTAGGCTTGGCCAAGGTCACAATCTTAGCATTACAAAAATTTGGAGAAATCCAAGTCATACGCAGAATTACATCAAAATCAACCATCTCTAGAATAATGAAATCTACATAAGTTTTGCTCCCTACAAAAGTCACAAGGCAAGACCTATACACCTTCTCAACTATCGCAGACTCACCAACAAGACTAGAGACATGAATAGGCATGTCAAGCAAGTTACAATGCAAATCAATTCCATTAGCTAACGAGGAAGATACATAAGAAAATGTGGATCAAGGATCAAACAATACAGAAGCCATGCGATCACAGACCAGAAGAGTACCTGTGATAACAGCATCAGATATCTCTGCCTCTGGCCTCCCGGGGAAAGCATAATAATGGGATCTATCACTTGTCTATCCATTGCCTCTGCTGGGCTGCACTCTAGTAGTTCCAACCTGTCCCTACCCCGACCAAACTGGTGACCACAATTACCTTGGACACCATGTCCTCCAGAATGATGGTCTCTACCATGACCACGTCTACCTCTAATTGTTGGGGATCTATAACTCTGATCATACCGAGCTTGACTCTGCTTTGGACAATATTTCCTGATATGTCCGGCCTCACCACATCCATAACAAGTCCTAGAGTCGAGAGTAGGTCTCTGTGAAGATGAATAAGAATGAAGATAACCCCCAAACTCAGAAAAAGGCTGACTGGTCTGTGATCGATCCTCAGCTGAAATTTGCAGTGAAGAGTGAATAGGACGGGGTGGATAACCCCCAGAACTCTGCCCTCTGGAGTAGGAACCACTAAAATCACCTCCCTTACGGAACTTCTTAAACATCGACACCTTGGTGAAGTCATCTGGCTTAACCCCCTCTACCTCTATCATAAAATCAACCACTTCCTGAAAATATGTTACAGAAGCAGCTACCCGTAAAGCTAGAATCTGCAAATGTGACCTCAATCCCTTCACAAAGCAGCGAATCCGCTCTTGTAGACTGAAGCAAAGTTGAATGGCATACCTGGATAATGCACAAAACTTGGCCTCATAAGCTACAACAGACATCTTTCCTTACTCTATGTTCAGGAACTCATCTCTCCTCCTGTCCCTCAAAGTTTGGGGTATATACGTCTCCATGAAGAAGCTAGAAAATGCTGCCCAAGTCATAGCTAGTGCCTTTGTTGGTCGACACTCAACATGAGACCGCAACCATATTTTGGCATCCCTCTAAAGCTGGTAGGTCACAAACTCAACACCAAATCGCTCCACTATGTCCATTTTATGAAGTAATTCATGACAATCAACAAGAAAATCATAAGCATCTTCAGATTTAGTACCCTTGAAGACCGAAGATTTCAACTTTAAGAACTTAATAAAGAGATCATGCTGGTCACTAGTCATTATAGGCCTTGTAGTCAAAAGGGGAAAACGTGTATGTTTCCAAGGATGCATCCATGCGGGGAGCCAAATCATTTGCATGTTGTACTCCCTGAACCTGAGGTGCTGGTGCATAAAATGCTAGGGGTGCATGGCCCTGATCAGATAACCCGCTGAGATAAATGAGAACCTGATTGATCATTTCTGGAGTAGGCTGGGGTGGTGCTTCCTTCTCATGAATATGTTCATTCTCCCCCTTATCACCCTCTCTCGCTACCTTGTCAGCCAGTGAAGGGGTCACTACTCTATCTCTAGTTGGACTAGTTGCTTGTCTTCTACCTCTAGTGGGCCTTCTCCCGCGACCTCTACCACGGCCTCTCGCCACTGCTCCCCCTCGAGGTGCAGCCCCAATGGTTGGCTCAAGGGCACCTTGTCTTGCTGGTGTTGGTGTTGCCACAATTGTTGCTCTAGTTTTGACCATCTTTGAAATAGAGTGAAGAAAGTCAGATACCAATTTGTATCACCTAGATACCAATTGGATTCAAGTAATAGCATGAAAGAAAGAAAGAAATAAGTTTTCCTAAAGACATATAGCCTCTCGAAAAAAAGTAAAGGCGTCCCCATACCGTTTCGCAAGACTCTACTAGACTTGTCTCTGTGTGATGAGATCACCGAACTTAAAGCTCTAATACCACATTTGTCATGATCCAAAATGAGTCATGAGTGTAACCCACACTTAACCTCCTAAGTGAGCGAACCAACGAATCCAACCCCAACTTATATAAATGGTTCAAAATACGGAAAACAACCAAAATGCGGAAGCTCAAAACTTATTAAAGTTCTAATAAAATAAATCTCTAGAGCCTATTAGATATTATCTCCAAAATCTGAAACTCATCACATAAGGACATCTATTCTAGAAATACCAAGTCTAAGAGTATTAAAGACACCAAAATAAATAAGTAGGATTGTATGTGTCCGAAATTTAAGGACATCATGTCGTGACCAAGAGAATCCTGTACGAGCTAGAAGAAGTAGCTCACCCTGAAATCTGATGAGCTGGAGACTGACTAGAGATGAGGGCGAGTCAAAGTCGATGGTACACTTGCTGCAATCCACAAAATAAAATGAAGAAAACACAGGTAGGGGTTAGTACTGGACAACATGTATTGAGTATGTATCATTGGCCAACTCAAAATAGAAACTAATATGCAATAAGTAATAGTATAAAATTAACCATGACACTTAGCAGGTGGCAAAAAACACTAAAGTAAGTATGTAATCAATCACCAATATCAAGAACACACATGAGAACAATTTCCTTACATTGAACTTGCATTTCTCGATCATATGACCGAGAAGATGAGCCAACATTGTTACTTTGAGTCATTTGTTGATCAATATAATTCGCAACTATATTTTAATGCTCATAGACCATAAATATTTCATCACTCCTTTGATATTCTTGCAAATAATTATGTTACACTATACAAGCTATTGCAATTTTCACTTGTGTGTCAATATCATAATGATTCATGTCTTGTTTCACTTGTGTGCAATTACACATTTTCAGTGCATTAATTTCGTGCTAAAATCAAACATATTGAAAGTATTACTCCCTCCGTTCTTATTTATATTCACTAAACCGATTCCTACTTTATCATTTATATTCACCAAATTTAAAGTAATAATAAATTTTGTGTTTGTGAGAATAAAAAGTTTTAAAAAGAAATGATGTGATTATAAATTTTATTTATATATGAAATAAATGGTTAGTAAATATAAATGTGGGGTTGTTTTAACAAAATATAAACTTGTAGTTAGTTTTGTATTTAAAAAATCTCAAATCATGATATGGAATTCCAAGTCATGATTTTTGGAGAATATGGAATTTCATCTCATGATATGAAATCGTTAGATGGAATCAACATGAAATCACTAGTCCAAACGTTGATTTCATCTCATGATTTCATATCGTGATATGGTATCACATGACCAAATGCCTACATGCTATACCATATCATGATATGAGATCATGAGATGGAATCAGCGTTTGGACATGTGATTTCATGTTGATTCCATCTCATGATTTCATATCATGAGATGGAATCTCATATTCTCCAAAAATCATGACTTGGGAATTCCATATCATGATTTGGAATTTTTTTAAATACAAAAATTAACCCACAACTTTATATTTTGTTAAAAACAACCTCACATTTATATTCACTAACCATTTATTTCATATGTAAATAAAATTTATAATCACATCATTACTTTTTAAAATTTATTATTCTCACCAACATAAAATTTATTATTACTTTAGAATTGGTAAATATAAATGATAAAGAATGAATTGACTTGGTGAATATAAATAAGAACGGAGGGAGTAATACTTTTTTGGTTTTTCATAATAATAAAAACTTCTCTTTCGGCTACATATGAAAATATTTAAAACAATTTAATATAAAAAATGACAAAATTGGTGATTGTATGTTTGATAATCACTACTTCCAATATATTTGATTTTAGTAAGAATCTAATGCACTGAAAATGTGTAATTGCACACAAGTGAAACAAGGCAGGAACCATTATGATATTGACATACAAGTGAAAATTGTCATAGCTTATACAGTGTTACATAATTATTTGCTAGAATACCAAAGGAGTGATAAAATATTTATAGTCTATGAATATGAAAATATAGCTGCGATTAATATTGAACAACAAATGACTCAAAATAAAAATGTTGATTCGTCTTCTTGGTCATATGATAGAGAAATACAAGTTCAATGTGAGGACATTGTTTGTATTATGTGGTAGGATTATATTAAAGACTAGTACACTACACTTTATGTTCGATCTTTTTATTGCATTAAAGTTTGATCAATTAAAGTTAGATGAAACGGTTACTTAAGCGGAGTACAAATCGATAATTTATTATGCGATTTTATAAATTTTTATTTATATGGTAAGATTGAATAAACAATTGGTGTTATTTTAATAGTTTTACATCTTATGAGATTCTTATGTTTATGAGAAAATATACAAAACAAAAATTTTATATTGCATGTCCAAACAAAACTTCAACTTCATCTCATAATTTCATATTATGATATCATATCATGATTCCATATCGTATGGCCAAACGGGCCTTACTTTTACGAGAAATCACATAGCGAAGTGTTTGGCAACTTCAAAGCTTCTCCTTTTACCCTTAAAAGCTCTTTAACCGTATTTTCTATGTTCTATATCCATAACTTGTGAAAAATTTAATTAAATGGATTTTATGTAATTTAAAATAATTTATCTTTGTAAAATAATCTTAATATTAAAAGTCATTGATACTTTTTTTTTTAAAAAAAAAATTTGACTCTCAAAAATATAGTTTTAAGAAAAAATTAGTCAAACACAATTTGTTTATCAAAAACACTTTTCAAACGAATTAGTCAAACACAAATTAGTTATTTTTCAAAAGTACTTATCTAAAAAGCTTATTTTTAAATAATACTTATAAAAATAAACATTTTTTTAATAGTAATGCCAAACAGGCTCTTAGTTAGAAAGCATACCACCCCTCCGAAGAGTTAAACTTTTAGGAGAAATCACTTAGCGAAGTGTTTGGCAACTTCAAAGCTTCTCCTTTTGCCCTTAAAAAGCTCTTTTAACTGTATTTTCGATGTTCTATTTCCGTACTTGTGAAAAAGTTAATTAAATGGATTTTATGTAATTTAAAATATCTAATATAAGAGGGAAGGAGTATATACAATTATTATTTTTTGTAAAAAAAAAATGAAGTAGTAGCTTGTTAAAATTTTTGTGGTCGTACTAGTATTTAAGTAGAGTTCAATTAATTTAGCAGATATGGATGATTCGTTATCATAAATAATTTTAGTTGATATGTTGCGCCCCTCATTGATTTTGAGTAAATATCAGGTTGCTTTAGCCAATTTAAACATTTTTTTATATACCCTCCATCACTCCATGGTTCATAAAGGAGGTTATATGAATCCTAAACAATATAATGGGTATATATATACCTTTTTCGTTTATATTTCCATGATGAGGATATAAGAAGAATCATTCATAACCACCTTTTTAGTACTCAAACTCCATTTCTGATCATCTAATTAATTAGTAATTATTTGGTGGTGGAAACTTATATTGGATTAGTCCATATGCCATACTCTGTAACTCTCATGTGAAAATGGGGTTGTGTTTCTCCCGGAAGCAATCAACGATTGGAAGTAACCGATCCGTTAGTTGGTGGAGAAAGGAGGATTGTTTCGATCAGGATGGAGTGTTGGCAGGTGCAATTCTGTTCCAGCAAAATGGTACTGCTGCTTTTGTTCGTTCAAGTACGTCTCTGCGGTCATTTAAGTCTAATACTGCATTGGCACGTTGCTCCACTTCTACATCTCAATCTCTTACTCACCTTCTTAACAAGGTACCTACCATTACTATTATACTCATTATTATCATTTTCAACAACTAAGGGCCGCGTGTTCACTATAATAATCTCCATCTTCTCTACCCAAATAAGTTGCTCTCTTCAAAATATATTTATTAGTTACTATTAATATGTAGAGAAGTGGAGAGTGTAATCTAACTTTTCCTTTAGAGTATAGAACAGTAGATTTTCCGATTCTGGTGTTTTGACAGATAAGTGAAGAGGTCTCATTTTGGTGTATTAGTAAAGAAACAACGTGTTTCGCTTGAACGTTGGTGTTGGTGTAGTGTAACTTTGAATATATTTGATCCTAAATGAATGTTTATATAGACTGGACAGGTATTAACGATTGATATTTAGAGACAAATCACTTTGTCCTTGTCCATGGAGCCTGGTGTTGGTATAAAACCATTGCACCTTTAGAGCACGCTGGATTTAAGGATTTAACTGGTTCCGGTGTTCATTCTTTCGACACAAATAGCATCACCAGCCTATCACAATATGCAAAGCCACTCATTGCTTTTCTTGAAAATCTTGCTCATGGACACAAGGTTATAAATACTTAAATTCTGCACGAGCATACTCTATTTTCTGGTTAAATACATTATGAGATGTTTTCCATATTTTCCGCATTCAGTTCTACCAATTTCTGCACCTTCTAAACAACTTATATGGATCCTCTCCACCACTTTTTTCATTGCTAATGGAATATCCTTCACTATTTTACAAAGGTATTAGTGTTTATTGTTATCTCCTGTATTCAAATACAAATTAGTAAACCAGAAGCAATAAAAGATGAAAAGAAAAACAAAGAACTATCCGAGTCCACAGAACCCACTGTGTGTCCTTAAGAAATTTAATCCCCTCAAGTACCCAAAGTTGCAGATTAATTCCTCCCAAGATAAAACGGATTAACCATTAAAGAAGTAGCGGTACCTCAAACTTCAATAATTTCAATGAACTCAAAATGATAGCAACGAATCACACACACATACATGATCGATCGATTTTGTTTTGTAAGAAATGTACATGTTCACACCTTTAAAACCCAACAATTATTCTATTATACAACAAAGATCACATTTTTTTCTTAACCTCTTGGTGAATTTTGAAACCCCTAAACCACTGAGCCAACCTCTGGTCTCGTGTTCAGGGGGTTCAAAATAATTATACACACTAAAATTTTGAAAAATACTTTATATATACTGTG
Source organism: Solanum pinnatisectum (assembly GCA_035578085.1). Taxonomy (NCBI): domain Eukaryota; kingdom Viridiplantae; phylum Streptophyta; class Magnoliopsida; order Solanales; family Solanaceae; genus Solanum; species Solanum pinnatisectum. The sequence goes on along the minus strand of CM069078.1, from coordinate 9,824,991 downwards.
TAAATTAATTTTTGCCTAAGGGGGTTTTGGTGAAGTTGCTTAGTAATATTATGGGGGCTTGGATGTTTTTTTTCTTCTTCACAATTTAGTGCAATTAGCGTCATTGCTGAGGCTTTTATCTAATTTCGTCATACTTATATATATGCTGAAAATTTTCAACAGTTCCTGGAGTTTGAAACATGCATCTGTTATCCACTTCTCCTCTGCTAGTGTCTTTAAATTTTGTTATCTTTCTTCAACCATCTGGGTGATTTTGGTGGTGCTTGCATATCATTCGCGATGGAGCTCTATCCCTCTAAAGTTTCAAAAGCTATATTTGTTGCTGCAACAATGCTCACTAGTGGACAAAGTGGTCTTGATATCTTCTCAGAAAAGGTAAATTTATCTATTGCTTCATTTGATTCTTCACTCATATACCCATTCTATACTTCTTTCTTGTAAAGTTATATCATATATTCTGCCTTGATTTGCACACACTATGCATATGGTTAGTAATGTGACACTTAAGCCCTGATCATAGCTTTATCCATTGAGTGCCTTGCTAGAATTATATTGGTTTTATCTTCTGAGTATTTGGGGCATGCATTTCTTGAATACAAAAGCATATTTTCTAAAATACTTAATAAGAACTGATTCACTAATCCTCTGAGAGACAATTAGCAATCAGCTGAGTGTTGGTACTCCAACTTATAAAGTGAATCTCATTTTCTTGTGCATTACCTTGATGTTAGCAGCATTAGAGGCTCGCCAGTGAAGACATCGATGCCTCAATCCATACATGAAGATCCATGCATTAACTCTTCATTTCCTTCTTATCCTGCATTCCATTGTACCATATAACACGGGGTGGAATAATGTCATTCCGCTCAAGATATATAGCTATAGTTACATTGTTGTTTTCCCTCTCTTCAATTATGTGTAGTTAAAGTATCATGTGTTTTTTCGGGGCAGATAGTTGTGTCATTGTAAAATAGAAGTTTATTTGTGGTTAACGAAAAACTCATAACTATTTCAGACGAAGTCAAATGACCTTACGAGACAGTCTCAAATATTTATCTATGCAAATGGGAATGACAAGCCACCAACTGCCATTGATCTGGACAAATCACTCATGAAAGACTTATTATTCAACCATAGTCCTGCTAAGGTATGTTATGCTGTATATATTTGTTAAATTTGATGTTGTATATTTTTACTTTTATTAATGTATCTTATTTTCAGGACGTCGCGTTAGCTTCTGTTTCAATGAGGCCAATTCCATTCTCCCCAGTCCTTGAGAAACTTTCTTTGTCTGACATCAAGTATGGTTCCATCAAACGGTTTTACATAGAAACAACAGAAGATAATGCTATACCAATAGCTTTACAACAGTACATGATTAGCCAAAATCCACCAGAACGGGTTTTTCATCTCAAGGGTGCTGATCACTCACCTTTTTTCTCAAAGCCTCAAGCCTTACACCGAATTTTGGTAGAAATCTCAACGGTTTCATCAACATGAATATACATGTAGATTAGCCCCTCATGTATATGTACAAAATAGCCAGCTGATTCGTTCTGTTTAGATTATTTGTTGATGGGGATAATTGCCTCCTCTACCTCCACGAGGTAGTTGTAAGGCCTGTGTACTCTCAACCCTCCCTAGACCTCACTTGTGGATTTCACTTGTTGTTGGGGAGAATTGCCTCGTGGAAGTGAAAATCAAGAACAGGGAAGCCTTTAAAATTTTAAATCTCTTGTTCTTACATTTTGACTTCTCATAAACAAGATATCATGGCACCATATTTTACTTGATGCTGGTGCCTTTAACATAAAAAACGGTCCAATTGAGATTGGTTTTTGGAGACCCTGTTAATCTTTTCTGTATTTTACGCATTTATTTTGAGTTAGACTGATGATTTTAAGGGTATTTGCTTGCTTTATTTGTTAACAAAGTTTTTGCTGTTGGTATAATGTAATTTCACTTTGTTCTTAACGGAACTATGGGCATCAAATAAAATATGAAGCTGCAAATCTTATACACTCATAAGAAACCATTCATTATGCAAAGATAAAACATTTCATTATCAGAAAGGAAGTGTGAGAGAGGGTAAACTTACAACTTCATTTCAAATGGTTGTATGTCAAAACAAAAGAAGAAACTCATGTGTGTTATTTTTCTCCTATATACTGTAACCTCAAACTATAGAATTGCTTCCTAATATTTTTTTTTTAATTAAAAAAAGAAAGGCTTTACAACTCTATGTTAATTTTTTAGTGTGAAACAGAATAAATAGTATGATCAAACATCTGAAAATAGTTCTTCTGTAAGTGATGGAGCAATCCATTGTATCTGAACATGTGTCATTTCCCACAAGTCTTCATCATCTCCAGGAACTAAAATCTCCTCTTGCTTCATTGTGATAACCATTTTTTTCAACAAGACTGGGATAGTACGTGGGAGTTTTGACTCACCACAATCTCCTAAATCAGCCTTCATGCATGTATCCATTCTTCTCAAGATTCCCATCCAAAAGGCCCTAAAACTAGGACTTTCTGATAATGGTTTCAAGAATTGTAAATAAACTTCTGTTAGAACCTCCATCGATAGCTTAACAGTTCCTTCCATACTTCTTGCTTCCCTTTCTGCATTACCCCTTTTAGAGTATTCCAACATCTTCTCATGCAAATCATCAACCATTGCAAAGAGTATGAGGTTGAAACAGCTAAGAATGTTGGCTGGTGTAAAGTATAACTCTTCGCCAAGTGCAAAACTTTTCTGTAAAGACATGACCGCGTGGTTTCTTATCTCTTCTCTTCTGGCTAAGCTAGTCTTTCTGAATGCTTCCCCTAGTTTAGCAAAATAGGTGACTGTTAAGTTAGAAGAGCTAAGAGCTTTTGAACTTTCTTCAAGAGAACAACTGCTTGCACTACTATTTATACTCGTCGAGCTCCCTGGATCTGTATATCCACTTTTATACCACTGAACTAACAAATTCACAGTATCTGACATCAAATCCATGATCTTCATGTTCTTTTCTAAAGGGCTGTTTTTCAATGCGACAAAACCAAATGCACAATCTATACAATAAGGGTAGTTCAATCTTGAAATGTGGAAACCATCTGACATTAAATTTATAAGGGCCTCAACTCCTTGCTCATAGGTTTCTGGATGTCGCCCTGTGACGGATAGCAAATGCATGACTGTTTTCCATCCTAGTTGAGATTGGAGATTTGCAGGATACTCAGTGAGGATTGTAGTGACAGATTGTACTAAGAAGTCACAACAAGTATCAAGAATTTCTTTTTCCAGCTTCCACATCAAATTTATTGATTTAAACATGAGTTCCTCTGGACTTTTGTCTGAGTGAAAGGAAGACAAGAGCTTGAGACAAATCTTCATAAGGGCGATGATACCCTTTTCTGCAAACGGGATGGGAGAAAATAAGGGAAACTGTGCAACATCAAGTAGATATTCATTGTAATGAGGCCAAAAGACCAAGAGTCTGTGAGTATTGGATGAAGCAATGCTAACAATTAAATCCCAACAGAAGCCAACAGTTTCTTCCTCTTCAATTGGGGTGCTGAACTTTTGGCCTTTACCAGCTGCAGCAAATATCAGACAACGGCCTAGATTCAGCAACGGTTCATCAGGTAAACTCGAGCTATTGCTAAAGATGCTCCCTATGCAGCACTGCTGAATAACTTTCAGGTTCTGTTCAAATTCACTTACCCCCAGGTTCAAGGATTCTTCTACACTTTCCATGGACAAAAAATGTGAAAATCGTCCAATTATGCCGGAATTATGCGCTTTGCTGCCAAATTTAACATCTTGAGTAGGAAAAACCACCCCTGATGCACATCTTTCATGTACTCCTGGAGGGTTGGATGATAAGTTCGAAGCATTTTCAGGTTCAACAACAGATTGTGGAAGCAGCTTTAACTTTCTTAGTTTCAGCAAACAGTCCACAATGGTTCTCCAAGCTCCTCTGATGGACTTTTTGAAGTCATTTGCAATGGTGAAAACTGCTAGAGTTGCCATTCTTGGCTTCATATCATTGCTGAACGCATACAACGTTTCTTCTGAAGATGCATAAGGATTTAGTAATGTAGTAAATTTGCAGAATGAACAGAGAAGCTCGTCGAGAGTATCCTCAAGCCCGTATTGTGTTATTCGAGCAATTGAAAACAAAGCCTCAACGCATTCATGAAGGATCTCTTCTTCGTCAGACTGTTCAAAGATCGTTGCAAGTGTAGCAACAGTTGGACCAGCAATAGAGGCAAACATGTCTCGTCCTATTCGTCGATCAAAATTGCTGAATATGAAAGGTTTCATTTTCTTTGATTTATTGATTAGCTGAATCCATCTGCTAGGATTCATCTCCACAGGAGCACCAGATGAACCAAACGATGTGATTGCATTGAATGAAATGGAATGGAAAAGCTCCGAGAGATATTCCCTCGGAAGATCTTGTCCTCCATTTATTGCTCTATTGTTTCTAATAAATTCATCTTCTGTCATTTTCTTTTTCACTTGTGGATTATGCTGATCAGTGTTAAGCATGATTACTGAATAACAAAGGATGAGCACTGCATCTTTGCTCGCAAATATTTCCGAGGATTTTTGATCAAAAAACCTTTCAGCAAATGCTTCAAGTATTCTATGAATTTTCTGCGACTCCCCAGGCAATATAAAAGTTTCTAGATAAGTTCTCAAAGAAGTATCCAGAACCATTCCCATAAACTCAAATGTTTCCGTGAATTCTTTAAGGACTTGGAGGTAGAAATCATCAGGATCACCAAGAAAATCACCAATTGCAATCTTGTTTAGACCTGGTGTATACCGAAAAAACATGGCATAGGCTTTCGGATCAGGAGGATCCGGGATCAACAGGGAAAGTTTCAAGTACTCCAGTCCCTTCTTGTCATCTCTACTGAAGTGATTCCCAGCTATAAGTATCTTTCTTTTCTGTGCCATTCTCACTCTAATAAAGTCTATCCAATTCTCTAAGTCTTCTTCATCTTCTTTCGACTTCTCTTCCCAGAATTGTCTATACTCGGATATCTCAACAGGATACGGTCCAGAAGGTGTCGAATCATCTTCCTTGTCAACGTTATCAGCTATGTTATGGATAATCACTGCTAGTCCTTCAAAGGCTTGAACTTGTAAACTTGTCAAACAACCACCAGTAGGAAATGCATGCCTGCAAAGAGACTTTCCAATCTCCTCGAAAACATTTTTGAACATGGGATGACAATCATAATTTACGTAGACTTCAACTATGAAACTTGGTTGTCTGCAAAAATTTATTATTCCTTCAATTGCTACTTCTTGAAGTTGAAGCGAATTCTCTAAGCTTGTCACTTTAAGCAACACAAATGAGAAAAAAGCTTCCAATTGAAGACGAACCGACCTGAATATGATCAGAAGAAGATAAAATGTAATCAATTTTGGCATTCAACATGTATTAGTTGACATTTAGGAAACAATCTTTGCCTCTGAACTACTTACCTGCGAAGAAAGTGATAAATATTTAACACAATGCTGCAAATCATGGAGGATACAAGTGGATTTGAGGACGTTCCATAATGAACCATATGATGGAAAAGGTCATCTTGAATCATCCTCAAGAGTTTTGGATGCTTACCGATGCTATCACCACTTAATTCTATAGCAGAATTGATCAAAACCAAAGCGAAAAGCTGAACATTTTCATCAGAAGTTTGAGATGTACTTACATCAGTCTCCATGACTTCAACTACGTTGAGCAACGAGCACAAGAAATGAAATATATCAACAGCAGAACGAATCCCATACCCCGAATCCAAGTTCCCATCCTCGGTATCTGACTCCGAATCTTCCCAATCTTTCACCTCTATTTCAGGCAAACGCTGATATACTACATGTATCAGCTCATGCATTGTATATCTAGCGCTACGCTGAAGCAAATCACTCCGGTTAGCTGACTGCTGAACTACTTGAAAACATGTGTTCACAACGGTGCAAACAGATTGATCCGTGAGCAAAACAGAAGAAGGATGGTTCATAATTGCTGTCAAAGCCTGCAAAATTTTCATCATAACAGCATCTTCAGAGACAGGATCAGTTTTTTCCAAACGACAACCGGTAACAGCAGTGACTGCTGAATTAATAGCTTCTCTTGCTCCTGGACTTTTGTGATAAAAAATTTCAAGCTTGAGGATCTTAAGGATAGATGATAAAGCGACTCCTGTTGCTGCAGAAGGAACATCATCACTTTGTACGACATCAAGAAAAGGCGAAAGGTATATCATAGGATCTATTGTTAACCATTCTTGTTGTGGATTAAAGATGAGTGATCTTAGTGATTTCAATGAATGTGATATTTGTGAATCATAGTTTTCTTCAGGGGGATGATAGAAATGCAAATTTCCTTCAGGGTAACGACGAATCACGGCTAAAACAGCTCCTACCTCTGTGTTCAATGTACAAGATATTCCAAGTTCTTTCCTTTTGATCTTTGTCATGTATTCTTGACTGTTTTCATCTCCTTCTGTAGCACCCATTAATCAAAATGATAAGGGGAAAAAATAGGAATGTTGTTTGCATAGTAAAATGTTCAAGAAAAATTATTTGGTGAGATTTTGTTTCAGTTATTAAGATGTAAGAAATCAATGATTTGACTAATTCTTCTCCTAGTATTTCTTCTCTTGCTTCAATTGTGGATCAAACTTCTTAATTTGTAAGGAAGAAAACAAGACTTGAGTAGAGTTAAGTCTTGTGATTGTAGATCCTACTAAAACACGTACCCACGCGATGTGCGGAAAAAAATAATTTAAAACTATTATCTTATTTACTTGATTATATTAAGTTATTTTTATTGTTTAATCAATTAGTAAATTTAAATTATTTGATCCATGATTGTTTATTAGAAAGCCATTAGGGAAGAAAAGATATTATCTTATTTGCTTGATTATAAGATTTTTATTATTTTATCAATTGGAGAATTTTAATCATTTGATCCATGATTGTTTATTAGAAAGCCATTAGGGAAGAAAAAACATTTCCTCAATCATAATTACCGAAAGATCTTATGGTATGTGCAGTAAGATTCAAAGTTTGTTGATCAATCTATAAAATTACTTATCAGGATAAGAGAAAAAGTTCTTCCTTATTATTGACTACAAAGATGTTTATCACTAAATATTAACTAACTACACATTTTCTATTAATAGAAAAGACATACAGTCACCAATGAAGTTGTCCTAAATTTTCAAAAAGACACCTTAACTTTGCAACCGTCCTATTACCCCACTAAACAATTTTGAACAGATATTATAATAACATTTTTCGATTAGCCCCATATTTTAAGAAGCAAGTGTGTTCACACACTAATCATTACATGACACATGTTAATTTAATTAAAAATGTAATTTTTTTTTTCATGTATGTTTTTTCTTTCTCTCTCTCTCTCTTTCTCTCTTACTTTTTGACTTATTTTAATTTTGATTTTATCTTAAATTCTACTTCATCTTCCACCCCTCCCCCCCACTTTCAAGTGATCCATCCCTCCATTTTCTTTCTTTTTCTTCACCTCTCACCTTCACCCCACCCCCACGTCAAGTTGAACCTCTCTCCCATTTTTAAATTTTTTTTCTTCTTTTTGTCCAATCAAATTCTTTATTTCAGTGATTTTTTTTTATAAAAACGAATTCATACTATTTTCTAGACTTTATTGAATTATTGATAACAAAACTAATAATTTTCTAAGAAAATTTAAAATTTTGAAGGTATAATCAATTACTCCTGTTCATATAACTTCAAAATTAGAAGTGATAATTTTACAAGAATCAATGAATTCCCCAAAAATTGAATGAACTTAATTGAAATCGGATAAAAAAACTATATGATGCTTCCTAATCATCTTAAAATCTAATGGGTTTATCAAATTGTTCGAAATGTAAGAAAATATTTAGATAAAGTTTTAAAATTAAAGAGAATAAAGCTAATGGTAGTAAAAAAAAAAGGGTGATGTTATGGCAAAAATGGTGACATTGAAAGTGAGAAGTTTCAATGGAGATGACAATGAATTTTTGAAGAAGAAAGACTAAAGAAATATAAAAAAATAAAAAGGAAAAAAAAGTTAAAATAATAAGAAAAATAAGAATATATTTTATAATAAAATACTTGTAAAAATAAAATTATATTAGTTATTTTAGGTTGCTCACTCTCTTTGAGAGAGTGCACACACTCTCCATGTGAGGTGGACAAAAAGTGACGTAATAATATAAGTTCAAGATTGCTTAGTGAGGTAATAGGACGCTCACATAGTTAAGGTGTCTTTTAGAAAATTCGAGACAAATTTAGGTGTCACTTTATGTCTTTTCTCACTATTTAATTTATAACTCAACCATATTAATTAGTAGTATGATTTTATAATAGGGAAATTTCATAAATAGCTAAGAGTTGAAACATAATGAGTCTCATTTGCTATAGTTTGCCTAATTACATAACATAGCTATAATTTCAATAGATATCGTATAACTCGCTGGGAGTTTTTTTTTCTAGAAATTGGACTCTTAACTTAATTAATGAGGCAGTAATTTAGGTTATCAAAAAGGAAAACAATCCCATAAATCTGGTTATTGTATCTGATTAGAATTTCTTATCAAATTTGACTTTTGTCAAACAAAGAAAGATAAATTTAACTTCCTAAATAAACATGTCAAAAAAATGACTTAATAAATATACAAATATATATAAAATAGCTGAAACTTAAACTTGTTGATAATATACAAATACAAAAAAGTAATTGTATATAATTGTTAAAAATATACAAATAGAGTCTAACAAGGTAAGAAAGCGCAATTAACATTGATATGCTAAATCCATTGAATTGTATAAAACATAATGTGAAATGTATTGATCTAACTACAAATCAAAATATATATATATATACATACACACACAAAGCAAGTTATACAAATACCTCAACAATGTTGATATTATACAAATAATAATTGGAACGTATACTTGCTGATATTATATTAAAAATAGTGACTAGTCAAATACGAAAAGAGTAACTATATACAATTTCAGAAATTATACAAATAGAATTTTTCATAATTTATACAAACCAAATATCTCAAAAAATCATAAAACATCTAAAATTAATTGATAAATATACATGAATCTATTGTATATTTACAATTGAAAATCTTAAAAAACTTGGGAGTAAATCAAAAATATTTGTACTGTTATACAAAAATAACAAGAACAACTTCAACAAAATATACAAATATAATTTTATCATGACCCAAAATATACTCTAGGCGTAACATTACATATATAACCCCGAGAGGCCCTACACAAGCCACTAGCATGCATCATACAAGATAATAGAATTCAAGACTTTAAAACATAACATTTCATACAAAAAGAGTTTGGAAAAAGTGGAAGTCTAAACATAAGTCTCAAAGCAATCTAATATATCATAAGGAAAGTGATTGGGACATAACCTATACATCACTTACAAAGTTTGGAAACGAAAATAACATAAAACAATAAAAGAGTCTCGGTCCTCGGAACATGAGGACTCACCAATCTTTAAAGCCTATGAAGAATCAACTAGCCATGAGTATGGGTGGTAGGAGTGTCGGATCCTACATTCGTGAAACAATGTAGGCACAAGTATGCATTAGTACATGATATGTACTAAGTATGAGGCAATATGCATAAACGTAGGCATGATGGCATGAATGACTTAAAATGAGTAGGCATGATCATTGAAAAATATTTGAAAAGCTTTAAAGAAGAAATGACATAGAAATCATAAAAACATGGTCAAGAGCATATCATAAGGGGCATAAGAAAAGCTTTCAAGAAAACATATTCATTTTGTGGGATATTAGCTTTAACCAATTGTAAGACCATGAGAGCTATATCATGAAATCTAGTATATCCCTTATACCGAAAGAAGGAAAAACTACTTTCCAAAATATAATTTAGACATATCATCATTTGCTAAAGTGGATCCACTAGCTAGGTCATTTAAGACAATCCTATGGGGCGCGTAGTTTGGGACTAGACGTTGCTACTAAAGACTACCCTATTTGAGCCTCCACCTCAAAACCCTCTCAGTGATAAGTCTAAATCTCAATAGAATAGATAAGAGTTAAATATTATTTCAACATAGGAGAGACAATGATCACTACCAATGTCATGCCCCAAACTCGAGGGGCGCAACTGGCTCCTAATACCAAAACTCAGGCCCGAGCCGACCTTGCTGAACCATTTTCTACCAGCGCATGGCAGTCACACACAATCAAGGAAAAAAAACAAGTATATTTCGGCTTAAAACTAAGTCCTCGGCCGGCAAGGCCCCTGTCAACTGATCTATAAAAGAAACAGTTACTTCCAGGAGATCATATAAATAAATAGCTAACTAGCACAGAAGTCCTGATTGGGCCGTCGAGGCCACCATGATATCTACACCAAAACTGAAAGCATGTATATATCAAGACAATGCATCTAACAACTCACAAGTTTCAGCAAAGCAACAACCTAGGCCAGTATGGCAATAATGTAGCTATACACCCCACACACTAGTCTGCAAGCCTCTAAGAGTAGTAAAGATTGGCGGGACAGGGCCCCAGCCTACCCATAAAGATATATACAACAAAAGGTAACAAACCTCCCAACTCTGGTAGCTTCGGAGGAAAGGGGCTAGCCAATCGGATAAAAGTCAATTCTGTTGCTGAGGAGGTCTATTGGGTCGTCTGTCGGGACCGTCAGTACAAAATAGTGTACAGAGTATGAAACGCTATAGACTTAGTGAGCAAGTATCATAATATACCAAAAGCAATCACGCAAGGAAATCAAAATTTTAGATAAGTATGCTAACCCGCTACTGAATCTAAAAATACAAAAATGATCAAACATCAACCTAACCAAGCCCCCATAAGCTCGGCAGGTACAAACAACATACCACCTACCTAGGCCCCCATAAGCCCAGAAGGTGCCAAATCACTCTACATACCCCTATCGGTATCCCCTTGTCTTTGTAAGAAGTCATATAGCCCCTTTTGGCAATGATATTGCCCCGTAGGCAGCACATAGCCCTCTTAGGCAACATCATAGATCTATGGGCTGCACATAGCCCTCTTTTGCATCAACATAGCCTTGTAGGCAACACATAGCCCTCTTTGGCGTCAAAATTGCCCCGTAGGCAACATATAACCCTCTTTGGCATTAATATAGCCCCGTGGGCAACACATATCCCTCTTTGGAAATAACATTGTCCTATTAGACATCATAGCCCCCATAGGCAGTTCATAGCTCAACAACTAACCACAATAGCCCCAAGGGCGACAACAAACAATTGAATAGGCCAAAGGCGAGCAATTTAGCTATAAATAATCTATATGAATAATCTCCAAGTCGTTCCTAACTTAGGGTCGCTCTTAACAGATTATGAGTCCCTAAAATAAGGGTTTATAACCACTCAATCAGCCAACCACTCACAATTACATCTACAAGATCACCAACGTAAACTCCCTCTAAGGAAACATGTCGACGAAGGGAATAACCTTAACATACCTTTCCAATAAACGCTCGAAAGACCGTAGTTCCTTCACGGAAGTTGTTCCTTGTCTCCTAAGCTTCACAAACACTATATATACACAGCTAGTACGCACCTATAAATAGTTCATAATTAATCTTAAATCGGCAGATTTGTCATATTGCCCCAACTTGTCGAAACTTCCGTAGAAATTCATAAAAACAATCATAAAAGAGTCCTGAGATGTTTACCTTAGTTAACCAAGTTTAAACCTTGAAGAAACACCAATAACTAAAAATTTATATCCTAAAAAATTAGCTCCAAATGCAGCTAATATAAGGGAAAAACAATTGCCACGTGTAGGGATTACGTTTCTAGGCATAAGGGAAAATGTTTAATGGTAGAAATCGTCAAAAACTAACCTTCATCATGCTAGAACTCCATAAGAACCCTCTCTTAAGCTTTCTCTCTGGTTTGTAACTGAAATGAGATGTTTTCATGGCTTAAAACGTTAAATATGCCGACATACCAAATTTTTGACCCGACCCGAATTCTGCCTCGGCAGTCCCTAGTAAAACCCTCATAACTTTTTACTCTGATGTCGGTTTGATACGGGATTTTGTGCGTTGCAAACTAGACTCATAGGCCTTTAATTTAATGGGTAATAGGCCTTATAACTCTTTATATATTGGGAGAAAACATCCAATATATTTGACCCAAATTTTAGAGAAATCTTTAAGAAGGAACTTACGATAACTTTCGCCAACTTTTATTTTGCCACTTACTTAACTTCAAAACTTGAGATACAACCCTCGAACACTTAAAATATGACATACCACATCATTCTTAATTTATTACCCACCCTCCATGTCTTTCCACGAAGATACGAGTTAATTTAGACGTTTTAAAAAGTCGGGTGTTACATCCTTCCCCCCTTAGAAACATTCGTCCTCGAATGAAAAAAATCTGAGTCACACGGTTAAGTCCTTAGGAGTTTCAAAAAAATTTAGGCAGAATATCCTTTGTAAGAGTGACTATCCAAGAACATAAAACGCAGAAATTCTAACCTAGGCGTCTCACAGGATGATATAAATAGCTAAGCACTATAGCTCCACAATAACAGTGCGAGAAAATATACAACGACAAGAACAAGAATAATAATAATAAGCAACAATATTAAAAGAATCAGATTGGTATCCAACCTCACTGCACTAATATAAACTGATATGCAATCACCCTGGGGTATGAAACAAGTGAGGATATTTGGACCTCATGCCATCCTCAGCTTCCCAGGTCACCTCTTCTCTATTCTTGTTTCTCCACAATACTTTAACCGAAGCCACCTCTTTGGTCCTCAATTTATGGACCTGTCGATCTAATATGGCAATTGGAGTTTCCTCGTAGGACAACTTCTTTGTGATATGAACATTCTCAATCGGTACAACTCGAGAAGGGTCTCTTATGCACTTCCGTAGCATCGATACATGGAAAACTGAATGAACAGATTCTAGTCCTGAAGGCAATTCTAACGCATAAGCCACCCGTCCTACCTTCCGAATGATCCGGTATGGCCCAATGAATCTGGGACTAAGCTTGCCCTGTTTGCCAAATCTCATAACACCCTTCATAGGCGAGACTTTTAAGAATACCCAGTCATCGACAAAAAACTCTAAGTCCCTTCGTCGCACATCTGAGTATGACTTCCGTCGGCTTTGAGCTGTTAGCAACCTCTCCCGAATGAGCTTAACCTGCTCCACTGTCTGTTGTACTAAGTCGGGTCAAATCAACCTTGACTCACCTACCTTAAACCACCCGATGGGGAACCTACATTTTTGCCCATACAAAGCCTCATAAGGTGTCATTCCGATGCTGGAATGATAACTATTATTGTATGCGAACTCAATAAGAGGTAAGTGGTCATCCCAACTTCCCTTGAAGTCTAGCGCGCACGCCCGTAGCATATCCTCTAGTGTCAAAATTGTGCGCTCAGCCTGGCCATCTGTTTGAGGGTGAAAGGTTGTACTAAGTTTAACCTGTGTCCCTAGTCCTTTCTGGAAGGACTTCTAGAAGTTGGCGGTAAATTGTGCTCCTCTATCAGAGATAATAGATAATGGGACATCGTGTTGCCTAACAATCTCTCTAATATAGATCCTTGTATAGTCTTCGGCTGTAAAAGTAGCCCTGACTAGTAAGAAGTGGGCTAATTTTGTTAGTCTATCAACAATTACCCAAATAGAGTCAAACTTGCGACGCGATCGAGGTAACCCTGTAACAAAATCCATATTAATTGCTTCCCACTTCCACAATGGAATGGCTATATCCTGAACTAGCCCAGCAGGCTTTTGGTGCTCAACCTTCACCTGTTGGCAGTTAGGACACTGTGCCACAAACTCAGCAATGTCCTTCTTCATCCCTTGCCACCAATAGATCTCCTTAATATCATGGTACATCTTCGTCGAACCAGGGTGAATAGAATAACGGGAATGATGTGCCTCTTCCATAATCCGATGTCGAAGCCCTGCAATATTTGGAACACACAATCGACTGTTATATCTAAGGACTCCATCTTATGTTATATCAAATTCTAAAGACTGTTGATACTGAGCCTTGGCTCTGAGCTGCTCTAGGCTAGGATCCTCTTGTTGCCATGATTTTACTTCTACAACTAGAGATGATACAACTGTGTCCTGAATTGTTACCCCACTATCTTCTGCCTCTAACAATCTGACTCCCAAGCTAGCTAACTGATGAAGCTCTCGCGCTAGCTCACATTTCGCAACACCTAAATAGGATAAACTACCCATAGAGTTTCGACTGAGGGCATCGGCTACCACATTCTCCTTTCCTGGATGATATAAAATATCCACGTCGTAGTCTTTCAGTAACTCAAGCCATCGACGTTGTCACTGATTTAACTCTTTCTGTCTAAAGATATATTGAAGGCTTTTATGATCTGTGAAGATGTCAACATGAACGCCATACAAATAATGTCTCCAGATCTTTAACGCATGCACAATTGCGGTCAACTCTAAATCGTGGGTCGGATAGTTCTTCTCATGCTTTCTCAACTGCCTTGAAGCATATGAGATAACCTTACCATGTTTCATTAGAACACATCCCAACCTAATACCAGAAGCATCACAATACACCATATAGCCTTCTGAACCCTCTGGCAATGCTAGAACTGGTGCTGATGTCAACCTGTCCTTCAGCTACTGGAAACTATGCTCGCAAGCCTCAGTCCACTGGAACTTAGCTGCTTTTTGAGTCAGCTTCATTAATGGGGTTGAAAGTGAAGAAAACCCCTCTACAAACCTTCTGTAGTACCCAGCTAACCCTAAGAAACTACAAACCTCAGTCGGAGTCGTAGGTCTGGGCCAAGTCTTTACGGCCTCAATCTTTTGTGTATCAACCGCAATGCCTACATCTGATACAATATGGCCTAAGAAAGCTATAGAGTCCAACCAGAACTCACACTTAGAAAACTTTGCATAAAGTTCTTGGTCTCGAAGAACCTGAAGGACGCTCGCAGATGAGTTGCATGCTAAACTTTTGAACGTGAATACACCAAAATATTATCAATAAATACAATCACAAACAAGTCTAGATACGACCTGAATATACTATTCATCAAGTCCATGAACACTGCTGGGGCATTAGTTAATCCAAAAGACATTACCAAGAACTGAAAGTGTTCATATCTGGTTCTAAAAGCTGTCTTTGGAATGTCTTTCTCCCGAACTCGTATCTGGTGGTACCCTGATCTTAAATCATTCTTTGAGAAGCACTTAGCACCTTGTAACTGATCAAACAAGTCATCGATCCTCGGAAGGGGATACTTATTCTTTATAGTCACCTTATTCAGCTGTTGGTAATCGATACACATTCTTACTGAGCCATCTTTCTTCCTTACAAATAACACTGGCGCACCCTATGGTGAAGCACTAGGCCTAATAAAGCCTTTATCCAGCAAGTCTTTCAGCTGATCCTTCAACTCCTTTAGCTCAGTAGGAGCCATTCTATAAGGAGGGATAGATATGGGTTGTGTACCTGGTAGCATATCGATAGTAAAATCAATTTCCCACTCTAGAAGGATACCAGGGAGCTCGTCTGGAAATACATCTTGAAACTCATTAACTACTGGAATAGACTGAAGAGTCGGTGGTTCTGCATCTATATCATGAATGTGAACAAGATGATAAATACAACCCCTAGTAATCATCCTCCTCGCCTTAAGATAGGAAATAAACCTACCTTTCGGTGTTGCTGTGTCACCTTTCCATTCCCGAACTGCCTCTCCTGGAAAGTGGAATCTAACAATCTTTGTCTGGCATCAACATTAGCATAACAAG
Source organism: Solanum pinnatisectum (assembly GCA_035578085.1). Lineage (NCBI taxonomy): Eukaryota > Viridiplantae > Streptophyta > Magnoliopsida > Solanales > Solanaceae > Solanum > Solanum pinnatisectum. The sequence continues at coordinate 9,809,121 of CM069078.1, read as the reverse complement.
ACGCTAACCAGTCCATACCTATAATGACGTCGAAATCGACCATCTCTAACTCTACGAGATCTACAGAGGTTTGACGGTTGATAATTTCTATCGTATAACCTCGATAGACTCTCATGGCAATAATAGACTCACCAACTGGTGTAGATACAATAGAGGGCCGATCTAATGACTCTGGTACTATACATAACTCCCCCACAATAAATGGAATAACATAAGACAGAGTAGATCCAGGATCTATCAAAGCATAAACACAATGGGAGCAAACAATCAATGTACCTGTCACAACATCTAGTGATGACTCTGAGTCATGTCGGTTGGCTAGTGAATATGTACAGTTCTGTCCACTACCAGAACTAGATGCTTCCTCTCTACCTCTGCCTCTACCTCTACCTGCTAAAGTCTAGGGTCCACGCCCTGTAGACTGTGCTGATGAAGAGGAACCTACTACTGACCTGGTCGACTGACCTATACCACCCTGACCTATGGTCGGGCAGTTTCTCCACCCATGCCCCTCCTGTCCACAAGAATAACAACCTGTGGAACCCTGTTTGCACCTCCCGAAATGCATCCTACCACAAGTTGAGCATTGCGGCGGTGTTGTCATAGCCTGGCCTGAACCTCTCTGCTGCTGAGAGCCTGATGCTCGTGAATCCTCACCTGGGCCTGACTGTCCCTGATGATCAAATCTACTACCCTGGAACTGCTGTGGTGGAGGTCTAGGTGGCCTAATAGAATATCGAGGTCTGGGACCACCTTGAAAATCTCCCTGTGAACCAGCGGGCCTAGCCCTCTTCTGTCTCTCTCTCTCGACCCTCTCACTCATATACTGTAAATGTCGGCGATTCTCTATGCCTTGTGCAAATGCCTGAATTCACGAGATATCCATATTATCATTTAGTGCAGTGATAGAACAAGCATCGATATAGTCTGAGTCGAGCCCTCCTACAAATCTACGTACCCTATCATGCATCATATCAATGAATGCTGGTTCATATCTAGCCAATGAATCAAATCTCAACCTGTACTCTTGAACACTCGTGCTGCCCTGTCGGAGGTTCAGAAATTGGTCCACCCGGCTATTTCTAATCTCTCGAGGAAAATATTGATATATGAAAGCTTCTGTAAAGCTATCCCAAGTGGGTAGAGATGCATCTTTTCCCCTATATCTCTCCCAACTCTCGTACCACAATACTGCAACATCGCGCAATCGAAATGCTTCTAACTACACTGACTCTGTCGCTGAGGCATGTATGACTCTAAAGATCCTATGAAGCTGATCAACAAAATACTGAGGGTCCTCTCTGTGATCTGTCCCTGTAAATTGTGGAGGAGTCAAGGCAAGAAATTCATGAACTTTCGAACTTCCGAGCCCTTTAGAAGGTCCAGCAACATCTGGTGCAACTGGCTAGCACTGTGCAGCTACTAACTGTGCTAGCATACACACTGCACTCTTGAAATCCTTATCAGATGAAATAGGAGGAACTTGAGGTGGTACTACTGGTGGAGCCGGAAGTCCTGTAGCCCTCGGAGGCTCCTGAAGCGATGGAGAAGCTATAGGGGGCTGAGAAGATGTCTCCCCCTGGGTCTTACAATAGGCTACCTCCACCTGTGGTACCTTGCCAGTACCCTCGCTTGCAGTTGTATCTAGCCCCTGGCTAGCTGTGGTCTGTCTAGTGTCAGTCATCTCTATCTGCATACAAGTATCAATTATAAGCCAGAAACCTCAACCCTTAAGACACTGCTATATAGCACGAGGTGAGCAAAAAGGATAGTCATTCTAACATGCCTAGTAGATTCTTTCTTATTGAATGTGGTGTAAAACACATTTATAAACAAGACTCTACTAGACACGGCTTGCAGACTCCCTAGGATACGATGTTGCTCTGAAACGTAGTTTGTCACGCCTCAAACTTGAGGGGCTGAACTGGCTCCTAATAACAAAACTCAGGCCCGAGCCGACCCTGCTGAACCATTTGCTACTAGCGCATGGCAGTCACACGCAATCAAGTAAAAAAACAAGTATATATCGGCTTAAAACTAAGCCCTCGGTCGGCAAGGCCCTTGTCAAATGATCTATAAAAGAAACAACTACTTCCAGGAGATTATACAAATAAATAGCCAACTAGGACAGAAGTCCTGATTGGGCCGTCGAGGCCACTATGATATCTACACCAAAACTAAAAGCATGTATATATTAAGACAATACATCAAACAACTCACAAGCTTCAACAAAGCAATAACCTAGTCCAGTATAGCAATAACGTAGCTATACACCCACATACTAGTCAGCAAGCCCTAAGAGTAGTAAAGATTGGCGGGACAGGGCCCCAGCCTACCCATAAAGATATATATAACAAAAGGAAACAAACCTCCCAACTCTAGCAGCTTCGGAGGAAAGGGGCTAGCCAATCGGATAGAAGTCAATTCTACTACTGAGGAGGAGTACTAGGTCGTCTGTCGGGACCTGTATGCATGAATGCAGCGTCCCCAAGACAATGGGTCGTCAATACAAAATAATGTACAAAGTATGAAAGGTTATAGACTTAGTGAGCAAATATCATAATATACCTAAAGAAATCACGCCAGGAAATCAAAATTTTAGATAAGTATGCTAACTGGCTACTGAATCTAAAGATACAAAAATGATCAAACATCAACCTAACCAAGCCCCCATAAGCTCGGCAGGTATAAACAACATACCACTCACCTAGGCCCCCATAAGCCCAGAAGGTGCCAAATCACTCTACATACCCCTATCTATAGCCCTATCTTTATAAGAAGTCACATAGCCCCTTTTGTCAACGATATAGCCCTGTAGGCAGCACATAGCCCTCTTAGGCAACATCATAGATCTATGGGCTGCACATAGCCCTCTTTTGCATCAACATAGCCTTGTAGACAACACATAGCCCTCTTTGGCGTCAAAATTGCCCCGTAGGCAACACATAACACTCTTTGGCATCAATATTGCCCCGTGGACAACACATATCCCTCTTTGGAAATAACATAGTCCTATTAGACATCATAGCCCCCATAGGCAGTTCATAGCTCAACAACTAACCACAATAGCTCCAAGGGCGACAACAAACATTTGAATAGGCTAAAGGCGAGCAATTTAGCTATAAATAATCTATATGAATAATCTCAAAGTTGTTCCTAACTTAGGGTCATTCTTAACAAATTATGAGTCCCTAAAATGAGAGTTTATAACCACTCAATCAGCCAACCGCTCACAATTACATCTACAAGATCACCAACGTAAACTACCTCTGAGGAAACATGTCGACGAAGGGAATAACCTTAACATACCTTTCCAATAAATGCTCGAAAGACTGTAATTCCTTCACCGAAGTTGTTCCTTGTCTCCTAAGCTTCACAAACACTATATATACACAGCTAGTACGCACCTATTAACAGTTCATAATTAATCTTAAATCGGCAGATTTTTCATATTGCCCCAACTTGTCGAAATGTCCGTAGAAATTCATAAAAACAATCATAAAAGAGTCTCGAGATGATTACCTTAGTTAACCAAGTTTAAACCTTGAAGAAACACCAATAACTACAAATTTATATCCTCAAAAATCTGCTCCAAATGCAGCTAATATAAGGGAAAAATGATTGCCACGTATAGGGATTATGTTTCTAGGCATGAGGGAAAATGTTTAATGGTAGAAATCATCAAAAACTAATCTTCATCATGCTAGAACTCCATAGGAACCCTCTCTTAAGCTTTCTCTCTGGTTTGGAACTGAAATGAAATGTTTTCATGGCTTAAAATGTTAAATAAGCCGACATACCAAATTTTTGACCCCACCCGGATTCTGCCTTGGCAGTCCCTAGTAAAACCCTCATAACTTTTTACTCTAATGTCGGCTTCATACGGGGTTTTATGCGTTGCAAACTAGACTCGTAGGCCTTCAAGTTAATGGATAATAGGCCTTCTAATTCTTTATATATTCGGAGAAAACATCCAATACATTTGACCCAAATTTCAGAGAAATCTTTAAGAAGGAACTTACGACAACTTTCGCCAACTTTCGCCAACTTTTATTTTGTCACTTAACTTCAAAACTTGAGATACAACCCTCAAACACTTAAAATATTACATACCACATCATTCTTAATTTATTACCCACCCTCCATGTCTTTCCACGAAGATACGAGTTGATTTAGACGTTTTAAAAAGTCAGGGTGTTACAACCAATCCACAACTTTTATGATAAAACATAGAATAGCTCCTTAAGCATAATTCAACATAGCACCAATGTGAATTCATTTGTGAGAAATACCTTTCGCAATCATGATCATCATAGTAAGTGAAAAATCATTTCACAATTGCCTTGATACTTTCCTTTTAAGGTATCCCCAAATCATTTATAATCATTTCATAAAAACATGCATATCTTGAAATTCATAATTCATAGTTCATGGGTTCATCATAGGATCATGGTTGAAAATCATAATTTAGGCATGGGTAAATGCAATTTCAACTAAATATCATGGATTGACACCATTTCATGCATTAGAATACTTAATTAACCATAATCAATCTTAACTATATGAAATCCACATTCATTGAATTGAAACCCTAATTTGATCAATTGAAAATAGAATTCAGAAATTAAAATCATTGGGACCCCATGGAGGAAAGAACTCCGTGGGTGAATACACACATACTTTCATATACTTTGATCCTTTACAAGAAAATGGAGAATTTGAAGAGTGGAATGGAACACCCACTCTTCTCCTCCTCCTCCTCCTTGTCCCGTCCTTGTCTTTTTCTCCTTCTTCTTTAGACTTCAGAGAACTTGGTCAAGTTTTAGAGAATTTAGGAGAATGAGTTGAAATGAGTAAATTGGTGGCTTAGGGTGTAAAATGACGTAGTATGGAGTTAAAACAATTAGGAAAGGACCCAAGAACCCTTGAAAATAACTGTCGAGCCTCACCTACGGTCCGTAGGTCTCTCTACGAACCGTATTGATCAACCATAGATAAGTTTAGAAACTACTATTTTGACCAAATTTTGACAGAACCCCATGTACAGCTCGTAGGCCTTTCTACGGTCCGAACATGACAACCGTAGAAACCAACTTTACCCCTTAAATTTTCATCGAGTCTGGGACTCATCAACATGACCTACCTACGACTCGTACAATGGTTGAAGGACCATCCTGGTAAATCATAAAAAGGATACTGGGAAATGATTTTAGAATTCATTTTCCACTTTTTACATTTGCCATGTACGACCTGTAGAAGCTTCTATGGTCCGTAATGGAACTCGTAGACACAGATTTCAGCCCCAAAAATTTATTTTTCCCTTTTCCAAATTCCTAGGTGTTACAAATTTACCTCAATTCCTTCCTCATCTTGTTGGTTCATTGAACCAGATTTGTTGACACCCAATTTTGGATCTCCACGTTAGGAATTAATCACCGAACTTCTTTAATTTCAAACGATTTAAAATAATTAGTTTTATAAAAAGTTTTAAAAAAAAGTAGTTTGCAAGTTATATAATTTTAAAATATTAAATATGTTCTTTATAATTTTGCATATAATTATTATATTTATAAATGTTTGAAAATCATATAAAAAAAGATTATATTTTTTTAGTTAAATATTTTATTAAATTAGTTTAGTTTAAGTTATGATTATAATTTTGAATCATTAGTTTATTAAGTTAATTATTTCATTTCGTTAAGATTAAGAATCTCAATTATTAGTCAATACTAATTCATCTTATTTAAATTTTAGGCGAACTCGCCAATTAACCCCATTTGGCTACGCTTGGGAGTTTGATTTATTATAATTGCAACCTATTTGTCTATCTCTTTTTTGCAATTTTAGCCACTCTTTATCTTACCTTCCCTTTAACTCCAAAGACCAATTTTGGGATCTTTTCAACCCTTTTCAATACTCATGTTGGGCCCCTTTCTCCCAACAATCACCAGGCCTAATCCTTTTCAGCAAAAGAAAGACCCTCACATCCTAGCCCACTTTTCAATGACCCAAACCCGACCCAATTCTATTTCACAAAGAGGAACACATCATCCTCAATCCCACCCATAACGTTGACATTAGCAGGGAAAACGTCAACTCAAAACGTTAACATCATTCCAACAGCGTGAACATAGCAACATCAAGCGACATCAACAACATTCACAGCGTCAATGCCAGTAGCGTTAACAACAGCGTCCACAAAAGCAACAAAAATACAACGTTCAATTCTAATGGCGTCTCCACAGTGAATTCACGAAGATACTCGACATGTACATGATTCCAGCTATGCATAGTATGCTGTGCTGTCTTCCTCGTTTCCTTGAACAGTAGTATTCTTTAAGCAGGTGTAGCCAGTCGTGTCTTTCATCCTTGTAGTCGCGAGATTGAGCCACACAAGGGCTCAAGGACGTTGAATCAATCTGGGACGTCCACCTTGCCTCCCTTCTGTCTGATTTCGTTGAGAATTGGGTATCAAATTGGTATATTCCTATCCTTGATAGGGAATTCGAAAAGGGAATTTAAAAATTATCCTAATCCTTATCCGAATTTTTTATCCTTTTCCCCCAAAAAACTCGAATCCTAATTTCCCCTCTATATAAACCCCTGCATATTCATTGTTGAAGGGGTTGGATTTTGGGGAATTTGGCAGTCTATTTATTTAAAGGAATTCTCTCTCTTTTCGATACATAATTTTTCGAATCCAAAATTCCAAGAAGGATACTATTCAGATTTTTTGCTCAGATTTCTTTACTCGCTGCTCATGTCTGAACTGGTGTGATAGAATAGCTCACTCCAAGCTTGTCACCATCCCAGTCGCTACTCAAAAAAAGGTAATGCTTCTCCCGCGATGACATTTTCTTCATCTCTTTTCCTATTTTGATCTGTTAATGTTAGAGAAAATCTACTTCTGTGGCTGGTTTACTAATATATGTCTTTAAGTTTATGATGTTCTTAACATGATACATGTGTTTGTGGGCTATTTTGTGGTTCAGTCTTAGTGCCGAGCTAATGCTTTTGCCGTTTTATGTTCGATTGTTGGTTATCTATTCCTCTATTTGAGCCTATTTTGTTATTTTTTTTTCAAGTTTGCTATTTGATTATCGAATCTAATTTCACTTGTTTAAGTTACCATTCAAGCTTGGATTTCGTTTGGTCTGTCAATATTAATTTTGTTCATTCGTGCCCCTTTTAAGATTCTTCTTGTTCTGAGGTTTATTGTGAGCTATTTAATATCGAATGAGCTTGAAATATTTGAATTTCGAGTTACCAGGAGATAATAAATTTCAAGGCCATAAAATAGCTTCATGAATGCCTTGTTTTCATCTTTAAAAAAAGGCTAATGCAATGGTTGATTTCTTACTGTTTTAGGTGCCATGATATAGTATGATTTAGATTTTCCTGTTATATCAAAATGATTTTCTTACAACATAGTATACTTCTTGATGTATCTATCATCATTTTGTTTTTGATTTATTTGAACCGAAGGTTTGGTCCTGTTACGACATGAGTTTAAAGTCTAGATTAGCGGTCGTTTGTGTTTTAATGCTAGTCTTTGAGTATTGTTAATGTATTGTCTTTAATTTTATCTGGCCAGTGAGTTGGTTCTCTCATTTTCTTAATGTTTGTTCTTCTCAAATGATTTATGTGATTCTTAATGCACGTATATCACTAATTGATTGCTATGGATTAGTCATTGATTGTCTTTTTTTATATGAATATGCCCTTTTTTTGTGTTTTACTTTATAAGCTGCTTTAAGGGTTTCACTTACTAATTCATTTCTTTCTTTTTCTTTTGTTGTGAATTACATTTGAGCCCATTGTGGACTCTTTTCCCTCATTTGCATCTTTAGTTTGGGCAATAAAGGCCCAATATTTATATTCATCGAGTCAAATTCATCATTCCAAGAGTAGAAGCTGAAATACAGTGCAGGAGGAATCAAAATATAGGTGTTGGAAGCAAAAATAGGCTGATATATAGCCTGTATACACTCAGTATACACTGATATATAAGCTAGTATACAACCTATATACATGAGTATACACTCAGTATATATGAATATTTTGAGAGGAGAAATGGTCTAAAGCTCAATTCTATTTACTAGAGCAGGTCTAAGCGAAAGGGGCCAAAAGTTCAATGAAATGACCAGCAGAAGATTTTGATTTAAATGGGCCAAAGTCCATTACTTTGGGCAATTTGTAAAAGTTAGGACAGGTGGGCCGAAAACCTAATTTAGTTGAATTTGGGAAAGGAGCCCAAGTTCAAATTATTCTCCTCTTCTTTCTTTGCTCATTTGTTGTATTGACTAACCTTGTTTTCTTTTGGTTTTAAATTTAATTAAATTCCAAAGATAGCCCTTTCTTTATTTTTATGTTTAATTGAAGTTTTATTTATTATTTACTTACTTATTTTGTTTATCAATAAAATGTTATTTCCTCAAAAAATCTTTCTTGATTTATTTCCCTTAAGTAATCTAAAAATGGTTTCCCTTTACTTTATTTTCAAAGTTGGTCAAAGTTAAGCATTTAGTCAAGTTGTAGGTCAACCGTGCGTTAGCGGACACTTCAAGTGCCTAACACTTTCTTGAAGTGTAAGTTGAACCATGAATCCATTTGATAGTTTCAAATGATTTCTCTGTTTAAATCTTTTGAACAATATAAGTTTTCTTGCTTTTTCTTCAAAAAATTAAGTGACGACTCTTAGAAAATTGATTTTTCTTTAAAATTTAAGTTAAATTTATTTTTGTTAGTAAAGTCTAATATTTCTCATTTTAAACATAAAACAGAAATGATGACTCTGCTGGGGAAATAATTAGGTTCTAACTATAATAACTTGACTCCTTTTTGACTATTTATTAATAATTGCTATTTGTTTTACCTTATCTATGTTTTACTTGTTTAAATTGCTATTGACTGTCATTTTTGCATTCATGGCATTTTTCATCATCGTGACATAAATGCAGTATATTAAAGAACGGTTTTGCAAAACCACAACCGATCTTTTTTATACTTAACATTTTTTTGAAAGGAACTGCAATTTATTAGCTCGTCATGCGTCAAATGATTGTCGTAATTTCCAGCATAAGTTGTCATCTTGGGTTCCCGACCTCTCAATAGTCACTCTTAGTCAACTAGCGTAGAGCGAAACCAAATCCCTCAATTTAGCACATTTGAACTAAGATGACCAATACCCAAGGCGTGATGAGCCCATTAGAAGTCCGTCTTGTGTCTATTTGGCCCATTGGTCAATAATAATATAAGCATGCTTATGTGTATAATTGAAGGATGTGTATTTCATTTTCAAACCAATCTATTATCCATTGGAGGTAGGGTGACGTACATTATTATTTTCTTTTTTTTTTAGAATGGATCCAATGTACAAGCCCTTGAGGACCCGAATGGTGACCCTACGTCATCCTTGCCTCCAAGTGTGGTGGAAGTTTATGAATAGCAAAGACAAGAAAGAGGCCCAAGACATATATACTATATCCCGTCACTAATGGAAATAGAGGCTTGACCCGATTTGATTAGAATGGCGGTGCAATTTTTGGATGGTAAAAACATGGTATTCCATTTTGGAGAAGTAGAAATGACTCCAACTATCGAAGTAGTTCTTATCAGCTATGACAGTATAGGCATGTGCAACAAAAGAAAACGTAAGCCCGCTAGTGATCTCTTTCCTTAAATATGGGGCATTGACAGAATCAAAAACAAACTCTCACTTGTCAAAGCCGAATGGATTGACAAGCTTCACGTGATGAACATTCTACTCCAGATGATTTATTGTTGATTTAGACGTGCAAAGGCTTTCAAAAATTTTAAAGAAGAATTTGTTTTGGATAAAACATTGAAGGAAACACATCCTCTTGCTTTTGCGGTATGCTTACTTGGGACAATGGTATTCCCTTGGCCCAAACTACACTATGCATCAGAGTGTAGTAATGGTCACTCATGCCATTTTTAAAGGGGTAGACTACGGAGTGACAATCAAGCACTATACTTTGACGCCCATAATTCTTGCCAACAGTTACAAAACTTTAGATAAATGATGAAGCAGTGAATGTTTATTTCAAGGATGCAACCTAATACTCAGTGGTGGATGATAAAACACTTGGCCAATGCCCATGATCCAGAAGAACCAGATCCCAAGACACGACCAAACAAACTTGTATCTCATAGTTTGTGGATATACCTTAATCATTTCCATAGAAAGGGGGGTAAAAAATTCTCGTATCCAAGCCTTCAGGGATTAAGAGAAGAAAATGTGCACTGATCAATTGAAAGTCTAGTGGTAACAAAAGAAATCGTGACTCAAGGTGAAGGGTTCCCTTTCTTGATATTCGCCGGATTTAGAGGGACTTGACCTTATGCTCCCGCTCGAGTCCTTAGATAATTAGGAGGAAAACAAGAGCTTCCCCAAATTGCAGACATGAGAAAATTTGCAATTGATCATGAAAATGACCAAGTCATTTTTTTGCAAAGATATTTTGAATTCGGAGAACTCAAAGGGTTTTTGGGTGAGCCGGTGCCAAATAGGTTTCAACCAGAATGTTCTGATGAAGACAAAAATGGTTAAAAAAGAACCTCACCGGAACCATCGAGCCTGGTCCAAATGTTCCTCATCATGTCGCGGATGTTGGTGCTAAACATCAAGTTCGACTCTACCAATTTCAAGAGAAGTATGAGAAAAATGAGTTGGATCATCAACACTAGCATTCAGAGGATGCCAAAGTCATAGCCCAGCTAAAGAAATAGCTTGGAAAAGCAAGACAGTGCATGTCTGAGTTAGATGATAACATGTAGCTACAAATCTAGTCTATAGAAAGAGTCGGGTATGAAGAAGGGGTTCGACTAACAAGAGATCATTTGTGGGAAAACAGATATTCCATATGGGATGAAGTCAGCATCGCCAAGATAACTAGACTTGATGAAGGATCAGAAGTAGTTTGAAGTTTATTATCATCCCATGCATGTGATTGCTTTTATTTGTACTTTGTTTTGTTATTTACTTTTTTGAACTTATTTTCCTATTTTGATGTTTTTTAAACATTTTTGAATGCTTTCAATGAAATATTTTGGGGATAATGAATTGTCTTAAAAAGACATATACATCCTTCAGTTCTTTAGGCCTACCCTAAGCACAAAAGGGCCACATATCTGTTTAAGACGCAATATTTGTTTGCTTGTTTGTGTGTTTTTAACTATTTATGTTAATATGTTTCTTTGAATGAGGACATTCTAGCCCACCCCTTTTCGAAAATTCTCTAAAAATCTCCACAAAAATAAAATGCAAGTTACTATCCAATGTTCAACCAAAATACTCATCGAGTCTTAAGTTTCTCAGTCAAAATTGAATTCCATTACCAAATCTTAAAACTTACTCTATCATCTTAGGAAAGGATGAATTTGCCGCTAAGATGGAAAGAAACCAAGATGTTGAGGTTGAGCTGACTAAAGAAGAATTGATGTTGAAACTACACCAAATAACCCAAGAGATTCGAGAGGTCGAGGAGAAAACTATAGAAGTAGACTTCGCCACTGCAGTCGCATTGGAACCCATGATGACCTAATAACCACTGACTATCGATTTAGTAGTCTTAGTTTTAAAATCTCTCTCTCGATCAAGCCAAAAACACTAAGATGATACCAACAAGTGTTTCTATGAAGTGGGTATGATGAATAAAGTCTTTAAACATGTCAAGGTTGAAGATTCTTCGAGACCCACTTCCAATTTCTTGGAATTGAAAATCTTCAAGTTTAAGCACAATGTCTCCAAAAACTCTGAGAACTAAAACTGAAAATATTCTAAGTCTCCAAAATAAAATTTGTCTCTGATACTAAGCTAACAATTTAAATAAGTATTTATAGTGTTTGAAAATTTGGGCTGCGGAGGATCATTCGGCGGAGTTAGTCAGGATTGCCGACACACTCGGTGATCCGCCCTTTGGTTTGTTTCATCACGCTTCTATTTTTGCCTTCAGTATTCTTGCATTTTGAGGCATTGGGTAATAGAGTGCTGCTTCGCGGATCTGCTCGGTGATGCGCCAACTGCTCTTTTTCATTGCAAACTTGACCTTCTCCTTCAGGTCTCAGCACACTGGAACATTCAGTGGGATTTAGGACCTTTCGGCGACTCGCCTAATGGATTAGGCAATCCTCAGGGTGTCCATGCTTTGTCTCTCAATCTAAATACCTGAAACTTAAGGGTTTACATAAGTTATTGAGACAAAATATGCATTTGAGGACACTAATTCTATCAAAATATAGCCCTAAATGAGTCCAAATTATGGACTCATCAGTTTTGACTACCGTCAATTGAACAAGGTGACCATTAAGAGTAAGTATACCCTTCAAAGGATAGATGATTTATTTGACCAACTTCAAGGAGCAAGTTTTTTCTATAAGATTGACCTTCGATTAGGTTATCACCAATTGAGGGTGAAAGAAGATGATATTCTAAAATTGTCTTTTCAAACTCGGTATGGTCATTATGAACTTTTGGTAATGTCATTTGGGTTGACTAATGCTTCGGCGACGTTTATGGATTTGATGAATATAGTGTTTAAACAATACCTCGACACGTTTGTGATTGTGTTCATTGATGCAATATTGATCTATTCGAGAAGTGAGAATGAGCATATTAATCATTTGAGGATCGTATTGCAAATTCTCAGGACCAACAACTTTTTGAAAAGTTTAGCAAATGTGAGTTTTGGTTAAGATCCGTAGCTTTCCTTGGTCACATTGTTTTAAGTAAGGGCATTGAGGTAGATACTAAGAAGATGGATGCGGTCAAGAGTTGGTCTAGACCTCTAACTCCTTCAGATATTAGAAGTTTCTTGGGTTTAGCCGGTTACTATAGAAGATTTGTTGAGGGGTTTTCTTTGATTGCCTCTCCCTTGACGACTTTGACTCAAAAGAAGGTCAAGTTCATATGGTCCGAAGCATGTGAGAAGAACTTCTAAGAGTTAAAGGATAGACTTACTTCCGCTCCGTTATTGACTTTACTAGAAGGAACAAATAATTTTGTTATTTATTGTGATGCCTCGAGAATTGGGCTAGGGTGTGTGCTTATGCAAAATTGGAAAGTCATTGCCTATGCCTCAAGGCAACTTAAGACTTTGTTCGTATGAATCCACCGAAATTTCTAGGGTTTAAGGTTGGTGAGGACCCATATAATTTTATTGATGATGTCGAGAAGATTATTGGATTAATGCAAGTGACTGGTATCGAGAGTGTTGAGCTAGCATCCTATCAACTCTAGGATGTGGCTAATATCTAGTTCACGAAGTGGAAGGAAAACATGGGTGAGAATGCATCTCAATAGAAAGCAATAAGGGGTTTTGGGTTGCCTCCCAAACAGCGCCTTAGTTAATGTCGTGGTGCAATGAAAGTCCGTAAGATTTTGACATCAAGGTACGATAAAGTTAAAAAATTCTCAATTTACAAAGTTAGAAATCTCCAATTAGAGTTAGCGTTTTCTTCTATGTCATGGGTTCCTTTTTATGTTGATTCAATTGGTTGTTTTATGAACTATTATCCATGAATTGAGATAATTCTATGATATTAAGATCAATCCCCATGAAACCATGCATACCCCCATAATTCTATGATATTAAGATCAAAGCATGATCGTGGAAGGTTTTCTCACATAAAGGATTCTTAGGGTTTAAAGGTTTTGTCAACTAAACTTTGAATCAAGATTTAAGGAGCTATTCTAATGAAACTTACCTTGGATTGGTAGCTTAATTGTACCTTTCCATGGATGATATATGACTTAGGTTGGATTGGAAATTCCATGTGCTCTTCCATCGATAATAAGGCAAGTATTTAATGATTACTATTCCGAGCGATTTACTCTTAGAACCGAGAGGATATTCAGATGAAAGCTCTCCCGTTAGTAAAGGAAGGGTTTATAGTAGAAATCTCCTTATCCCATAACTATGTGCCTCCATAGGATGTTGTCTTACATAGACATTAGTTATTGGATCCACCTAAGCTAGAAGTTCATGGTCTTACCTTGGCAAGTAGGACACCCTATTTCGGTGTGGGGTAGACACTGGATTCTATGTTTATAGCTCACATGGTCTCTATGTTCGTTAAAGGTAAATTTACCACAATAATGAACTAGGGTTATGTAACACCTCAAAAATCTAACTAGGACTGAACAAGAGCTCTAGTGGGAGCAAGGAGTTGCAGCTAATGAAGTGTAGTAATCAGAAAGGAGAGCATAGTTTAGAAGTGTTGCAAAGCATAAAAGCTGCCAGTAATATCATTCAAGGAATAGTAGTCATATTCTTACTTCATGCCTAGGTACACTTGTTTCATGTCATGGCCTGTAATCTTGAAATCTTATGTGAGTTTCAGGCCAAGCATGCTCGAGTCCAATACCAAACTCTTGGTATGAATCAATTCCGCCTTTATTAGTAGACAAGATCAGAAGTCGAGAGATATAATGATAGTATTTCATTTCCCTTTCACCCTCAGGTTAACCATCATTCGAGGACGAATGGTCCCAAGGGGGAGATATTGTAACACCCCAAAATTTCTAAATTAAAACCCAAATCATTCTTCATTTGTGAATAAGGTCGTATCAGGTGATTCATAAATTGCCCATATGTGTAAAGGTCAATTCTTTAGTGTGTGAATGAATTTGGATATCAATTAAGGTCACTAGAATCTCCTAACAAAAATTTGAGTTGATAGTGATAAGACAGGTAAATCGGGGGCATCACATTAGCTTTTGTGACGAAGAGCTACCCTTTGAAGGTGCAATGCACAACAAAGCTCTACATATCTATTAAGTCTAGTTTAGTTAGGGGACGGCTTTTATTAGTTATTTATGGTATTTTAAGGGTTTTAAAGTATTAAAACATATTTTAGACTTCATTATTTCAAAACCCAAAATACAAACCTCCTCTCTCCTCCAAAAGTTCTCTCTCTAGAAACCTCCATTAGAGGTGAAGACTTCAAGCTTCCCAGGTCAAGACTTCAAGTTTTTCAAGGGATTTTTGTGGATTTCTTCCATTAAAGGTATGATGGTCTTCATCCTTGACTTAGTTTATTTCAAGGAGCCAATTTCAAAAGTGATTTCAAGTCTTCAAAGTTTACCCAAAAACCCTAGTTTTCAATCTATGCATGTGTTTGATCCAAAATGATTTCTAAAGGTTCATTGCATTGAATTATGAATGAATTGTGGATCTAAAGATGAATTAAGATGATTTCATCCTAGAAATCATATTTTTCTCCAAATTCTTAAGTTATGAATTGAGATTGGGAATTGGTTGATTATGCATATATGTTGAATTGTTGATGTTTATATTGAATTAAGTGATTGAATCATGTCAATTTCCTTATCTATTGTAGTATCTTAGATTTATGGGTTGATGTTTTTTCATGGCCTTGGAAGGCAAGATCATGAAGGATCTATGTGTAATTATGATGTGAAGTATATGTGTGTGATCCCAAGGCCGCCACAAAAGAGAAATTTGTCAAAAATGTTGTGACCTATGGAAGGGGGTCTATGCCTTGTAGGTCCATCCATGCCCCGTGGATGGCCTCCGTAGGTCAAGCCCCCCTTATGCAAGTTGTAGCCACAAACCACACCCATGCAGGACGGAGATGTGTTCTTGAGGAGCTTTCTTGAAAATCTATGAAGTTCCTGAGTAGAAGTTATTAATTCATGTTAAGATGAAGAAATTATGAAGTTCTATTGTCAAATCTTACCTTAGATGATGATGTATTTTGTTGATTGAAATTCTATTTCTCATGAAAACACTATGAATGTAATATGAAAATCCTACTGACATACTAATGTTGATTCTAAGGTTGAATGTACATTCTCACCTTTAATGAATCTATGAGCTACTTTGATGGATTGTATTGATGAGGGATAGAGCATTCATTCACACATGTAAATGCAATTCAATACTTAATCATGTATAATTTAGGAAATAACGCTTAGCACCGAGTGGATATGGACAATGAGGTAAAGGCCCTCCCATCAATGCAATAGTGAGGGTCATCCAAAGTGAACTCATGAGATGGAAGCCCCTCCGCCAATGTAATAGGGAGGGTTTCTAGAAGCAATCTCCCTATCTGATTATTATATTATGCCTCGTATGCTTATGTTCATTTAGTTTAATAAAAAATATCATGTACTTTCAAATAAAAAAATCCATTTAAGCATGTTTTTTTGCATGACTATATCTTAGTATACTTAATGTTGCTAAACATTCTTCTTTATGTCCTAATCAATTGAAAAAAAAATGTTAAGTTGGGTTTGGTTTTAGGCCTTGTTAGGCTATAGATAGAGAATGAGGAGAGAAGAAGAAAGAATTAGTTGGTACTTTTGTACCCAGAAGAGAGAGGTTAGGAGGGGAGGAGTATAAACCTTAGGCAAGGTAGCATGAGGTGGAGGAGGAGTATTGTCCTTGAGTTTACTATTGTCTAAGTATGCTCCATCTTTGGTGTTCAAAAGATAACGCATGGATAGCTCCTCACATACCCGGGCCAATATGATCCAAATTAGAGATTTTCCTTGGGAGGGTATCGGACTTGAAATTGGGGTCATGGGGGTGTTCATGGGTTCAAGGGGAATTTTACAATGGAAATCACCATTAAACATCAAATCATCCATAATATAATGCAATTAACATAATAAAATCGTTTTTATGAAGAACCCCTGGTTGGAATAGAAACCCTAGTTTTTAAACAATATACCAATTTCAAAATCAAGAGTTGAACAGCTTCATGGAGAAAAGTGTTCCATGAATCAAAGTCCCCATACCTTAATTGATGTTTTCCCACGAAATTGGAATGAAAAGCTTGGAGCTTGAACCCTAATCTTAAGCTTCTTCTTTGTTTTTCAATGGAGTTTAGAGAGAGAATGTTTTGAGAGGGAAGTGGGTTTGATTTGGAGTTGTGAGTTGTGAGGGGTTAAAAGACTTGTTTTAATACTTAAAATACCTTAATATACTTAAAATAACTAATTATAACCGTCCCAACCCTTAAACAAATTAATTAGTAAGTTACTAAACTACCCCCACATGGACGACTTAAGGTAGTCCAACCAAGCCCCCATCCACTAGTCCCCATCCACGGGGCGTGGTTTGAAACACAAACCATACTAGTCACTTATGGTTTGGGTTAGAGAGGGGAGGATGAGGGTCTTGGTGAGGAGACTAAGTCTCAACTCACGAGACCCTTCCACGGGGTGTGAGTCATTCCACAGACCGTATTGCATGCTCATGGAATGGTACTATGGCTAGGGCATTTTGGGGGTCCTTGGTATAAACCAAGTGTTGACTCACGACCCCCACCTACGGGGCGTGATTCAACCTATGCCTCATAGGTTGCCTCTCGGGGATGAGGCTGTTTTGGATAGCTTTTTGGACCTTCCCTTGGGTCCTCCTCATGGACCCTTAGGGGGTCCTAGGGGAGTCGTGCCTTGACATTTAGGCACTAGAACCCTAGTATTGAGTTAGGAAACTCATTTTAGGTCTTTAACCTTAAGATTAAACTTCATTAGGCTACTAGACTACACGTTAGGCTCTAGCTTAGGTCATTAGATATACGGGGTGTTACAGAATACATACTGAGTCTTCAAACATAGTATCTCTTGACAATATCTGAGTTGATTGGTCATGGCCATTCAGTGCCATCCATCTCTGACAAGATCAGCGTACCTCTAAATAACACTTTGCGAACCATGTAGGGTCCTTGCTAGTTTGGTGCAAATTTCCCTTTGTACTCATCGTGATGAGGGAAATTCATTTGAGAACTAACTGACCAATTTCAAACATTATGGCTTGTACCCTTTGTTGAAAGCACGGATCATTCTTTGTTAATACAGTTGATCATGACAAACGACAATCGTTCTCTTTTCATCAATCAATGTCGAATAATAAATCCACTTGCGAATCTAATAAGTGTTACTAAATTCGGCTTCTTAGATGATTCTCAATAAAGGTATTTCGACCACGGTAGGTATAACTGCTTCTGTCTCAGAAGTATGAAATTGCTCTAGTTGATGTTCTGATAGTCATTATGTAGCCCAATAAAGCATATGGCAACATCTCATGCAAACCTTTGTGATTGTCAATCATTTTACTCAGGATCTTCTTGATGTTCTTGTTGGTAGCTTCTACCACTCCATTCATTTGGGGATGGTAAGCGGTTCAGTTCCAGTGAAAAATCTTGAATTGCTCACATATCTCTTTCATCAAATGACTGTTGAGATTCGCTCCATTTTCCGTAATGATGGAACATGGAATTCTAAACCTACATATCAAATTGTTACGGACGAAATCAACTACAGCTTTCTTGGTCACCAATTTATTCGAGGCTGCTTCTACCCACTTGGTAAAGTAATCAATGGAAACCAAAATAAATTTGTGTCAGTTAAAGGCGGCTGGCTCTATTGGACCAATGACATCCATGCCCCAAGCTACGAAATACGAAAGCAAACTCATCGCATAGAGTTCGTGAGGTAGTAGTCGAATCAAATCCCCATGTATTTGATATTTTTGCACAAACTTGCAACAATCATGCTCCATAGTCATCCAAATTTAACCGGGATGGAGGATCTTCTTCGCCAAGGTGAGCCCATCTATATGAGTACTACAAACTCTAGCGTGTATTTGTTCAAGAAGCTTTATAGCCTCAATAGCATCAATGCATTTGAGAAGGCCTAAATCTGGAGTACTCCTATAAAGGATTTTCCCACTTGGAAAGAAATTGTTTGCCATACGGCGTATTGATTTGTTTTAGTTGAGCATTGCATTCTCAGGATAAGTCCCGGTCTCCAAATACTTATTTATGTCAAAATACCAAGGCAACCTATCTGGTTCCGCTTCAACATGTGAACAATGAACATGCTATTCTTTTACCTCTTTATCCAAGGAATCAATATAACTTGTATCTGATGTTTAATCATTGAAGCAATAGTGGAAATAGCATCAACCAACTCATTTTGTCTCCTGGGACTGTGCTTAAATTCAATTTACGGAATCTTTTGTGAAACTTCTATATATACTGCACATATGGTGTGATCTTTGGATTCTTTATGGGCCACTCTCCTTGAACTTGGTGAATTAGCAAATTTGGATCTTTAATTACCAGCAACATGAACGTTCATATCGATTGCCATCTTCAAACCAAGGATGCAAGCTTCGTGTTCAGCCATGTTGTTTGTGCAATTGAATCAGAGTTTAGCTGCCATTGGATAGTGTTTACCAGATTCTAACACTAAAACTGCTCTAATACCTTTCCCTTGGTGATTTACCGCTCCATCAAAGAATACTCTCCAACCAAGGTATGCTTTAGAAATGTCTTCTCCCACAAACACCACTTCTTCATCACAGAAATAGGTTTTGAGTGGTTCATACTCTTCATCAAATTGTTTCTTCGCAAGATGATCAGCCAAGGCTTGTGCTTGTATCGCCTTTTAATTTACATTCACAAAATCAAAATCACTCAAAAGCATTTTTCATTTAGCCAACTTCCCGATCGGCATCGATTTCTGAAAAATATACTTCAACGGGTCCATTCTGGAAATGAGGTATATGGTATATGAAGACAAATAATGTCTCAAATTCTGAGCAATCTAGATTAAAACACAATATGTCATCTCCAAAAGAGTGTAACGGGCCTCGTATGGCGTGTACATTTTGCTCAAATAGTAGATGGCTCGCTGATTCTTCCCAGTTTCATCATGTTGACCAAGCATGCATCTAAATGTGTCGTCTGAGACAGACATATATAGTAACAAACGACTCCCTTCCCGTGGAGGAACCAACACTGGTGGTTTTGACAAGTAATTTTTGATGGCATCGAAAGCAGTTTGACATTCTTCGGTCCACTTGGTCGGCATATCTTTTTTCAACAGCTTAAAGATGGGCTCACGCACCACAATGGATTGAGCTATGAACCAGCTAATGTAGTTCAACCTTCCTAGGAAGCTCATCACCTCTTTCTTAGTCTTTGGAGGAGGTAACTCTTAAATCGCTTTGATCTTGGAAGGATCAAGCTCAATGCCCCTTCTACTAACTATAAATCACAATACTTGCTAGATGGCACTCCAAAAGCACATTTAGCAGGATTTAGTTTCAAGTTGTACCGACGCAGGAGATCAAAGAATTTCCTTAGGTGAGTCAAGTGATCCAAACTCTCGCGGAGCTTTATGATGACATCATCCACATATACCTCGATCTCTTTGTGAATCATGTCATGAAAAATAGTTATCATAGCCCTCATGTAAGTAGCACCGGCATTCTTGAGGCGAAAAGGAATAACCCGGTAATGATACACGCCCCAAGGTATGATGAAAGTTGTCCTTTCTGCATCTTCTTCATCTATCAAGATCTAGTGATAACCTGCATAACAATCCACAAATGACTACACCTCATGTTTGGCACAATTATTAATGAGAATGTAAATATTAGGCAGTGGAAAATTATCCTTTGGGCTAGCTTTGCTAAGGTCTCTATAATCAACATAAATTGTAATTTTTCCATCCTTGTTTTGCTACTTAATTAAATAAAGTACTACACTTAAATTATTATTTATTATATATTAATATACTTATATATTTTGAACCTTAAACTGATAAGTAAAATAATTATTTTAAATATTTGACAACCGATAAGTATGACAATAAAATAATTGTTTGATAAGAAAATAATAAATTTTGTAAAATTATGAATATTAAAATCTAATTATTTACATAAAATTACTTTAAATATTGAACTCATTATATAAGGAGAAAAAAGTTTTGTAATATATATTTAACAAAATAACAATTCAGAAAAGGTTATAGGTCGGTCACAAGGTTCAAGAAAGGTTTTTTGGTTCTTCTACTTCCAAGATCATATTTTTCTTCGCTAATTGGAGCGATTAAAGTATGTAAGAATTCAATGAGGAATTCATTTCTTCCTCATGTCCAAGATTTATCATTGTTCATGAACTAAATTCCAAAGTTAGGGTTATCAAACCCACTTTTGAATTCATCAATAATTATGACCCGGATTGCATGATTTCTTAAATTAATTATTCACAATTAAAGATTCTTGACCTATGTACTTTCTTTTTATACTTAGTAAGATTTTACATTGTTGTTCTTGTGAGTTATTGATATGAACTTGTTATGATTTCATGAAGTTTATATTTCAAAGAATGATTTTAGAATCTTTATGCTATTATGAAAACTATTTCAAATATTTATGAGCTATGCAAGTTAGAAGACTTTCTCATGATTTAAGTTATATACATGACTTTGAAAAATATATATTTTAGAAATATTTGAGATTTGACTCACAAGTTATAGCTTTGTGTTACCCTTTACTCATATAGACGGATAATTTACCAAACTATGAGCATGTCATATAAGTATATTACTTTGGGAGTAGTATTGAGCACCGACATAGGGTAAGAGTTCAGATAACTCAAATCCCATAAACTACGTAGCCATCGTAGGATAGGATAGTACCAACATTCAGACGACTCATCACTGCCTCAAGAAAGCCTCTTAGTGGATCCATCAATTCAGTTGCATTCTATATTCCAACAAGGTATAGTAAGGCCCTAGCAATGTGGGTAAGACGTTGTATTATCACAATGCTCATAGTGATGATTGTTGGTTAGAGAAACTCCCTAAAATGTAAAGAGTGTTTTATTATATATATTTAATCAGTTCAGTGGTTTACCTTATTTCTTTTAATGTGAGGCTTAAATGATTTTTACTTCATGACTTTTTTACTTTCATTTGAGTTGTTATTAGCCATTTTCAATTCTCTTATTATTGCATTCAGCTATATTACATAATCTTACATTCCATGTACTAATGTGATTAGACTTGCATCCTTTTATGATGAAGATACATGTGTTCAAGATAATCAACAAGTGCATCGTTGATATCACCCAGCTTTTGGTGAGGCCTCCTTGCTTACGGAAGAATCCATTCATTTATTTTCTTTAGTAGTTTTATCTAAGGTTGTCGTGGATCTGTCTTGAAGCCTATTTCAGATTGAAGAGGCTTCATAGATAGACTGTGTTAGCGAGTATCTCCTCAATCTAGTCTTACGAATCGTCAGCTGGTCTACAAATTGTAGACCTTACTCGTAGACCTCACATTACAAAAAATCAACTACGTCCAATTTCCTTTCCTTTATTACACTCTACATTTTGTGGCACCAACTACGAATCATAGTTTATACCCATCAATCATATATCCTCCAAAACCACTAAGTGCAAAATCATCCCATGGGTACCAACTACGGCCCGTAGTCCATTCGACGGCTTGTTCTGTTAAATCATAACTCATTATCAAAGACTTGACAATTTCAAAAAATTCAAACAAGGTCCTACAAAACCCTTCCTACGACCCCTAGGACTCTTGACGATATATAGGTCAAGTCGTAGCACCATACTTCAGCAAATTTTCTAAACTTTCTCAACCCAAACTAAACTTCCAATTTTTGAGGTGCTATAGAAGTCCATATTCAAATCTTTCAAATTTAAGTAGGAGTGATAATGTCTTAAGTTGAACCACCCAGTTTTTTATGCTCAACTTTCACTTGTTGGGAATTAGGACACTTGGCCAAAAATTCCACAATCTTCTTCTTCTTCATTCCATTGCACCAATAGACATCTCACAAATTGTGGTACATCTTTGTGGCTCCCGGGTGAATAGAATATCGAGAACTATGAGATTCCATCAAAATTTGATCCCTCAATTCATCAACATTCAGAACACATAACCGACTTTAATATCGTACGACACCATCTTTCCCTTGGGAGAAAGACTTAGTGGCTTTTTTGGAAATCAAATTCTTCAAATTGACCAATACTAGATCAAGATCTTGATTAGCCTTCACATCTGATACAAGAGATGATTCTGAACTATTCTGAACAATCACACCACCCTCACTCGAATCAACTAAGTGAACACAAAATTAAGCCAATCTATGAACATCAGGAACTAGTTGTTTCGTACCATCTTCATATGAGCAACACTTTTTCGATAGTCGACTAAGAGCAACCACAATAATATACACTCATGTTGTAATATTTCAATAACTCAATCCATCTCCTTTCAAGATGATTCAAATTATTTTAGGTGAACACATACTTCAAGCTCTTGTGGTTAGTAAACATGTCCACATGAACACCATATAGGTAATGTCTCCAAATCTAAAGCAAACACTACCGCCGTTAATTCCAAATCATGAGTCGGATAATTCTTCTCATGCACCTTCAGTTGCCTTGAAGTATAAGAGAGGACTTTTACATGTTGCACTAAAACACAACCAAGAACAATCTATAAAGCATCACTATAAACCACAAAACCATTTGATCCTTCCGGTAATGTCAAAATAAGGGTTGAAGTGGGTCTATCCTTTAACTCTAGGAAGCTCTTCTCACAATCTTCTGACCATAGGAATTTCACCTTATTTTGAGTCAATGTCATCAAAGACGAAGTAATGGAGGAAAATGCTTCACGCTCGGTCTTCTTAGAATTCACTTGTATACCTTCACCGGAGACAATATGTCCAAGGTAATAAATGGACCTCAAACAAAACTCACATTTACTAAAGTTAGCATACAATTCTCGATTCTTGAGAATTCGTAACTCATTGTAAAATGCTCAACATGAACATCCTTACTCCGAGAGTAAGTAAAAATATCATCTATAAACACAATCACGAACATGTCAAGATATTATTTAAAGATCCTATTCATTAAGTCCATGAATGTCATCGGGGCATTAGTCAAACCAAACGACATCACCAAGAATTTATAGTGACCATACTGGGTTCCGAAAGCCATCTTTAGATCACTTTCTTTACTCTCAATTGGTGATAACCTGACCGAAGATCAATATTTGAAAAGAAACTTGCACCTTGGAGTTGATCAAACTTGCACCTTGGAGTTGCACCTTATTCAATTGTTGATAGTCAATACACATACAAAGTGAACCATCCTTCTTTCGTATAAACAACACTGGAGAACCCTATGGTGAGATACTAGGTATAATTAAACCCTTATCTAGTAAGTCCTTCAATTGATTCTTTAATTTCTTAAGTTCTGTTGGAGCCATTAGGTAAGGAGGAATAGAGATGGGTTGTGTATATGGGAGTAAGTCAATACCGAAGCCTATTTCCCTTTCAGGAGGAATACCTGGAAGATCATTGGATAATACTTCTGGAAACTCATTTACAATCAGAACTGACAAGAGAGTAAGGGTTTGAAAATTTGTAACCCTAACCCTAACAAGATGATAGATTAAACCCTTAGAAATTGTTTTCCTAGCCTTTAGGCAAGATATGAACTGACCCTTAGGCATTGAATTTCCCTCTTTTTGTTCTAAGATAGGTTCGTTTAGAACCTAGAATGTGATTGATCGGGTCCAACAGTCAATGGAAGCATAACAAGAATGAAGTCAATTCATTCCAAGAATAATATCAAAATCTAACATATCAAGGTCTACCAAATCAACATGAGTGACTCTATCAGAAACAGAAACAGGGCAATTTCTATAGACTCATTTAGTAATAATAGAATCACCAACATGTGTAGAGAATGATTAAGGTTTTAAAAGAATACCAGGACAGACATCAAATCTCATATCCATATAAGGAGTAACAAATGACAAGGTATCATTTGGATCAAGAAAAGCATACGCGTCAAAAAGAAAACTTTCAACATATAAGTCACAACATCCAGAGAACCCTCATGATCATGTAGAGTGTGAAGAACATAAAAAAAATTCTGATGAGGGGCAGACAAACCAGAACAACTAGGTTGAGCTTGTTTGCCATCTCTACCCTTAGTATCAAGCAACGAATAATCTCTCACCTTGTGACCAGTCTTCCCACAAATAAAGCAACCATCTATACCGTCTAAGCATTTTCTCATGTGGCTCTTCCCACACTTTTGCAAGCGAGAATTGAAGATCCATTTTCCCCACCTCCTTGAGGGTTAGGTTTAGACACTCTATCTTTGTTAAACTTTGGAGCTGAAACATTAGAAGAAGCTTGATCAGAGAACTTTTGCAAGAATTGAGGACAACCATGTCCACCGAACTTAGAATGAGAAAAATCACCATCGTTGGTCCTTGCCCTCTTAGACACTATAGATTTCTCCTTAAGATTCTCCTCTTCAATTTGTTGGGCATGTATCATCAAGTGGGAGATATCCATCTCCTTAATCAACATGAAAGTACAACACTTTTTTACCACTATTTTAGACATTTCCGGCATAAACTTACTCATCCTTTCTCTAGAGCCGGCAACAATAATAGGAGCATAGTTAGACAACTGAGTGAACTTCAATTCATACTCATTAACACTCATATTCCCTTGAAGGAGATTAATGAACTCAAGAACCTTCGCCTCTCTCATCTCAAGAGGATAGAAACGATAAAAAAAAGCCCTTCTGAATCTCTCCTAATCAAAAGGAACCGCATCTATATCACTCTCTTCCTTTCGTTGGTTGAATCACACATGGACAACACCCTTAAGTTGGTAAGAGGCTAAGTCCACCTTTTCCACCAAAGACACTATCATAATCTCCAATACCTTATAATTCTCATCAACAAACTCTTGAGATCCTCATCATTTTTTAACCTATGAAACTCGGGGGGATTAATCCTAATAAAGTCCCTCACTCTTGCTACTTTCGTACCCACAATTGCGTTCACGGGAGCAACGGCCTTTCTATTGACTTGGGTTGTCATAGCTTTAGCCAACACATAGAATGGGGATCAGAATTTGACATAAGACACTTGCTCGGCCAAAGGATCGACCAACACATGAGGAACCTCGGGCTCCATAATTTTTCCTTTGTTAGCTCTTTGAAGAGGCATTTCTTGAAAAGCATCGGACAAGATTTAGGAGAAAGACATTATTGAGATAAACTTTGTGGTACGAATTTAGAGAAGTGAAAGAAGTGAAATTTTCTAAATGCATCATTGCCTCCTATTATTAAAATTGGTGTGCTTCACACTTATGAATAAGACTCTACTCAATGCAGCTTGTTAGACATCCTAGGACGTTTTCTAAAACTTGGCTCTGATACGAAGTTTGTCATGATCCAAAGGACTCCGTAGGTATGACATGGTGAATAGAACCTTGAGAGGCCCTAAACAAGTCACTTGACATAAGCATGACATAAAGGAAATGAAACAAGAGAGAAAATAGGAAATATAAGTCTTATATCATAAAAGGAATGAACATAGGTGTAAAATACTAAATTGTGTCTGACATAGCCTTTCTAAACTTCAGAAGAGTGGTTGGGATGTAACTCATTCACCACGTACAAGTCTAAAACAACAAGATAATAATAGAAATATAGCATAAATGGTCCTATCATCGAACGATAAGGACTCGCCAATCTTAAATACTAGTAGAGCAATTCAAGCTAACTACAAGCGAAAGGAGGAGCGTCGGATCCTATATTATGAGATAATATAGATACAAATATGCATTAGTATGATGAATGTACTAAGTATGGGGAAATATGCATAAACATAAACATGATATCATAAATGAGTTAGAAGCATGAATATGCAAGACCATGTAAACACATGAGAAGGTTTAAAAGTCAAATTCATAAATGTCTGCAAGGTCAATGCATCTTAAAATCATAAAGAAAGCTTTCATAAAATCCTTTGAGGAAAACATAGTTCATTTCTAGGGTATTTAGCATTAACTGATAATAATACCATGTGAGTTATAACATTGAATCTGGCATAATCCTCACAATGAAAAGGGGAATCTACTTACAAAGATAAAATTTTGTATCATTCATATTGCTAAGGTAGATCCACTAGCTAGGTCATATAAGACAGTCCTAGAGGGCACATAGTTTGGGACAAGGAGATTGTTTCTAGAAACCTGGCCTCTACTAATGGAGAGTCTTCATATCGATGTCCTCCCGGTGCTTAGTAAATTCCAATGGAAAATACATAATTATAATCAAATCAAAATACTTGTAAAGGCAACTATTAAGACTATCAATCCAATCATAAGTCATAATAGAGTAGCTCCTTTCAACTCATGATTTCATAAAACTCTCATATTAGACAATTACCTTGCTAAGCATCTAAATCATGATTTCTTTCAATTGTGAGAAAATCTTTCACAAATTATTGATACTTTATCTTAAAAGTATCATTTAGTCATAAACCGTTCTTTTCATAAGACATGCATAAATCCTTAATCAAATTGATGATCATAGTTCATAAGTTCATATGTTTTTTTTCATAATTCATGCTCATAAAGTAGGCATAGAAATAGGTACATATGAAATCAATTGAAAATCATATAGTTTAATCAAATCCTACATAATAAGATTGAATATAAATAATTAAATCATAATAGATAGAACCCATGGAGATTTGCATGTAACTCTAATGGAGTTGGGTGGAATCAATAAGGAGATTGAGATTCTTTTAGGATCCAATGGATGAAAAGGATCCATTGGTAAATTCCCAAATACGTTGATAATCAAAGCCCTAAGAATGCAAGGAGAATGAGACCTTGAAGCTTGAAACATAACTTCCACCTTGAGAGCTCTTGGGAGAATTTAGAGAAAAAGACTGGAGGGATTTTGGAGAATTAAAAGACTGGAGGGATTTTGGAGAATTAAGTGAATGAGGGGATTTAGGCTTAGTCTTAGGAGTGAAAAATTTATGAGGGTAATTGTAAGGAGAAAACAATTTAATTTAGGGGTTAAATCGGTAGTAACAAATCCCTTAATAAAAAGTTGATGTCTAGGTTTGGACATGCAGACTGTACTGGTCAATCGTAGAACCTATGATTAGAACCCAAAAATCTAGCTAATTTCCATGAATCATTCCTACATACCATTGACCATTCAACTGTAATACCTCAGAATAACAGACTTGGACTTTTCAGCAGAAATAGATGAACCACGGAGGGGTTCACGGGCTGTGATCAGGCCCACGGTCCGTCACCCTAATCGTGGTTCACACCCACCCAAAAGTTGTAGACCACAGGACCCTTCACGGGCTGTAGAGCACCACATGGGTTGTGGGAAGGCTCATGAAGGCAAGGCAGAATCACCCGAGCCAGGCCTTAATGAGTCCACAAATTGGACATATTTAGGGCTATGTTTTGATAGAATTAGTGTCCTCAAATAAATATTTTGTCTCAATATCTGATGAAAACCCTTAAGTTTTAGGTATTTGGAGTATGAGGAAAAGTATGGACACTACTTAGCAAAAAGGAACAAAGGAAGCTGAAAGAACAAAGAAATGAAGATATGAGAATCGCCGAACCTGTTCGGTGAGTCGCCAAAAGGTCTTATCCTCGCCTTTTGTTCCAGTGTGCTGAGCCCTGCAGGAAAAGATCAAATCGGCGGTGAAATGGATCAGTCGGCGTATCGCCGAGCAGTTCCGTGAAGCAGTACTATACCGCTCAATGATCCAGGACATGAAGATGCTGAAGGGAAGAGCTGAAAGGCAATGAAGCAGACCAAAGGGTGGATCGTCGAGTGTATCGGCGATCCCAACTAACTGCGCTGAATGGCTCCTTCGCATCACATTTTTTGAAAACTATAAATACTAGTTCAGTTTTTATTCTTAGTAGTCTGTTTTAGTTGTATTAAGTTTAGAATACAATTTTGAGAGACAATATTCTCTCTAAGTTTGGAGAGGATTTTTGAAGAACTTGAAGATTCAAAGGGTTTCAACTCCAAGATTTTGGACTTGGGTCTTGTGGATTCTTCACTCTTGACTTGTTTAAGACTTAATCTTGCATACTCATTGATGGAAACTGAGATTGATATAACTTTCTATCTCTTTTACATATCTAGCTAAAACCCCAATTCTTAGGGTGTGATTTTGTAAATATGGGTTAGATTATCTATTGGGTCTTGGTTGTTGATGGTTTATTTGTTGTGTAAATGTGATTTCATTTAGTAGTTGTGGTGGAACTTAATGAAATTGTAGTTGCAAATACAATTTCACCTTTGTGTTTTCGGCTTGCTTGAGAGAGAGGTCGTAAAACTAAGACTACTAAATTGAAGGCCGGTGGGATTGGGTCGACATGAGGTTCAGCTTGAGAGAGTGAACCTTAGTCCTTCTCCCACACACTCAGCTTGAGAGAGTGAGAGGGCAAAGGCAGAGGCTGTGCTTAAAGCGGCAACTCAATGTTCGAGAGAAACCGAGTTGATTTGAGGTAAGTTACTCGATAGAGAATATACCCCCACTATAGTCTAGCCTAGTCACAAATATTCAACGAATTTACTATCAAAAAAATGTACCCAATAGTCTAGTTTAGCCCATATTCCTATCACATCCCAAGAATCCCGTCTCCTAATTCATATCTCTCTTTATTTTTGTTGATTTTGCTCTTTACTTGTTTACAAACCCCCCATTGATAATTGACACTCGTGTCAAACCCTTTAATTTGTCATGTCTTTATTCGATAAAGTCTTTAGTTACGGTTAGCTTCAGCACTTTCGCGCTTAACCACTAATTTTCAGGAACCGCTCCCTTGGGATTCGACCCCAACCCTTGGTTGGGTTACTTTACTATTATTCAATCATAGAAACCTGCATTGGAAGTTGTGTCTTGATTACCCAAACATCAAAATGGTGCCGCTGCTGGGGAGTGGTGTTACGTGAAAATATTTTTTTAAAACAAATTTTGCTTTTGATAGTCATAGTTTACTAACTTTATTTTTAGTTTTGTTTTGCTTTGAAGTTGTTGATGTAGGCAGATACCCTGAGCATGACTGAGGGAAATGGTAGCAACTCGGCTGAGACGAGTCAAGAAGTCGAGAGGGACTTCAAGTTAACCGCACTGGTAACTCAGCTGAACGAGTTGGCCACTAAAATATCAGAGGTGGAAAACCCGTGCAAGAGCTAAGGGAGGTACATATCCCCTCATGAGTGGAAACAGTCTAGAGACAGGGAGAACAATCATGTCAAGGACACACTCCAAATCATTCTCCAAAAGATCACCGAATAAGATCAAATGTTGGAAGAGATGAAGGAGAATATTGAAGTGTTGAATCAAATTATTGGCTCCCAGTCTAGATTGATCCAGCTGATCAGGACACTCATGAGTTATGCAGTGCCTCCTCTTCACTCAAATGAACTATTAGGGTTACCTAGTAACACTAGGACCAACCCCACCAATGGAGAGTGAGTAAGGACTCGCGTCGTGCCATGACGTTAACTAAGGCACTTCTTGGGAGGCAACCAAATGATTTAAATGCTTTTATAAATAATGGTGTGCTAGTGGTGCAGGTTTAAATGCTGAAAGTGTTTGGAAAATACATATTGGCGAGTAAAATGGTCAATCGGCGTGCCCGATTTGACCCACCGTTTGACTCCACACAAGAATAACTTGGAGTCTGTAAAACTCGGCTACTCAAAGCCGAGGGAGAATCAAGGTTGGAACTTTTGAAATGTTAAGGAGGGTTTCCACCCAAGCTACTTGAAGTAGGGTGGGAATCAAGGTTGGAACTACTACAAGGAAGAAGAACGGAAGCGATACTATCAAGAATGGGCTGAACAAAGTATTCATGGGAGAAGGAAAGATGAACATGAAGAGGATCATACACAATCGAGTGATAGCCCAAAATTAAAGGGTAGTGAAAGTAGTCTACGAGTGGATGATTTGTTGTCTCGCATCCTTGACAAGGTTGAGGGCTCCGATGACATGCTAAAAGGGATGAAAGTTGACTTTTTGTCATTGAACAATAGAGTGAACTCTCATGCTGATGCAATCAAGCAACTTGAAGTTCAATTAAGCCAACTTTTTGCATAATTGAAACCTCATGTGATCGTAAGAGAGAAAACTGATTAAACAACAACTTTGAGGGAGGATGGTGACAAAAATCTGGTTGTGGTTACTCGAAGTGGAAAGGTAGTGATTGGTGATATGAAGGGGAATAATGAAGTTCAAGCTCTTGAAAAGGAAAAAGATATTGAGGAAGAAGAGATTCCCATCCCACAAAGCCTTGCCAAGGAGTTACAAGAGGATAAAGGAAAGAGCACCTCAATCCCAAAATTAGTGCAACCTCTTCCCAAAGTAACCCCTCATTTTCCCCAACGTCTCAAGAAGAACAATGAGGATGAGAAGTTCAAGAAGTTCTTGTCAGTGTTCAAGACACTCTCCATAAATTTACCATTAGTAGAAGCATTGTTGGAGATGCCGGGTTATGCCAAATTCATGAAGGAGTTAGTTACTAGAAAGAGAAGCCTGGATTTTGAGACAATTGAAGTTTCTCATAGTTGTAGTTCAATTATGACCAGTGAGACAATTAAAAAGAAAGAAGATATGGGAGCATTTACCATCCCATGTACTATTGGCATGCTCCAATTTGCCAAAGCCCTATATGATTTGGGGGCAAGCATAAATCTTATGTCATACGCAATCTATAAACAACTTGGGTTGGGTGAACTGAAATCCACAACAATAAGGCTCTTGATGGCAGACCGGTCAATCAAACATCCTATAGGGATACTCTATGATATTTTGGTAAAGGTTGATCGGTTCATCTTTCCTCGAATTTTATCATCCTTGATTGTGAGGTTGATGCTAAAATTCCCATTATTTTGGGAAGACCATTCTTAGTGACAAGAATAGCTCTAGTGGATGTTGAAAGCAAAGAATTGAAGTTCCGGGTGAATGATGATGAAGTCACATTTAATGTGTGTAAGTCAATGAAGCACCGAAGTAGTTGTTAAGTATGATGAGATCGAAGCACAAGGTTACGATGAGGTGGTAAATGCCTTTTTGGGATTGGGTCAATGTTCAAGGAATCCATTAAAACTAGACATTGATTTGAAAAATTGAGAAAATCCTCCCGCAAAACCATCTACGGTGGAACCACCAAAGGTGGAGTTGAAAACACTCCCGGCTCACTTGTGATATGTATTTTTGGGGGCGAACAACACCTTACATGTTATTATTGCTTCTGACTTGCTTGAATGGCAAGTAAATTTGCTTCTTAAGGTGTTGAAGAGGTACATCAAGGCTATAAGGTGGACAATCGCTGACATTGTCAGTATTCCTCCCGGCATATGCACTCACAAAATTCAACTTGATACTAAATGCAAACCGAGTGCCGAGCATCAAAGGAGATTGAATCCAACAATGCAAGAAGTAGTACAAAAGGAGATAATCAAGTGGTTGGATGAAGGCGTGATCTACCCTATTGTGGATAGCAAATGGGTGAGCCCCGTACATTATGTACCCAAAAAGAGGGGCATCACGGTAGTCCCGAATGAGAAAGGGGAACTAGTTTCGATGAGATCGATAATCGGATGGATGGTTTGCATGGATTACCGAAAGTGAAATTCATGGACGAAAAAAGATCATTTCCCTATGCCCTTAATGGATTGGATGCTTGATCGAATTTCGGAGTGTGGATGGTATTGCTTCTTGGATGGGTACTCTGGGTATAATCTAATCTCTATTGCACAGAGGATCAGGAGAAGACAACATTCACCTGTCCCTACGATACCTTTGCCTTCAAAAGGATGCCATTTGGGTTGTGTAATGCCTCGGCAACGTTCCAACGTTGGATGTTGTCTATTTTTGCTGATATGGTAGAAGATTCAACGGAACTTTTCATGGATGACTTCTCAGTTGTGGGCGATTCTTTTGAAACATGTTTGGCACACCTTAGGCAAGTACTTCAAAGATGTGTGGAAACTAATCTAGTCCTAAATTGGGAGAAATGTCACTTCATGGTTAGGGAAGGTATAGTTTTGGGCCACAAGGTATCGTAAAAGGGCTGGAGGTTGATAAAGCAAAGATTGAGGTAATTGAGAAGTTACCACCACCAATCTCGATAAAAGGCATTCGTAGTTTCTTGGGGCATGCCGGGTTCTACCGGAGATTCATCAAAAACTTCTTAGAAATTTCACTCCCTTTGTGCAATTTATTGGAAAAGAGGCAAAATTTTACTTTGATGACACTTGTATGGCATCCTTTAAGTGTTTGAAGAAAAATTGATCTCCACCCCGGTTATCATTAGTCCCGATTGGTCGGCACCTTTTGAAGTGATGTGTGATGCTAGCAGTACAACATTAGGTGTCGTGATCGGACAAAAATGCAACAAGCTATTCCATCCCATTTACTGTGCAAGCAAAACCCTGAATGGTGCCCAGCGTAACTACACGGTTACTGAGCAAGAATTACTTGCGGTGGTATATGCTTTTGAAAAACTTTGGGCATATTTGTTAGGCTCCAAAGTGGTTTTTCACACTGATCATGCAGCTTTGCGTTATTTGATGGTGAACAAAAATGCTAATCTAAGATTTATAAGATGGATATTATTGTTGCAATAATTTGACTTTGAAGTCAAAGATAGAAGGTGTGAAAATCAGGTGGCTGACTATCTATCAAGGTTAGAAGGCAAGGAGAATGAAGAGATGGAGGTTGATATCAATGACTCATTCCCCGATGAGCAGGTATTCTCAGTCACTTTCAAACAAGTTCCTTGGTATGCTGATTTTGCTAACCATATGGTATGTGGATTAATACCGGAAGATCTGAACTTCTACCAACAAAAGAGATTCTTGTTTTATGTCAAGAAATATTTCTGGGATGAGCCATATTTATTTAAAGAATGTGCAGATCATATCATTAGGAGATGTGTACCTGAAGATGAGTTCAACAAAATTCTATATGTTTGTCGTGCTTCACCGGTTGGGGTCATCAAAGCGGGGTGCGCACAACCACTAAAATTCTTCAAAGTGGGTACTACTGGCCATCCCTCTACAAATATGCTCATGAGTTTGTCAAGAAATGTATGCAATGTGAAAAACAAGGTGGGGTGTCTAGAAGGAATGAATTTCCTCTTCAGCCTATTCTGGAAGCTGAGTTATTTGATGTGTGGGAATAGATTTCACGGGGCCATTCGTGAGCTTATTTGGTAACAGGTATATCTTGGCGGATGTTGATTATGTTTCCAAATGGGTAGAAGCAGTGGCACTACCTAACAATGAACGGAAGAGAGTTGTTCAATTTCTAAAACGCTACATCTTTGCAAGATTTCGCACCCCTCGGGCTATCAT
This sequence comes from Solanum pinnatisectum, assembly GCA_035578085.1. Classification (NCBI taxonomy): domain Eukaryota; kingdom Viridiplantae; phylum Streptophyta; class Magnoliopsida; order Solanales; family Solanaceae; genus Solanum; species Solanum pinnatisectum. The sequence goes on along the minus strand of CM069078.1, from coordinate 9,775,065 downwards.
TAGTGATGAAAGGTCACATTTTTGTGACCGACTGTTTGCATCTGCATTGACTAAATATGGCATAAAACACAAAGTGGCAACACCATATCATCCCCAAACAAGAGGCCAAGTGGAAGTTTCAAACTGAGAGATTAAGAGTATCTTGGCAAAGACCGTGAATGCAAATAGGACTGATTGGTCTTGAAAGTTAGATGATGTTCTTTTGGTGTATCGCACCGCTTACAAGACAACAATTGGCATGTCCCTACAAATCGAAGTTGAACACAAAGCACTTTGGGCATTAAAGGTATTAAATCTAGATTGGGCAAATACTTAGAAAGAGAGAGTTGACCAGCTGAATGAGATAGAGGATTTCAGATTTAGGGCTTATGAAAGCTCAACTCTCTACAAGGAGAAAATGAAGAAATGGCATGACTCTAAAATCCTCAAGAGAGAATTTTAAGTCAGAGACTTTATGTTGTTGTACAATTCTCGCCTGAGACTTTTTCCAGGAAAGCTGAAGTTAAAACCGTCCGGTCCTTTTAAAGTGATTTGTGTATTCAACTATGGGACCATTGAAGTTGAGGTTAAGGACGGTTCAGCCTTCAAGGTGAATGAGCAACGCTTGAAGTTGTATTTTTGGGGAATACCATGATATTTCTTTGATTGAAGTGGTGTATTTGGAAGATGTGTAAACTCATTTCCACGTCGTGCCACGACGTTAAATAAGGCGCTTCTTGGAAGGCAACCCAAGTGTTAGTGGTTTTGCATAATGTGTGCTGAATATGCAGGTGTGGGTAATTCTGCAATCCGCCGAGTGGGTTCGGCGATCTCGATGTTGCTCACCTTCAACAAAGTGGGCTAAGGTGCTGGAATATTGGGCGGAACATATACACCACTCGCCGATATGCTGAGATGACTTGGCGAATCCGACTTTCTCCGCCCTTTTCCCCACCCCTAAAAGGTCGGAGTCCTGGAACTTTAGGCGAGCTCCCACTTCCACTTGGTGAGACGTTGATGCTACTCGATGTTCTAGTCTCTGTCCACATTCTTGCCCCAAGGTGGAGTGGTTATATACTGGAAATTTCGGCGAGTTGCATACCACTTGGTGTTTCGCGGATTGATTCGGCGAGCGCCATATGACTTCGCCTAACAGCCACCTAGTGAAGATTTCTTTTCACTGTACTCTATTTGTTTGAGTGCCAGTACTTTATCTTTATATTTCTGTCGTCCTTAGTTTATCTTATGTAGTGTTTGTTCTTTACTAACATTGAGGGCAATGCTGGATTCATTTTGTAGGGGTGGTAAGATTTGTTTGTGGATATTTTAGCTTGTGGCCCTTATTTTGAATGAAAATGGTTTTGAACCTAAGTTTAATAAAATATTTTCCACCTCTTTTGTGTCTGATTATGGCAGTTCTTGTGCGAATTTGAGTGTCGGTTATGATTAATACCGATGACTTGAATAGTACTCTTCATTGAGCGAAATGAATGTGTGACTATGATCAGGCCAATGAAGTTGCATAGACAATGTGTGAACTTTTAGCATCTCGTTGTGACTAGCCGGTTTTCGAGTGAGTCTCTTGTGATGAACATTGCACACTAGCTTGAAAGTGTGGAGTCTTGTTTGATTTTGGTGCCAATGCCTTTGTGTGTTTAGATTACTTTGAACAATTGTGTGATGACACCTAGAATTTGCCCCGTTGGTCCAATTGACTAAGTGATGCAAGCACTTGAAATGATCTTAGGAAACGATTTTAAAGAGTGAAACAATTTGACAATATACCTCTTTTGTGGCCAACCTTGTGAGATGTGTGAACCTTGCTTGAACCCTATTGAGCCTTATCCTTTTCTTGAAAGAAACTTGAACAATTGTGATCCCTCTTTATCCATCTACCCATAACATTCATGAAGTGTGGTTTGTGTGAATAGCCAACTTAGGCCAAAAGCCTAAGTTGGGGGTGTGGTGAAAAGAGAAGGAAAATTAAGAAGTGTGAGAAATACCCCTTTTGAGTAATGGTTGTCAAAAAGATGGAACCCCTCCATGTTAAAAAAAAAAGCAAAGAAAAAGAATGAAAAAGTTGTGAAATAAAGTGAGGAAAATTGCAAAAGAAATGGGGTGTTCGGTAATTTATATGAAGTTTAATAATTGGGTGGATTATGAGCATGTTTGAAATGTTGAAGAAAAGGAGGAAAGTGATGTTCAGGCCACACTTCATGAAGGTAGAAGCCACTGAGCCTAAATAACCATACCTTGACACTCAGCCCCATCACAAGCTGTGAAAAGACCTTTGTGATCTTGAGTGAGCTGAAACGAATGTTGATTGGATAATAAGGGAAAACCTATAGGTGAAGTCATGTATGTGTTCATCTTTGTGAGTGTGAGAATTGTATGTGATTCCGGAACATTAACATTGTTGAGAAATTATGTGTGAATATGGAATCATCTTTCTTGTGATGGCATTTGTTGAACTTGCATTTAAGGCATATATTGTGAACTTGAGTAACTTTGATAATGGTGAGTCACAAGTTGAATCTTTGAGTGTACAATTCAGCATTGCATGAGTAAATTGAACCTTGTTGTGTGCATTCATGTTGAGTCTTATGCAGCACTTTTTGAGACATCCTTTTTGAACTGTTGATCTTAAGTTTTACTTGAGGACAAGCAAAAGTTTAAGTTGGGGGTGTTGATGAGTCCAAGATTTGGACTCAATTGAGGCTTTGTTTAGATAGTTTTAGTGTCCTCAAATGCCAAATTTATGCTATAGACTGATGTTAAAACCTTGATTTTTAGATATGTGAATTAAGGAGCAAAGCAAGGACACTAACAGGCAAAACGGAACAAAACAAGCTAAGGAAGAGAGGAAAAGCAAACCTGATGATTGCCAAGAGCACTCGGCGAATCGCCGAGTTGCCCCTAGCTTGAGTTTTACTTGAGGACAAGCAAAAGTTTAAGTTGGGGGTGTTGATGAGTCCAAGATTTGGACTCAATTGAGGCTTTGTTTTGATAGTTTTAGTGTCCTCAAATGCCTAATTTATGCTATAAACTGATGTTAAAACCTTGATTTTTAGGTATGTGAATTGAGGAGAAAAGCAAGGACACTAACAAGCAAAATGGAACAAAACAAGCTAAGGAAGAGAGGAAAAGTAAACCTGATGATCGCCAAGAGCACTCGGCGAATTACCGAGTTACCCCTAGCCCGCCTAATTTTACAGTATCCTCTGCCTGAAATAAGAGAAATTTGGGTGAACTGTACTCCATATCGACGGATCACTGAACCAATCGGTGAGACAAGACGGTACTGCCGAATGCTCTAAAAGAGAAAGAGATAAAATCGAATTAGCGAGCTAAAAGACTAAAGGGCGAATTGCAGAGATGATTGGCGATCCCAATGCAGATCGCCTAAAGTTACAGTGCTTGGTGGATGAAAAAGGTGAAGAAAAAAGGCAATGGATAAGGATGATCGGCAAGTCGCCGATCGGTCGGCGAAGCCTGACTTTCCTCGCCAATCAACCCCAAAAAGCCTCATCTCAGATCAGTACAAAGTGACTTTTGGAAGAGAGAGATGGGATTCAGCCATTGTGTAACGAAATAGAGAGAACAAAAACACTATCCTTATTGATTTTAAGCAATTTTTGGCAAGAGATTTAGATTGGGTGTTGTAATAGAAAAGATATTATTCATCTTAAAACTTCGATTTTCAATACCCAGCTATGGAGCATGTATTACATACTGAATTTCTTTCTTTTATGATGATTAGCTAAAACCCCAATCTTGGGGGTTTGACAATGTGATTAATTGCTGATTTTGGCTTGATGGGTGTTTATTATTATCAATTTTAGTGCTAATTCGAAGTGGGTCTGACTTATTATTGTTGTTTAACTACTCTATTGTTAGTTTATTCAATATAATTTAGTGTTTTATGCTTGCTTGAGAGAGAAGTGTGAAACTAAGGTGATAAGTTGGCACTCGTAGTTATTGGGTCATGGTGGGTTCAGCTTAAGAGAGTGAATCCCAAGATTCATTTTATTTATTCTGCTCGAGAGAGTGAATGTAGTGAGGTTGTGGGATGGTCTCCATGTTTAGCACATTGAGGTTCGAGAGAACTCAATTGAAGCGAGGTAGTTGTTTGAGAGAAAAGTACCTCTTCTAAAGTTCATCTTACCCACAAAGAGTTAGTACTTTTGGTTATCAATTAACACCCATCAATTTGAGTTAGCAATTGATTGGCCAATCCCCCAAATATCTTTCTTCTATTTGATTGTTCTTAGTTAATTGTTGAGATTGATTACTGACTAACAAACCCCTTACCCTAACATTAATGTCACCCTTCAAATTTTATTAGTGGTTTCTGAAAACCTTTATTCCTTCAGCTAGAAAAATCACTATTGAAACTTCATATTTAAATTCAAAATAAAACTACTCTTTGTGGGATCGACCCCAACCCTTTTGTTGGGTTTTTACTGCTTAACGATCATCTACACCTAGTATCGGATGAGGTGTAGTTGATACGTTAATCAACTACCCAGGTCAATCAGTAGGATATGGTGGCAGCTCTCCAACAGACTAACACTACTACAAAAAAAATCCAAGACTTTACTCGGATAAACCCTACAGAGTTTCATGGGTCCAGGTCAGGATGAGATCCATAATAATTTCTCGATGACATCAAAAAGGTAACAAACATTATGGGAGTCATTCAAGTCAAGAATGCATATTTGGCCGCCTATTAGTTGAAGGGAGTGACCTACTCTTGGTAGCAGCAGTGGGAGGAATCTTGTGGTATTAATGTATGTCCAGAAACTCTTTCAGAACCCTACTCAGTGTCTAATCCAATTGGTGACCCACTTATAGCTAGACGGATATACAGAAATAGTCCTATCACAGTCTCTCAGAAAGTCACCTCTACATATCTTGTAGAGTTAGAAATGGTAGATTTTGATATCATTCTAGGCATGGATTGGTTACATTCCTATTATGCCTCAGTTGATTGTAGAACTAGGATCGTTCGGTTTTAGTTTCCAAATGAGCTAGTCTTAGAGTGGAAGGGTAGTAGCTCAATGTCTATGGGTCGATTCATTTCTTACCTTAAGGCAGAAAGATTATTTCCAAGGGGTATATCCATTATCTTGTTCGGGTTAAGGATTTAAACTCCAAAACCCCAACTCTTGAGTCAGTCCCAGTAATAAATGAGTTTCTAGAAGTGTTTCCAGAAGATCTTTTCAGAGTTCCTCCCGAAAGGAAAATCGACTTCGAAATAGATCTCTTTCTAGATACCCATCTCATTTCTATTCCTCCTTACATAATGGCTCCTGCCGAGCTTAAGAAATTGAAAGAACAATTGAAAGAAATTCTAGATAAGGGCTTCATCAGACCTAATATCTCTCCATGGAGTGCTCTAGTGTTGTTCATGAAAAATAAAGATGGTTCCCTCAGAATGTACATTGACTATCGGTAGTTGAACAAAGTCACCATCAAGAATAAGTATCCAATCCCCTATATTGATGACTTGTTCGACCAACTTTAGGGTGCTAGTTGCTTTTCTAAGATAGACCTCAGATCCAGCTATATCAGCTTAGGAGAGATAGTGACATTTCGAACACAACTTTCAGAACTCGGTATGGTCATTATGAATTTGTAGTTATGTCTTTAAGATTAACAAATGCTCCTGTGGTTTCATGGATTTAATGAACATGGTGTTCAAACAGTATTTGGACTTGTTCATCATTGTCTTTATTGATGATATCCTCATCTATTCCCGAAGTAAGGAAGAGCATGTGCCTCATTTGAGAGTTGTTCTTCAAACTCTCAAAGATCACCAGCTATTTGCTAAGTTTAGGAAATATGAATTTTGGTTACAGTCTTTCGCTTTCCTTGGTCATGTGGTATCCAGCGAAGGGATCCGAGTGGATTCTCATAAAATTGAGGCAGTACAACACTGGCCTAGACCCACCTCCCTAACAAATATCAGAAGTTTCTTGGGTTTGGCCAGATATTATAGGAGATCTGTTGAAGGATTTTCATCCATAGCTTCACCATTGACTAAGTTTACTCACAAAAAGGTCAAGTTTCAATGGTCAGATGAGTGTGAGAAAAGCTTCTTAGAACTGAAGACTAGGTTGACTACAGCTTCTGTCTTGACTCTACCAGATGGTTTAGACGGGTATGTAATTTATTGTGATGCATCCAGGGTCAGCCTAGGTAGTGTGTTGATGCAGCGAGGTAAGGTCATAGCTTATGCTTCTATACAGCTTATGGTCCGTTAAAAGAACTACCCGACTCATGACCTTCAGCTTGCAGCCGTAGTATTTGTCCTTAAGATTTGTAAACACTACTTGTATGGTATTCATGTTGATGTGTTCATAGATCATAAGAGCCTTCATTATGTGTTCACCCAGAAAGAGTTGAATCTTCGTCAGAGGAGATGGCTTGAATTCCTCAAAGACTATGACATGAATGTGCTTTACCATCCCAGTAAGGCCAATGTAGTGATTGATGCTCTCAGCAGACTATCTATGGGTAGTGTAACACATGTTGAGCAAGAAAGGAAAGAGCTAGCCAAAGATGTTCACTGGCTTGCTCGCTTAGGAGTTTGTCTTGCGAACACATCATATAGTGGGGTGATAGTTCAGAATGGATCAGAATCTTCATTGGTAGTGGAGGTTAAGGAGAAACAGGATAGTAATCCTATATTACTTCAGTTGAAAGGTGCAGCTCATCAGCAGAAAGTCCAGGTTTTCTCCCAAGGAGGAGAAGGTATGCTTCGTTACCAGGGCCGCTTGTGTGTTCCTAATGTGGGTGAGTTGAGTCAGCAGATCCTTACAGAGGCTCATAACTCCAGGTATTCCATTCATCCAGGTGCCACTAATATGTACCGTGATCTATGGGAAGTATTTTGGTGGAATGGCATGAAGAGGAACATAACAGATTTTTTGGCTAAGTGCCCTAATTGTCAACAGGTTAAGGTAGAACATCAGAAACCAGGAGGTATGACTCAAAAGATTGACATTCCTACATGTAAAGTGATAAACATGGACTTTATCATGGGTTTACCTCGTACTCGAAGACAACATGACTCCATTTGGGTGATAGTGGACAGAGTTACTAAGTCCGCTCACTTCTTGGCTATTAAGACTACAGATTCAGCGGAGGAATGCGCCAAACTCTATATCCATGAGATAGTCAGGTTGCATGGGGTTTCCTTGTCTATTATCTCAATAGAGGTCCTCAGTTTACCTCTCATTTCTATAAATCGTTTCAGAAAGGTCTTGGTACTCAGGTAAATATCAATACAGCATTTCATCCACAGACGATGGTTAGGCACAGCGTCCCATTCAAACCTTAGAGGACATGTTGTGAGCTTGCGTGATCGATTTCAAGGGAAGTTGGGATGATCACCTACCCCTCATAGAGTTCGCTTATAATAATAACTTCTATTCCAGTATTCAGATGGCCCTGTATGAGGCACTATATGGGCATAGATGCAGGTCCCTGATTGGTTGTTTGAAGTAGGTGAAGCAGCATTGATTGGGCTGATTCGGTTCATGAAGTTATGGAAAAAGTTCAACTCATTAGAGATAGACTAAAGACAGCTCAGAGTCATCAGAAGTCCTATGCAGATGTGAGGAGAAGGGACTTAGTGTTCGAAATCGATGATTAGGTTTTCCTGAAAGTGCCACCTATGAAGGGGATGATGAGATTTGGCAAGGAAGGGAAGCTCAGTCCTAGATATGTAGGTCCTTACAAAATCCTGAAAAGGGTTAGTAATATGGCTTATGAGTTAGAGTTGCCAGCAGAACTAGTAGCGGTTCATCCAGTCTTTCACATTTCCATGTTGAAAAAATGTGTGGGTGATCCAGCATCGATAGTACCATTAGAGAGTGTAATTGTGAAGCATAGTCTCACTTATGAAGAGGTGCTAGTTGAGATTCTTGACCTCCAGATTCGTAGGTTGAGAAATAAAGAAGTCACTTCAGTGAAGGTTTTGTGGAGGAGTCAATCCGTAGAGGGAGCTACTTGGGAAGCAGAAGCAGCCATATCTCTTTCCATCCGATTATGTGTCAGCTTGAGTTAATAGTTCCTCTCCAGTCTCTCAGTTTACTATTGCGTAAATTCAATCTTAGTATCTTGTTCCTGCAGTTGTTCTTGCATTTTAGAATTTTGCATGTTCTTGGAACTTAGTTCAGTTAGATATCAGTTCCTACTTCTTAGTGGTAGGAATTGCAGCTCCTTCCCCCCATACTCAACTAGTTTAGACTTCATGCGAGGATGAATGTTCCCAAGAGGGAGATGTTGTAACACCTCAGAAAAACACACTTGGACTTTTTAGCAGAAACGGGTGAACTACGGAGGGGTTCACGAGCCGTGATCAGGACCACGGTCTGTCACCCTCATCATGGTTTACACCCATCCAGAAGTGGTGGACCACGGGACCCTTCACGGGTTGTGGACCACCACACAATCCGTAGGAAGGCTTGTGGAGGCAAAAAGAATCACCCGAGCTCTGGGCTCAAACCACGGAGCCCACCACTTTCCGTGGTCATGATGACAGGCTGTGGGAGGTCTGTTGTCTTGAAACAGCATACCCCAGCCCAAGTGAAGAACCATGATGACTTTCACGGCCCGTGGTCCTTCACACGGGCCGTGGTAGGGCTCGTGGTTGGACCTCTCCCCCCTAGAACCAGTAGACCATGGCCAAAAACCATGACCCACTTGACAGGTTGTGGTCCCAATGACGGACCGTCAGTGGCGCCGTGGGCTGCCTCGTCGGCTTTTAAGTTAGGGTCGTTCTAGTATTTTCCCCTATGCATTGGGCATTTAAACTACGTCGTTTTACACCTAAACTAAGTCGTTTTACTCATTTTAAGTCTAATGACTTAGTTAGAACCTAACCAAAACCTTTATTCACCCAAAATCAGCAAAACTTAAAGAAAAAAGAGAAGAAAGAGGTGCTAGTTTTCTCAAGAACACGCAACAAGTTTTCTTTAGTTCCAACGCCGAAATCAAAGAATTTCTATATAGCTTTCGTCACCAGGTAAGTGGATTTCACTAGTGGGTTCCTTTCATCCACTCGGTCCCTAGAATTCAGTCATATCTTTGATTCTACATGGCTTGTTTAGACCTAGGATTTCTAAATCCTTGGATAATTGTTGTGATTTAGCTGATGTAGTTTTCTTAATCAAAATATCATGATTTCTTGGAAACGTTGTTTAATTCCATGCATACCTCTCAGAATCCTAGTTTGTGTAGATTCTCTTAGTTCATGAATTGCACTTGCTAGGTCAGTTAAATAGATAATCATGCTTCAATTTCGAATGTTACATTATCAATATACAAATGTTGCATTCTCAGATTTACATGTCAGTATTTTGAGCTATTTTGTATATTAGTATCTCAGTTACATTTCAATCATATACACATTCAGTTGGGAGTAGACTTAGCACCGAGTTCGACTAGGGTTCAGCATACCCTCATAGTCCTAGAACTACGTGCCCCTGTAGGAGTACAAGTCCCCTTTGTTGGGCATCAGATTTAGTGATCACGCTAGTCATGCCTTTATACCCCTAGTAAGGTATATTGGGTCCTCTTGATGGGGCGTATACATCGGACTACACATTTAGCTCACGTAGTTTATGTCGGTTAATAGTAGCTCCCACAGTCAGACTCTTAGTGCATTTGACCAGGTTTTCATTATATACTTCAGTATTCAGTTTAGCATGTCATATTCATGATTAGTACTTAGTCATTGCATTCAGTTTAGCTTTTCAGTTATCTTTTTAGTACAATTTACATTCTTGCTCAGTTTACAGTATTGCTCAGTTATGCCTTGTTTCAGCTTAGATATGTTTGCTCAGCTTAGTATTTATATCCTACATGCTCAGTACATTCAAAGTACTGATGCATACTCTGTGCTACATCCTTTTATGATGTAGGTTCAGGTACTCAGCGTCCAGATCGCGCTTAGATCGATTCTCAATCCACATTCAGCAGCTTCAGTGGTGAGTCTTCATACTTCGAGGACAATAGACATGCTTTCATTTTAGTCTTTTAATTCAGTTTTCAATTTTGTTAGAGTTAGCTGGGGGCATGTCCCAACAACTCGACTCGGCTAAAGGCTTTTTCAGACAGTAGTAGAAGCAGCTTGACTTGTTGAGTTTGATCTTTCAGTTGTTATTAAACTCATAGTACATTTCATATATTTAGACTAGTTGGGCATTCTCCATTTTCAGTTATCCACTGTTTTAGCTTCTGCATAGTATCTGTTTTTTTAGTATCTCTGTGTATGCTTATGATATGCCAAACACAGGGTTAGCTTGGGGTCACTCGTGATCCTAGGTCCCGTGTTACGTTAAGGGGGTAGCCTCAGGGCGTGACATCCACGGTTTGTAGACCTCTTCCGTAAACCTCAAGTTTAAGCACAAAATTTTACCATGTCTGGATAACTTCTATGGGTACCACGACCCATAGAACACTCTATGACCCGTTATGGCTATTCATAGGTGAAATATCAGAGACTTCACATTTTCCAAATATCAATCCAATCCTACGACTGTCTTTCTATGCCCTGTAGAACTTCCTATGGTCTGTAGGTAGGACTCATAAACCTTTGCATCTATGCCAAAATTGCAACTTTTTCCCTTCCAATTTAGCTTCTAAATTCCTAGGTGTTACATAGGGTCATCCTATACTTTGTTGGGGTATGGGATACTAACTACAATTATGGATCCATATAATAAGCCTTCTTGAGGCAGTGAGGAGTCGCCAAAAAGACAGTATGATCCTATCCTACGGTGGCTACATAGTTTATGGGGCTTCGATTACCCAATTTGATGCTCGATAATATGCCAAAAATAATTAATATCTATATACTCAATAGTCCTTTGAGAGAACTTTACCATTTTCTTCACTTTTCTTAACTGAAATACCTTTCAGAAAATCAATTATACTATTTTTCTTCTTGATTGTCAAATAGTACGTTCATGTCCTTTAGACAAGAAAAATCCATTTTCAAAGAATGTATTTAAAAAGTATACTCATGGGGTCACATTTAAAATCCAAACTCAGGTAAAACCCTTTATAAACCTAACTTTTATAAACAAATAGGGTTTATGTGATGTGAAGTTGGAACAATAGTTTAGAATTAAATATGCATAATAGAAATCAAAATCTCAATGATTAAGAAATTGGAACTCATAATAGAAACACAAACCGAATTTTGATTTCAAGAAATCGTGGGTAGAACCCTAAACTTAACATTTTAATAATTGAATTTAGATGTAGGGCGTAAGGACTAACTAATTAGTCCATCACTATGAGTAGCCTTACATACTTGGAAGAATAATGGTCTTGGAGAATTTTGAAGAAAATCTTGGAAGAAGAAGTGTGGAGAAGAGTCTTGGATTGAAAACCTTAGGTATCTTGAAGAGAACCTTGGAGAAATTGGAGAAATCATTTTTCTTGGAGTTCTTGATCTTTGGAAGAAGGAGAATTAAGGATTTTGAGAGTTTGTATATGTATAATGATGATATTAGGTTATAAGATAGACTTAAAAAATCTAATTGCGATTAAAAAGTCAAGAATACCTTTCTGGAAACATAATAAGACCATAACAATCAAAGAAAACGTCCTTTAATGAATCCTGTCAGTCAAATTGGCGATTTGGAGGTCCCCTCACTAAAATATTCGATGGGTTGCCAAGTAGGGCTTTAGATCACCAAAATAGACAAAGACTTATGGTTTTTAGGATATTTCGGTGATTTAATTAGGTGATTCGCCAACCCATTCGGCGATTCGCCAAATGAGTCGGTGTCCTCGCTGAATTTTCTCTACCCGGACATGTTCTAGTTAAACGACCATAACATTTTACTCCAAACGCAAAATAAGAAATACTTGGTGGCGTTGGAAAGAATACTCATAGATCTATATGAGTGTTTGAAGTTGACATAAGTAGAATCTTATATCAAAACTCAATCGGTAAGGAAGCTTTCAAATAAACTTTGTGCTATGGGATTCTTATGACCATAATTCCTCTCCAAATCTATTCCCACACTAAAGAATATATCTTACCACCTAAGTGCAATTTAAGAATCACACGATACGACCTTATATGCAAATGAAGAATGATTCGGGTCTTAGCTTAGACATTGTTAGGGTGTTACAAAAGCATCATCATGGAGAAGCTAAGAAAGTCATGAGATGTGTTACTGAAATTACAAAATTTGGACTATGGTACTTCCAAAGTTCTGATTTTAATCTCTATAGTTATTCAGATAGTGATTGGGGGTAAGGTGTTCGGATGATAGGGAGAGTGTTTTCGGGAACCTTTTCACTCTTGATTCTGCAGCTATTACTTGGAGCTCAAAAACACAACCAACAGCAGTGTTGTCTACTTTCGAGGCTGAAAATGTCATAGCAATATCTTCAACATGCCAAGCATTGTGGCTCATGAAAGATCAAAGGTGTCATTTTATTCATGAACTCGTTACAGAAGGGCTGATTGAGTTGAGGGTTGTAGCACCAAAGAACAAGTTGCAGATATTCTTACCAAAGTACTTCCTCCAACAAAGCACAATTACTTTATGATGTTATGTCTTGGCGGATATGATTTTGAATCAAGTGGGAATGTTGAGAATTGATTCGAAATCTGTTTTTTAAGTTTACTGCTTAAGATAAGTGCTGGCGGATATGATTGCATAGTTGCATGTAGTATGTAACCACATACACTTGCATGTGGATGCATTCGGACCCAACATAGGATTTTCCACCCTCCCATAGATTTAACAATTATAGTAATTGAAGAATTTTGAAAATGTAAATACTCTTAGAAATAGTTTAAAGCCGTGAAATCATATCATTAACTGACTGAAAAATTCACTGTGGCAATTAATGCCTATCTTAACATGAAAATTAAAATAAATAAAAAAATTAACTAAAAAATCCAGGTTGGATAACCAACACTTTATGCAACTTAAATTACTAATTAGAACTGAATTTTTCCAATAATTTATTTGTATGCTCCAAAAGTATCTTTCACTGCATCTGCAGCTTCTTGTGCCTTAGCCTCGATCTGTTGTCCAGTCTGCAGATATTATGAAGAAAAATTCTCAAGTAAGAATAACACAGAGTCGTAGCGAAAGTGAGTCTTCACAGGGTAATTATTACTAACTCACTGTTATACATGTTTTTATTTTTTTATTTTTATGTCTATCCTTATGTTGAAATTGATATATATATATATATATATATATATATACACACACACATTATTGAGTTAATTTTTTTGTCGCAAAAAAATGTAATATATATAAAGAAAATTTCTATTAATATTATTAAAAGTTGAACAGACAAACCTCCTGAATGGATTGTTAGGCAGATTGGATAGTATCTCTAGCTTTGTCCATCATTTGGCTAGCTTTCTCCTGAAATATATATTTCTGAACTAATTAAGATGACATGTCATTAATCACTACTAAAAAATCACTATTTTCTCACTAAAAATTTTCATTGAAAAATGTTCAATGGTTATTCTCTCGGATATTTGGATTGAATCGGTGTAAAAGAAAAAAAATAAGAAGTTCCCCACGTGAGAATCTTTTATCCATTATGCATTTTCCTATTATGTTGATTCAATGGGAAATGAGTGGAAAAATCATGTTCTGTAGCACAAATTTTTCACTAATTCACGGTGAGAAAAATCTTTGTTTCTATTTCTAGTAGTGAATCAACCCAAATAATAGACATATACATTTAATGAACCTGAGTTTGGCCCTTAGCCTCTCCTGCATTATAACTGGCTTTCTGAGATGAATTCATCTTGCAATAAAAAATATTGAATGTAGATAATAGAGTATGAATAGAGAGTGTTTAATTAATTTGGAAGTGATGTTGAAAATTAAAGCAAATAGGTAAGGTATATATAGGTAGTAATAATGGATGTGTAACAATACGTGTGTACCTTAGAATAATTGTCGAACGTTTGATCAGGACAACTTTAATTCTTGTCCAATTGTGTTAATTAGTTGACAAAACAATCTCCACATATATGTTGCTGATGGGAGATTAAACTATAACATATTGGATTTTTTATTAATGTAATTTTAATGTCTCCAATTAAGCATGTATGTGTTAGGACCATAAAATTAATTAGGTGTCATGTGAAATCTAGCAAAGCAAACCTCGAAAGACCATCAGTAAGAAGACAAATGAGAAATATACCAAAAGACACAAAGATTTAATGTGGTTCGGTCAATCGACCTACGTCCACAAAGGAGATGAGCAATTCACTATATAAACATGAGAGTACAATAATAACCTCAACCAATTCACTCGGAATACATGGGAGGTTCACACAAGTGATAACATATCCAGCTTGTGTCCCACAAATTCTCCCCCCTACCAAAACTCTCAAAGCTCTTAAGACTACATTGTGAATGTTGATTAAGTTAGAAGGAACAAGCCTCTATTTATAGAGTTCTAAACATTTTCCTACAAGAAAAGGACTAGTCAATCCTAAACCTTTTCCTAAAAGGAAAACATATTTATGGTAGGAAACTCAGGGCAATTAATACCCAACAAATCTCCACCTTGGCCTGAATTTCTGACAAAATAAATTTGTCCACCTTCTTCACATAATCTTCAACAACTTGCATCTCCTCTCTATAATTTCCTCCATCAAATCTATGTTCGTTACACCTTCTTCACATAATCTTTAGGATCTTGCATCTCTTTTCTCTTTTTCATAATCACCTCCATCAAATCTATCTCTCGACACAGAGAACCTCTCTGAAACAATTTCTCCAACAAAATCTTCACTACTGTCAAAAAAGATTGCAGCTAGAACTAAACCCGCCAAGATGAACACCCATCTCTAACATGGCTCAATCATTGAACCATTAAACCTGGCTCCATCATTGAACCATCCAACCTGGCTATATTACTGAACTTGGCTCTGATACCGCTTGTTAGGATTCAAAAATTAATTAGGTGTCATGTGAAATCTAGCAAACCAAAACTCAAAAGACCACGAGTAAGAAGACAAACGAGAAATATATCAAAAGACATAGATTTGACGTGGTTCGGTCAATCAACCTACGTCCACTAAGGAGATGAGCAATTCACTATATAAACATGAGAGTACAAAATATAGAGAGAAATAACTTCAACCAATTAACTCAGAATACATGTGAGGTTCACACAAGTGATAACGTATCATGCTTGTGTCCCACAAATTCTCCCCTTAACCAAAACTCTCAAATCCCCTAGGACTACATTGTGAACAAGCCTCTATTTATAGAGTTCTAAACCTTTTCCTACAAGAAAAGGACTAGTCAATCTTAAACCTTTTCCTATAAGGAAAACATATTTATGGTAAGAAACTCAGGGCAATTAATACCCAACAGTATGTTGTCTGTTTTGTTGTGTATAAAATTTATATCATCAGATCATATTTAATAGGTAACTGTATGAAATTTTCTATAAAAACATTAATTGGTACCTTAAAAAATAAAAAAGCAATCTTTTATAATAATCTTTCAAAATATATTGATACAAGAAGATGTTCTTACACTATCAATATAAAATAACTATACTAGTCTCACAAAGTAGAGCTTGGGAAGGGATGCATATACGCAAGTTTTATCACTATCTTAAAGATAGAAAAGTTGTTTTTGATATATATTTGATTCAAGAAGACAGTCCAAAGCAGTTTCGAAAAAGAAAGTTGTGGAAGTACAAAGAACAACAAAGACTAACAATAATAGCAGCTAGTAATAACCAAAATTACAATAATTGAGGTACAAGTAATAACAGATAGTAACAAAAATTAAAGGACAAGAAACTATATGAGCAATACCATGACTTTTTATATGAATTGACAACAAAACAACGCATTGTCACCTACTATTCTTGTACACTCATATGCGTCCTCCACACCCTCCTATCTACGGTCATGTCCTTGGTAAGCTGAAATTATGTCATGTCAAATCTAATCACCTCCCCCTCCCCCAATATATATTTGGTCTACCTATACTTCTTCTAGAATCATCCATGACCAATTTCTCACACCTCCACACAGGGACATATATGTTTCTTCTCTTCACATACTCAAACCATCTTAGTCTCGCACTCTCGCTTTCCGCATCTTGTCCTCTACTAGAACTGCTACCACCATATCCTAGATATCCTTATTTTCAATTTTATCTCTCTTAGTATGCCAACACAATCATCACAACATCTTTATTTCCGCAACTTTCATCTTTTGAATGTAAGTGTTCTTGATTGGTCAACACTCCTTCCCATAAAAAAAAAAAAAATTGGCCTAACAACTACTCTGTAGAACTTGTCTTTAAGCTTAGGCAGTACTTTCTTATCACATAAGACTTCATATGAACCTCCTTTTGGTCCATCCTGCACCAATACAATGAGTGACATTCTCATCAATCTCCCCATTCACTTGAATAATAGACTCAAGATATTTGAAACTTCCACTTTTTTGAACGATATGTGTATCAAGCCTCACTTCCACATAATCACTGAACTTGAACTCCAAGTACTTTTTCTTGGGCCTACTCGACCTGAACTCTTTAGACTCCCGGGTGTGTCTTCAAACTTCCAGCTAGCTTAGTGCTTAATCACCACGAGTCTCATCAACTAGAACTATGTCATTCGCAAATAACATATATACACCATGACCCCTCACTTTGAATTTGTCTCATCAGTGTATCCATCACTAAGACAAATAAAAATGGGCTAAGGGTTGATGCCTGGTGCAACCCTATCAAAATTGGGAAGTTTTATGAGCCTCCTTACACAGTTTTTATTCAAGTTTTGACTCCATCATACATGTTCTTGATCACCCTAGCATACGTCACATACCTCTATCCTCCAAGTAACTCCAAAGAACCTTCCTTGGGACTTTGTTGTAATTAAGACTTTTCTAGGTCAATGAACACCATTTGTAAGTTCTTGTGTTTTTCTAATACTACTCCACCTATCTTCTTACAAAATGAATGGACTCTATAGTTGAGCGCCACGACATGAATTCAAACTAATTTTCAATAATAGTCACGCCCCTCCTCGCCCACATTTCTACTTCTCTCTTAAATCTTTATAGTGTGGCTTAACAACTTGATACCCCTATAGTTATTGCAATTTTGAATGCCACCTTTATTTTTGTACTATAGAATCATTGTGCTCAATCTCCATTCTTCAAGCATCTTCCCTATCTTTAAAACGACAGCAAACAACTCAATTAGCCACTTCATATTTGTCTCATCTATGCTCTTCCAAAATTCTACTAAAATCTCATCAAGCCCGGTTCCTCTACCCCTACGTATCCTAAGAACAACACCCTTAACTTCATCAACGCTTCCACAATACCCGCAATCACAACCTTAAGGCATATTCTAAGTCATCTTTAAGAAATTAATTAATGCACTACTTCGTACATTTTAAATTAGATTTTTGATAAAAGTACAACAATCATAATGTCATAAAACAAGAAAATTCATTACATCAAATCAAATTATAAAATATCTTTACATTATATTAAATTACTAAAGGCCATTTGATTTCATCAACAGCAAAATTAGGAGAAATTAATGGAAGGACGGGTGGCTGGCCAATGGTGTGGTTGTCCCTACTTTGTCCGGAAAATTAAACTAATGATAAAAAAAACTCAAATATAAATGACATTCTTTTCAAATAACAAAAAAAAAAAAACATGTTTAGTATTAATGGAATCTTATTGTATTAAGTGGTAGGAACATTATTGACCCTTTTAAATTCTTTCTGTAACAATGGTTTACATGAACACTATGATTCAAACCAGCTTCTGGCCACCTCAAGGATCTCATTAGGTACCTATTGCCTCCTATCAACACAAATATTGAGTAACTTTGTCTGTCTAAACTTGGGCAAAAAAGTCAGCCAGTGTTTTTTATCTATGTTTATAAGCATGTTGAGGGTTCAAATGTTCAGCACATCCCAAAAAAGGGAAGAAGGGACATTAATACAAAAAAATAAAAATCTTTGTTCAAATTGTTGCCAAAAAAAAATTCATGTATAAGGTTTAGCGTTACATTCTTGATACTATATCTCAATCCCAAACAAGTTGAGGTCGGCAATATGAATAATGAACAATCATTTTTTCCATTGCATTACATTCTTCAATATGTGGAGAAAAAAAAAACATTATACAAACAAGAGGGTTAATAAGAGCATATATATCAGCTGAGTGCTTGATACCCCAGAGGTCCTTGTATTGCATCACTTCTTGTACTGTTCTTCCTAATGAAAGAAGGAACCCAAGGGAACAGTTTCTCCAGTTCCTTGCCTATTGCACTTTGGGTGTATTGCTTATCATTAATCCCAAATTTTGCTCTTTCTATGGCTTCCATTATATCCTCCCTTGACACACAATCAGCCCCTGTAAAACATGCATATAAATGTAATATTGTTATGTCGGTGGCTTCAGCCATAAAGTCTTGTTTTGTTAAACAGATGTGATTTTGTTATTTCTACCCAGTGAAATCCTATGTTGCTCGGACTCTTCAAAAATGCCAACGGGTGCGTGTCGGATTCGCCAAAAGTAGTGTATTTTTGGAGAGTCCGAGACGGGTGCGGCATCAAAAATGAAGAGTCCGCGCAACTAAGGTGAAATCCCATGAGTGGGGTCTGGAGAGGGTAGAGTGTACACAAACCTTACCACTACCTCGTGGAGGTAAAGAGGCTGTTTACAAAAGACCTCGTCTCAAGTGCAGCAAATACAAGTAAAAGGAAGAAGAAAACAGTGCAAAAAACATAGCAACTAACAAGGGGGCAGTGCAAATCCTACAAGAAAGGACCAAGAACAACAAAATACTGCGATAATCAAAATACAATAAACAACTGATGATTTTGTCATTTCTATCATGGTAAAAAGAAACAGTTCACTATCTCATAAAAGAGCATAAAAAGATAGGTAAGCAGAGGAGAGAAAGAAGGCTTTACACATGCACTAAGTAAATGGAAACAATAGCAAAATTGTATAAAAAAAGAAGTGCTTGGTTGTAATAGAGAAACATTACAGACCTGCAAGTGAGAGAAAATTTGAAACAATCAAAGGACATGCAAGTTTTCACCGGATAATCATCCCAACGTTTAAACATCATTTTCATCATATCAAGACAATATAAGCCCCTCATAAGTCATAACTAAGTTTTCATTAAAAAGCAAATCACATGCTACTCTATTTGTGATGGTTATTTACTTCAAGACAAGTGACATCACACATTCTCCCAATCATAAGTAGCTATCCAGTGAAGCAAGTTGATGAACTAAATATCATCAAACAACAGTGCTAACTTTCATTCCCTTTCTGGCCCTCCTTTTTAGTTCTTTTTATTTTGTTTTATTTTTAAGAAGGACACTTGGTACATTTTTATGGTAACACAAATAATTAGCTAGCTACCAATTTTACACATTCGCAAATAACATAAATAAATAGCTAGCTACCAATATCAACCATGAAGAGGCTAAAGCACTTGTGAATGCAACGAAACAGTGGTAATCAGTGCAATATGTCTTGATCTAACCTCTCCGAGCAGCAAGAAAAGCAGCTTCATTGACAATGTTGGCAAGGTCAGCACCTACAAGGCCCTGGGTAAGAGATGCAACCAGGTTACATACAAGCTCCAGGTCCTCCTCAAGGGGAACTTCTCTTAAGTGTACAGCCAGGATCTTTCTCCTTCCATCTTCATCGGGTTCCCCCACTAAAATTTTCCTGGAGAAGCGTCCAGGCCGACATAGTGCTGGATCTAGAGCTTCTGGTCTATTAGTAGCAGCAACTACAATGATATTCAAGTCCGATTCAAAGCCATCCATCTCCGTAAGCAACTAAAAAGCAGAAGGGGTTTTAGGACAAAAAAATGCATATTTTAACCAACATATATAAGTATCAATTCTAGAGCACAATGTTTCAACTCCTTACTCCTACGTCCTAACTGCCCTTTCTATCCCAAAAAATAGACCGATCTTGTATTTGAAGAATAGCCAACAAAAAAATACAGTATTTAGTAATGTGTGGCAAACAATCACTTTGTTATTTGTCAATTTCACCCTGTCCAAAATGAGAAAAACTAATGCATAAAACATAAAATTGAACTAAATGGAATAAGAATTATCAGTTTGACCCACATAACCTAAAGTAAATCAACTTTTGGGACACAAGGAGTAAGTAATCAAGTAAAAGACAAAATGGAAAATAAGGCTCAACTCTTAGAAACTTCTGGTTTTTATAAACTCTTAAAAGTCCAAATGCAGAACTAGAACTCCATGTAGAGGTGGACCACGGCAAAACATTTCCCCGTAAAATAATTCTATATGGAGTTAATTGAAGGAGGGGAAGAATCCTTGACTTTGTTGTTCACAGTAGCAGCTTGCCAAGTGAGAGAATGAGGACTGTTGGATCGAGGGAATGAAGGCTATAACATAGAGTTGGAGGTCGTAATTCTGGAACATCCAGAAAAACCCATTCAAGAAACCAAAGAGGGAGGTCTGGAAGAATATCTAGAATGCCAAAATATCGAAGTTGTGTTGGAATGAGGGACGAGATTTTAATAGCAAAAACTTACGAAGAGGGGTGCCTAGTAGTGAGCTGGTGTAATATCAGTATGTGCTAGGAGTAAGGCTAGGACATAGACCACCTCTATTGCATTGCATGTTTTCCTATATCGATCTTGGTACCCGTCTACATTTCAATGAAACATAGCATGTTAGAGGCTACAGAAGATAGGTAGGAAAAGGAAAGTAGCTTTGCTAACAACATCATTGTGTCTTTTTGGGATTATTTATGGTGAAAGAACTAGGATATTATATCAGAGCAGCAGGAAAGTTAAAAACGTTCCATTTATATTTTTGGTGTAAAGAGAGAATCCTATGTTGTACAGATTGCTGGGATGATGAATGACAGTGGTTGAGGCCGTTGAGCCACGTACAAAATTTCGACACTACTAAGATATAGGAGGATCATCTCGAAGGCAAAACAAAAGCATTTTTAGAAGAGAAGACAATTCATTTGCAATCAGTTTATGTCTTGACAATTCTTATAGCAAACAAGGGCTACAACATTTATTAAATCCAAAATTAGGAATTGCAGTGCAACTCTAAGAAATTTCCAGTTTTAAGAACTATATGTATGAACCGAGTACGGAGACAAAAGGGCAACAAAATTGACTAAAAGTTCCAAAAGGGCAAACAATTTATTCAGGAAACCAAAATGCTAAAGGTGCAGGGGCCCACGTGGCTTCCCCTATACGCCGTTAATGGCGTTAACCGATGAAAAGAGGAAGGCACATGATGGCTTGTGCCTTACATTAAAAAAAAAAAAAAAGGCGGCTGACATTTTGCGCCTTACAGGCGCTGTCAGACCCCTGTTTCATCTAATTATTTCTCATTCTTTAGTTGCTTTAAGATTCCTTTTTCATTCTTTATTTATTTTAACATTCTTTTTAATTATAGTTATAGTTATTTTAACATTCTTTCCTTTTTCATTCTTGTAATTTACACCTTGTTTGGATGGTTGTACTATATTGTTAGTCTAAATACAATGTAATGTTTGTTTTGATTGTTATTTAAATTATATTGTATTTAAAAACTTTGCCGTGTTTGTTTTTAACATTCTTTCCAATTTATTTTTACCGCGCCTTAACTTTTTCATACTTATAATTTATACTAGTTACGATAGCCCGTGTTGTGCACGGATCCAATAACATAAAATTTTATAGTAATTGGTTATACTTTTTATAATATCTAAAATAATATGTAGATTTGAATGTGCTATTATTTTGAAGTCAATTAGAAAACAAACTATAAGTTGTATTTCAAATTTGAAACATAACTTTAAATTAAATTTAGAATGTTCACGGTCAAATACTAAGTTAACCGTTTGGCTATAAAATTATGATTCACATTTCATTAATTAGATGGAAAAAGGGGTCTGACAGCGCTTGTAAGGCGCAAAATGTCAGTTGCCTTTCTTTTTTGAATGCAAGGCACATGCTGTCATGTGTCTTCCTCTTTTTGTCGGTTAATGCCGTTAACGGCGTAAAGGGAAGGCACTTGGGCCCCTGCGCCTTTACCCTTTTGGTTTCCTCCATAAATTGTTTGCCCTTTTGGAACTTTTGGTCAATTTTGTTGCCCTTTTGGCTCCTGACTCCAAATGAACTTACATAACCTGTTCTCATAAAGCAGCACATATTTATCACATAACTGGCAATGAAAGACCTAATATGAACATTAAAGTAAAAAATCTGGCAGCTGCCAAATAAGCCTTTTCACAAAAGTAGATATATAATAAGCTGAGGTCAGAGGATCAAGATTCTCAAATGTTAATACTAATCATCTACAAGTAAACAATGCACAACTAGCAGAAGGATATCAGCAAACTTATGACTCAATCAAGATGCCATCAGATAAATAAGATGACTCCATCAAAGAAGAGACAGAGGTCTCAGTCTCTATCTTACCTGATTCAAAGTTTGGTCTCTCTCATCATTGAAACTCCTGCCACGCTTTCCTCCGACAGCATCAAGTTCATCAATGAAAATGATTGAAGGAGCATTCTTTCTTGCTACACTGAAAAGGTCTCTAATGCGAGCAGCTCCTCTTCCAACAAACATTTCAACAAATTCACTAGCAGAAACAGAAAAAAAGGGTACTCCAGCTTCTCCTGCCACAGCACGAGCTAGTAAGGTTTTTCCTGTCCCTGGTGGACCTACAAGCAGTACACCTCTTGGTAACTTTGCCCCTAGCTTACTGAAGTTTATAGCTCCTCGCAGGCACAACACTATCTAGAAACAAGAAAAGGGATTGTCAGTCCAATATGGAATAAAAATGGCACTAGGTGAAATAAGACAGATCCTTTACTAACTTGTACATATGAACTAGACAAAACCCTCCTTGACTTCCATGGAAGGAGGAATAATTGGACACCTTATCTTAGGAAATAAATTCAGCAGTCTTAAGTCTTATAGTCTATCTTTCTTTCTTTCTTTTTGATAAGGAAACCTAATAGGTTATTGTATAATATAATCATAAAAGTTACTCACTTAATCACTAGTGAACTACAAGTCAAGACCAAAGAAAAGGTTGGAAGAGAGAGAGAGAGAAAGTCTGTCTATGTGGTACATTAGCAACTTGTAATAATTTTAGTCATACACATACAGTATGGCTGAATTTGTAGGAATATATGGAGGTGTACTTTTCTCATCATATATAGCAGCAAAAATGTGAAAGCTATCAAGTTTGTTGTTATTTCCTAAGCCAGGAACTTCAATTTCTAGTTATTGTTTTAAATCCATGGTACTTACATTTTTCTCCTCAACTGTTAGGAGTTTCTTATTCAAAATGGTTTTAAGCTTCACTAAAATTAAGTCTACGAGGGAGGTATGGGATAATGTAGGAAGCAAACACTCAAGAGAGTAATTCTATCTCAGCAGCAGAACAGTTAAGAAGGAGAGAAGGATTTCCATGAGTTGTGCTACTTGTGCAAGGAGTATAGAGATGATACATATCACTTCAAGTCCACTGGATCATTGTGTTCTCACCATTTAACATATCACTGGTGTTATAAAGGAAAGTGAAGAAAACAATTATGTGTTGGTTATTACAGACAATAAACAATTGTCGTTGTGTATTTTTGGACAATATGGTCTGAAAGAACTAGGATTTTGTTTAAGCATGTAAGAAGCCTTAAAAGTAGATCTTTTTAATTTCTTCTTCAGTCAACGAAAGAAGCTGGAAAGCCCATTATGTTAGTTACCCAAAATGAAATGAAACTGAAAACCCTTGTATAACCATGCTAAGATGGACCAACATTTACATCAAATACATAGTCAATCAACTCCTCATTAAAGAATGTACCCGATATTTCACATGCGAATTCAATTGAGACCACTCTTACTGGAAATGGGTCACTTGATCATAAGGATTTATAGTTGAACAAAGAGGGAAGACGATTCTATTTGAGGTAAGTCATTTCATCAGAAACTAAATGTTTCAAATGTTAAGGCTAATAATAGTCACAAACGTCTAGGTTCCATTTCTAGTTTCTACTAAAACTACAGTACTGCTTCTTGCATTGGCGGATCTATGAAGGAGTCAGGGGGTGCCACGCCACCCCCCAACTTCGACGGAAACTCTACATATACATAGGTATATATATATAATATTTATATAAATATAAAGCGTGGCACCCAGTGAACAAAATTGGCTTGTGGTGCCACGGTTGGAGGGCAACTTTAAATGGCTAATGTTGTGGGTTCGAATCCCATTTATACCTATTTTTTTTTTGAAAAATTTGCTGCAGACATTTTTTATGAGAAATTTGCTGCAGACATTTTTTAAGAAAAAAAAAGGCTCCAAGCACATTTTTTTAAGGAGAAAAGCTGGCACCCACGGACTCTAAATCCTGGATCCGCCACTGACTGCTTGCTGGATGAAAAAAATAGATGTTTTTTCTTCAGAGTCGAAGAGCATGGAGATCAAGGATTAGGGTAGAAGGTTAGTAGCCAGCCAAGCGATTTCTCTCTTTTCTGTGGGAGAGCATGGTTCTATGTTTGCAGCACCTTATTTGCTCCCTCTTCCCCTTACCAGTATTATTATTAGCATTCTATCATTATCTGATTGTTCAATTTTAGTACTACAGCTGTTTCTGTTACTTTGGTTATATTTACTATTTTTGTTGTCAGCATTTTTCTTTTCTACAATATTTTCACCATAGCTTCTTTACTCTTGTATTTTTCAAATCTGTTATAATAATGTTCTTCTTGAGCCGAGTTTCTATTGGCATCAACCTCTCTACCTCACAAAGGTAGGGATAAGGTCTGCATACACCCCCCACCCTCCCCAATCCCCACTTGTTTGGATCACACTGGCTATGTTGTTGTTTAATCAAAGTATTAACTAAGCATCTACTGTGAACTCAGTTGAATGCATCACAATTCATCAACTGTAGCAACAAAGGACTACTACCAGTTGACAGATGATAAACTCACTATTACTGTAATTTCAAAACTTAAGTACCAATTAAAAGTTACTAAGCAGTTCATACTAATGATTGCTTACCTCCATAAGTTCCACTTTTGCAGCATCCACACCCTCCACATCATTAAAGCCAACAACCTGGTTACTTGGCTTTCTTTTTCTTGCAGGGCTATTGGCAGCAGAAAGCTGACGATAGAGAAGCCACATTATAGGAGTCAAAGGAATCCATAAAGATAACATAGTAATTAATAAGCTCCTAATTGACATAAGTGCTGATTGTGGGGCTGAGCCATACACTGTTCCCTTTTCCCTCATTAGACTAAGAAGATATCCTTCATCATGATCAATCTTCCTTGTACTAAACTGCCATACAGGGGTAGAACCTTGGGCTTTTGATATTTTACTTAAGACATTCCTGCCACCTTTGTTGCTATCTATATCTTTGCTTTCCTCCGTGATGATCGTGCTTTCATCAGGAACTAAGGAATTATCATTGCCTGCCTGAGCATTTTTAAGACTCCACAAGTTCGTATTGTAGTAAATACGCCGCGTGCCTTCCTCAAATTGAACGTTTGATATAGATCCTCCCTGAAGGCTGGTAATCAAGTCTGAATATGGAACAACCTTTGGAGAAGGAGTTGCTGTCAATCTTAGAAACAAATAACACAAGCCCAATATCACAGAAATTGAAGTTGACAGTGCCACTCTTCTTGTGTTCTTCCTCAGAAACTTCCCAAAATCATTTAACATGGATATAACAGATACCCTTTTCAACCTTCTTGACAGTAATCTTATCCTTGCTCTCAATCTCAACGAAAACTTCCTACGGATATTATTACTTCCTGTTTTGTTCAAATGGGTTTCTATATCTCCCTTCTCATTTACCATTGACCTAACCCCAGTACTACAATGCAGTAATCTACTTTGAGATTTACAAAACCTATAATTCAAACCCAGTAAAGGAACAGAATTTGAGGTAAAACAAGAATTGGATAATGAGCAAGATTGATTCTTTGATCTCCTATAAGGGTCAGAATTCCCAAAATGAAGCATCCATTTCTTGTACCTATGCTGAGATATACAAAATCTTGAGGTAAAACAAGAATTGGGTAATGAGCAAGATTGATTCTTGAAACTTCTTAAAGATTCAGAATTTCCAATATGGGGTTTCCATTTCTTGTGAGTAACTAATAATCTGTCATTTGAAACAAGAGGTAAAGATGCCATTTTTCTACAATATGCACATGAGCTGTTCCATGAAACTTGGAAAGAACCTGAACCCAACACTAAAGATTAATAATATACCTGGTTTTGATACTGAAGCTGGAGACTTTTTAGGAATTTAGCATTGTTGAGCAACTTTGAGAGGGAAGATAAGAGAAGATTTTGGGGTTTTCAAAAATTATTCTGCACTGAGAGGTTGAGAGGGTATAAGGTGAACCAAAATCTTGGGATCTTTTGATATTTTCAGAATTTTATTCAGTATGGGAATTTTGGATCATTTTTAGTAGTTTTTTTTTTTTCTTCTTAAATTCATGCTCTTTAATTTTGTTCTTAGTATTTTAAGTAGCAAAAAATTAATTGAAAATATTTTTGATATTAGAAGAAGAAAAAATCTGCGGGGCGAAAATTTTTATTTTTGTATTATTATTTTTTTAATGAAAGATGCCCAGGTTGGGCCATTTATTAAAGGTCAAAAAGAAAAGCAATTTTTACATATAACAAACATAAAAATCATATTTGTATGTTATAGTTATAGTTTGCATAATTGCGCTCCATAACAAATTTTATGTTTGCTATAGAGCTTTTAATTTGTATAATTCGCTAGATACATCCAATTTTATACAAATTGTTCAGTTTTGTATAAATTCATTTATACATTGTAATTTGTATAATAAGATTTGTATTTATATAATAATAAGTGTACAAAACGAAAATATATGTATTTGTATTTGTATATACATTTTTCTCTCGTTTTATACAAATACAAACGCATTTTATACCGAAATGTATAAAATGACTAATTGTATACCGAAAATAGCTAATTGTATATCGAATCAGATGACAAAAAATGGGATGTTTGCTACAAATTACAAATAAAATAAACTATGATTATGATAATTTTTCAGTTGCCAAATCAGGTATTGAGAGATTTGAAATTGACTACTTATGCTTCCTCAGTTGCTGCTTCTATATTTAGCTTCCTTGATTTAGCTCGCCTGATGTTTAATTCTATAGCCTGCAACCAGTATTTTGAACCCTTCTTATTCTTAGGTTTGGCATATTGTTCTTTTCCAATTGAATTTTTTTTTCCTGCTGTGGGATTTCTTGCATATTATAAAATTGATGTTTATGTGTTCCTGCAAATCCAAAAGCATTAGTGAAAAAATCTGCTAACATGTTCCCCTCTTGATAAATATGCACCACCTCCACCTCTCTATTCCTCATCAGACCTTTTATGTAGCTTATATCCAAAGTTATCAACCAAGGGAGCTCCCATATTCCATTTATGACTTTTTGAGCCATTAAGGAATCAGTTTTAATAATCAAAGGTACTAGATTGTGCTGCAAGCAATAGTCTATACCAATCGCCCTAACTTCAACTTCAATAACAGAAACCTCCTCTAGCAACCTAGTTTCAGCATACATCACCTCTCCTTCTACATTCCTGATACAGAAAGCCATTGATCGAGACCCAAACCTCACTGAACCATCAGTATTACATTTGAATTTACCCATTGGAGGATGCTTCCATGTAATAATTTTGGTCTGTAGCAGTGGAGTGCAACCTTCCAATAACTTCACAATCAAAGGCCAATTTTTAGGTATTTCTTCTAACCATGGATATCTATACTTGGTAAACAAGTATATATTTCTGTTAATTTCCAGCATCATGATTTTTTTAGACATAACTCCCCCATGTTTAATCACATTCCTCCTTTTCCAAATCTGCCATATTATAAAAGCAGGGACTGCTTTAAAAATAGGCTTTAATTTATTAGCACAATCAGCCTTCCACCACTCCTCCAAAACTTGCTTAATTTGTACTAACTGACATTGTACTCCTGCAGCTTTATTAAACCATTTCCAAATATGATTAGAATCAGGAAAGTTAATAAATAGATGTTCAAAGGATTTTTGTGTCATGTTGTTACAACAACAACATTCTACAGAATCAGTAATGCCTCTTCTGATCAAAATTTCCCCAATAGAAATTCTTCTAAACCACATCCTCCATCACAGGAAGGAAATCTTAATAAGGTAATCCTTTCACCCATATGCTAGATATATTCTCTATAGGCTCCTTCTTGTATCTGCACAAATCCCATGTTATTCCTACTGTGAATTATCCAGATCCACTAGGCATCCACCAAGGTTTATCTTTGCCCTGAGTTAGTAACAAATTTTCCATGACATTGTTTATGTGATTGCATACATCCTCATCAAAATTTGCATGTAACACTGTCTGATCCCATCCATTTTCATTGACTAGTTGCATTACAGATTCTACTTGACTATGATCCTGCTGAATATCCATATGAAAGTACAGACTCCAACTATGTCCAATTATCAAACCATACACTATCATGCCCCTCCTTTGGTTCCCACCATATCTCTTGATCAAAGAAATCTCTTACCAGTAACATATTTTTCCATACTTGTGATCCCCCTTTCCATTCTACAATTTGTGGTCTTTGTCTCTTGCAATACTTGTTCCACATATAATTAGACCACATAGCATTAGTGGTCCTGAATTTTCACCATAGTTTAGCAAATAAAGCCTTTAAGATATCAAACAGTGGTCTAAATCCCAATCCTCCTTCTTTTGGTACACAAATATCATTCTATGCAATTCAATGGGTAGATCTACCCACTTTCTTGAAATTCCATAAGAATTTAGCAAAAATTCTATGGATATCATATATTACACATTTAGGAGGATTAATGACAGATAATAGGTATATAGGTATACTCTGTAAGACATTGTTGATTAAAATAGCTTTACCCCCAAAAGAAAAGAGCTTCCATTTCCATAGCTGTAACATATTTTGAATTTTTTTTATCAGTTCTGTGAAATGCACCTCCTTTTTCTTATGATGGCCAATAGGACAACCCAAATACATCAATGGAAAGCTTCCTTTTGTAAAACTAGGGACCTCTTCCACCAATTGATTAGAAGCTAGTGCTACTTTACTGTACAAATAAAATGAGCTCTTATCCTTGTTGATCAACTGTCCTGACTGCTCTTCATATTTTCTCAACACTTCCATTATAAGTTGTAAGGATCTTTTAACTGCAACTACAAAATAATTGTGTCATCTGCATACACCAAATGATTCAACTTTTCACTCCATTTAGGTAATCCGTAACTTTTATATTCATAGTTATCAAATATTGATTCATAAAAAGGAGAGCAGGAGATACCTCTGTTTAGAATGGAAAACCCATGACTTTGGCCATTAATTAGCACTTACCCATAATTAGCACCAAATCTCCACCAATAATCATCCTCATCTTAGTATCAAATCTCATCAATCTCTCAATCAAATTTAACCTGAATAATTTCCTCCATTCTACTCTATTCTGTCTCAAGCAAGCTTCATGTCAAGCTTTTATATCACTACATTTTCAGCTTTACTTCAGCAATCACCTCCAGCCTCAGCCAATTTTTTTTGATACATTTCTTTTTATAACAACCTTTTTGTTTTTTTTTTTTGTTTTTTAATCTATTAATCTTCTTCTTCAATGACAAAGCTAACCATGAACTGATTTATTTATTCAGATTAGAAAACAGATTAGATCTAATAAGATCTAAAAAGAAAAAATAGTAAATATTTTTGTATTATTAGTATGTGTAATAGATTTAGGTTAAGTAGAAAAAAAAAGAAAGAAAGAAAGAAATGAGAACCATGGATGATGATATATCAGCACAATTGAAAGAAATTTGAGAAGAACTCCTAGTAAAACCATCAACCAAGCAGACACTAGCAATAACCAGCATTCAATGCATCACATCTTATTAATCAAGGCATTTTGTTGTGATATCTGA
The DNA here is from genome assembly GCA_035578085.1 of Solanum pinnatisectum. Classification (NCBI taxonomy): domain Eukaryota; kingdom Viridiplantae; phylum Streptophyta; class Magnoliopsida; order Solanales; family Solanaceae; genus Solanum; species Solanum pinnatisectum. Next base: position 9,745,016 of record CM069078.1, on the reverse strand, counting down.
GGTTGTATCCCTTGTAAAAATGACATCTCTTCATCAATAGAACCACTATTAAACTATTTTTTCAAAAAAAAAAAAAAAAAAAGCTCTTTTTTCAATCTCATTTCATTTTCTGTCATCCCATAATATATTTACTTTTAATAATTCTTTCTTCTTCTTCCTTCCAAGGGAATGAGGGAATGAATTTTTCTTGTCTCTTCTCTCCTTCTCCAAATTGAGTACTAGCCATCTGCTCCTCCTCTTTCTCTTCTTCATGAAGATAAAGTTTTTTGCATGTGCTGCTTGTTGTTGAGAGATAGAGTTATCAGGAGGAGAGGGATCTCTGAAAATAAGGCTTCTTTAGTCTTCACAATCTCTTCTCTAATAGCTATTTGTTTAAAGATATCCCCAAACTTCTCTCTACTCCATTTGGACAAAGCATTTTTGGTCCTTTTCTGTTTCTGTTTCAGCTGGATGAAAAAGTCATCAGAATTTTCAGCCACCCAATTCTGCTGAACAATTTCTTTGAAATCTTCCCTTTCAGTCCAAAATTTAAGAAATTTGAAATGCTTAGCTATATGAGGATTGCCCACCCCACAAGTAAGGAGTAATGGAGCATGATCAGAGCCTGTTCTTGCCAGATGTTGCACTCCAATATTACCATACAAGTCAAGTAATGATTGATTACCAACAATCCTATCTAATCTCTTGAACATACATTCTTCATCCACCCTGCCATTCAACCAGGTAAAAGGATTTCTTGAAAAATTAATATCACATAGCTCACATGAATAAATACAAATGGCAAAATCCTCATTTTCATGTGGATAAACAGGTAATCCACCAATTTTTTCTTCATTCCCTAGTATCAAATTGAAATCACCTCCCACCATCCAAGGCATAGAATAATTATTACTTATTGTTAACAGATCTTGCCAAAGGCCTAATCTCTCAAGGCTTGAACATTTAGCATAGACCATAGTAACTAGCATCTGATTACCATCTTCCAAAGTGAGATGTAATGTCAGTTGTTGCTCTGAGTCTGATACAACCCCTACTTGAATATGATGATTAGTAGAAACCCAAATCTTTGCATTTACATTATAATTGACATATTGCATCCCTAATCTTCGTTTATACCTTTGTATTTGTCTAATATTTTGAAATGGTTCCATCAAAGCAATCATTATAAACTTGTGATGTCTATGAAGGATTTGTACCCTATGAAAGGCTTGTTGTGTTCTAACAGACCTAATGTTCCAGAAAAGTGCTTGGTAACTCATTTAAAACTTGATTTCACCACCCTCCTAGTTTGTATTCTTGTAGGCAGAGTGGTAGTTATATCCCCTTTCCCCTTACCTTTCTTTACTTTTGATGCCACTGTAGGTGATAGACCAGTTTCTGTATTGATTAGTTGCATGTTTGAGTCATTTTCCTCTTCTTCTCTATCCTCTACCTCTGACCCCTTTTCTGTTATTGTAACTTCTGTTGATAATATTGCAGGCTCCTCATGCAGACATTGGTGTGAGACCAACTCATGCAACTTTTCCATTGGATCAGACTTACCATTAAGAACAGGGCCTAAGGCTGTTTCAGTTTAGTGTTCTCTAGCTCCAACATCTCTTGGGAATCATGATTCTCCAATGCTGCTATCTCATCAGATGATTCTGTTATTTGTAGAGGTTCCGAATATATAGCATGCAATTCCATCTCCCCTTCCATCCCTTGTGTATCTGCAGGTATTATAATCATTGTCTTGTTATTATCGTTTTCCTCTTCATTCTGATCATAAATATCACTTTGCTGTTTTTCAGCATGATTCTGATTCTTCCTTCTTCTATAAACTACATTGTCAGTACCCCATCTTTTTAAATGCTCTTGTTGAGGCTCAGTCCTTTCATCTTGCTGCTCTACATTATCATCTACTACTATTGTGGTATCTAACTGTGTTTCTTTTATATTTGTAGGAACACCACATATCTCCCCATCTTTGGCATTGATACCATCATCAATTTGATCATTCTTTTATATCCTTTGTTCACCCCTTTCTCTCCCAGTACATTGGTTTGTTGTTTGATCAGCTTTTGCAAAAGCTTTTGTGTTCCAATCCTTTGTGGATGTATGTTTCTGACTATTCTCTACTTTCTTCGATATCTTCTCTTTGCGAGGACTGTAATCCTGAATATTTGTTTTCTTTTCTCCTTTATCTTTATCTGTAATAATTGTAATGCTGGTGCTAGTCTCCTCATCTTGTTGGTTCTCCATGTGTATGCTACTGTCATTAAGCGCTGCAAAAGGATTGTCTGTGTTGATGTCTTCTACTCCTTCTCTTTGCTCATTAGTTATGTGCCTGGAGAATAATTTATTAGTAGGAAGCCACTTCTTGAATTGTCTGCCCACCGTTATTACTGTTTCCTCTGATTGCATATATTCATCTTTTCTCTTCTGTTCTTCCTGGTGTTCTTCCTGCACTGACTTTCTAAGTTCAGGGTAAAGTACCCTGCAGTCACTTTCATCATGTCCTAGTAATTTACAGTGTTTGCAATACTTCGGAACCATGTCATACTGAATCTGAATTTTCTTCACCCTAGACGTTTTATTTTCTACATTCACCACTTCCAATTCTACATACTTGAGAAAATCTGCAAGCAAGTCCACCTACACCTTGACCCTAGCACAGCTAGGTCGAGTCTTATTTATAATAGCCATATCCAAGTGTAGTGGTTTCTCTACTGCTGAAGCTAATGAAAAAATGGATTCCTTAACAAAGAATGTTGGCTTTAAACCGGAAAGGAAATCCATGCCATCATTTGTGTTGTTTCCTCCTCTACATTAAATTTAGCATCATAGGTCAAAGGTCTCATCATGTAGGAGTATCCATCCTTAGAGAGAATGTAGTAATTAGGTTTAGACATCATGTTTATAAAATCCTCCTGTCTACTAAACCTTATTAATATGTATCTATTCCTTAGTAAACCAATCTTGCAATCTCCTTTTACATTACATTGTTTGGGAATTTGAATACGCAGTTCCTCGATTTCTGGCCATCTATATGAAAATTTGCCAACCACTGCGTATTGTAGGTTCTCAATAATATTCATTCGATCCACTTCTTCTTCAGTCCAAACCTCCCGTGGAATTCCTCCATTGCAGCATAGCTTTTTAATCGGTATTAGGCTCCTTGTTGAGCTATTATTATTTGTTCCATTATTTGCTTTAATAATATCAACATATTGATCTAATATTGGCAAATTCTCCTTACCACTGGTAGGCAAACCTGGAGAATTAAGTTTAGGATTAATCATAGTTGAACGTGTGGGAGCTTGTAGTACAGGGAAAGAGCAATCAGATGACAATGGTAACGCCAGACCAGCACTAGAAAAGGCTGGTCGGCGGCCGTGGTGGCCATTCCGGTGGTATCAATCAATACTGGTTAGGGTTTTTTTTCATGAGAGAGAAGAGAACTTTTTTTCTACAATGGGTTTTCTAATTTTCCTCCTATTTTGGTATTATAATATAACACAGATTAGGTTTTATAAAACATAACAAATTATGCTTCTTAATTTATGTCGAATTTATGTCATTAAATGCATAGGTTCAAATTCAACCTAAAAACTATGTCTTACAAAGTATACTTAGATTTAGAGATTTTACGTAGATTGAAGCATACGTTTATCTTATTTGGTTCATAACTCATGGCTATGTTTTAAAAGGCATAATTTAATTCCTAGTGAGCTTATGTTGATATTGGCATAAGTTTCATAAGTTCATTTTAGAATTAACAAAGTTATACTTTATGAGATATAACTTATTCAACTGATTTTTTCTTAACTAAGTAAAAAAAACTCTAACTTATGTTAGACAAGGCAAACATTTTTATAAAGTTATGTCTTGTGAAATTATGTCATAATTAAAGATATTGTCACTTGTGAATTTTCATTGAATGAATAATAAGACAAAAATTAAAGATTATTTCAAAATAAAGGGTATTCATGCAAAAACTTATATTTTCAATAGAAAAGCATAAATACCAAATTTTGGGACAACTATTTTATCAGTTGTATACACAGTTAATAGTTTTTTCGAATACACCATTTTGGGACCACTTCAAACACATGATACTGAAGTTATAAAAATTTGTGTGTGAAATTTAGAAAATTTTGGACAATCTTTATTTGAAGTGTGTTCTTGTTTAAGCCAAACATCATACTTCTTATTGAAGTTGTTTTAGCAAGGTCAAAATTTGGATATTTTTATTGAAGTTGTGGTCTTGACATGGTCAAATTTCAGCCATATATTGACTTGCCAAATAGCTTTAGATTTCTTTTTACTGAAATTATGATCTAATAAGGCAAAATTTAGATACCTTTTAGGTCAATTTATATTGATAATGTACTATATAGCCTTAATTGTGTTATAAAATAAGGATAGTATACTAAAACTTGAATAACAAAACTAGAGAAGAGATGGAATAATATGACAAGAACAAAGAAAAGAGAAACGAAAATAGTAGAAGAAGAGAGATATAGGAAATAGTAACTTGTTCTTTTTTGTGTGTATTTTTACATTATTATCAATGTCCTTTTATAAGCATTATGTCTTGGAGTAGTCATAATGCTACAGTAATAAGGTGAGGTCATCCATGACATCTACTAAATAATTTATTTACAACACTCTCCCTTGGATGTCCTGTATAAAAAAAGAAATACATAGTCATTCATAATACACATTATTTGTTGCATCATTACAAGCTACTTGAAAAATGCTACTTGTAAGCTGATTGTAAAAACCTACTTGTAGAGATATATGTAAGCTACTTATAAGAACTTGTTTGTGTAAGCTGCTTATAGGAATCTGCTTGTGAAGTTGTTTGTAAGTTGCTTAGGAATTTTTTTGTAAGCTTCGTATGGTACTTGTTTGCGGAGCTGTTTGTAAGTTGTCATCTGATTTCAAGTTTATTCAGAAAACTGTGTAATTAATATTCATAATATGATGTATTTACTAATCATTGGATTTCATCCATAGATAATGTGCCTCGTTAAAACCTTGCTAGGAAAAATCTGTGGACAAAAGTTCTAGTGCAAAAAAAGAGTACACATATCTAGTTGATTAATATTGATTCTTTGAAATCAAAGAATATTAAATTCCACCTTCCTCTTTTTTCAAAAGCTATCAATTTATTATAGAAACTTCACATTATGTCAGCAAAGATTTATATATATATATATATATATATATACACACACACACACACACACACATCGAAAGTTGCCTCACAAAAACCTTACTAGAAAAATCTAGTAGGGAAAAATATCGGCTAAGGGAATAAGAGTATGACCCTGTCATGATTCGAGCCTACACCCTAGATGTGTCCAACACTCGAGAACCATTTTTGGTCCCCAAGTGAACCCTTATCCTGGCTAACTACAAGCAGAAGACTAACTCAAGCATACATAAGCATCAAACCGAAATAAACGTTTAAAAATAATTACTGAATCTTAAAACTTTTCTGAATAAACTGAGTATGAAACATAAGTTTAAATAAAACATCTAAAAACTGAAAGACTCTCCAAAATTTTCTATCTATCAAGCCTCTACTGTATATAAACGAGTGTTGGGACTAGACCCGCAACTACTCAAAACAACTGACTAGAAAATAAATGTGAAGTCTCCCAGAATGAAAGGAGGCTCAGCTAAGCTATCTGAAGTGCAGAGTGATCTCAACGAAATGTATGTTGATGATCCTAAGAACCTGTATATGCATCATTAAAAGATGGAGGTCGAATGACATCAGTACATTGAATGTACGAGTATGTAATATGAATGAATAAACAAATAACTAAACTCAATGACGAAAAGCAACTAAACTGAACCAATACATGAACATGAAGTGAAAACCATTTAATATTTACAATAAGATATGCAATAAAAGTAATGTGAAAATTGTCAGATTAGAAATAAGTATGTACAATCCTAATTAGAATATACAAATAGGAATAAGAATAGAAATCCTAATTGGAAAAGAATTCCAATGTAGTGTCTATAAATAGGGTCTCAATGTAATAATGTAGATACACAATTCAATAATATATTTCTCCTATATTTCTCACATGGTATCAAAGCAATGGTGAAAAAATTAAATCAGTCGTCACTCTGCAATTTTTCGGTGACCTAAATTGCTGTCCCATAAAAAAATCAGTAATTATTCCGGCCATTTTTTTCCAACGGTTTTTAAATATTCAAATTTCACAATATGTCATCGGGATTGATATTTTTTGCTCCAAAAATATAAGAAGTTCAAGTGGTATGATCACTTCAGAACCATTAATGGGAAGCTCAAACTATTTCGCTTGGGCTTCTTCGGTTGAGTTGTGGTGTAAGGGTCATTGCGTTCAAGATCGTGTAACCAACAATGCTTGTGTGGTAGATGAAAAGGCAAAGGCTAGTGAGGCAGTTACTAAAGCCAAAGCACAATCGGAGAAGATTGAGGCTCAACTATGTATTCTCGTATGGCTATCTATCGATTCCAAGTTAATGCCCTTGTTTCGCCATCCCAAACATGTTATTTAGTTTGGGAAAAGGCACATACTTTATATACTAATGATATATCTCGATTCTATGATGTGATATCTAGAATGACCAACTTAAAGAAACAAGAATCTGATATGTCAACTTACTTGGGACAGGTACAAGGGATCATGGAGGAATTTGAAACATTGATGCCAGTCACTACGAATGTGGAAAAACAACAAGACCAATGACAAATGTTGTTTCTAGTTCTTACACTTGTTAGACTTTCTCCCAACCATGATTCAGTGCGTGATCAGATTTTAGCTGGTCTTGCAGTACCTACAATTGATGAATTATTCTCTCGTCTACTTCGTCTAGCTGCGCTCTTAGTCACAAAGTAGTTTCCTCATCCACCATTGACTTCTCTATTCTGGCATCTCAAACCATAGACAAATGAACATATCAGCCTATGGAGAATCGGCAAGGAGGAGGTTGTTTTGGAAGAGCTTGATCCAAGTGTAGTTATTGTCATAAGCTTGGGAACACTCAGTGACATATGTCATTTTTTGCATGGTCCACCATCCAGTTATGATCCTACTATTATAAAGGAATATAATGAGTCCCTTTAGAATCGCGCAAGTAAGCCAACATCTCCACAAGTAGAATCTGTTTCTTAGCCTGATCAACCACCCAATAATGCTCTATTACTCGGGCAGAATATGATGAGTTCCATCAGTATCGAGCAAGTAAGAAAACGTCTTCACAAGTAGAATTGGTTACTCTACCTAATATTCATGTTGGGGGTAATTCTTTTGCTTGTGTTTCACAGTCTAGTACTCTTAGATCATGGGTTATGGACTCAGGGGCTTCTGATCATATTTCAAGTAACAAATCACTTATGTCTCATATTATTTATTCACAATCTCTTCTTGCTATTACTTTAGCCAATGGAATTCAAACAAAACCAAAAGTGGTTGGAAAATCCAAACCTCTCTTTTCTGTCCCTCTAGACTCCATTATTTATGTCTCTGGTTCTCCTTTTAATCTAGCATTTGTTAGTCGTTTGATGAGCGCCTTACATTGTGGCATAACTTTTTATGATGATTTTTTTCTCACGAAGGACCGCAGTACGGGACAACTGATTGGCACATGACATGAATCACAAGGCCTTTACTATCTTACCTCCTCAAATTCCTTTACATCATGCTTCGTTACAGATCCTCCAGCCCTAATTCACAAACGTTTGGGATATCCGAGTCTATCCAAACTACAGAAGATGGTGCCTAGTTTGTCTAGTTTATACACATTAGATTGCGAGTCATGCCAACTTAGGAAACACATCCGTGCTACATTTTCCCGTAGTACTGAGGGTCATTCAGAGACTATTTTTTCATTAGTCCATTATGATATTTGGGGTCTTAGTCGATTCAGTTCACCCTTAGGTTTTCATTATTTTGTTAGTTTCATTGATGATTATTCAAGATGCATTTGGGTTTTCTTAATGAAAGATCGTTCTGAGTTATTTTCTATATTCAAAAGTTTTTTTGCTAAAATACAAAATCAGTTTGGTGTTTCTATTCATACTTTTCGTAGTGATAATGCCTTAGAATACTTATCCTCTCATTTTCAAGAATTTATGACTCACCAAGGAATTATTCACCAAATATTTTGTCTGTATACCCCTCAACAGAATGGTGTAGCAGAAAGGAAGAATGGACATCTCATTGAGACTACTCGCGCTCTCCTCATTGAATCTCTTGTTCTGCTGTGTTTTTGGGGCGATGTAGTCCTTTCTTCTTGTTATTTAATTAATAGAATGCCCCCATCTTCTATTCAGAATAAGGTTCCACATTCCATATTGCTTCCTCACTCACATCTATACTCTATCCCCCATCGTGTCTTTGGGAGCACATGTTTTGTTCATAACTTAGCCCTAGGTAAAGATAAATTAGGCCTTCGTTCTCTCAAATGTGCCTTTCTTGGTTAGTCTTGAGTTCAAAAAGGGTATGATTGTTGTTCACCTGATCTTCGTCGATACCTTATGTTTGATGATGTCATATTATTTGGATCTCAACCTTATTATACATCTTCTGATCATTTTGATGTCTCTGAGGTCTTACCCATACCTAAGTTTTACCTGTACCGACTTTTGAGGAATATATAGTTACTTCTACATCTCTAGTGATAGTTCCGCCACTTCTGACTTATCATCGCCATCTGTGCCCAACACTAGTCTAGATGATTCATGTAATGTGTCGGACCCTGCTCCTTCTGCGGACTTGCCTTCTCCTAGTTAATCGATTGCATTTCAAAAAGGTATATGATCCACTAGATATGTTAACCCACATTATACTTTCTTGAGTTATCATAGTCTCTCATAACCCCATTATGCCTTTGTATCATCTTTGTCCTCTATTTCCATTCCTAAGACTACAAGTGAAGCACTTTCTCATTCTAGATGGAGGCAGGCTGTGATTGATGAGATGTCTGCTTTATATACGAATGGTACTTGGGAGCTTGTTTCCCTTCCAACAGGTAAATATATTGTTGGTTGTCGTTGGGTTTATACAATCAAAATTAGTCCAGATGGTCAGGTTGATCGGCTTAAGGCTCACCTTGTTGACAAAGGGTATACTCACATATTTAGACTCGATTATAGTGATACTTTCACTCCCGTAGCTAAAATAGCATTTGCTTGTCTTTTTCTGTCCATGTTTGCAGTTCGTCATTGTCCTCTTCATCAGTTGGACATTAAAAATGCTTTTCTACATGGTGATCTTGCGGAAAAAGTCTATATGGAGCAACCACGTGGTTTTGTTGCTCATAGGGAATCTAGTAATCTTGTATGTCGATTGTGAAAGTCACTCTATGGTCTAAAACAATCTCCTCGAGCCTTGTTTGGAAAGTTTAGCAGAGTAATTCATGAGTTCGGCATGACTCATAGTGGAGCTGATCACTATGTGTTTTATCGACATTTTGCACCAAATCAATGTATTTATTTGATTCTTTATGTTGATGATATTGTTATCATTGGCAATGATCAAGATGATATCACTAATTTGAAGCAACATCTCTTTAAGCATTTCCAGACTAAAGACCTTGGCAGACTGAAGTATTTTCTAAGTGTTGAGGTTGCTCAGTCTAGATCAAGTATTGTTATTTCTCAATGCAAGAATGCCTTAGACATTCTTGAGGAGACAAGAATGATGGGATGTAGACCTATTGACACTCTTATGGATCTAAATGTTAAACTCCTTCCAGGACAGGGGGAGCCACTTAGTAATCCTGAAAGGTATAGATGGCTAGTTGGAAAGTTGAACTATCTCACAATGAATAGACCTGACATCTTTTTTCCTATGAGTATTGTAAGTCATTTTATGACTTCCCCTTGTGATAGTCATTGGGAATCAGTTGTTCGTATTTTTTGATATATAAAGTCAGCTCCTGGTAAATGACTACTCTTTGAGGATAAAGGCCATGAGCATATCACTGGATATATAGATGCTGATTGGGCAGGATCACCCTCTAATAGACGTTCAACATTCGGATATTGTATTTTAGTAAGAGGTAATTTGGTGTCGTGGAAGAGTAAGAAACAGAGTGTGGTTGCTAGATCTAGTGTGAAATTAGAATATCGAGTAATGTAACTTGGAGCTAGTTTTGATAAAACAATTGCTGGGAGAGCTAAAATTTGGAGAAATCAGTCAGATGGAACTTGTGTGTGATAATCAAGTGGCTCTTCATATCGCATCAAATCCAGTGTTTCATGAAAGGACTAAGCACATTAAGATTGACTGTCACTTTGTCAAAGAAAAGATACTCTTAGGAGATATTGTTACAAAATTCGTAAAGTCAAATGATCAGCTTGGAGATATCTTCACCAAGTCCCTCACCGGTCTTCGTATTAATTACATTTGTAACAAGCTAGGTACATATGATTTGTATGCACCAGCTATAGGGAGAGTGTTAGAATAGAAATAAGTATATACAATCCTAATTAGAATATGAATAGGAATAGAAATAAGAATAGGAATCCTAGTTGGAAAAGGAATCCTAGTTGGAAAATGATTCCAATGTAGTGTCTATAAATAGGGTCTCGATGTAATAATGTAGATACACAATTCAATAATATATTTATCCTATATTTCTCACGAAAATAATATACTTAACTTTGTGGGGGAATTTCTCTAATCGACAACCATTACTATGAGTCTAGCAATGATACAATGTTTTGCACATGTTGCAAGGGTCATCCTATACTTTACCGGGGTATAGGATGATATTGTGACTATGGATCCATCTAATAGGTCATCTCAGAGGTAGTGAGGAGTCGCATGAAGAATCAATGTTATCCTATCCTACGATGACTACGTATTTTTATGAGACTTTTGAGCTATAAAAGACTCTAACCCAATTTGGTGCTCGATACTACTCCCAAAATAATCAATTATAACTTGATTCTCAATTCACCCTTTACAAAGAAATGGACTATTACTTTACTTTAATTTTCCCTTTGCTCAATCATCCTTCACAAAGAAAGAGATTATTACTTTACTGAAGTACTTTTCAAAAACATCAACCATACTTACATATGAAACCATTTGACTCTTTCTCAAAAGACTCTATTCAAAACTTGCATTTAAAATGCATGCTTATGGAATTATCGTTCAAGTCCAAGATCGACATATAAAAACTGAAAACTCTTATACTTTTCTCAAACTCTTCTTTACTTTCTCAAAAAAAAAATAGTTTAAAACCATTGTTTATTGTGATCCGATCATTGATGACTCAGGAAGTCATACTGCATAAACATTAACGACATATCTAGATGTCATATTGCTTACACATTGATGGCATACTCAACTGTTATACTAATTATGAATTATAGTTCTCTTCTCAATATAACAAAATGATATATTTGAGACTACTTAGTTCCCTAATACTCTTTCTCAAACTCCTCTTTACTTTCTCGAAAACTCTGTTTAAACAATAATATTTTGTTTAAAAGATTCTCAATAAGAATTCAATGAATACTCAAGAATAGGATTCATGCTGAAATATAGACATGAACGACTCAACTCAATAAAACTTTTGAACTTTTTTCTTAAACTCAATTTAGTTTTGAACGTGCATTAATACATGTGATTAGGATATGCTAGAATTTTCAAAGGTAAATGGAGCCTATAGGGGCTAATAATAAGAAGGTAAAAATGGGCACAACTTAAAGAAACACGCGCCGGATGAAACAAAGAAAAGACTTGGCCAAGCAAACCCTAGCGTACTGCTAGCGCAGGGCCTAAAAGTAGTGCGGCTAGGTTTGAGCGCATTGCTGGCGCGCTGCCCCAGACCCAAAAGTACTGGGGCTGGGTTTGGGCGTACTGCTGGCGCGCCTCCCCATCCCTTCCCTAGCGACTTCAGTAAAATTTTTTGATAGAATTCAAGCTTCAAACCAATTTAAAATATGGAAATTTCTCTTAAACTCTTCTTGTTTTTCAACACAAAGCCAATACATGAAAACTTTTATACAATTCCTTTATAAACATATCTTTACCAATCCATAGGGTTCATGCGATTCAAAGCATGAACGACAATACAAGATTCTAAAGAGAACAAGGAAATCAAACTTTAGTTGTTAAAATAATGAAATTCAATACCAAGAATCATGGATTGATCCTTTAGATGTAACAATTTCTTGACTAATCTTAGATGTAGGGCATGAGGATGAACAAGTCCAACACTGTGAGAAGCCTTACATACCTGGAAAGAACAATGTTCCTGGCGAAAATCAACAATTCTTGAAGGACGCTTGAAAACCTAGCTTTTCTCTTCTTGAAATCTCGCTCTAATTTCTCTAAGTGTTTAGGAACGTGAAAAAGTGATCTACAACTGATTAGATCCTTATTTGTGTGAAGAATACTAGGCCTAGTAGGAAAAGAAAAAGACTGAAATACCCTTCTAGAAACGAATGAGAAGCCTTAAATAGAGAAGCTTCACTTAAACGGGCTTAACTTTTTATTCTAAGCTCAAAATTTAGCACACTTTGTGGCATTAGAAAGAGGACTCAAAGACCTTTAATCTGATATTTAATGGGTTACCTAATTCTATATGTGCTAAGATATATGATTGTTTGAAGTTGACCCAAGTAAAATCTCATATTGAAACTCAATCGATAAGAAAGCTTTCAACTCAAACTTTGTGCTAGGGGATTCTAATGAACTTAATTCATATAAAAAATCACCCCACAGGAAAAAATTGATCTTAACATCTAATAACAATCAAGCATCACTGAGTACAATCTTATTCAGCAATGAAGAATGGTTTGAGTCTCAACTTAGAAATTTTTGGGGTGTTACAATATCTCCCCCTTGGGATCATTCATCATTGAATGATGGCTGGACCGAGAATGGAAAGCAATGGAGTTACTCTTAATATCTTTCTGACTTTTGAACTTTCCTACTATGATAAGTGGAACCGATTCATACTAAGAGTTTTGAACTGTCTATAGCACATAAGTTAAGAACGATATGTGTATGAATAAAGTCACACTCTATCTGAAATTATTTGACATGAAATAAGGCTATTGGGTACAAAGTATGAATAGAACTACTATGCCTTAAGCGATAGACTGATAGATTTCAATTTTAGCATCACTTTCCACCCTGCTCTCTAGGAATACTACTTATCTCTACCATCACCGACACAACTAAAAAGGGATCACTGAAAAAGCTTAGAGTGAAATAACATAAGCATGATTCATTTGAGAAATCTGATGTAAGAATATGAATGACGTAATATTATGTTTCTAGCCATTGCGAGTAAATCATGAATATGCAAAACTGAGAATACAATGAGATATAAGTGCTTATATGAATAGGTTCATATCATGAGGCTGACATCTATAACTTTATGGAGTAAGATTGAGATCAATGGTCTATAGTCTTTGCCCTCCATTCCAAGAACTGAGTATAGATGTAACCTTTTATAAAGTGTATGAGCATAAGTCGTGAACATAATTCGGATATAAGAGAAATCAACCTGATGTTGTGACAACTGATTTTGAGGAATACACTAGAGTATGAATGGATTGAAATATCACTTTAACTCTTCCTGAACACATTACAATCTTATTCTCAACACTAGACTTGACTTCTCATCTTATCATCACCCCTGTAGGTTTGAAGCTGACACTTTAAGGCTATGAATCTATTACATCATCTTTAAACTAGTCTATATTTGTTTTACTTTAATACATGGGACATGCTAATCTCATGTCTACAGAACTCGTCATGTGCAAATACTAAGAATCCTTCTGGCATTTCTTTCTAAGATACTTCATTTAACCTATTCCCATTAGCTTATAAAGCCACTTAATATAACTCTTAATAGTATGACTTCTCCTTCTTAGCCCACTAATATTGTCCTTCTAAGTTCATATAAATCTAACTCAAGGAAATTTGAACTATTTTTGAAAGGCTCGTCATTTTCTATATATAGTCCCTTCGACCAACTTCTAAAGGGTAATAAATAATTCTTACATCAGCCTAATCTACATTGATAACTCAATTATACTATCTAGGTAAATATAGAAAGTCATAAACTTAATTAGAACCTCGTCCGACTACATACGATCTCGGGTATACCCTTTAATGCTCTTGCTTATCTAATGACTTAGCCTCACTTCATTTCTCTCATCTAAGAGTCATAATACCACACTTCTTGTCATGCCCTGCTACAGCCCGAACGTGGCTGGCACTCGAACACCATTGCTGGTCTCATGCGAACCCTTGGCCTGACTTACTTACTCAACGGAAGACTATATTCATACTTATAATGATCAAACATTATACTAACTTGAATAAGGAAAATATGAGAATACTTAAAAGTCAAATATTCAACTTGGCCAAAATGGCAACTCAAGTCTTAACATAAGATGAAATGAAAAGACTAAAGAACTAACATCTGACTCTCTATGAAGCCTCTAAAACAACTGAGATGAATGTTGGGACAAACCCCACGACATCCTAATGCACTAATGAAATAACTGAAAGCAATAAAAGGAGTCCTCTGGAATGCAAGGAGGCTTACCAACTGACTCTAGAATGCTCACTAGATCAACGATGCGCTGGATGCCAATCCTAGTTACAGGTATTTGCATCATAATATGATGCATGCCAACTAGAATCAATACATTAAATATACGAGTATGCGAGTTGAAATGCTAAATACAACATAGGCTTGAAAAGAATAAAAAAGAAACGGAAGAACTTATCTGGCGCAACTCAACTCAACATAACTGAACTTATTTCAATATAAAGCAGTTTAAAACAAGTACAATATAAAGAAAAATTGTTTAAAACATGATGTCAACTTTGTATGTATACAAAGATACATATAACTCTGAAATGTATGTAAAAATACAAATAACTCTGTATATAAGAATACAAATACTTCTGTGGGAGTTTCTCTAACCGACAACCATCACGTAAGAGCTATTGTGATGATACAACATTTTGCCTCATGCTGCCAGGGTTGTCCTATACCTTGCTGGGGGCATAAAACCTGAACTACTAAGTGGATCCACTGCGAAAAAGCACTAAAGGAATCATCTAAAAAGTATGAACCTTTTCTATCCATGGTGACTACATGGTTTATGGGGGCTGTGACTTGTCTGAACTCTCCCCCATATCGGTGCTCAATACTACTCCTAAAAATATAATATAATATTAGCTCTTATGTTTAAAAACATACTTTTTCTGTTATTTGAGATTAGTGCTCAAAAACTTAGCTCAAAGGTAATCTTGAAAATCAAAATTTTCCCTCTTGCTTCATTTAGAAAGCGATTACTCTTTTCTGAAAACTAGCCCGAAGGCTCTTTGAAAATCGAGGTTTCCTTTCTTGTTTAAATGTGAAAACATTTTAAACGCTTTGGGAATACATAGTCCCCATATACTTTTGAATAAATGAACTTCAAGCTTTACTTTGTAGTGAACTCAAAACTTAAGTCTTAAAACAAAGTTAAAACGTTTGCAAAAGGCTTTTGGAAAACTTTAAGAACTTCTCTAGAATTTGATCTTAACTACTCTCGAATTGACTCTTAACTCCCCTTGAATTGAATTATGGATTAAAGGATTATGATATGTGATAGGAAAGGTCTCGTGATGTTTAGGAATGATTTTAGATAGCTAAACATGAGAAAAGCCACGAAATCACCGTCTTGGAACAAGTCCGCGATGCGGAGGTGTTTTAAATAATTACTCGTGAAATTAAATTTTGAGACAGAGGAGTCCGCATCTTAACCGCGATGCGTAGAAACTTTTTGGTCACTAGGGGAGCAAGTCTGCAATGCGGACTTGCATGCCAGATCACGCTCGATTTTTTTCCTTCTCTGTTTTACAGCCCCAATTCACCTAAACTCGAATATTTTTCTCAAATTCATTTTAGATTCCAATACCCAGCATATGTATTCAAGAACCTAACTCAAAACAACTCTATAATTCGACTCAAAGATCTCAGAAACTCCTCAATACATCCCAATTCAAGAACAACATTCAAATTCAAGAATACATGTCAAGAACAACAACTTTCAAATTCTTTTAGGAAAAATTTCGCTGAACTAAACATGCTTGGCGTATGGGTGAACGAACCCAATGCTACGAAAGACTCACATACCTTTTAAGATCAATTCCTTGGCGAATCCATGACCAAAATGATCGTTCTTGGCGAATTCTTGCTTTTCCTCTTCTCCTTTCCCTTCTTTTCTCTTTTCTCCAAGCCCTAGCGTATTTTCCAATTGACTAAACTGATCACCTTCTGATTTGACCCTTAATTAATTCACTAAAATGAATTAAATTAATTGGGTAAGGAAAAGACTAATCTACCATTCAAAAATCCGGATTAGACTTTCCTTAATCCTACAGCCCAACTTCCAAAGGGCATAACTTATCCATACGAACTCAAAATCGCACAAACTTGGTGGCGTTGGAAAGATCATTCCAAGAGATTTCCAACCTTATATGGAACTGCATATAAATCATCTTGAGCTTGGAGTTATGGCTGTTTGAAGTTGACCAAAACTCAATTTTTTCTAACTTAAACAAATTTCCAGATTTTCATTCTTTCCAAAAATGACTATTTCCAATAATTAGCTTCTTCCTAGTTATTTCAACTTGCGAGGTGTTACAATATCTCCCCCTTGGGAACATTCATCCTCGAATGAGATTACTGCTACTAGGCTAAGGGTGGTGACATCAAGTTCAAACACCCAACAAGCAAATGCAGACAAACAACATGCTCACTTATAATTTAAAGAGTAGTAAGAAGAGAATTAGTACCTTGGTATGCCTTTTCTCCGGATTTAAAGAGATGTGGATATCTCTTCTTCATATCCTCTTCAGTTTCCCAAGTAGCTTCCTCAACAAATTGGTTCCTCTAAAGAACTTTGACTGATGCTACCTCTTTTGTTCTCAATTTGTGAACTTGGCGATCTAGTATCTGAACAGGAATCTCTTCATAAGATAAGCTATCCGTGATCCTAATATTTTCATTTGGTATGATCAATGAAGGATCGCCCATGCAGTTCTTCAACATGGAGATGTGAAATACCGAATGAACCACTGCTAACTCTTGTGGTAGCTCCAACTCATAAGCTATATTGCCAATTCTCGATAAGGTCCAATATACCGGGGACTAAGTTTCCCTTTCTTACCAAACCTCATAACACCCTTCATGGGTGAAACTTTTAGATATACCCAATCATCTACTTCGAACTCTAATGCCCTTCTCCTAACATCAGTGTAGGATTTATGACAACTCTGTGCCATTTTCAACCTTTCTTTAATCACTTTCACCTTCTCCATAGCTTGATAGACTAAATATGGTCTTATCAAACCTACTTCACCAACTTCAAATCATCCAATAGGAGATCTGCATCTTCACCCATAAAGAGCTTCATAAGGAGCCATTTGGATACTAGAGTGGTAACTATTGTTGTAAGCAAACTCAATGAGAGGTAGGTGATCATCCCAGTTACCTTTGAAATCAATCATACAGGCCCTCAACATATCTTCTAATGTCTGAATAGTGCGCTCTGCTTGCCCATTTGTTTGAGGATGAAAGGCAGTACTTAAGTTCACCTTTGAACCCAAGCCTTTCTGAAAAGATTTCCAGAATTGTGCAGTAAATTGTGCACCTATATATGAAATAATGGAGTCTGGACTCCATGAAGTCTGACCACCTCCTGGATATATAATCTGGCATAATCTTCTGTTGAATAGGTAGTCTTTACCAGCAGAAAATGGGCTCATTTTGTCATTCTATCGACAATCACCCAAATAGAATCATGCTGCCTGCGAGACCTTGGTAAACCTATGATGAAGTCCATATTAATCATCTCCCACTTCCATTTTGGAAGTTCTATATTCTGAGCCAAACCATCGGGCATTTGGTGCTCTATTTTAACTTGTTGGCAATTTGGACACTTAGCAACAAATTCTACAATGCCCTTCTTCATGCTGTTCCACCAATACACCTCTTTCAAATCATGAGACATCTTTGTGGAACCCGGATGAATGGAATATATGGAGCTATGAGCTTCCTCCATGATCCTCTCTCGGAGTCCATCCACTATTGGTACACACAACCTACCTTGATATCTCAATACGCCATCTCCCCCTTGTTCAAAAGCTAATACTTTTTGCTTATGAACATTTGCCTTCAATTCAAATTGGATCTGGGTCTTTCTTTTCTTTCACTTCTAATACTAAGGATGATTGAGCCCCATTCATCATCGCTATTCCTCCTTTTGTGGAATCCATTAGTCTGACTCCCAGGCGTGTAAGTCTATGCACATCTTTCGCCAACTCTTTCTTTTCTTCCTCAACATGGGCGGTACTACCCATAGACAACCTGCTTAAGGAATGAGCAACGACATTAGCCTTATCTGGGTGGTAAAGAATACTCAAGTCATAATCCTTGAGTAATTCTAACCACTTTCTTTGTCTGAGATTAAGCTCTTTCTGAGTGAACACATATTGAAGGCTCTTGTGATCAGTCAGTACATCAACATGAACACCATACAAATAATGATGCCATATCTTAAAAGCGAATACTACAGCAGCCAACTCTAAGTTATGGGTAGGGTAATTCTTCTCCTGAACTTTCAACTGTCTGGAGGCATAAGCTATAACTTTGCCATTATGCATTAGCACACAACCCAAACCAACTCTCACAAAACCTTGAGTACCTTCTGGTAAGTTCAAAACTGGGGCAGTAGTCAACCTCTTTTTCAATTCCTGAAAGCTTTTCTCACAAGCTTCAGACCTTTGAAACTTCACTGTCTTCTGAGTCAATTAGGTCAAAGGAGACAAAATGGATGAGAATCCCTCTACAAACTTTCTATAATTGCCAGACAAACCCAAGAAACTCCTAATATCAGTTGGAGATGTGGGTCTAGGCCGATTTTGCACTGCCTCAATTTCTGAGTATCAACTTTAATTCCCTCTCCAGGCATAATATGGCCTAAGAATGCCACAGACTCAAGCCAAAACTCACACTTAGAGAACTTGGCATACAACTCTCTATCTTTCAAAGCCTGAAGAACTATTCAGAGATGACTAGCATGATCTTATTCATTCCTTGAATAGATTAGTATGTCATCAATGAAGACGATAAAAAACATATTTAAATAAGGTTTGAAAACTCTATTCATAACGTCCATGAACGCTGCTGGTGCATTCGTCAAACCAAAGGATATAACCAAAAACTTATAATGACCATAACGGGTCCTGAATGCTATCTTTGGAATGTCACATTCCCTTACTTTCAACTGATGGTAACCTAATCTGAGATCTATCTTAGAAAAATAGGTGGCACCCTGAAGTTAATCGAATAAATCATCAATCCTTGGAAGAGGATACTTGTTCTTGATGGTAACCTTGTTCAACTGACGGTAATCTATACACATCCTAAGGGAACCATCTTTCTTTCTCACAAACAAGATCGGAGCGCCCCAAGGTGAGACACTTGGTCGAATGAAGCCCTTATCTTAGAAATCCTTTAACTGCTCTTTAAGTTCTTTCAACTCTGTTGATATCATTCTATATGGCGGAATAGATATAGGATGAGTATCTGGAAGAATATCTATACCAAAGTCTATTTTCTCTCAGGAGGGACTCCAGGAAGATCATTAGGAAAGACTTCTGGAAACTCTTTTACTACTGGGACTGACTGGATAGGAGGTACCTCAACACTTGAGTCATTAACTCGAACTAAGTGATAGACACACCCCTTAGAAACTAACTTCCTTGCCTTAAGGTACAAAATGAAACGACCCTTAGGCACTGTTGAACTGTTTTTCCATTCTAAGATTGGCTCATTTGGAAACTAAAACTTGACAACTCGAGTGCTACAATCAACTGAGCCATAACAGGCATGAAGCCAATCCATACCAAGAATGACATAAAAATCTACCATGTCTAACTCAATTAAATCAGCCATGGTACTCTTGTGATTGACGAAAATGAGACAATCACGATTGACTCTTTCTACTAGAATAGACTCACCAACATATGTGGAAACACTGAATGGTTCACTAAGTTGCTCAGGAATAACATCAAAATTCATAGTAACATATGGAGTTACAAAAGATAAACTCGCTCCTGGGTCTAGCAAAACATAAAAAGTAAAGTCAAAAAAATGGATCATACTAGTGAGAACATCTGGCGAATCCTTTTGCTCTTGGCAACTGTTGATAGCATATAAGTGGTTTGTTCCTCCGCCAGTACCGGAAGTAGCCCCTCTTGGTGCAAATCATGCAGTGGAGCAATCAAGAAGATCGCTCTATTGCCTCCATTACCATTTTCCTGCTTGTTCTTTGGACACTCTCGCATGAAATGCTCATTCTGACCACACTTGAAACAACCAGTGGAGCCCTCACGACAAATACCTGAGTGGTTCCTACCACACTTGGCGCATGCAGGAGGCTTACTACCCCGTTGTGCCACGCTAACCTGAGGATAAGTAGGTTTAGCTCTGAAGTTCTGATTATTGTACTCACCTTTGTTCTTAGGTGCAGATGCACTAGCAGATGATGGAGCAGTGCCCTTCTATTTCTGTTGGAAAGATGATCGGTTGGCGTTACTCTTCTGCTTTCCGGACTCATTCCCTGTCTTGGCCCTCTTGTTCTTAAACTCTTTTCTATCCCTCAGCTTTTTTTCCTCAACTTGCTGCACATAGACCATCAATCTCGAGATATCCATGTCACCTATCAGCATTGCGGGCCTACCTTCTTTACTCAACAGGCAAGCCAACCCAGCTACAAACAAGCTCATTCTACTCCTCATGTCCGCAACCATTTTCAGAGCATAACGAGACAATTGGGTGAACTTCAACCTATATTCACGAACACTTAAAGAATCTTGCTTAAGTGTGAGGAACTCACGTACCTTGGCCTTTTTCAATTCTCGAGGAAAGAAATGCCCTAAGAAAGCTTCCTCAAAACAGGCCCAACTCGCAGGTGGTGCATCCTCAGCTTTACCCTCTTTCCACTGATCAAACCAAGTCCTAGCAACATTCTTCAGTTGATATGCAACTAGCTCAACTCTCTTAGTATCAGGGACATGCATCACATCAAATACCTTTTTCAGCTTCTCAATGAAGTTCTCTGGATCCTTAGTAGTGCTTGAACCAGTGAAGCTTGGAGGATTCATCATCAAGAACTCACGAATCCTTAAAGTGTCAGCCCATTCTTGTCGAGCTCCCCTTTGCTGCCTAACCTGGTTAGTCACAGCCTCACATAGCATCCGGATAGCCTCACGGAACTCAGCATTAGTGACTTCCCCTTGCAGTTGCACTTCAGGTGCATTCGGTAACTCTTGCTCCACAACATTCCACCTAGCTGGACAACCCCTGACTGCTCTTCGTGGAGGCATGATTATCTGAAAACACGCGCAAGCACGAATTAGAAGGAAGTTTTTTAGAGATCAAACTCTAACGCACAAAATGAGTGTGAAAGAAGTGAGAAATTTTCCTAAATGTTGTAGCATCCTAATTATAGACATGGCGCGCTTCACACCGATAACTAGGACTCTATAGACACAACTTCATAGACTCCCTAGGAATCTTGAACTCTGGGCTCTGATACCAAGTTTGTCATGCCTAGAGTCTACCCCCTGGACATGGCTGGCACTCGAAGACCATTGCTAGTCCCAAGTGAACCCTTGGCCTGACTTACTTACATAGCGGAAGACTATATTCATACTTATAATGATCAAACACTATACTCACTTGAATAAGGAAAATACTAAGAATGCTTAAAAGTCAAACATTCAACTTGGTCTTAATGGCAACTCAAGTCTTCACATAAGATGAAATGAAAAGACTAAAGAATTAACATATGACTGTCTATGAAGCCTCTAAAACAACTGAGATGGATATCGGGACAAACCCCACGACATTCTAATGAACTAATGAAATAACTGAAAGCAATAAAAGGAGTCCTCCGAAATACAAGGAGGCTCACCAACTGACTCTGGAATGCTCACTGGATCAACAATGCGCTGGATGTCAATCCTAGTTACCTGTATTTGCATCATAATACAATGCAAGCTAACTGGAATCAGTATATTGAATGTACGAGTATGCGAGTTGGAATGTTAAATACAACATAGGCTTGAAAAGAATATGAAAGAAACTGAAGAACTTACCTGGCTCAACTCAACTCAACATAACTGAAGTCATTTCAATATAAAGAAGTTTAAAACAAGTGCAATAAAAAGAAAAAATGTTTAAAACATGATGTCAACTCTGTGTGTATGCAAAAATACATATAACTCTGAAACTTATGTAAAAATACAAATAACTCTATATATAAGAACATAAATACTTCTGTGGGAGTTTCTTTAACCGACAACCATCACGTAAGAGCTATGTGATGATATAGCATTTTGCCTCACGCTGCCAGGGCCGTCCTATACCTTGTCGGGGGTATAGAACCTGAACTACTAAGTGGATCCACTAGTCTATACTAAAAGGCACTAAAGGAATCATCTAAAAAGTATGACCCTTTTCTACCCATAGTGGCTACATGGTTTATGGGGGCTGTGAGTTGTCTAAACTCTCCCTCATATCGGTGCTCAATACTACTCCCAAAAATATAATATAATATTAGCTCTTATGTTTAAAAACATACTTCTTCTGTGATTTGAGATTAGTGCTCAAAAATTTAGCTCAAAGGCTATCTTGGAAATCAAAGTTTCTCCTCTTGCTTCATTTAGAAAGCAATTACTCTTTTTTGAAAACTAGCTTGAAGGCTCTTTGGAAATCAAGGATTTCCTTTCTTGTTTAAATGTGAAAGCATTTTAAACCCTATCCATAGTCCCCATATACTTTTGAAGAAATGAACTTCAAGCTTTACTCTGTACTAAACTCAAAACTTAAGTCTTAAAATAAAGTTAAAACGTTTGCAAAAGACTTTTGGAAAACATTAAGAACTTCTCTGGAATTTAATTTTAACTGCTCTCGAATTGACTCTTAACTCCCCTTGAATTGAATTATGGATTCAAGGATTATGATTTGTGATAGGAAAGGTCTCATGATGTTTAGGAATGATTTTAGATAGCTAAACATGAGAAAAGTCACGAAATCACCGTCTTGGAACAAGTCCGCGACGTGGAGGTGTTTTAAATAATTACTCGCGAAATTAAATTTTGAGATAGAGGAGTCTGCATCTTAACCGTGACGTGGAGAAATTTTTTGGTCACTGGGGTAGCAAGTCCATGACGCGGACTTGTGTGCAAGATGACGCTCAACTTTTTTTCCTTCTCCGTTTTACAACGCCAATTTGCCTAAACTCGAATATTTTTCTCAAATTCACTTTAGATTCCAATACCCAGAATATGTACTCAAGAACCTAACTCAAAACAACTCTATAATTCGACTCAAAGATCTCAGAAACTCCTCAATACATCCTAATTCAAGAACAACATTCAAATTCAAGAATACATGTCAAGAACATCAACTTGCAAATTCTTTTAGGACAAATTTCGCTGAACTAAACATGCTTGGCGCGTGGGTGAATGAACCCAATGCTATGAAAAACTCACATACCTTGTAAGATCAATTCCTTGGCAAATCCACAACCAAAATCGACCGTTCTTGGCGAATTCTTGCTTTTCCTCTTCTCCTTTCCCATCTTTTCTCTTTTCTCCAAGCCCTAGCATATTTTCCAATTGACTAAACTGATATCCTTCTGATTTGACCCTTAATTAATTAACTAAAATGAATTAAATTAATTAGGTAAGGAAAAGACTAATCTACCCTTCAAAAATCCGGATTAGACCTTCCTTAATCCAACAACCCAACTTCCAAAGGGCATAACTTACCCATACAAACTCGGAATTGCGCAAACTTGGCAACGTTGGAAAGATCATTCCAAGAGATTTCTAACCATATCTAGAAATACACCTAACTCATCCTGATCTAGGATTTATGGCCGTTTGAAGTTTACCAAAACTCAACTTTTCCTAACTTAAACAAATTTCCAGATTTTCATTCTTTCCAAAAATGACTATTTCCAATTATTAGCTTCTTCCTAATTATTTCAACTTGAGAGGTGTTACACTTCTACCACTCACATTTATAGAAAAGTAACACCTTAATTTCTCACTTCATTTATATCAAACCTACTAGATCAGATCTTAAAACTAACATCATCACCCTAATGTTGCCATACTTTTTTTATCACGAAACTCATCTCAAATTTGAGCTTAGTGTCTAGTACTTAATGAGGATATCAATATAATTTCTCACATACTATACTAACTTACGACTACTAGATAAAATTAAGAAACACTCATTCACTAAGACCTCATGACAAGTAGTCAATCTTTATCTCTCAACCTACACACTTATAGTTTACCGTCACATTCCCTTTCACAACTACTTCAGTACTATTTACACATTTACTATACCTCATTACCAGATTAGTTCTATAACCCTCTAACCTCCTGACTCTCCCAAAAAAATCATAAGCCTAACTTAGATCTATCACCTCATGAATACTTTGCTCTTTTATTCTACACCTATTTTTGGCCTTCACTAACACAATGTTACATTGACATAAACTCCTTTCTGATTGAAGTATACTCTAATTCATCCATACTAGTAACTCTTACTCTAGCTTCCATCATGAAATCTATACAAACGCATAACTTCTTAGTCTACTCATAAAGGAAAACTCCTTATTAATAACTTACTAGGTACATCGGTACAACTTACCTACTCTACTCGATAACTATCCCCATTTATTAAGTTACTCCATCTTTAAATGTATACTTCTAAGGGAACTTTTACTACTACTGACTCATAACATTACAACTCATACTATCTTTAGGGTGATAATACTACCCAAACTCTAAAACACACTTTCTAAAAGGGTCTCAACTAAACCAAGGTTTAGAGAAGAGAGTTTAGGAGTACATCTTTCTTTTAGCTCGAACACACGATTCATATGAATAAGAGTGCATTCTTCGAATCTGAACACTTAAGCTCACTCACTGGCTTTTTTCAAGCCCTACTTCCATCTCATGACTTTCTCAAGACTTTTGCCTAGAGTGACTCATCGATTAGTGATACGTCCAAACTTACACTTCAAATAAGAAGTGTAAACGGTCAATGTCAATTTACATAACTCAACTAGATTTGAGGTCGATCCCACAGAGAATTTCTTTACATATAAGGTTTCACTATCGCGTTTATTCAAATGTTGTTATTATCTCCTAAACAAATAACAACGGAAAGTAAATTGGGTTTGGTGGAAATGTTATAATTAACAAACTTGCACTCAAAATCTAGATTCATGACTAATAGACTATTTCATTGTAAGGTTGATTTAGTTAATTAAGAGAAACCAAGATTGTGTTCACCATAACATTAATTCAAGTTCTTCCGTAATTGAGCATCAGGCAAATCAATGTTTACAAAATCATTGCGGGTTAAATTTATCTAACACTTCTCAGCCAAATCAGATAATTATCACTCATTTTCTCTAGACCCTAGAGTGTTACTAACATTGACCCTCACTTAAAATGATATGGTGTTAAAGATCTTTTCTCTCGAACTCAAGCTTTAACTCCAATTGGATAATTTAGTTCAGCCTTTTTCCTAACTGGTATTTTTCTCTCGGACAAATACTAGATACAGGTCATCTAATGTGTGCACTCACTAGATGACAATGATATCGAAAGCTAAAAACTACAGAATGTAAACACAGACTGCCCTTTACTCGTTTTACGAAATCATAACTAGAACTTCGTCATGGATCCCACAACCCAGTCGTGGTATTTAGCTACTCATGCTTTCACGTAAACAATCAGTAATTAGGGATGAAAACATATTGAGAAAGACTTACAAAAGTAATTAGCAAATCAACAATCACTTTGATAATGTGATAGTCTGAATCCAAATTTCCAACTGATAGCAAAAATCAAAAATCCAAAAATCGAAATCTAAGAGTAAGGCTTTGTTCTTCATCATAAAACATAAGATAATGAATAATAATTTTCAAAACGACCTAAAGTAATTCAAAATAGAATGTTTAAAATGAGTCCGAATAGAATTAGGACTGAGTTGTCAAGCCTTTTCAAGGCCACTACCACGACCCGTCAAGGGCTTCACTATCTGTGAAGCCCTCCGTGGCCTTGCCTTGGAGCTTCCCGAAAGTGGGTCTTCAAACTTGGTCACTGGAAAATGCACCACGAGAGCTACCACGGTCCATAGTGAGGACCATGGCCTGTGAAGTCGCCCGTGGTCTTCACTTGGGTTTCAACCTTCTTTCAACTCTTTCTTGCTTTCACACTAGTTCAGCTTCACAGCAGGTACCACGGTCCGTGGTGAGGACTACGGCCCGTAGAACCCTCCGTGGTCTTTACTTGGTTATTCCTGGTCTTCATCTTCTCAAGGCCCAGTACTACCTCACTTTTACGAACTCAACCACGAACCGTAATGAAGTTAACGGTCCGTTAAGTTGGCCGTGAACTTCACTTGGTCAACATCAGCTCTGCTTCTTTTTCTACTTTTCTATACAACCCAGATTTTGCCTACACATTTAACAAACCCATCAAATAATCCAAAATTTCACTTAATTCCAGTATTAGTTCATAGTTATTAAGCATCAAATGTACCATGATTTTGCGGCACATCAATAAGGATCTATGATTTGCTTTTCAACTACCTTGAGTATAAGGAGTAGTCGAATGGATTTGAGAAACTCACGAGTATGGATAAGTTACTTATGACACAGTTCTATTGCAAGATTTAAAGAATAAAAGAAGATAAACTTTTTTTAAATATCTGTAGTCCCTCATTTATATAAGTGGGGCTTCACAACCATAAATATGATCTTACTGACACAGCTTCATAGACAACCCAGGACACTTGAACTCTGTGCTCTGATACTAAGTTTGTCACGACCCGAGCCTACACCCTAGACGTGCTCGGCACTAGAGAACCATTGTTGGTCCCCAAGTGAACCCTCATCCTGGCTGACTGCAAGCGAAAGACTAACTCAAGCATACATAAGCATCAAATTGAAAAAAAATGTTCTAAAACAATTTACTGAATCTCAAAACTTTTTTGAATATACTGAGTATGAAACATAAGTTCAAATAAAACATTTGAAAACTGAAAGACTCTCCAAAACTTTCTATCTATCAAGCCTCTATTGTATATAGAGAAGTGTCGGGACAAGACCCTAACTACTCAAAACAACTTACTAGAAAATAAATGTGAAGTCTCCCAAAATGCAATGAGGCTCACCTAAGTTATCTGAAGTTCAAACTAATCTCAACGAAATGCCTGTTGATGATTCTAAGAACCAGTATCTGCATCATTAAAAAGATTCATGTCAAATGACATCAGTACATTGAATGTACGTGTATGCAATATGGCTGAATAAATAAATAACTAAACTAAATTACTGAAAGCAACTCAATTGAATCAATACATGAACATGAAGTGAAAACCATTTAAGCATTATAATAAAATATGCAATAAAAGTAATATGAAAATAATATACTTTACTTTGTGGGGAGAATATCTAACCGACAACCATTACTATGAGCCTAGCAATGATACACTATTTCTCCTACGTTATTAGGGTCATCCTATACCTTGCCAGGGTATAGGATGATATTATAACTATGGATCCATCTAATAGACCTTCTTAGAGGCAGTGAGGAGTTGCATGAAGAACTAGTGTTATCCTATCCTACACTGGCTATGTGATTTTATGGGTTGAGCTATAAAAGACTCTAACCTAATTCAATGCTCGATAGTACTCCCAAAATAATCAGATACAACTTTATGATCAATTCACCCTTTACTAAGAAAGAGACTATTACTTTACTTTATTTTTCACTTTGCTCAATCACCCTTTACAAAGAAAGGGACTATTAATTTACTGAAATACTTTTTAAAAACATCAATCATACTTACACATGAATCATTTGACTCTTTCTCAAAAGACTCTATTCAAAACTTGAATTTAAAACACATGCTTATGGACTTATATTTAAAGTTCAAGATCGACATATAAAAACTGAAAACTCTTATACTTTTATGAAAATCTTCTTTACTTTCTCAAAAAAATAGTTTAAAACCATTTTTTTATTTTAACCTGATCATTTATGACTCGGGAAGTCATACTACATAAATATTGATGTCATATCTAGATGTCATACTGCTTACACATTGATGGCATACTCGGCTGTCATACTAATCATGAATTATAGTTCTATTCTCAATATAACAAAATGATACATTTGGGACTATTTAGTTTCCTTATACTCTTTCTCAAACTCCTCTTTACTTTTTGAAAAACTCAGTTTAAACAATAATATTTTGTTTAAAAGATTCTCAATAGGAATTCAATGAATACTCAAGAATAGGGTTCATATTGAAATATAGGCATGCACGAATCAACTCAATAAAATTCTTGAACCTTTTTCTTAAACTCACTTTAGTTTTGAATGTGCATTAAACATGTGATTAGGATATGCCAGAATCTTCAAAGGTAACTGGAGCCTATAGAAGCTAATAATAAGAAAAGAAATGTGGAAATAACTTAAAGGAACATGCGCTGGATGAAACAAACGAAAGAATCAACCCAGCAAACCCTGGCGTACTGCTAGCGCAGGATGCCGGCCCAAAAGTACTGGGGCTAGGTTTTGGCGCACTAATGGCACACCACCCCAGACCCTAAAGCATTAGGGCTGGGTTTGGGTGTATTGCTGGCGCGCCGCCCCAACACTCCTGGTGTACTATTGGCGCGTCACCCCAGCACTCCTGGTGTACTGCTAGTGCGCTGCCCCATCCCTTCCCCAGTAACTGCAATGAATTTTTTTGCTAAAATTCAAGCTTCAAACTAGTTTAGAATTGAGAAATTTCTCCTAAACTCTTCTTGTTTCTCAACCCAAGCCAATACATGAAAACTTTCATACAATTCCTTTTTAAACATAACTTTACCAATTTGTAGCATTCATGTGATTCAAATCATGAACAACATTACAAGATTCTAAAGAGGACAAGGAAATCAAACTTCAATTGTTAAAAGAACGAAATTCAATATCAAGAATCATGGATGGATCCTTTAGATGTAACAATTTCTTGACTAAATTTAGATGTATGGCGTGAGGACGAACAATTCCAACACTGTGAGAAGCCTTACATACCTAAAAAAATAATGTTGTTGGCGAAAATCAATAATTCTTGAAGGACGCTTGAAAACCTAGCTTTTCTCTTCTTGAAATCTCGCTCTAATTTCTCTAAGTGTTTAGGAATGTGAAAAAGTGATCAAAAATTGATTAGACTGTTATTTGGGTAAAGAAAAACGTGCTAGGCCTAGTAGGAAAAGGAAAAAATTGAAATACCCTTCTAGAAACGAGTGAGATGCCTTAAATAGAGAAGCTTCACTTAAACGGACATAACTTTTTACTCCGAGCTCGAAATTAAGCACACTACGAAGCGTTGGAAAGAAGACTCAAAGACCTTTAATTTTACAGGTAATGGATCATATTGTTCTATATGGGCATAGAGATATGATCATTTGAAGTTGACCAAATAAAATCTCATATTGAAACTCAATCGGTAAGAAAACTTTCAACTCAACTTTGTGCTAGGGGATTATAGTGACCTTAATTCATATAAAAAAAAATCATTCCCACACTAAAAAAATTAATCTTTACATCTAATAATAATCAAGAATCACTCGGTACAATCTTATCACCAATGAAGAATGGCTCGATTCTTAACTTAGAAATTTTTTGTTGTTACGGACGCGTATGTAGACACACAAATTTTATTGGATTTAATTATATGAAATTTGGATTAAATCCATGTTTGTTTGTATTGAATAATTAATTTGGGAGTTACAAATAAATACATTTATTTTTATTACATTCAAGTCCAAGGCCCATTTTACCTTGAAGCCCAAACCCATTTCATGTGTCATAGTGACTAGGCATCCAAGACCAACAAGGTGATGCCACATGTCTAAATGAGGTGGTAGTCCCAGTTAAATTCAAAAATCAATCACAATCCTCCAATTGTCAAAATGACATCTTTTGGCCGATCTTAAGTAACCTTGTCCACCCCCTTACATCTATAAATAGAGGATGGATATGACATTCTAAAGGGGGCATTCTAAGAAAACTCTACAACAAGCACAAGAGAAAGCGTTGGAGAAAGCTACAACACCAATTACATAGTTCTTCGTGGGAGTGGTCAACAGATTTCTTCTCGGAGATCGAGTTGAAACGATGAATTGTTTCCCAACGTTCCAGTAGATCAAACACATATCAAGGAGGTCTAAATCATCCTACATTTTTGAAATACACTACTAATAGCCCTCAAATCATGGAGAAGTTTAGGAGAGAAGAATCAAGAGAACAACAGAATTGTACTCACAAAATTCATCAAATAAAATGACATTTTCTTTTATTTATTTTTCTTGCCGTTAATTTTCAGTGCTTAAGGAAATTTATTGCAAATAAATTTAGCACGCCTAGTGGGACCAATTCTACTCTTCATCTCTTCCTCCTGCATATCAAGAAAAACTATAAGTTCAACTATTGCAATGGCCTTCAAAAAGATCAATGATGTTTTGTATAAGTACTCTACTGTTGCCACATTTGTTGATTTTAGTGATGTTGATCCAATCACTCGACGCGAGTTCAAGACAAGTTCCTTGAATGGATTTGAATATTTCACATCCTTGGAGATGGCAAGAAAGAGCAAGTCTCAAATGACACTCAAAACTGCAATCCCTGGGGGGCAACATCACATCTAAGCTGTTTGATGAACTTTCTCACTCTAGCTTCAACTTTGGCGAATCTATGAATTCTTCAATTCCAACAAAGGTCAACACCTTCATGGTTGACGCAACTGACATGGATGAGAGGTTTGCAATGATGGAGTAAACCATTGAAATCTTGAAGAAGTCTATTGATGACAAAAATCTCCAAATCGTCCAACTTATGAGCAAGTTAGATCGCTCCAACTCTGGAGAGTCACATCACAATCCAACACCGCACGAAAAAGTTGATGTTCCCACCAAGCTTGTTAAGTCTCAATGCACAAAGAAAACTGCTTTTGTGGCTACTCTAACAGTTCAACAACTACAAGATATGATCACAAACAACATTAAAGCTCAATATGGTGGCCCATCACAAAGTTTCTTAGGATATACAAAGTCGTATTCTAAGAGAATCGAGGGTCTACAGATGCCAATTGGATATCAACCACCAAAATTGCAATAATTTGATGTGAGGGGAAATCCAAGGCAACATAGTTTCCCATTTCGTCGAGACTTATAGCATTGCTGGTACACATGGTGATTTTCTTGTCAAGAAATTTATTCATTCTTTAAGACAAAATGCATTTTATTGGTATATAGACTTGGAGCCTGAATCAATTGATTGTTGGGAGCAACTGGAAAATCAATTTCTCTATCGTTTCTACAGTAGTTGTCGTACAGTGAGCATGATCGAATTGACAAACACAAAATAAAGTAAGAATGAACCTGTAGTGGACTACATCAATAGTTGGTGAATGTTGAGCTTAGATTGCAAAGATCAACTTTCTAAAATCTCTGTAGTTGAAATTTGTATGCAAGGAATGCATTTGCCTAGTATATATCCTTCAAGGAATTAAGCCTCGAACTTTTGAAGAATTAGCTACACGTGCTAATGACATGGACTTAAGTATTGCAAGTCATGGAAAGATATTACCTGTCTTTGATCCAAGAAAAGATGATACAGAATTCAAAGAGTCATTAAAATACACAACTAAAGAATCCACGGCGGTAACCACGACTTCTACAAAGGCCTCTACAAGACAAACGTTGAAATATAATTTGGTTCATCAAAAAATGTAAGTAGTGAAAAATCAATCTACCTTGAAGGAGTTTCAAGCGAAGGAGTATCCCTTTCCAGACTTTGACGTTCTTTCGATTCTTGATGAGCTGCTGCTAACTAAGAAATTCATTGAACTCCCAGAGTCAAAGCGACCGAAAGAATCCAATAAAGTCAATGATCTTATGTATTGTAAATTTCACCGCATCATCGGTCATCACACTACAAATAGCATCATTCTGAAGGAAAAGATCATGACATTGGTACGAGAGGGAAAGATCATCATTGAGGATGGTGAGACAGCTGAGACAAATCATGCTAGTGCCAAACTTGATCATAAAAAAGATTCAATTTCAGAATCTCTTCCCTCTGTGGTATCTCAAAAAGTTGAAGAAGATGTCATCATACTATAGTTTGGGAGCTTTGAACCAGTGAAGTTTCTGCCTTGAAGAAAATAACAAACACATCCAAAGTATATGACTTCTCTAATGAAAAGAATGGCGATACTTGGATTTTGGTCACTCGCAAAAGGTAAAAGCATCAAGAGACTTATAAACCCCGACTTTCAGAAGTTGACACAAAATCAAGTGCAAATCAGCTTCAACAATGCAAAAGCATAAAAACCAACACCAAATCATTAGTCACTCTATCTCAGTCACATGAGTAAAAAAAGAAGAGAAATGTATGGCATTACGTGATCGTCACAATAGCTCTTTAAAATTACATAGCTAGCATGTGAGTTTAAATGTGTCACAGATGAGCAAAGGAGAAGAGCTAAGCAAGACAAAGTCTTAGTTGACTTCAAAGGCATATTTGTGAAAATTCGTAAAGGGTTTGACTGTAATTTTTACATATATTGCAGTTCTTGGAGTCCACTTCACAATGGAAAATCGACTCGTGATTCAGAAGCTTCTACTAAATTATGAATTTTCTACCTTGGTCTCTCAAAGCTGAAATGAAAAAAGACCATCATTTTTTGGAGTTGATCGGAGCAGACATCAAAGGCATATTTGTGAAAATTCATAAAGTCTTTCACCGTTATTTTTACACATGTTGTAGTTCTTTAAGTCGTATTTCCAATCAAATAATAAACTCATGATTTTGACACTCCGACTTCGAGTTATGAATTTTATACTACAGACACACAAAGTTGAAGAGCCTAGTGAGACAGAATTGTGGGCTTACTTTGAAGTTATGTATGTAACAATCCGTAAATCTTTTGGCCTTGATTTTTATAAATGGTGTATATATTTAAGCCATCTTTCCAACGGATAAAGAAAATCATAATTTTGGTACTTCTACTTTGAGTTATGAATTTTCTACCACAGACATGCAAAGTTGAAGAACCGAGAAAGACAGAATTGTGAGCTGACTTCGAAGCAACATCTGTACCAATCTGTAAAGTATTTGACCTTGGTTTTTACACATATGGTAGTTCTTTGATCCCTCTTTCCAATGGAAAAAAAAAACTCATGATTTCAGTACTCCTACTTCGAGTTATCAATTTTCTACTACAGATGCGCGAAGCTGAAGATCCGAGTAAGAAAGAATTGTGAGCTAACTTCAAAGTAATATTTGTATCAATCCATAATGCCTTTGACCTTGATTTTTACATATATTGTAGTTCTTTGAGTCATTTTTCCAACAAAATAAGAAACTTGTGATTTCAACACTCCTACTTCAAGTTATGATTTTCTACTACTGAAGTGTGAAGTTTAAGAGCTAAGCAAGATAGACTTATGAGCTAACTTTGAATTGACAAGTTTATGTCGCCAACGTTGCAAGAAAGGTAAATTCTCCAAGTGGTCTCTCACCAAGTCTCCAATGAAAGCTAAAGTAGCCGATTGTCTCAAATAACTCCACAATGAAGGTTTAAGGTGAAACACCAAATGATTGTTTGTCAAATCCTCGATTGAAAAGGTCAATGTCGGACTAAATTGTTATCTACGAAATATACAATCAAAAGTGTAGGTACACCTTGTGTTCCTTCCCAATCACGATCTTCTTGATAAGATATCAAAATCGTTGGCGCTCCTTATTAAATCTGCAAAGAGAAGAATTAAAAAAAATGATGAAGCCCATGGTAGTAACTGCCTAAGCTTCTCGATTCTTCAAGATTGAGTGCTTGGTTGGTCTCATTAACATGAAGGTTCAAATTAACAATATGTCTTAGGGTCAAACAACACAATGCATGCTTCATTGTGGATATTGCTTCAGATTGGTCTGGTAAACATTGGGTCAGACTTTGACATTCATCATGGCGAACATTGGTTCTAAGGACATGAAACTTCAAGTTGTGGCAGTATTTTTTTTTTTTTTTTGAAAGATTTATCCTCTTAGTCTGACATTTCATAATATACAATTATCTTTTAATACATGAAAGAGGGCATTGACATGAAAGGATACAAAGAACTAGTAAGGAAATAGATACAAATAAGGAAAACTAATCATGTATATTAAGAAGGAGATATGATGTACACAAGTATGGAAATAACATTGAAGATGATGATTTCTAGAATAGGAATATGAAATATTCCTTATACTATGTACCAAAAGAAAATCACAATATGCCTTTTCCCACTAAAGGAGAAGATTTTTTTTTTTTTGGCATTTCTCTACTAAAAATGAGGAAGATCTTTCTTATATTTTTTCCTTCTATCAATTTCGATTGACTTATGCTACTTCACTTTCACAAAATTTAAAAGGTAAAATCTTGGTGGTAAATGGTCACAATAATTTGACTTTTGATGAGATTTTAGATGTCCGCAAATAAAAATTCAAGATCGATCTTCATTGTTCAAATCGCAAGACAATCATGCAAAAGATAGGTTAAAATCTCAATCATTAGCCAAAAAGTGAGGAGTCAATCAGAATGATCCAAACTTGTGCCCTTATTCTCTAGTTAAGATAAAAATTATATTTGGCCAATACTATGGCTTAGCATACCTTTTTTTTCTAACGTACAAAAATGATGCTCATCAATGTGATTTGCGACCAATAAGAAATTGGGCCAGACATGAGTTTTCACACAAATTGTTGGCTCTAATGATACTTCAAGACTCAACAAGTCTACACTTCGACAAGCCTTGAAGTAGGGGTCATCTGTAGACACACAAATTTTATTGGATTTAATTTATATAAAATTTAAATTAAATCTATGTTTATTTAGATTGAATGATTAATTTGGACTTTACAAATAAATAAGTCCACTTTTATTAAATTCAAGTCCAAGGTCCATTTTACCTTGAAGCCCAAATCCATGCCACGTGTCACAGTGACTAGGCATCCAAGACCAACAAGGTGATGACACATGTCCAAATGAGGTGGTAGTCCCAGTCAAATGCAAGAATCAATCACAATCCCTCAAGTGTCAAAATGACATCATTTGAGCAATCATAAGCAACCTTGTCCCCCCCCCCCCCTACAACTATAAATAGAGGATGGACATGACATTTCAAAGGGCGCATTCTAAGAGAACTCTACAACAAGCATTGGAGCAAGCGTTGGAGAAAGATACAACACCAACTACATTGCTCTTCGATGGAGTGGTCAACTGATTTATTCTCAAAGATTTACTTGGAATGACGAATTGCTTCCCGATGTTCCCGGAGATCAAACACATCTCAAGGAGGTCAACATTATCCTACATATGAGAAATACACTACTGACAGCCCTCAAATCACGAAGAAGTCTAAGAGAGAAGAATCAAGAGAACAACAGAATGTATTCTTATGAACGAACCACATTCATAAAGATGTTGTATTTTATATTTTTTTCTTGTAGCTTGAATATGTTGAGTTCAACTTAATACATCCTTGAAAATCACTTAGTTTTTTATCTCATCGGTGTAGACAAATTGCTCATTCGACTTTGTTTGTAGCAATAGCCAAGTGACAAAGACTTTCATGATAGTAGAATTGATCGTCTTGTAGGATAATATGATGTGATAGTATTTCCTCATGAAAATAGATATATCTCTTCAGATTAAGCTTTATGTAATCAAATGGTTCTCTATAGTTTCATAACCATTAAATCTTGACAAGATTGATTAGATTAAATAAATGTATAAATCAATATTTGATTCACTTTGATATTTTTATCGATATGAGTAATAAAATTACCATACTATGAATAATAATAGCAGGATACATAAGTGCACCAATTTCACTATGACATAATACTTTGTTACCATTTTAATGAAATCAAAATTGATCTTTATGTTAAGCGATTTCACAATCATTAAGGTACTATTTAGTGGAATCGCTTTAAAACCTTTTTAAATCCCTTTAGAATTTTCATATAATATTTACTATCTAGCTAGACATGATAATCACTCATCATACATATTCAAAATTTTCATATATTGTCAGACTGAAAGAAATCTCATTACATCCATCAAAAGAGAATATATCTCCATATAATAATGTCAAAATTTTCGCGAAAAATATTTATGCTTCAAGGCACAAGCCGTACTTTATATCCTATCGTTTTTATTTGACATTTCACATAATAATTCATTTGCACCCTCGCTGATATTATATCTTGAAATATGAACTATAAGTCTAAGCATTACTTTTTCAAGTGAAATAAAATATATAGAATTGCATATTTTCTTTGGCCAATCATTTATTTGTCAACTCTATTTGACAGATTTAAGATCAAAATCCTCGTTACTCTTATAATTTTTAGCGCTACATTATATTAAAGATATCGTTGACGATCATTTGTAATCGATTCTAATATGATATAAATTATCGAGATCTCTTTATTTTTCATCATTTTCAGGTACCTAAATCTTTGTCAAGGTTTAATGAAGTTTTTTGTCAGGGTGCTCTTTCTAAAGCATTTGCCTCATTATTACGACCATCTTGTTCATATGCTCCTATTCTTCATCAAGAAGTTTTATCTTTCAAATCGATTAAGCTAATACGCTTTAGGCATGCCATAAATTATGTTCAAAAAGAACTTTGTATTGTAGCACTTATAACTGAATTATAACATAGGGTCAACAAATACGTCTGACAATTGACTTAAGTAATCTTTTCAACGAGAATCGTATCAATGATAATTCATTACTTATAACTTATTTTTTCCAGTTGCTTATCATTCCTCGCCCTAATGTTAGAGAATCTAAAACCCACCCAATCTTATTTGCAAACTCATATTTGCATTGCATAGTGATGGAGCAATTGAATAATATAATGTACATTTAAACTTCTAGATAAGAATTATTTGGTTTCTGAACCTGGACTAGTTGTGATAGGGGAACTTTGTTGGCTTGATACGTACAAGTGTTTCTACATTTTAAAAAACACATCTCATTTCAATTTTTTAGGGAGTTTTCTTCTCATAGCCAATGATGTAGCCAGGGGCGTACCTACCCTTGGTCTAGGGGTGTTGAGCCACACCCATTCGTTGGAAAATTATGTTGTATATAAAGGTCCAAGTTTAGTTTAATAAATATAAATACATGAATTGACACCTCTTGAAACAAGTTGAAGGTTTAGTCTAATGGTTAAGGGGTTGCAAAAACTCCTTGAGGTCATGTGTTCAAGCCCTACTAACCTCATTATATTTTTTTTTTTACTATAACCATTGACACCCCTTAATGAAAATCCTGCATCCAGCATTATCAATATAATTTTATAATCTAAAATGTGTTCTTGATTTAACAATTTGAGCAAGCAAGCTTTGCAAAAATCAAATTACAAGTTGATAATAAAGCACATGTGATCATAACATAGATGCAACTATTAAAATTATATTAATAGTAAATGGTCCACATGGCAGTTGAATGGGTCCATATTAACCTTTTCATACATTTCAAGAATTCAGGGGATACAATCTCAATTTGCATTGGTACAATGATAACTTTATCATGAGAACAAACAACACAAGAAGTTTTTTGAAGAATTTATTATTTCTTCAGTATATAACCATATGAATTCTCATTACTTTTGCATCATATTTGAACCTGAATGATTAGTCGTCTATGTCAATTGATATTTATTAGTTTATGTAGTTCCACCATCATGCTCATATTTATGTACCATAAACAATATGAAAAATGGGTAACATTTCACATAAATATTTATAACCCACTTTGGCTATAGTAACATGAAGATCTTAAATAATTTCATCTTTATAGTCTCAATATATTTTTTTTTCTCTTTGACTATTTCTTTTAAACTTAAAAAGTTTCTTTCAGAACTTACTACAATTTCAGTATCAGAGCAATTTTATTTCTTTGGGTAGTAGCACATTAGTTTACCAAAAATCACAATTAATATTGGATACTACCACATATTTCATAACATTGTTTGTGTGGTGAACACCTCCTTCAAGGACAAGTGTATATCATAATTATCATGTCAAAATCATTACAAGAAAAAATTGTTTCTTGATTTACTTTTGACATTAGTATCTTCTCTTCCTTTTTTTTTTTTTTTTTTTTGGCATCTAATAAAATATTTTTGACGTACAAAGATATATAATCAATGAAAAAATTGTGCAATTAAACATTTTTATTTTTGGTAATGGCCACAATCTTATACACAAAAAATATTTATTTATTTTGCCCTTTAAGTAGTTTATAATTAAACATACCACAATATTTGTGATGTACTAAAAATACTTTATCAATGACCATTTATATCAAAATAAAATTTCTTTATTTCTCTCAAACCTCCCGTAGAGGTAAGTTGATATATTTTTTCAATCATACATGAGCACGTCGTTATTCATAATTTTCGTTATCTTGACACATTCACTGTCATACCCCGAGCCTACAAGCAGAACGTGGCTGGCACTCGAGAACCATTGTTGGCCCCAGCGAACCCTTGGCTTGGCTTACTTACTCAGCAAAAGACTTAAACATAATAAACATAACTCATGCAATAACTTAAGAGATAATAACTTAGCCAAAAATGGCAACTCAAGTCTTAAACGTATACAACTGAAATGAATAAGACTAAAGAACTATAACTATCTGTCTATGAAGCCTCTAAAACAAAGAGGGATGTCGGGACAGGACCCCCAATCATCCTAACAACTGAAAACTAGAAAGCAATGTAAAAAGGAGCCCTCCGAAAAGCAAGGAGGCTCACCAACAGACTCTAAGTGCTCAACTGGATCAACGAGGCGCTGGATGCTGATCCTAATTACCTTTGTCTGCATCATAAAACAATGCAGGCCAACTAGCATCAGTACATTGAATGTACGAGTACGCGAGTTGGAATGCTAAACATAGCATAGGCTTGAAAAGAATCTAAAAGGAACACTTACCTTGGCTTTACTCAACTCATGAACAACTTAACCATATTGGGGGGTAGGTGCGGAATTTGGGCTATGTTTTGATTTTGTCAGACTTTTATTAAATGAATGCTTTTTTATAAAATTCATTTTCTTGTTCTTTTTTGCTTATAATTATTTGAGCTCCTTCTATTAACATTTTCAGGTATTGTAAGTCTTGTGTTTTAAAATACATTTCTAAATATGTTTTTATAATGTTTTCCCATGAGTCTATTTCGGATATAACTTCTTTCCAGAGTTGAAAATATTCTTCATTTATCATAATTTAATCACTATTATAGTCTGAATCATATATGTCTAAATAATCTGCACTATCATATAATTCTTGTATTATTTTTCTTATATCATCAAACCAGTTTTGTCTTAGTATTTCATTTATTTCTTTTTCTTCAGACTTCATTAATTTTTCCCATATTAATTTTCTTATACTAGGTTCAGTTATTTTGTCTAATATTTTAAAAATAAGTATTTTATGAGTATATTCAAAATAACTATTATTGATTTCTATGGTAGGGGGGTTTGAAATATTCATATCAATTTTATTAGTTTTATTCCTGTCGTCCATATCTATCATATATGGTAACCTTATGATAGCTTATTATGAATTAGAGTATTTGTATTTTATCATCTAATCACTACTAGCAAGATACCTTTTTTGGATATTATCTTCCTAAACAGCGCCTCAACACTTAGGTACTCCCCTAACACGACCTCTTTGCCTTTCCTGGTTTCCCATTTTTGGATGGTATAGTTCTGGAAGTTTTCTCCTACTTTTCTCTATGCTAGCAAACTAGATAATAAATCATTGAATAATTCTACTTCATAATAACAATCATAAGTATATCACATAATATTATGGTTGACAGGAATTAACTATTTTAGCTAAGCATAATCATAAATGGGTATACCTGAGTTGCAGTATTTGCTAAGTTTTGCTCCATTATTTGGGGATTAAAGTAATTTTATTGAATATTTATGTTTACAAAGAGATGTTAGAGAGGTGTGTCTGCTGGTCTTGTTTTTACAAAATGGGAAATGGTATCCTATATATACAAGCGAACTAACGACTATAGTTTGCAAAATAAGAAAAATATTTACAAATGGGTCCCTACTTATTTACATGTCAGTCCCCGACATATTTTATGTTGCTTCCTCTTTATGTTGCTTTCTTCTTAGCTTTATGTCGCTTTCTCACTTTTTATCACATGTTAGTGCTGCTTCTTTAATTTTTGTCCATCCACCTGTGTCCAATAATTGCTTCTTTCTTTAATTCTTGTTCGTCCACCTATTTTTTAGTCTATGTTGACATCTGGTATGTAATTGTTTACTCCGCTGCATCTGCTACATATGTGTTCTGTATACTTTCTCCCAATAAGTTTACAATATTGATCTAAGCTATTTTCTGAAATAAATCCTTTTCTAATTGCTTTCGTTGTTGGTTCCTGCTAGTGATAATGCCCAATTTTTTACTTCTAATTTATCCATAGGTCTTAACTCCTTTGCTGTTGAATAAATCAATAAGTGATTTCTTGAACAATATTTCCATATGTAATTAGTCTCATCATATACATTGGCCAATTCTGCTAATATCGTACTGAGTCCAATAATCCATTTGTTAGCGTAGAATTCTGGTAACTCTGTTTTTGGTATAATTGGTTGTTTTGTAATTTCTTCCGAAATAATATAGTCCTTTGTCATTCCTATTTTTATAACTGTGATAACTGGCTTAATTTCATCAAATAATACTTCTGTTGGTGCTGAGTAAAATCTAACATAAAATAATTGTCCTTTGGTAATTCTTTTATAATTCATAAAGGCTTGGTATAACTTCGGTATCTGGCTAATTTCGTCTCTAGTAATCGTATATGCAGTTGAAATAAGTCCATAAGCATAGCAAGTTGCTACTAGATTTGGTTTGGTATTTGGCAAAGCAATCAATTTATTATAGTTTTGTAATTTTTGGGTAATATATCCTTGGTGAGTTTTCTTTATATTTGAATATACGATTACTGGAGACGAAATTAGCCAGATACCGGAGTTATACCAAGCCTTTATGAATTATAAAAGAATTACCAAAGGACAATTATTTTATGTTAGATTTTACTCAGCACCAGCAGAAGTATTATTTGATGAAATTAAGCCAGTTATCACAGTTATAAAAATAGGAATGACAAAGGACTATATTATTCCGGAATAAATTACAAAACAACCAATTATACCAAAAACAGAGCTACCAGAATTCTACGCTAACAAACGGATTATTGGACTCAGTACGATATTAGCAGAATTGGCCAATGTATATGATGAGACTAATTACATATGAAAATATTGTTCAAGAAATCACTTATTGATTTATTCAACAGCAAAGGAGTTAAGACCTATGGATAAATTAGAAGTAAAAAATTGGGCATTATCACTACTTAAACCAGAGCAAGAACCAACAACGAAAGCAATTAGAAAAGGATTTATTTCAGAAAATAGCTTAGATCAATATTGTAAACTTATTGGGAGAAAGTATACAGAACACATATGTAGCAGATGCAGCGAAGTAAACAATTACATACCAGATGTCAACATAGACTAAAAAACAGGTGGACAGACAAGAATTAAAGAAAGAAGCAATTATTGGACACAGGTGGATGGACAAGAATTAAAGAAAGAAGCAATTATTGGACACAGGTGGACGGACAAAAATTAAAGAAGCAGCAATAACATGTGATAAAAAGTGAGAAAGCGACATAAAGCTAAGAAGAAAGCAACATAAAGAGGAAGCAACATAAAATATGTCGGGGACTGACATGTAAATAAGTAGGGACTCATTTGTAAATATTTTTCTTATTTTGCAAACTATAGTCCTTAGTTCGCTTGTATATATAGGATACCATTTCCCATTTTGTAAAAACAAGACCAGCAGACACACCTCTCTAACATCTCTTTGTAAACATAAATATTCAATAAAATTACTTTAATCCCCAAATAATGGAGCAAAACTTAGCAAATACTGCAACTCAGGTATACCCATTTATGATTATGCTTAGCTAAAATAGTTAATTCCTGTCAACCATAATATT
The DNA here is from genome assembly GCA_035578085.1 of Solanum pinnatisectum. Taxonomy (NCBI): domain Eukaryota; kingdom Viridiplantae; phylum Streptophyta; class Magnoliopsida; order Solanales; family Solanaceae; genus Solanum; species Solanum pinnatisectum. The sequence continues at coordinate 9,702,745 of CM069078.1, read as the reverse complement.
ATGTGATATACTTATGATTGTTATTATGAAGTAGAACTATTCAATGATTTATTATCTAGTTTTCTAGCATAGAGAAAAGTAGGAGAAAACTTCCAGAACTATGCCATCCAAAAATGGGAAACCAGGAAAGGCAAAGAGGCCGTGTTAGGGGAGTACCTAAGTGTTGAGGCGCTGTTTAGGAAGATAATATCCAAAAAAGGTATCTTGCTAGTAGTGATTAGATGATAAAATACAAATACTCTAATTCATAATAAGTTATCATAAGGTTACCATATATGATAGATATGGACGACAGGAATAAAACTAATAAAATTGATATGAATATTTCAAACCCCCCTACCATAGAAATCAACAATAGTTATTTTGAATATACTCATAAAATACTTATTTTTAAAATATTAGACAAAATAACTGAACCTAGTATAAGAAAATTAATATGGGAAAAATTAATGAAGTCTGAAGAAAAAGAAATAAATGAAATACTAAAACAAAACTGGTTTGATGATATAAGAAAAATAATACAAGAATTATATGATAGTACAAATTATTTAGACATATATGATTCAGACTATAATAGTAATTAAATTATGATAAATGAAGAATATTTCCAACTCTGGAAAGAAGTTATATCTGAAATAGACTCATGGAAAAACATTATAAAAACATATTTAGAAATGTATTTTAAAACACAAGACTTACAATACCTGAAAATGTTAATAGAAGGAGCTCAAATAATTATAAGCAAAAAAGAAAAAGAAAATGAATTTTATAAAAAAGCATTCATTTAATAAAAGTCTATGACAAAATCAAAACATAGCCCAAATTCCGCACCTACCCCCACTTTTTTGTGTGTGTATTTTTACATTATTATCAATGTCCTTGTAAAGGCATTATGACTTGGAGTAGACATAATGATATAGTAACAAGGCGAGGTCATTCGTGAGTCATGACATCCACCAAATAATATGTTTACAACAAATTACTAATTATAGCTCATTTTTTACTTTAAACATATTATATTTACTTTTTAAAAATCAAAATAGCTAAATACATATATAATACATTTCTAACACAATTTTAATATCGTAAAACATAAACTAATTTATATATTTGAAATTTAGGAATAATGCATTTTTAATATCGTTAATAAGAGAACATAAACAACAATTGCAATACGTTTTGAATTCAATATATTATACATATTTATAGACATGTTTCTATGCACATGGTGAATAAATAATTAAACATTTTTAATACAAGTGTATTACAAGTATTATATGTGAATCTCAAATGTTTCAGTATTATTTAAATTAGTTTATGTTGTTAGAGATATATTATATTTGTTCTGAAATAACAATTACCGAATTCATAGTAATATGTAATATTGAATTCAAATTATATTACAACTATCACTAATATTTAACATACCCTTAATACAACTATTCAAAATATCACCTCTTATCCAGTGAATGACCACCACTTGACTACTACCACTATCTCTAACCAATCCCAATACAAATCACCTCTTAATTACTCAACGATAGGAAGATTACCTTGAGTTGTGTTAGCCAATTCATTCTCTAGTATTTGCAGTCGAGCTTCATTCTTCTTGTTGAATAAACGATCAAGTGTCCTCCATATTTCATAAGTTGATTTACACTTTATAATATGATCAAATAAATCGGAGGAGATTGTCCTCTTCAGAATGAACTCCGCCTTCACATTAATCTGCTTCCACTCCTTGTATACACTACTATTTTTCGATCCGTCAATAGGAGGACTTGTGCTACGCCCATTCACAACATCCCACAAATCCTCACCCACAAGGTATGATTCCATACATGTCTTCCATACCTTGTAATTAGACTGATTTAACAACTCCATCCCAGTCCATTAGCACGACCACTAAAATCCATCTACACAAACTAGTTGAATCTACCACTAACTCGATCTTGAAATAAAATCCAGAAGCCAACATATGACTATGGCTCTCATACCCTGTAGAGAATAGAATAAGAAAAGTATAATCGAGAAACCTTCTACTAGCCCAAGATCGTTAACTAAGATCGAAAGATTCAACTAAAGAAGAGCAAGCTAGAAAGGAGAACTTATTTATGGTAGAAGGCTCTTTTATTTGGGTTTTTCTTAGGTTACTTACAAATGCCTAATGCTACCCCTATTATAATTGTATAGGGATTCTTCTAGAAATTATTCCAGATACTTTTACAAGAAAAATCTAGATATCTTTTAACTTCTAACTATGTAACAAGAATCTAGATATGTCTATAATTCCCTATAAATATCTACTTCTCTAGAACATCTACAAAATTTCTAGATACATCAAGTACTTAAGGTATTACTCTACATAACTCTAGAAAATTCTACTAAATATCTAAAATTATTTGTACCTCCAAAAAATATCTTTATTTTTCACACCAACAACAAACAACGCAACAATCAAATCAAAAAACAAATCAAACTCCAATAAAAAATCACAAGCTTCGAAAATTGGAATTGGCCAGTCTCTGTTTTTTTTTTTTTTTACATTAATTTTTATTTTATTTTTCGTGTTATAACTTTGTTGGCGTTAAGATTTTTTTGAAAAAACTCTGAAAGTAGGGTGCCCATACATTATGGTGAACCAGTAGAGAGCTTACTATAGAACTCCTTCCTTTACCCCACAATTTTTCTTATCACAGTTGTTAGTTTGACGTCTACCAAACAATGATATTGATTGTGCCCTTTTATGCAAGAGGAGAAGTTGGCTAAGGCAATGGAAGAAAATAAGAGGAAGAAGAAGAGAGCTCATGTGCTAACTAGAAGAAGAGATGAACTACATCTCTCAAATTATAAAGGTTATCGACATATAAAAGTCAATTTGAATTTTACTGTGATCATCAAATTGCTGCAATCTTTTTTTGGTTGTTGATTAGTTTTGATGAATCAGATAATGTGGATGGAGAAAAAGAGAACAAATCTGCAAAGAGGAAGAAGAGGAAAGATGTCAGACTTGATGAAACTGAAAGTTTGGAAATTGATCAATCTAATGAAAGAGAGGATGCACTTGGTCAAGAAAATAATGTATCGGCTGAGAAAAGGAAATCCAGAAAGAAGAAGAGAAAAAGTGAGAAAAAAGTATGGAGAAATGAGACTGTTGATCATTATGTTGAGGCTAATGATGATTCAGATCAGAAAAGTGGTATGGAGAGATTTTCTAGTGTCTCGGTTGTTTCTCTCTCTCTCTCTCTCGTATTTCCTTTTACTGTAAGTTTGAAAAGAGCTAAGAGTTCAGGAAGACACCTCTTAAAGTGACATCTCCATTTTTGTGCAGAGCACAAAGGAGAAAAAGGAATTAATTTTACTAGACTGATTTTTTCTATCTGTTAAATAGACATGATGATATTGTCAGTGCCATATTTCTTACCCCTAGGCAAGCCAAATGATGTCAAAATTGCAGAGAAGGATCATTCACTCTCAATAACGTCGGTCAACTTGGTGGAGAAGAGAGGACAAGCAGAAGATGAAGAGATTGACGAACTGTCTTCTGGCGATGAGGATTGCTCGAAAGGAATGAGAAGTAAGAACCTATATATACCTGAAAAATTGCCACTTACCTGTTGCTTGGCTGCAGTGTTCTACATTTGAGATTGGAAGTTGGATTTTCATTCGCAATTATCTCAAGGAGAAGCTCTAATCATTTGTTGCAGTTTCGAAGTTATCTTGCTGTTGTATATCCCCCTTTTGGCCTTTCAGAAAAATGTTGATATGGCCACTTACTCCAGTAATGTTATATCGTTTTGCTTCCTTATTAAGAAGAAATCTCCTTTATTGCAAAGTGGGTACTCGATTATTACCAGAGTAGGCCTGGGTTGAAGGTGTTGCAAGAAAGAATTGATGAGTTTATTACTTCTTATGAGGCGAAAAAGGAACAGGTACATCATATCTCCAGAATGTTCTTTTGCTTTTAATGATTTTGTTGAAGTACTTGGACGAATGCTAGGATGTTTATGAGCTCTGTTATGTCTAGAGTTGGTTAATGCTTCAGTTTTTAGAAAGAAAATGGATAATTTTTGCAGAATTTACTCATATCATGAATAAAGTTTCATAGTAATCTTGAAAAATATTTTGACCAACAGAGAATGATGTGTTATAAAAAAATTGTTAATGCCCTGAACCAATCATGTTCTATACATCTGATGGTTGGACTTTATTTTCATTATATGTGGTTAACATGTATGTTTTCTTGTTTGATGAACTGGAGAGTAGTCTCTTCTTTATTTTTTCTTTCATTTCTGGCTTATTCTGTTCATACAGGAAAGGAAAGAAAAAGAAGCCCTTGCTGCAGAAGATGGCTGGACTGTTGTCATACATCACAAAGGAGGGAAAAAGACAACTGATTCTGAAACTGGAATTGCAGTTGGTTCTGTTTCCCAAGCTGCAGTCATGGATAATATGGACAAAAAGAAAAAGAAAGATGTGGGTTTAGATTTCTACCGGTTTCAGAAAAGAGAAGCAAAGAGAAATGGTATGCTCATTGTATCTCTTGTTTTCTTGATACTCCCTTGCTCCATTTTCATTCCAATTTTCATCTACTTCCTATCCTTGGTCATTTTTTAAATATAAGGGGAAGAGAAAGATTCTCAAATGTTACATCTCATTATAAAACTTATGGGTGAACAAGTATACATTATTTCTTATCTGACCTCGCCCCGTTGAAAACTATCTGGGATGAAGAGGGTTATCCTTTTCAAAGTGTTAATTGGCCTATTATAGTTAGGGTGTCTTTGGTATGAAGGAAAATGTTTTCGACTTCCAAGTAAGTTTCTTAATTATTTTCTCGTGTTTGGTAAATAAGCAAAAAATATTGTCCCAAAAATATTCGTATATAATCTAGTCAAACACTATTCTGGTTGCATGCGCATCTAGGGGTGTGGAGGTGGTTGGGATGGGGGCTATGGGGTTAGGAGTTGGGTGGGGTGGGGTGTGTTGGAGAGTATTGGTGTGGAAATACCACGTATGAAACTTATTTTCCCTACTTTCACTAGGGAGGTCATTATCCTCATTTTTAAGGACTTGTTTTCCTAGAGAAACTGTTCTCCAAAAATTCGACCAACTAAACATGTGAAAAGTGGAAAACATTTTCTTCCATATGAAACACAAACTATGTTGTTTATTATTTCATTCTTGGAAGAGAAGTATGGTTTTAGTAATTTGATCTGCATGTGCATTTGCACTGTTTCCACAAATGCCTCATTCTGTATCGTTGAATGAATTATTTTATATCTACATAAGTGAAAAAGGGGAGCTTCATCTTTATCAATATATAGAATGCTTCAGCAATGCTTGTCATGGCATATCTGAGACAATCTCTGGGAGTACATCAAATTGGGACTTGAAGCCACCTAAGAAAAGCCTTGGATTTGATTTTGTGTCAAAGAGTTATATCTTTATATATGCTTGTTCTTGAAATCTTTTCTTTTTAAGGTTGAGTGGAATCGGTCTTAATCTTCCATCAAGACTCTTCTTGTCTTACATCCATATATCTGCGATCTGAAACCTACTGGTAGATCTGAAAATTGGCACAATCTCTCTCCTTTCTGAAGCCCCAACTTACTCTTTTTCCTCCACACACCCAATAGTCTGAAGTTTCTTGTCCCCTTCTTTGTTTTCCATGTTTTCTGGTTCACTCTCTTCTCATCGTCATTGTCTTATCCCCCAAATATTAAAACCTTTTTTTCTGGTTGAGAATTGATACTGGGGCTGGCAACTTTGTTTTAGGGAAGCAATCATCATCTTTTGCTTTAAGGTTAGGATGAGAAATAAGATTTTGGATCCATAGAAGTGGGAGAACTGAGAATTGGCCATTAAACCTATCCCAGTTGCCCTTTTCCCTCTTTCTTTATTTTGTGTTGGCAAAAGATGTTAGATTACTCCTTCAACTCTTGAACTATCTTCATACATAGTTTCTTTTTTGTTTCCCTTACTTTTCCGGCCAAATGTTCATCTTAGTGTGGAATAAGGACTACGTACAAGCTGAAGCTAGTTTGTAATAAAAATTTTTAATAACTAATAGGAGAAACAAGAATAATTGGTGTAGAGAAGCTGGTTTTGTACAAAGTTAAAAAAAGACAATCAGAATTACTACTTCCTATTATGTGAAACTGGTTGTCAAGTGGTTGATGGGGTTGCGTAGAGGGGGAAAGCGCAAAGGTGCATCTTGGTGTACGGTCTGCAGGTAGCTATTAGGTCTTTTTTACAAGTCACGAGTTTGGAAGAAAATAGATGTTGATGTTGCTTGAATTGTGTTAAATAATTTACTCCCAGTTGTATATTTGTGTAAAATTTCCATCAATAATCCATGTTAGCTTAGATTCTCCTAAAAGTCTCTGCATTGACAGTTTTGTAGCATCAGAGCAGGCCATTCACTTTGTGCAATTGATTTTTTCTTGTTTTTCTACTAGCAACTGAATCTCAATATGCCTGCTTGCTTGTTATTACTCTCAGATGACCGCTAACATGTTTGTTATATGCAGAGATCATGGTGCTGCAGAGCAAATTCGAGCAGGACAAGAGAGGGATACAGCAGTTGAGAGCTGCAAGAAAATTTTGACCTTACTAAACAAATACTATAATTTTTCTGGAAGGGAGTTGTTATAAGCTAGAAAAGAGAGGGACGGAAGGTTTAGGAAAAAGGGGTTCCAATGAAAACCACATAACCTTAACTTGAGAACATATTCATTTATTATGGTTTAGTTTCCGAGTGCATCAATTATTTTATCAGGTAACTACATCCATCAAGATGTAAGCAAAAATGCACATGAATGTTATCATAGAGGCGAGTGACTTGGCGATTAATATGATACAGACTCTAGATGCCATCGAGTCTACTTGCCATATTTTGATGGATATTGAAATATTTGTAGATTTATTAACTGAAAATGTATGCTTTTTCTTGTTAATGGTGGAAGCTGTCAAATGTTATGTAAATCGTTTTCTTCCCTTATATCCTATTTTCAAGCTAAAGCTTGCATTGATTCTAAGGAATGTTTTCATTCATATTTCTTTTTGCAGTTCACATGACAGATAATTTCAATAAAAATAGTCTTTATGTTTTAATCAAAGAGATAAATTCAATCCTGCTATTTTTTTTGGAGGCGTATAAATTCAACAAAACTTAAAAGACAAATTTGTTAGAAAAAAATTAAAAGAAGTCTGTTTATTCTTTCTCCTCACAAAACCGAAGCAGGTACCACCGCCGTCCTCAGCCGTTCTCCGCCTCTGTAATCTGATTTTTCTTGATAATTGGTATACCAGTTGATAATGATGTTGTGGGTTTCTCCTTTTTTCTGCTAATTATTGGGTATAAATTGACAGAGAAAAGAAGGGTAGAGGAGGATGGGAGCTGAGGATTCACTGGAAAAGCTAAACAAAAAGAAGAAATCAAAAAAGAATAAAGAGGGTAGCGCTATCTTCCTCCAAAAAGAAGGTATGATTGCCTTAAAGTTTCCATCTTTCATTGATTTTATGATGAATGAATGAATGTGCATATAGAACATACTCCAACTAATTTGAGATTTCACTTGATATGTTTTTGTTTTGTTGTTGTGACTTCAAAGTAAAATAAACAATCTTCTCCTGAATTTTTTTTTACTATCTTTTGAATGTTTGATTAAAATATTTACATTCTGAGCTACTTTAGTTTTCAAGCTTCCTGGGCATAATTTATGGATGACTCAAACAGTTAGGCTTCTAAATTGATTTGCATTTTGCTCTTCTCTTTGACGAACTACTTGATTACTTTCATCTTTAGGTGTTCTTGAGGAGTGAGTCCATTTTCGCTAAGCTTAAATATATATATATCAGTGTTTGTATCGGAAATCGGGTTGTTTCATTATACATCTAAATATGGATGGTAAACATAAAGATTTTCAAGGACAAAATTAAAGACCACCCAAAATAGGAGCAATCCGAGCAAAATCTTCAAACATTCTATCCAAAAGTAAATTCATATTAAACTCCATTGATCTCTATGTTAATATGGTAAATCAATTACTTCGCTTTAACTACTCTATGCTCCGAGTATGATGGATTTGATTGTATAATTATCTTCGTATATTAAAATCATCCTATCTTTTTCGTCTTATTTTACTGCATGCGAGAGTTTAATAAACTAAAAACTGACATGTAAGAGGGTGTTTGACTAAGACTACTTATCAGAACATTTAACTTATTTACTCGTTTGGCAAACATCCAAAGTACTTATAAACCAATATGAGTCTGGTCTTGTGAGTGATATCTTCAAGCAATGCACCTTTTATATAAAGAATGTCAACTCTGTTATGTTTTTGGTTAGGTATTAGATTTTTCTTTTTTACTCTTCATTTCAACTTAATTTCTTTTTGATTCACAGGTATGTTCTAAAGAGTTCGTTGCACGTGTGTTAGAATAAATTGAAGTGAGAAATGGAGTGTGTTGTTCAAGGAATTATTGAGACTCAATAAGTTCCTGGAGCAATGAAAAAACCTTCCCCTATCTCTCTCTTTTTCTTCTTTAATAATTAGTAAGTTGTGCTACTTGTAAAAACTGGCCCTGCTATATTATGGCATTTACTGAAACCATTTTTTGCAACTGACTATTGAAAAGATACTGACAGTGCTAATCATACCTGCAGCATGTTGAAGTCCTAGAAATTCTTCAAGGGCTTTGTGGTGTGCATAAACAAGGCTTAAGGATCCATGAATTGTGCCTTAAAACTGTTCCAAACCTAGGTAAGTGAGATTTCTCGTTGAACTATTAGGTACTAAGAACTAACTCAATGGTCATGTATGTACTGATGTGATTGAGGATAATGTTTGCAATCATCAATGCATTCGTAGGGAGGTTTTCTCACCTTAGAGTTTTGACATAACTGTCATTTTTTTTCTCTATGGTCCATCTTATTCTAGTTGTATTGCGGTGCTGAATGTCAATTATTGAATGAAATTAGGATTTGTCGATGATACACTTGTGATTCTTTGAAATGTTGACGAGTGTAACACCGGAGTATAAAACAATCCTAGTTTTTTGTTAAAGGTAGTATGGCAGATGTTGATCCCACTAGCATCAAGTTTCTACAGGAGGAATGTTTATGGCTAAAATAAAATATAATAAGAATTTTTATGACATTAATAATGGTGAAAGAGTATCCATCCGTTCATTAAATGTGTTGAATCCAGATTGTTTTTTTTTTCAAATCAGGACGGGTCGAATCTAGACTTCACTTATGATTAATCTATGGTGTTCATTGTCCGCCAATTTAATATTTATCTCAAACTTATAAGTGCCTCTCTGTATTACACTCAACATTTATAACCTTAACTAGAAGTATTCCTCTCGCTTATAGTAATATCTAAGGAATCATAAAACCTTAAATTCAGAGCACCTTCATCTAATCACCTTCAAAGTATCAGGCATCTATCTCGATTACATCGAACTACTATAACCTTCTTGGCTAAGTTTATCTCTCTTTACTATACAACTAGTCAAGGTATTATTGTGCCTTAAATATGGTAGATGGTTGATTAATTAAACCTTAGATCCCACAAATAGATATTGACCTTCACAGTTATCTACACATGATCACAATTCACATATTTGTTTAAGACTAATTTCTCCTCTTGGTTAGACAAGAATAAAAAACAAATTATGATCACTCAAATGTAATTGGTAAAATAATGTCAAAATCATTTATGCCTTCTCCCAATTTTTTCCTTTACCCCTTTCCTGCTTGTTTTGTCTGTGGGCTATTTTAACCATGTGGTCTGTTTCTTACCATTCTCAGGCTTAGTAGCATCAGAAATACGCTCGTATGTGATCTTGAGGAGCCGGAACCCACATGGTAAGAGATCTTGTTCATTGTGTGCCTATCTCTGAGGACACGTGAAGCCTAACTTTTTTTATGTGATTAACTATAGGACTGTTAGGCATGTTGGTGGTCCGATGAGAGGTGCTGGTGCTGAACAAATCTCATTCTTGGTGAGACCAATGCAAGAAAGCAAAATAACCAAGAATGCACTAATCTTGTTTAATAAAATTGGCTACAAGCTAGACCATGAGCATCTGAGAGTCAGTTTTGCATTTCATTTCCAAAGAGATGCCCGGATAACTGTAACAGTTTCATCCATCAATAAGATATTGAAACTTCATGCTATCGATGATGCAATGCCTGTGACTCCAGGAATACAGCTAGTTGAAGTGACCGCACCAGCTTCATCTAAAAATTACAATGAAGTTGCTGCGTCTGTATCGTCCTTTTGTGAATATCTTGCACCGTAAGCATCTTTATATTGGTTTGTTGTCCATAATAATTGGCTAGTTGTACCTGGTATTATATATTTATCACTTTTTTCTATGATCATATGGTGAACATAAAAATGGTTTTTATTGTTTTCAGGCTCCTTCATTTGTCAAAACCTGATGTCTCAACAAGGGTTGTTCCTACTGCAGCTGCAGCTGCTGCATCTCTCATGTCGGATGGTTTAGACACCAAGTGACAGAAATGTAGTTTTACTCAGTGCCATATTTCTGTCTCACATTTTTGTTGCAATTATCATAGCTAAAAAAGGAGACGTATTTCACTATGCTCCTTCCAAAAACTTCAATGTTTCTCCTTCTGTAATTGACATTAAATATCTCCTTATCATCAATACACAACAGTGTTTATGCATAGAATAGAGTTATAATACCTTTTTGTATTGAAATTGCACAAAAACAACAACGAAGTTTGTTATCTCAATGACTGCTGAAAGGCTGGTCACTAGTGCTGGAGGACTCTTGCTCTCTTTGATCTATAATCGTTTTTCCTTTAGGTATTTGATCCTTTTCTTGTTGATGTGTTATGCTCAAAGCACATGAAATGTTTAAATGTTCTTGGTCTGTGATTATTACAGTAAGCTATCAGTTTCAAACATTGTATGTGTAATTTTTGAAGATTTAGGAATGTGTATATTCGCATTTAAGGCGGAAGTGGATTCCAAACATTGTTATCACAAAAATATTTTAAACATTCAAGTGATTAAACAACTGATTAAAATATTTCACCAAAACTGTACTTAATCATTCAAAAGTATCCTACAAGAAAATAAATGCAAAGAATTCTATCAAAAAGAAGAGATTTTTGAGAAAAATTATGCTTGATGAGAAGTGTGAACTTTGATTAAAATTGTAGAATGAAAGATTTCTACCTGAAGCTTACTTTTCATTTTAAAAGTTTTTTGTTTTGTTTGTCAAAATCTCATACCTTTCAAATGGTAATATTCATGCACATGGAAAGAGCGAATTTAGGAATGCCCATTTGTAACACCCTAGAAATATTTTGAACTAAGACTCGAATCATCCATCGTTGTGAGTAGGATTTTACTGAGGAATTTAAAATGTCTTAAGTGTTAAGGTCACTATATGTAGCACCTTGAGTTCCAAGACGAAACCAAAGAGAGTTCATTCAAGTCATTCCTAAGTTCCTTTAAATTTTGGGTTAACTTCAAACGACCATAATTTTCAGTACATGATGAGTTAGGTGGCTTATAAGATATCAAATGAAATCTCTTTGAATTATCTTTCCAACACCAACGTGTTTGCTAAGTTTCGAGTTTGGATGAGTGAGATATACCCTTTTGAAGTCGGGCTGTCTAGTTAAGGAAAGTTACCCGAAAATAGTGAGGGGTCTTTTCCTTACCCAATCAGATTTAATTCGTTTATAGTAAGGTTTTAGGGGTATAAATTGATTAGGTTCAGTTTTGTAATCCTAATCTACACTTAGGATTTTAGTTGAGAGTTCAAGAAGAGAAAAAAAAGATAAAAGAGGAGAAAAGAAGAGAGGTTCAAGGCGTTTGTCGAGATTCTTGAGTTTCGTTGCGGATAATCACCAAGGGTTTGATCCCTAAGAGGTACATAAGTTTCCATAGTATTGGGTTCGTTCACCCACATGACAATCATGAGTTTCTTTTACGAATTTCATCCATAAGTTGAGTATACTGAGTTCTTGATAAGTGTTCTTGAAGTTTCTTTCTAAATCTTGTTTTGTTGTGATTTTGATGGATTCTTGAGATGAATGTGAGTGTTTTGAGGGCTGTATTGAGTATATTAGAGTGTACTTATGTTGAGTAATCGATCCTAAGTGATTGGGGAAGAAACCATTCGATTCTAGGAAAATTGGGGTAACAAAACGAGGAAGGAAAAAGTCGAACATAAATTAGCACGCAAGTCCGTATCACGGACTTGCTCCCCCAGTGAACAAAATACATCTCCGCATCGCGGAGAGAACGCGGACTCCACTATTTCAAAAATTATTTCACGACCAATTATTATAATGCATCTCCGCGTCGCAGACTTTCTCCTCAGACAGTGTTTTACAACTGTTTCTCGTGATTAACTATCTAAAACACTTTTAATCATCAAGATATCTTTCCTGTCATAAATCATAACCTTGAATTTATAATTCAAATTCAAGTTAGAGTTAAGAGTTAAGTCTTGAGAGCTCTTACGAACATTTGGAGAAAGTCCCTTTGAGTCTTTTGAGGAGTCTTCTATAATTTCTAATAACTTTTTTCAAGACTCAAGCAAGTGAGTATGAGAATGAGGAGAATGTACTCATGAGTCTATATTATCATCACGAGTCCATAATTCAAATTCAAGAGAGAGTTAAAGAGTAGAGTTCAAGAAAATATTTGAGTTAAATTGTGAATCCTTTGAGATCAACTATCGATTTGAGCTAAGTTTTGAGGAAGTAAGTATGAGAATGAGAAGATTCATATACCTGAGTTCCATATTATTATGTAGACCTTTAAGTCGAGTCGTTCATGTGCATAAATTCTATATGAACTCCATAAGTTGAGTATCTTTGAGAGGAGTAGTATCCTCAAGTTCTAAGTCTTGAGTATTGAGTTCCTAACCCTTTTGAGATTTTATTCCTAATCATGGGAATATTACATGTTACCCATGAAGTCCTTGAGTTGAGTTGTTCATGCCTATAATTTCGCATGAACCTTATGAGTTGAACATTCTCGAGATGAGTAGTATCATGAAGTCCATGAGTTGAGTTGTTCATGTCCATAATTCCGAATGAAGCCTCTGAGTTGAGTATTCATCAATTGAGTAGTATCATTGAAGTTCTTGAGTTCTGATTTATTGAGTTTCGAGTATTGAGTTCTATGTATGGTTATTGAAAACCTTGAATTGAATCATTCAAGTCCACAATTCGGCATGAACCTTATTTTGATAAGTCTTTTACAAATTTTTCTAAACTTGTTTTAAGACTTGAGTTCTTGAGTATGAGAAGAGTTAAGCTTCATTTTTCAAAATGAATATATGAGAACTAAGTATTTCCAAGAGTAAATGTTTTCACATTTAAAAGAGGAGGAAACTGAGATTTCCCAAAAGAGTTTAAGAGGAGTTTTTGAGCACTATCTCTTTTCAGAGAAATATTTTGAGTAATAATCTCAAACGAGAGGAAGAGTTATGTATTTAAACATATGAGCTAAGTATATTTTAGGAGTAGTATTGAACACCGATATGGGGGAGAGTTCTGATAACTCACAGCCCCCATAAACCATGTAGCCAACGTGGGTAGAAAGGGTCATACTTTTTAGATGATTCGTTAATGCTTTTTAGAATAGACTAGTGGATCCACTTAGTGAGTAGGTCTTATACCCTGTCAAAGTATAGGACAATTCTGGCAGCGTGGGTGAGACGTTGTATCATCATATAGCTCATAGTGATGGTTGTCGGTTAGAGAATCTCCCAAAAATTTATTTTGTATTTTTATATACAAACTAAGTTATTATTGTATTCTTCAGTACAATAAGTTGCTATATACTATTTTAAAAGCTTTCATACATTGCATCTTTTATTGTTGCTTTATCTTGAATTGAGTATCCAGAGTTGAGTATTCAGAGTTGAGTCTCTTATTATTGAGTTAAGCCCTATTTCATTGAGTTGAGTTGAGCTATGTTTCACTAAGTTGAATATCTTATTATTGAATTGAGCCCTATATTCTCTTAGTTGAGTTGAACTATGTTTCTTTGAGTTGAGGTGAGTTAAGTGAGTTGAGATGAGGTAAGTATGTTTCTTTTCCATCAGTTCAAGCTTATGTTAATTCTTTAGAATTCCCTTTACATGCTCGTACATTCCATGTACTGATGCAATTTGGCCTGCATCATCTTATGATGCAGATATATGTATTTAGGGTCATCAACAGAAGATTCGTTGATACCGCTTGCAGTTCAAGTTAGCTATGGTGAGCCTCATTGCTTTCAGAGGATTCCATTTACTTTTCAGTTTTGTCAGGATGTTTTGGGTCTTGTCCTGACTTCCATCCTTGTCATTTAGAGGCTTCATAGATAGACAGTAGAGTTTGAGAAGTCTATTCATTTATTTTGTTAAATGTTTTAAAGACTTGAGTTGCCTATTTTGGCTAGTTGAATATTCGATTATATTCAAAGTTAATCATTTGAGTTAAAGCTTTGTATCTGAATTCTATGAATTTTATCCAGTTTTAAGCTTTGTATGCTTGGGTTAGTTTTCCGCTCGTAGTCAACCAGGATGAGGGTTCGCTTAGGGACCAAAAATGGTTCTCGAGTGCCGGCCATGTCCAGGGTTTAGGCTCGGATCATGACACCATCACAAAGTTTCATCAGAAAAATTTACTAAATATGTACATATAGTGAGAAGTTAAAACAGCTATAAGAGATATATAATGTAAAATGGATCCTTTTAAACTAAAGTTGTGCATAGTCAAATTGGTTTAGCACGGAAATTTTACATGTTAGATTGTGTTTGAACTTACCTAGCCTCATTTTGATACATTTTTTAATGAAATTTAATGAATAAAAGTTGTTTTCTTTGTTTAAAAAAATCTTTGATATTATTTTTAATGAAGTTATTTTGAATACATTTTAAAAAAAAAACCATCAAGAAAAAGTTATAAAAAATGTAATTTAATTTTGTTAAAAAAGAATAGTACAATAAGTGAATTATGTTTTATTTATATTTTATTATTTTTACTATCATGTTACATTATTTAGTTATCATTTCTTATTTTAAAAGGTGGCACTGTTAGCGAAATATTTTTTGTATGCCAATGTAACACCCCAGAAATTTTTTGAGCTAAGACTCGAACCGTTCTTCATAGTGAGTGAATTTTTTTGCAAGGAATTTAAAATTTCTTGAGTATTAAGGTCACTAGATGTAGCACCTTGAGTTACAAGAAGAATTAGAGAGAATTCATCGAAGTCATTCCTAAGTCCTTTAAGTTTTGGTTCAACTTATGACGATCAGAACTCTCAGTAAAGGATGAGTTAGGTGGGCTACATAGTATCCAATGGAAGTTCTTTGAATTATTTTTCCAACGCCACTGAGTTTACTAAGTTTCGAGTTCGGATGAGTGAGATATGCCCTTTTGAAGTCAGGCTGTCCAGTTAAGGAAAGTTACCCAAAAATAGTAAGAGGTATTTTGGTCTTTTCTTTACCCAATCAGATTTAATTAGTTTTTAGTAATGTTTTAGGGGTCTAATCCTATTAGGTTCAGTTTTATAATCCTAATATACGCCTAGGGTTTTAGTTGAGAGTTCAAGAAGAGAAAAGAATAGAAAAGAGAAGAAAAGAGGAGAGGGTCAAGCATTCGTCGAGATTCTTGTGTGTTGTGTCGGATTTTCGCCATGGGTTTAATCCCTAAGAGGTATGTAAGCTTCCATAGTGTTGAGTTAGTTCACCCACACACAAATCATGTTATTTTCAGCGAAATTTCATTCTTGAAGTTAAAAGATTAGAGTTCTTGATGAGTTCTTGAAAGGTGTTCTTGAAGTTCATTCTAAATCTTGTTGTGTTGGGGTTTTGATGATTTATTGAGATGAAATTTAGTTATTTGAGTATATTAGAGTGTAATTATGCTAAGTAATCGAATCCAAGTGATTGGGGAGGAAGCCGTTCGATTCTAGGAGAGTTAGGGTGAGAAAACGAGCAAAGAAAGTCGTCGAAGTTTTCTGGGTTGGGGCCTGGCGTGTCACGCCAGCCAAAGCGCCTCAACCAATTCTCTGAACTTTAGGGGCTGGCGCCCCGCACCACTCAGAGAGCCAGGGTCGCCTGCCCCCACCCGTTCTTCATCGTTTCATCCGTTTGAGTTCTTTCAAAGGACACCTTTACTCCCCTTTGATTCTAAACACTCTAAACTACTTCTAAACACCTAGGAATCATTCATAACATGATCATAACCTTGAATTCATAATTCAAATTTAAGGTAGAGTTAAGAGTTAAGTTTTGAGAATTCTTTCGAACATTCTAAGACCCTATGAGTTCTTTTGAGGAGTCTTCTACAACTTCTAGCAACTTGTTTCAAGACTCGAGCAGGTGAGTATGAGGATGAGGAGAATGTATTCATGAGTCTACTTTGTCATCATGAGATCCTTCATATCATGAACCATAACTCTTGAATTCATAATTCACATTCAAGAGACAGTTAAGAGTAGCTAGAGTTCAAGAAAGCCTTTGAGTTGAATTGTGAATCCTTTGAGATCCATCATCAATTTGAGTTAAATTTTGAGGAAGTAAGTAAGAGAAAGAGAAGAGTTGTATACATGAGTTCCATGTAGTTTGTAGACCTTTGAGTCGAGTCGTTCATGCCCATAAATTCTGCATGGACTCTATAAATTGAGTATCATTGAGAGGAGTAGTATCTTCAAGTTCTAAGTCTTGAGTATTAAGTTCCTAACCCCCTTTGAGATTATATTTCTAATCATGAGACTATTACATGTTACCCATGAAGTCCTTGAGTTGAATTGTTCATGCCCATAATTTCGCATGAACCCTATAAGTCGAACAGTCTTGAAATGAGAAATATCTTTGAGTCCTTGAGTTGAGTAGTTCATGCTCATAATTCCGCATAAACCCTCTGAGTTGATCATTCTTGAAAGGAGTAGTATTATTGAAGTTCTTGAGTTCCAAGTATTGAGTTCTATCTATGGTTAATGAAAACCTTGCATTGAGTCGTTTACGTCCATAATTCGACATGAACCATAATTTAAGAAGTCTTTTACAAATGTTTTAACTTTGTTTTAAGACTTAAGCTTTGAAGTTGAGTAACGAGTAAGAGTAAAGTTCATTTTCTTTAAAATGATATATGGGAACTAAGTATTCCCAAGAGTAAATGTTTTCACATTCAAGATGAGATGAAACTGAGATTTTCGAAAGAGTTTTGAGCAAGAAAGGGAACATCGATTCCAAGAGAGGTTTTAAGCTAAGTTTTGAATAATTATCTCAAACCAAAGAAAGAGTTTTGTTTTTACAAACATATGAGCTAAAGTATATTTTTGGAGTAGTATTGAGCACCAATATGGGGATGAGCTTGAGTTGAGATAACTCACGTCTCCATAAGCCATGTAGCCATCATGGGTAGTAAATGATCATACTTTTTGGATGAATCCTTAAGATGCTTTTAGCATAGACTAGTGGATCCACTAAGTTAAGCGTTCTATATGACGGCAAAGTATAGGACAGTTCTGGCTGCGTGGGCAAGACTCTTTATCACCACTTGGCTCATAGTGGTGGTTGTCGGTTAGAGAAACTCCCACAGAAACTATATTACTTTATTATATAAGTAAAGTATAGTTTGTTATTGCATTTTCTTTAACGAACTAAGTTGTTTTTACTGTTTTATAAAGCTTTCCATATATTACATATTTATTGTTGCTTTATATTGAGTTGAGTACCCAGAGTCGAATATCATATCTTTGAGTTGAGTATCTAATCTCCGAGTAGTTTTGAATATCCTTGAGTATTCCTTAAGTTGAGTAAGTTTGAGAAGAGGTAAGTATGTTTCCTTTTTATCCAGTTTGAAGCTTATGTTTATGTTTTAGAATTCCCCTTACATGCTCGTACAATCCACGTACTGAGCCATTTGGCCTGCATTTTTTCATGATACAGACACAGGTATTCGGGATCATTAATGGGAGATTCGTTGATACATCCGGGAGTTTGAGAGTTAGCTCTGGTAAGCCTCCTTATTTTCGAAGGATTTCATTTACTTTTCAGTTTAATTAGGATGTCATAGGTCTTGTCCCTACTTCTATCTTCATCAGTTAGAGGTTTCATAGATAGTCAGTATAGTTGAGAAGAAGTTTGTATTATTCATTTATTTTTTTAAATGTTTTAAAGACTTAAGTTGCCTATTTTATGGCAAGTTAAATATATTATTTTTATTCTAAGTTGTTCATTTGAGTTAAAGTTTTGAAAAGTTGAGTTTATTGAATTTATTCAGTTTTAAGCTATGCTTAAGTTAGTCTTCCGCTTGTAGTCAGCCAGGATGAGGGTTCACTTGGTGACCAGCAATGGTTTTTGAGTGCCGACCATGTCCAGGGTGTAGACTCGGGTCGTGACAAACTTTGTATCAGATCATAGAGTTCAAGTGTCCTAGGGTGTCTATGAAGTCGTGTTAGTAAGATCTTGTTTATGGTTGTGAGGGTCCCACTTCTATAAACGAGGGAATACAAACATTTAAGAAAAGTTTCCCTTCCTTCATACTCTTAATCGTGCAATAGAGCTATGTCATAGAGATTTTATTCTTACTCGTACACTTCTCAGAATCATTCTACTACCCATCATACTAGAGGTGGTTGAAAAGAAAAGTCAATCCCTTATCGATGAGTTGCTCTTAGCAAAAGTCTTGGGGAAGTCAAGAGACCTCAGAGGGGCTTGAGAAGAGCCCAAGAGTGAGTTAAGTGTTGAGTTTTAGAGGAATGCACTCATATTCATGTGAATCGTGCGTTTGAGCTTAAAACGAATTGTACTCTTTTCCCTAAGCCTTGTTTCAATTGAGATCCTTATGAGGAGGTATGTTTAGAACTTTGGTAGTATTCTCATCCAAAAAGCTAGCATGAGTTATGAGATCATGAGCAGTAGTAGTGAAAGAGCCCAGAGTTAAAGGAAAGTATGTAGAGGTTTAGTAATCTAAGTAAGGGAGATGGTGTTTTGACAAGCTATGTTACTATAGTAAAGTACCTAGGAAGTTATTAATGAGGAGTTTTCGCTTATGGGTAGACGAAGAAGTGATGAGTTGTGAAGATTTCATCATAGGAGGTAGAGTGTGTGTAGCTAGAAAGGAGTTTGTGATGAAGTGTCATTGTGTAGGTAATGACCAGGTGTAAGTGTTGAATAGAAAAGCATGAGTATTCATGAGGTGATAGATCTAAGCTAGGCTTATGATTTTGAGGGAGAGCCCATAATATTCAAAGTGTTATAGAAGTAATTAGGCATTGATGTATAGTGAATGAGAGAATAGTACTCAAGTTGTGAAGGGAAATGTGACAGTAAATTGTAAGTATTGATACTAAGAGGTGAGGGTTGGCTATTTGTCATAAGGTCCTAGTGGACGAGTGTTTCTGAATTTGTATCTAGTAGTTGTAAGTTAGTATAGTAAGCAAGCAATCATATTTATATTCAGGTTTAGTCATAAATATTAAGCTTGAATTCGAGTGAGTGTCATGATCAAAAGAATGGCAACATTAGGATGATGATGTTAGTTATGATATTTAATCTAGAAGACTTGACATAGAGTAGGTGAGGAATTGAGATGATTAGCTGCAATAGATATGAGTGGTACAAGTGAGAGACCCTAACGTTTAGATAAGGGCAGTGAAGTGTGGCTAAGTCACAAGAGTAACAAGAGCATTAAGAGGTATGCTGAGATAGTATGTTACCAGATGAGGTTCCAATTAAGTTATGATTTCCCATGTCTGCCTAGATAGCATAATTGAGTTGTTAATGTGGAATAGGTCCATAGATTTCAAGTGTTAGCTTTAGACCTAAGGGGGAGATGATTAGAGGAGAAATCAAGTCAAGTGTTGATAATTTCTTAAGAAGCTGATTAGTAGGAGTCCATGGAGTTGTTAGAGTACTAAGCTCGAATGTGGTGTTGTTAAATATTTGGTGGTTCTTGATATGTGCCCAATATGGTGGTAGAGAGTAATAATTTTGGGATGAGATTTCCTATAGAGAGTTATATAATTCGAACTTCAGGATTTGGGTTAAATTTGAATATAGTAAGAGAATACCATTAGACTCAGAGCTTAGTAAGAGTAACCCCATTCTCTACGTAGTCCAGTCGTCATTCGAGGATGAATAATCCCAAGGGGGAGATATTGTAACACCCCAGAAAATTTTCAAGCTAAGACTCGAACCGTTCTTCGTACTGAGTAAGATTTTTGCAAGGAATTTAAAATTTCTTGAGTATTAATGTCACTAGATGTAGCACCTTAAGTTCTAAGAAGAATTAGAGAGAATTTATTGAAGTCATTCCTAAGTTCCTTTAAGTTTTGGTTCAACTTAGACGATCATAACTCTCATTAAAGGATGAGTTAGGTGGGCTACAAGGTATCCAATGAAATTTCTTTGAATTATCTTTCCAACGCCGCTGAGTTTACTAGGTTTTGAGTTCGGATGAATGAGATATGCCCTATTGAAGTAAGGTTGTCCAGTTAAGGAAAGTTACCCAAAAATAGTAAGGGGTATTTTGGTCATTTCCTTACCCAATCAGATTTAATTCATTTTAGTAATGATTTAGGGGTCTAATACTACTAGGTTCAGTTTTATAATCCTAATATATGCCTAGGGTTTAAGTTAAGAGTTCAAGAAGAGAAAAGAAGAGAAATGAGGATAAAAGAGGAGAAGGTCAAGCGTTCCTCGAGATTCTTGTGTGTTGTTGCGGATTTTCGCCATGGGTTTAATGCCTAAGAGGTATGTAAGCTTCCATAGTGTTGGCTAGTTCAGCCACACGCCAATCATGTTATTTTCAGCGAAATTTCATTCTTGAAGTTGAAAGATTAGAGTTCTTGATGAGTTCTTGATAGGTGTTCTTGAAGTTCATTCTAAATCTTGTTGTGTTGGGATTTTGATGATTTCTTGAGATGAAATTTAGTTATTTGAGTGTTGTTTTGAGTATATTAGAGTTTAATTATGTTAAGTAATCGAATCCAAGTGATTGGGGAAGAAACTGTTCTATTCTAGGAGAGTTAGGGTGAGAAAATGAGCAAAGAAAGTCGTCTAAGTTTTCTGGGCTGGGGCCTGGCGTGTCGTGCAATCCAGAGCGCCCCAACCACTTCTCTGAACTTTAGGGGCTGGCACCCCGCGCCACTCAGAGCGCCAGGGTCGCCTGCCCCTACCCGTTCTTCATCGTTTCGTTCGTTTGAGTTCTTTCAAAGGATACCTTTACTCCTATTTGATTCTAAACACTCTAAACTACTTCTAAACACCTAGTAATATTCATAACATGATCATAACCTTGAATTCATAATTCAAATTTAAGTTAGAGTTAAGAGTTAAGTTTTGAGAATTCTTTCGAACATTCTAAGAAAGTCCCTTTGAGTTCTTTTGAGGAGTCTTCTACAACTTCTAGTAACTTATTTCAAGACTCGAGCAAGTGAGTATGAGGATGAGGATGAGGATAATGTATTCATGAGTCTACTTTGTCATCATGAGATTCTTCATATCAGGAACCATAACTGTTGAATCATAATTCACATTCAAGAAAGAGTTAAGAGTAGAGTTCAAGAAAGCCTTTGAGTTGAATTGTGAATCCTTTGAGATCCATCATCAATTTGAGTTAAGTTTTGAGGAAGTAAGTAAGAGAAAGAGAAGAGTCGTATACATGAGTTCCATGTAGTTTGTAGACCTTCGAGTCGAGTCGCTCTTGCCCATAAATTCTGTATGGAGAGTGTAGTATCAGTATGAAAACAACAGGTACCGAATAAGCATCATAGCCTGACTGAGTTTTGAAAGTAAATACAATAATGAAAAGAGAAAAAACAAAGCAACTAGAGGTCATAGAACGAAATAGAAACAAAAAACCTATCTACAAAGCACACAAGTCTAGGAAAGGACAACGATAAAATAAATAGGCAAATATAACCTAACTAGACTAACATAAGCCTAGAACGTATACACTCTTGCACAAATGAAAGTAAATAACCCAAATAGACCCCCATAAGTCTGATGAGTACATAAAAAAACTAAGGAACTACTAGATAAGTTTAAGAGTATAAGGAACTACCACAACCATCTACTGACTCGAACTGCAGTAAAGGCACCCCATGAATCCAATAGAGTCACCAAGTCAAGACTCGAATCCGAGTAATAGAAGTTATGCCTGGAATTTAACAAAGACTAATGGATATGTGTCAGGGCCTCGAATCATGACTTAAAAAGGTACGCCACACCTCGACTACTGGCTAAAATAAGATACATTAGGGCCTCGATATGTGGCTAAAAGAAGATATGCTAGGGCCTTTAATCGTGGCTAAATAAGTATACACGTGGGCCTCTAACCCAGGATGAATGTCATAACCCAAAGTACACCTTAGACGTGACATGGCATGAAAGACCCCGATAGGCCCAACACAAGCCACTTAGCGTACATCATACAAGATAATCGAAAAAAGAGTTTTAAAAGTAGCATTTCAAATAAAAGAGTTTGAAAAATGTAGCGGAAGTCTAAACATAAGTCTCAAGGCCATCTATTACATCAAAGGAGTGATTGAGACGTAACTCACACATCACATACAATATTTGAAATGAAAAGACATGAAAGCAATAAAAGAGTCTCGATCCTCGAAATGTGAGAGCTTACCAATCTTCAATGTCTATAAGGGATCACTAGCCACGAGTATGGGAGGTAGGAGCATCGAACCCTACATTAGTGAAACAATGTAGGCAAAAGTATGTGTTAGTACATGGAATGTACCAAGTATTATAGCAATGCATAAGAGTCGTGAAATCATGCTAAAAGGAATTTATATAAAATGCAATGACCAAGCTAAATCATAAAACAACATGTTAGAAAACACAAGTCATAACCATGGCCAATGCAAGCTAAACATCTTTAAAACACATTTGATACACATTTAGAAAGTAACCTTAGTTTATTATTATAGGAGATTTAACTTTAACCGACATAGACCATGTGAGATCTAACATGAAATCTGGTGTCTATCCCACATCGAAAAGAGATGTCCTTACTTACCAAGGGAAGAACCATAAACTTCTAGCTTAGGTGGATCCACTAGCAAATGTCTATCTAAGACAAACCTATGGTGGCACATAGTTATGGGACATGGGTAATCGAAGCTTGTCCACTCGGTGCTAAGCATAAATCCCACGAAATAGTTACTAATCTTAACTTGTTTTATTATCCATGGAAGACACAATTATGTAGCCAATCCAAGCTAGAGTTCATTAGAATAACTCCTTAATCTTGATTCAACTTAGGTGAGAAAATTTTTCAACCTTATGAATCCGTTATGTGAGAAAACCCTTTCACATTCATGTTTTGAGTAGTATATTAGAAATACATTCACAACAACAACAGCAACATCGATGCTTTACTCTCAAAGCAATGTTAAATCATTTTCATCAATTTCATAAAGAAACATGCATATCTTAATAAATTCATCTTTCATAATTCAAAAGTTTCATCATATGAACAAAATCTAGGAATCATGGATCATGCATGTGTTCAAGTTAATTCAACTTAAAAACATGTAATTATCTCAATTCGTGCATAATAAAGCAATCAATAAGATGATAATTGAAAAGAACCGTGAGACTAAGTAAACCCAACTTCAATTGGAGATTCTGACTTAAAAATTTGGAGAATTTAGGAACTCTATAGAGGAAAGGACTCCATAGGTGAATACTATCATACCTTGATGTCAAAATCCCACAATCAATGGTGAATTTGGAGACTTGATCTTGAACCCTAGACTTCTTCTTCAAGCTTTAGAGAGAGAAATTTTGGGGAAGAACTTGATCAACTTTTTGGAATTTAGGAGAATGAGTTCAAAGGGGTAATTTGGGGGTTTAAAACATTTATAAAGGGCTTAGGGTAGAAGGAAAAATGACATATTATTGAGTTAAAATAATTAGGGAAAGACCCGAAAACCCCTTTTTAAAATAATTGTTTGACCTCCATCGACGGTTAGACCTAAGGTCAGTAGGTCCTTACACGGACCATACTGGTCTATCGTCGAATTAGTTATTGGGGCCCTAAAATTGACCCATTTTCGACGGATCCAATGTATGATTTGTAGGTCTTCCTACGGTCTGTACATGACTTCTGTCGAACCTAACTTTGACCCTTGTAATTTTAT
The DNA here is from genome assembly GCA_035578085.1 of Solanum pinnatisectum. Classification (NCBI taxonomy): domain Eukaryota; kingdom Viridiplantae; phylum Streptophyta; class Magnoliopsida; order Solanales; family Solanaceae; genus Solanum; species Solanum pinnatisectum. The sequence continues at coordinate 9,678,578 of CM069078.1, read as the reverse complement.
TAAGTCTAGAACTGACCTATGAGACCTACCTACGACTCGTAGATGGGATGACGAACTGTCTTGGTGAGCCCTAAAAAGGTTACTATAACTTGAATTTTAAGAAATATCTTTCCGTAGACACAAACACTAGCTAAAATTTGTATTTTTTTTCCAAAACCGAGGTGTTACAATATCTACAATTTGAATGCAATCACATAAATGCACATGTTAAAGCATATCTAAAACATCATTTCATAAGGCCTATACGAAACTCATACTCAAATGCACATAAACATGGAGAAATCAATGAAGTTAACTCATTTTCTCAAAAATCAAGTTTTCACGAGCATACATGCATGAGGAAATATGAGAAGGAATAATATATAGGGATGGACCATGAGGAACTAAATACCTCAAGCTAGAGTGGGGTCGGAGGAAAAGAGATGAGGGTAACAAAACTTCATATCACCTTGGCCTCCAAAATTTCATGCTCAACTAACTGATTCCTCCAAAGAACTTTCACAGAAGCAACTTCCTTATTTCTCAACTTCTTAACTTGTCGGTCCAAACTTTCAACCGAAACTTTTTCATAAGAAATATTCTTGTTTACTCCCAAAACTTCTAAGAAATATTCTTGTTAAATCCCAAATCATCAGATAAATCAAGTTCATAAGCAACATTTCCAAAATGCTTCAAAATCTTATATGGGCCCGCATAACGGGTACTAAGCTTCCCTTTCTTTCCAAACGTCATCACACCTTTCATGGGTGATATTTTCAAGTAAACCGAATCATGAACATCAAACTCAAGGTCTCTCCTTCTAACATCGGCATAGGACTTTTGTCGACTTTGAGTTGTTTTCAACCTTTCTCTAATAAGCTGAACTTTCTTCATAGCCTCATTTACCAACTCAAGATCTATCAGGGAAACTTCACCAACCTTAAACCAACCTATAGGGTATCTACACCTTCTACCATAAAGAGCCTCAAATGGAGCCATACTAATGCTGGAATGATAGCTATTATTGTAAGCAAACTCAATCAAAGACAACTGATCATCTACCCTCAAAGTCAATCACACAAGCTCTCAATATATCTTCCAAAGTTTGGATAGTACTCTCTGCTTTCCCATCAGTTTGTGAATGAAAAGACGTACTAGGTTTAAAACGAGTACCAAGACCCTTTTAAAAAGATTTCTAAAACTGAGAGGTAAATTGGGTACCATGATCGGAGATAATGGATAGGGGAACTCCATGCAACCTAACCATTTCTCTCAAGTACAACTTAGCATAGTCCTCCACCGAATAAGAAACCTTGATTAGAATGAAATGATTTGATTTTGTCATATGATCCACAATAACCCAAATCAAGTCATGTTTTCGTCGGGTGCGGGGTAAACCAACAATAAAGTCCATATTCAAATCTTTCATTTCTAAGTAGGAATACTTATATCTTGGGATAAAACTTCCAGGTTTTGATGCTCAATTTAACTTGTTGACTATTAGGACATTTAGCCACAAATTCCACAATATCCTTCTTCATCGCATTCACCCGAATACACCTCCCGCACGTCACAGTACATCTTGGTGGCTCTCGGATAAATGGAATATCGAGAACTTATTGGCTTCTAATAAGATCTGCTCCATCAAATCATCACTATTGGGAACACACAAACGACCTTTATATCGAAGTACAACATCTCCCCCTTTAGAAAGCCTCAACGGACTTCTGAAGCACTGCTTTCTTCAATTCAACCAAAGTCGGATCAATACCTTGCTTGGATTTCACATCTGACATAAAAGATGATTCTGAACCATTATGTACTAAAACACCGCCTTTGGTAGAGTCAACCAACCGAACATCCAATCGGGCCAATCTATGAACATCTCTACCATTTCCTTCTTACCATCCTCAATATGTGCAACATTACCTATTGATAATCGACTAAAAGCATATGCGACCATGTTTGCCTTGCCAGGGTGATAGAGGACACTCATGTCATAATCATTTAGTAACTTAAGCCACCTCCTTTAGAAAAGTTTAGATCTTTCTTCTTGAACATATATTAGAAACTTTTTTGGTCGGTAAATACTTAAAAATGAACACCATATAAGTAATGCCTCCGAAGTTTTAAGGGAAAGAGAACTGTTGCTAGTTCCAAATCATAGGTAGGACAATTCTTTAGTGAATATTAAGTTGTCGTGAAGAATAGGAAATAACTTTCTCATTTTGCATAAGAACCCACCCTAGTCCAAATCTTGAAGCATCACAATAAATCACAAATCCATCCAACAGGAGTAGAGGTAATTCTATCTTTCAATTCTTAAAAACTATTCTCACACACTTCAGACCAAATAAACTTAACCTTTGTTTGGGTCAATGCCATCAGTGGAGAGGAAATTGAAGAAAACCCTTCAACTAGCTTTCTATAATAACCAGCGAAACCCAAGAAACTTAGAATATCCGAAAGGGAAAAGAGGTCTAGGCTAAATCTTAACCACATCTGTTTTCTTAGGACCTACCTTAATACCTTTACCGAAAACAATGTGACTAAGAAAAGCCACAGATCTTAACCAAAATTTACATTTGCTAAACTTTGCAAAGAGTTGTTAGTCCTTTAGAATTTTCAACACAATCCTCAATTGATCGATATGCTAATCCTCACTTCATGAGTAAATCAAGATATCGTCGATGAACACAACTACAAATATGTCAAGGTACTGTCTAAAAACCTTATTCATTAATTCCATAAACATGTCCACAGGATTAGTCAGGCCAAAGGACATTACTGAAAACACATAATGACCATACCGAGTTTTAAAAGTTGTTTTCAGAATATCATCTTCTTTCACCCTCAATTGGTGATAACCTGATCGGAGGTCAATCTTAGAAAAAGTAACTTGCTCCTTACAGTTGATCAAACAAATCGTCTATCCTTGGAAGATGATATTTGTTCTTATTGGTAACCTTAATCAATTGCCGGTAGTCAATACACATACGAAGTGAACCATCTTTCTTCGAACAAATAAAACTGGAGCACCCCATAGAGAGATACTGGTTGGATGAAACCCTTATCCAGCAAATCTTTCAATTGCTTTTTTAACTCCTTAAGTTCTGTCGGGGCCATATGATAAGGAGGAATAGAGATAGGTTGTGTATCAGGGAGAAGATCAATACCAAAGTCTATTTTCCTTTCGGGATGAACACTGAGTAAATAATCGGGAAACACTTCTGGAAACGCATTAACAACGGTAACCAACTCAAAGATAGGGGTTTCAGAATACATATCCCTAACTTGAACAAAATGATATATGCAACCCTTATATATCATTTTTCTATATTTAAGACAAGAAACAAACTAACTCTTAGGCATAGAATTTCCCCCTTTCAACTCTAGGATAAGTTCATTTGGAAACTGAAACTTGACTACTTGGGTTCTACAATCAATAGAAGTATAACATGAATGCAGCCAATCCATACCAAGAATAACATCGAAATCTAACATATCAATCTCTACAAGATCAACATGAGTGACTCTATGGGATAAGGAGACGGAACAATAACTATAGACTCCCTTAGCCACAATATACCAATAGGAGTAGAGACAGGAAAAGGGTCTTACAACACATTCGAAAGAATATTAAACCTCATGGCCACATATGGCATCACTAAAGGCAAGATAGCACCAGGATCAAGAAAATCATAAACATCAAGATGAAAGACTTTCAACATACCGGTAACCACACTAGAGAATCCTCTTTCTCATGACGAGATTGAAGTGCATAAAATTTGTTTCGCTTTTGACTACCACTAGAACCAGATGAAAGATAAGTTTGAGCCTGTAGATATTATCTAAATCATTCTTAGCAACTGAGGGACAATACCTTATCTTATGATCCGTCTTGTCTCAACCAAAACATGCATTAGAATCGGCTAGACATTTACCCTCATGCTTCTTCCACACCTAAAACAAGTAGACAATAAAGATCCACAAAAATTTCCTCCAAAGGCTTAGGGTTAGACACCTTAACTTTGTTGAATTTAGGATTCGGAGCATTGGAGAGAGCTTGACCATAAAACCTTTGTCGAAACATAGAACGATCATGTCCATCAGAACTTGAATGTGAAAAGTCACCATCCCAGGTCTTTGCCCTCTTTGCCTTCCTATAATTTTCCTTTAGTTTCTCCTCTTCAATATGTTGAGCATGAATCATTAGGCGTGAAATGTCCATATCATGGATGAGCATGGCGGTACGACATTCTTTAACCACCATTTTGCATACTCCCAAAACAAACTTACTCATCATTTCCCTAGGATCGGTAACCATAGTAGGAGCATATCGAGATAATTGTGTGAATTTCAAACCATACTTCATCATACTCATGTTTCCTTGACAAAAGTTGATGAATTCAAGTACCTTTGTCTCCCTCGTCTCAAGGGAAAATAACCTATTAATGAAAGCAACCTTCAATATTTTCCAATCAGGAGGACCTGCACCAACCACCCTCTCTTCCTTCCATTGGTTGAAATACACTTGAGGAACACCCTTAAGTTGATAAGCGACAAATTCCTCCTTTTCCACCAGCGTCACTCCAATGATCATCAACACCTTATACACGTCATCAATGAACTCTTGAGGATCTTCCTCAAACTTTGAACCATGAAATTCTAGATGAGTCATTCTAGTAAAGTCTTTTACTCTAGTTGCCACCGTACCCACATTTGGGTTCGCGGGGACCACATCCTCCCTATTGGCTTAAGACAACACTTGAAAAGCATCCCTAAACTCCACATTAGTCACTTTCTCGGCCAAAGGATCGACCAAAACTTAAGGAGCTTCTTGAGGAGCTTATCATTCCACATTCTTACCCGCATTCCTTCTAACGTATGCTCTTTGAGGGGCCATATCCTGAAAAGCATTGGATAGGGATTAGGAGAGAGACATATAGAGTTAAACTTTTTCATATGACTTTAGAGTGATGAGAGAAGTGAAATTTCCCAAATATCTTATAGCCTCTCATTCATAAATGTGACGCACTTCACACTCATGGACAAGACTCTACTCGATGTGGCTTATGAGACATCCTAGGACCTTTCTAAACCCTTTGCTCTGAATACTAAGTTTGTCATGACCCAAAGTACACCCTAGATGTGACATGTGATATAAGACCCTGAAAGGCTCTACACAAGTCACTTAGAATACATCATACAAGATAATAGAACAAAGAGTTTTAAAAGTAGCATTTCAAATAAAATAGTTTGACAAAATGTAGCGAAAGTCTAAAGATAAGTCCCAAAGTCATCTAGTACATCAAAATGGTGATTGGGACGTAACCCATACATTATATATAATATCTAAAATGAGAAGACATGAAAGCAATAAAAGAGTCTCAGTTCTTGGAACATGAGGGCTCACCAATCTTCAATGTCGATAAGCGATCACTAGCTATGAGTATGGGAGGTAGGAGCATCGGACCCTACATTAGTGAAACAATGTAGGCAAAAGTATGTGTTATTACATGGAATCTACCAAGTATGATAGAAATGCTTAAGAGTCATGAAATCACGCTAAAAGGACTTTATATAACATACAATGACCAAGATAAATCATAAAACAACATGTTAGAAAACATAAGTCATAACCATGGTCAATGCAAGCTAAACATCTTCAAAACACATTTGAGATACTTTTAGAAAGTAATCTTAGTTCATTATTGTGGAATATTTACCTTTAACCTCATAGATCATGTGATCTATAAGATGGAATCCGATGTCTATGTCTCACCGAAAAGAGATTTCATTACTTGTCAATGTAAGAACCATAAACTTCTAGCCTAGGAAGATCCACTAGCTAATGTTTATCTAATACAAACATATGGTGGCACATAGTTATGAGACATGTGTAATTGCCGCTTGTCCACTCGGTGCTAAGCATAAATCCCACAGAAGTCATTAATCTTAACTTGTCTTATTATCCATGGAAGGCACAATTAAGTAGCCAATCAGAGCTAGAGTTCATAAGAATAGCTCATAAATCTTGATTCAACTTAGGTGAGAAAATCTTTCAAGCGTATGAATCCTTTATGTGAGAAAACTCTTTTACATTCATATTTTATGTAGTATGTGAGAAATCATTTTACAACAACAACATCGATGATTTACTCTCAAAGTAACCTTAAATCATTTTCAAAAAGAAACATGCATATCTTAATAAATTCATGTTTCATAATTCAAAAGCTTCATCATATGATCAAAATCTAGGAATCATGTATCATGCATGGGTTCAAGTGAATTCAACTTAAATACATGTAATTATCTCAATTCATACCTAAAAATACATAAAACAATCAATTAGATCATAATCGAAAAGAACCCATAAGATTGAGTAAAACCCTAACTTCAATAGGAGATTCTAACTTGAAAATTTGAGAATTTAGGAACTCTACGGAGGAAAGAACTCCATAAGTGAATACTATCATACCTTGATGTCAAAAGCCCACAATCAATGGTGCATTTGGAGACTTGATCATGAACCAGACTTCTTCTTCAATCTTTAGAGAGAGAAATTATTGTGAAGAACTTGATCAAATTTTGGGAATTTAGGAGAATGAATTTGATTGGGTAATTTGGGTACTGGAACTTGAATTTTAAGAAATATCTTTCCCACCACCTATGATTTCCATCTACGGCCCGTAGGAGCACCTACGGTCCATAGAATGGACCTGTAGACACAGACACTAGCTAAAATCTGTATTTTTTTTTTCAAAAATAAGTTGTTACAATGAAGAACTCCAAATGACTCTAAATCCCTGGTTCTTAATCATCTAGGACCACACCACAGAGAGAAATAATCTTTGGAGCCACTAGGGACCCACTCCATCTCCAAACCCAAGATCTGATCCAATACTAGCCTACTATGCATGAAATCGCCAAAGTACACACCTAGGTCGAATCACAAGGGAAGTTATGGGTGAATGGTCATATGAGATGAGTTTTCACCTATCTAAGGATCATACTATCAGACCCAAATATGCTAAATTAGTCTATAGGGAGCTAAGTCATTCGAGGTGATGTCAGAGAAACTCTAAGGCCTAAGGCTCAAAAATGCAAGCAATCACTAGCCTACGTCTAGGCCAAGGCCAATAGCAAGCTATCAATAATAACATCAAAATCATTATGGAAACCACAAGGAAAAGTATAATCAACACAACAAAAGTAGGGATGCTCAAACATGTGTGAATAGGGTTTCAAAAGAATATTAAAGGTACCGTTGGGGATTTTAAGCCTTGTTGAATAAGATAATGCTGCCTTGTTGAACCATTTTTTGTGCATCAGCTGGTGTATCCCATAGTCCCCTTTGCGTTCACGTACACCAAGTCGTGTTCGCGGTGACCAGTGATTATGGTCTCCACAACCGTGATGCCTTAGGGACTGACCTTCTGCAATCGCAGTCTCGCTCTCGCATTTGTCACCATAGTGTGATAATACATATGTCCCACTTTGGCAGGTAATTTCTTTACTTAAAACTGTGCAATGGTTGTGGCTAGCATTATGGCAAGTTATGAGATTGATTTCGCCTGGTTCTTCATCAAGGAGATTCATGAGAGGGCATTTTGTGGTACCACGAGATGACCTTCTAGTGTTTAATTTATAGTCTCCTTCAGGACTTTGGGTTGCCTTCTATGCCGATAGTAGATCGATTGACCAAGGTTGCCTAGAATCAAGATGCAGGGCTGATTAAAGATGACAGAAATTTGACCGCACAAAAACGCACTCCACAGCCAGATGTCAAATTTCCAAATTTGTTTACGAGACCAGCTGCGAAGCAGAGTGTTAATGGAGTTGTTACAGAAGGGGAACCCGCCACTATGAATTAAGTGGCTACTACTACAGTAGTACTTCTTACTAGCATCCCGATTGAGATACCATTCCTACAGGTTGTTGGCTTTGTTAAAGGAATGAGTAACTCCAAGGATTTAGACAGTCATTGATGGACCCATGCCGTACACGGGCAAATAGATGTTTTCGATCAAAGAATGATGTTGCATCCTCATACCACACAAATTCCAGATGTTCAGGGTTTCCGGACTGACTTTGAGCAACTTCAATCAAAGGTCACCGCACCACCACCACTCATTCCCACCTTTACTATCCCCGTAACGATTGACCCACCATCTCCATTATTAATCTATTTGCAGATAAGAAGGTCCATGGGCATATGGAAAGTGGCCACATACTGATGATGACACTTTAGAGGAGTCGAAGGATTATGCCGGAAAGAGAGAGTGACGTGATATTGTAGCGGACAGACATGAATACATTATAGATGAGTAGATTTGGGTGGATAGACAGAGGCAACAGGCTATTGAGCTTCTAGTTCAGGATTAACTATGGATGGTGTCCCACCAGTTGATTCAGAGACACCGATTGCTACCCCGGGTTCCACACCAATGGACATGTCCTCTAATATTTAGGACTTCAGTGCTTAGTTGCCAAAGGTTTGTCTTCACCCCTTGTTTTATTTTCTTAATATAGTGCATTGGTTACAATGCATATATTTCCTGAGAGGGTGGGATGATATTATGTTTTGCTTGTGAATGTCTCGACGAAGTCTGAGTAGCCCAGACACTAGGATGTGTCCTTGGGGTTTTCTTTCCTGTAGTCTTCCCTCAAGGACCTATTAAATTGGCATGCTTAGGATGTGTTGTAACATATGAAAGAAGAATAGAAAAATAGGGCATGATTGTTAATGTTTGACTGAGAAATAAAACCCCTCCAAAATTTTAATATGTCGTATTTGTTTCATTTATATGTTGACTAGGTGGGATCTTTGTATTACATGACATAAACCAATATGATAAGCATTACTTAAGCCAAAACATCAACCAGATATGTCAATGATTGATAGTGCGACATTGTGTCGTATGTGCAAGACCATTACTTCAGTCTTACTATATATACCAATTCAGAACTTTCCCCGTTAGTCTTGCTTTGATGATTGAACTTTTCATTAGGAAAGGGTCATAGGACTTTATTGAAAATATTCCACTTAGCCTAAAAGCAACCAACCAAATTAAAGTTGTATCCCTAGATACAAATCTTTGAGCCTAAACTCCTTTTTTATTTTATTGCCCAATTCACATTACCCATCGTTCAATATTGACTTTTGTTTTTAGCCCTGGTCCCTCCTTATACATTGTGCACCACAACTCAGGCAAATGCCTAAATTGAGGGTGGCTACGATAGAGGAAAATGAGAAAAGAAAGGGGTATGAAAAGAATAGTGTAATGAGAAAAGGGAACTAATTGGGTGTGGCCGCGAAAAAGAAATAAAGAACAAGAACAAGAAAAAAGAAGAAACATAAAATGATGCACATAAGAAAAATAATATAGAGGAAAAGAAGAGCAAAAGACACATCCGAACATTGAAGCAAAATTAAGGAAAAAAAAGAATAAGGGGTGAAATGAGTAGTGGTTGTAAAATTGGAGTTAGGTGAAGACAGTGTCAAGAAGGGCAAAAGTAAATATAATCTAAATATATCACACTTGTCTCTGAGCCTACGTTACAAGCTAAAAGTCTTATAGTGATTTTAATTCAATAGTTTAGAGTCTAAGTATTGAAAATAAAGGCAAGCCTATGATAGTGGGTATGCATGGTTCAAATCTCTTTTGTGAAAGTGAGTGTCTACCTAGTCCCCATTCTTGATAAATTTTTTATATGTGTATGAAAAAGGGACTTCTCCGTGGTAAGGTCACAACTAGTACTATAAAAAAAAATTGTTTTAGTGATTGTTGTTTGTGTATGTAGCATTCTATTGGTCTACTTATGTCATGTATTGATCCGCATGTGTTAGCTTGGTAAGAAACTATTGATGCATTGGGTTTTGAATGCATTGGGAGGGTGTTATGATTGTAAATTACCATGTGATTCCCGTAGGTTCTTGATCTTCTTTTGCCAAGTGTCGTTATGTGAAAGTAATGTCGCTTGAGGACAAACGATTTTAATTTAAGGGTGTTGATGTACCACTGATTTATGATACTTGTAATGCTTTAAACTTAATATTTTGTGAGTCTAATAAGCATTTGTTAGTGGAGTTGATTGTGTTTTGTTAGCAGGGAAATAGGTTTTGGCAGCTGAGTAAGATAATACAGGGTTGGCAGGAGTATCTTGACCATCTATTAGAAAGACTACGTATGAGTCATGGTCCTACCCATGAGCCGTAGATGGACTCCTAGATGAATGACCTGAAATGTTAAAGTCCCTTTTGAGGTCCATGAACTACCAGTACGATTTGTACTTTAGTTGACGATTCGTAAAACTATGGTCATAGATGAAAAGAATTGAAGAAATGGAACTCCCAGACCATGAAACAACATTATGATCCATAGAAGTTTCTACGAGCCGTACATGGGGGTTCATAGATGACATTCAGAAAGTTGAAAATAGAGGACTTAAACCATGATTGGACAAGACAGGTTGTATGTTGGTCTACGAATCGTAACTTACACCCGTAGAAAAGTTCCTAGATATTGATTAAACATTGCCTTCCATGAGAGGACTCCACGAGCCTTGCAATAGACTACGATCCATACGATTGAGACGTAGAAGCTGTTGAATCCTATATTTTCAGTTTTGTTCGGCTTAAGTTTAGATGTCTATAAATACTTTTCTTAGGTTTTATTTATTGTATTATGTCATTTTGGAGATTGAGGATTAGTAGTGAACCTCTTTTGCTATAATTCTTGAATTCATTAGATATTAATTATACTTTTGATCATGGATTTGTGTTTTGAAATTCAATTCAAGATTTCGAATTTTCAATGCTCGTCTTGTAACTTCATGATTTCATTTAACAAAATTATTATAAATTGTGAAAAAAAAAAACTATGAGTTGCTAATTCCACAACTAGGGTTGTGGGAACCATGAAGAATTAATGGAAATAGACCTAATAAATAGTAATTCTTGAATAGTGTTTATGGATGTATTATTTTTCCCTTCGCTTTGATTACTTTTTAATGGAGGCCTGCGTTAGAACTCACATTATTCTTACTTCCTAGACCAAGGTGGTAAAGACTGGGAAATGGGATTATATAACGAAAATTTGTGACTATCAATCCTCATCTAATAGATTGAACAACCAAAGGATAGCTAATTTGGAATCAACGTTAAGGGTTAGTAAAGCATACACCCATAGATGGACCAATTTGCATGGGGAAATTCACTTATATAGGTGACGATCCACTTAGGTGATAAATAACTTACCAATATTGCATGCTAGACACTAGACACGGCTACTACTATAAATTTCTACTGTGTTAAGGATTCGTGGGGAACACTAATACCCTAGTTTTATCTTTTATTAAGTTCAAACACATCATTATGCTACTTTTCTACTTGTTACATGCAAGCATTCCAATCGATTATTTTTGCATACCCCCCCCCCCCCCCATAGAAATAAGACGAGTAAGAGCACAAATAAGAATGATTAAACTAAGTCTTTAGCTCATTTTTAGTGGAATCGACCATAACCTTTGTTAGGTTCTTTACTTGGATAACAACCGCTTTATACTTCTTTTGGAGGTGTAATTTGGGTGTATCAACCGGGTAAGATGACACCTATCTTATCCCATCAAGATATTACAACTTAAATAAGCCTTGACAATGGTAAATCCAGAAGTAAGAAAAGAATTAAAGAACTAAGCATAATGTAAGTATATTGTGGAAGCCATAACATAACAAAATCTTTCCCAAAACCTAGTGTCATGTGTACAAGCCACTAAGTAATACAATTGATTTAAAGAAAATACAAGTATGAATGTCTCAATATCTAGAATATATTAAAGACATAATAAAATAGTAAGTGACATATGTCGGGATGAACAAAAGCTACCCCACGAACTCCAAAACAAGTCTCGAACGATGATGTGCAAGGTTGACCAAAATGATCTGGGCTCGTAACCTACTCAAGTGTAGAAAACGAGGGATAGAGTACCAAAACAACAACGGTACTTAACAAGCATCCCTAGTTGACCCTATATAATGTAATACCAAACATAATATACCCTGACACACCATAAAAATCTCCACATTCTACAACCTGCACAACGATCAAAATACTGCTCACTCTAGCAACGTAATCATACATTGAACATAACACAATAAAAGAAATTCAACTAATCAGTAACACCATTAGACTTTCAAATAGATCATCTCCACGTTCTAATTCAATATCCTACATTGACAACAAACCACTCATAGAATCAATCAAACAATATGTCTTTTGAAATGCAAATGTAAAGTAAGATGATGTATGTATGTCTTAGCAATACACACCCGATGCATAAGCATCACGGGACCCCTGGGGGACTGATCCATTTCCCATTGGCATGACTCACTCACCAGAATCATTTCCTGTTGGCATAACATCACTTTCTAGAACCATTTTATATCGGCATAACATCACTCACTAGAACCATTTACCATCCGCATATCAAGGATATAGAGGTCATCATAGTTTTCAACAACAGAACAAGAAGCCAAGATCAAATGCACAAGACGAGGATGACAATTCCCACTCTAAGAATCAATTATAAGAAGTCATCCAAAGGTCACTCAAGGCATATCACACATTAATATTTCAACGAAGACATTTTTATCCCACATGATCATTATTAGCATTCTAATAACATTTTATATGAATGAAACATATGTTGACCTTCACCATTTCTCATTACTCTCAAACACACAAATAAGGCATACAAGGTTCAACATACTTTACAAAAGGCTAAAGAGGTCCACTTGGCTTTAAAGATGGATAAATCAACTCAACATTTGAGCCTTCTCTTTACGTTGAGCTTCTGAATCCACAAAATCTAATATCATAAAGAATCCCCATAAGAATTCATGAACTACGACACTAATAATGTTGATTTTGAACATCGGGCCTGAACCAACCCATAAAGTCAAATTCGAGGGTTGGGGGTAATTCTGGAACACTTATAGAAAATAAAAATACCCAAAGATTTTTTTTATCTCTTAAGTGAAATCATAATGAAAAATGAGTTGAAATTATTCATAAAAGCTCAATTTATCAAAAACCCAATTTCAAGAGAAGATCCACAAACTTTGAATTTGAAAAAAAGGGTTTATATATTAAAAATCATAAAACATAATATATTTATCTTGAAAACCATCTTTAAAATCACCTCAGTAGAGCTCTCAAGATCCAACAATGGATAAATGGGGAAGAAAACATGTTTTGGGGAACTACTGAATTGCCCAGATAATTACTCTTCGCAGATACGGGCACTACCCCATGAATGCGAAGAGTGACATCTCGTACCCTTCATGAACACAAAAACTACCCCATGAATGCAGAGGTCAACACCTCGACCCTTCGTGATTGCGCTCAAACGCGGAGGTCACCACCTCAACCCTCCATGATTCCATCTAAGACCTCACGAATTCGAAGGCCAAAATACCAGACCCTTCGTGAATGTGGCAAAGCTCCACGAATGCAAAGGAGAAACAAAAAAATAGAAAACAGTAACACCAAGGTACTAAAATATCCATTGAATGGACCATCAGGATTCATTCGAAATCTCGAGCACACTGATCAAATGTGCTACCCTACTAACTTTAATGTTCTGTTGTCAATGGTACCATCAAAACAATGATTCAAGGTCTCCTTGACTCGGCACCCGTCTAAGCCACAATTAACCAACTTTCACCCAAAAGATCAAATGCCCTCAGAAACTTCAGAAAATTAACCAAGGCATTACTTAAGCCTAAAATCAGCTCATGAATCTAATAGAATTGATGTAAATTCAATTTGAGTGTTTGAACTCAGAATGTTGATCATAGTCAAATCTTGATTTGAATTCACTTAATAACTTAATTTATGGGCTCGAATCCACATCAAAACCTTAAAATTAAGAACTACAACACTCCAAAATAAAATTTTGCTTCAGGAAATGATGGAACTGACACAATTTTATTTCGAGACTCATTGCTCCGAATGTTGACTTGTCACGACCCAGCCCGCCGTGATTGGTACACTAACCCTCCGGTGGGAGAACCATTACTATAACCCAACTAAGCAACTTAACGATAAACTAAACATTAAAAGATACGAAAGCAGGTTTAAATGATGGATAGAAATGGAGTTCCCATAAACTCCAAAGGTTTTAAATAACCAATTAAACAAACTATTGCATAAGTCAACCCCTAGAACCTGAAAGTCATTGTACCAAAACTCCACCTCAACAAGTCTAAGGAAAGGGGGTGCAACCCCGAAACTAAACATACGAATAAATCTAACTATAGAGTGTGATTTTGAAAAGAATTGACTAAACAATAGAGGAACCATGGCAGCCTGGAAGAATTGGCTCACCCTTGAATCCAGTCTCGATCAGTGATCTCTTAACTGAGGTCTGTCAGTAGCAGCCTGAAAATGCCCTATACTCAACAAAGAACGAGCAAGTGCAGTATCAGTACACAACCACAGTGTATAGTTAGGATCACACGGCTACTCCAACAAGCAAAATACAAGCAAGAAATTACAACACAGTAAACATACATATACAGAATACATAGTTCAATTAGCTTTTCAAGAGCAACATACAATTTTCCAATATCAATGACAGGTAGACACAAACATAATAATCACAAGTGGTTCTCTCATGGAACCCATACCCAAACTGTTAGTGTGTCAAAACATGACACCCGATCCAATGTATGTGTCAGAACGTGACACCCGATCCAATATATGTGTCGGAATGTGACACCCGATCCAATATATGTGTCGGAACATGACACCCGATCTAATATATATGTCGGATTGTGACACCCAATCCAATGTATGTGTCAGAACGTGACACCCAATCCAATTAGCACAACCACAATCACAACTACACTATAATGAATAATACATATAGTCACATGGTCAAGTAACAATTCATGGCATGTAGTTGTTCACACATAATCATTTCATTAGATTCGATTCATAATTCACGATTCACATACACACATGCATACAATGAAGAAATTATCCGGCATATATCACACAAACAGGAAATTGAACCATCACCTACCTCAAAACCAAGCTTGAATCCTCCTAGGACACTTAAGCCTTCCCTTTCTGAATTTTTTCCGCTTGTTCTTGGTCTAAACACAAGATTCTAAGTCCTAGGAATCAAAATACGGATTAAGCGAGTAATTTCCTTACGTTTAGCACTAGAAGTCATGGAAAAATGCCAAGAATTTCCCTGGGTCGTCTCCTAGCTCTCAAGAACAAAGTTTTGTAGAAAATAACGATTTTGGGGTTTTCCCAGACTAAAGTTCTCGACTAGCCCGCCACGGTGGACCCCATCCCGCCACAGTAGCCCCGCCCTGGTGGCTTGCACGAAGACAGAAGCTCGGAGTTTGAGTTCCAAGCTCCCATTTCACAACACACCTTCAACCCGGGACGTTCTAAAACTACCCTTTCACGCCAAGGTTAGTTTCGGGAGTTCTACTCGCCCAAATTTGATTTCGTAAAGCCGTACAGGCTTCTTAATGTCTTGGCTATCCACTCATGTGATCAAATTCATATTTTAGCCTCCCATTCATTACCAGATTTCCCTAGACCTCACCTGACTCAGATTTCGTCCAAATCTAGCCTAGTCTAGAAATTTCCAACTCACTGCTCAAAAGTTTTCTGGCCCAAATTCTTTTCCCATTGGGTTTTCCATAACAACGGAAACAGGTCGTTACAATAGATACCAATTTACCCATCACTCGTCCCTGAGTGATAAACTAGGAAAAACTTTCTAAGTAAGAGTAGAGTAGTACCTGAATCATTGAATAACTGGGGAAACTTGTCTAGCATGTCCTTCTCGGTTTCCCAAGTAGCTTCCTCAGTTGGACAATGCTTCCATTGAACTTCTATGAATTTTATCTCCTTGGTCCTCAGCTTTCGGACATCGCGATCAAGAGTCGCATCTTGTGCCTTACCAGACACTGTCTTCTTTCTAAGCTCATTCAAATTCTCACCCTGAAACTGTTTGGCCTTGATCTCCTCAATGAATGTGGGCCTAACCTCAATGCTGGCTAAAACTCCACCTTTCTCTGAGATTCCCAACTGCATGAACTTAGACTCCAAGGTTTGAATCTCCTTAGCCAAAGGTCGCTTGGACACACCTAAGTAAGCTAGACTATCCATAGTCATCGCCTTTCGGCTTAATGTGTCTTCCACAATGTTAGCCTTACCCGGATGATACTGGATGGTAACATCATAATCTTTGAGTAACTCCATCCACCTTCTCTGTTTCAGATTCAGGTCCTTCTAAGTGAATAGATGTTGTAAACTACGATGGTCAGTAAACACCTCACACTTGACACCATAAAGGTAATGCCGCCAGATCTTAAGGGTAAACACTACTGCTGCCAACTCCAAATCATGTGTCAAATAGTTTTTCTCTTGCACTTTTAGATGCCGCGATGCATAAGCTATGACAGTCTTATCCTACATCAACACAGCACCCAAACTCGAATGGAAGCATCATAATAAATAATGAAATCTTTACCTTTCCTCGGCAGTGCTAGAATAGGTGTTGTGGTCAGAAGAGTCGTGAGCCCTCTTCACATTTTCCATGTCCAATAGAAAGGCACTTTCTTTTTGCTCAGCCTTGTTAAATGCATGGAGATAGAATCAAAAATTTTCACAAACCTTCGATAGTAGCTGGCGAGTCCCACGAAACTCCTAACTTCTGTCATAGAGCTAGGTCAGACCCAGTTCTTGACTGCTTCGATCTTTTGGAGATCTACCATTACCCCTTCCCTAGAAACTACATGCCCCAAAAAGGTAATTGAATCCAACCTGAACTCACACTTGCAGAATTTGGCATATAATTTATGCTTTCCAAGGACACCTAAAACAATACGAAGATGGTCGGCATGCTCTTCCTTGCTCTTAGAATAAATCAAAATGTCATCAATAAAGACTATAACAAAAGAATCCAGGAATGGTTTAAACACACCATTCATCAAACTCATAAAGGCTGCAGGCGCATTGGTAAACACAAACGACATCACTTAAAACTCATAGTGCCCATAGCGGGTCCTGAATGCTCTTTTTGGTACATCCTCAGGCCTAATGTTTAGCTGATGGTAACCAAACCTTAGGTCAATTTTAGAGAAAACTGATGCACCCTGCAACTAGTCAAACAAATTATCTATTCGAGGCAACAAATACTTATTTCGGATGGTGACCCTATTCAACTATCAATAGTCTATACACATCCTCATACAACCATCCTTCTTCTTAAAAAACAATACAGGAGCACCCCACGGGGAAGCACTAGGACGGACTAAATCTTTATCCAGAAGCTCCTGGATTTGAGCCTTAAGCTCTCTCAATTCTATCGGAGTCATACGATAAGAAGAGAAGGAAATGGGGCGATTGTTCGGTTCCAAGTCAATGCAGAAATCTATATCTCTATTCGGAGACATACCAGTCAAATCGGTAGGAACCACTTCCTTAAATTCAGACACTACAGGAATAGACTCAATAGAGGGAGACTCAGCATCTACATCCCGAATATGAGCCAAATATGCCAAACACCCCTGCCGCACCAGTTGCCTAGCCTAAACGAAAGATATGACCTTAGCTTGCTTAGGTTTGTACACCCCTTCCCACTCTACCTTTTCCCTACCCGGGATCTTTAGAGTCACAGACTTAGTATTACAATTAAGAACAACATAATAGGGGGACAACCAAGTTATGCCTAAGATTATATCAAAGTCAATCATATCCAAAATAACCAAATCATCCCAAGTCTAATAACCTATAAACAGAACAAGACATGCATGATATACATGGGTGACTATGACCAACTCTCCAACTGGGGTAGAAATATGGATGGGGGCATCAAGTACATCACAATTTGCATCAAATCCCAAGGCAAACTGAACTGACACATATGAATAAGTAGAACCTGGATTAAACAAAACAGTAGTCATTCAGTCATAGACAAGAATAGTACCTGTGATCACCGCATCAGATGTCTTCGCCTCAGTCTTGCCCGAAAAGGCATAACACTAAACCTTGTCATCTTGATGGACAACCTCCTTGCCTGGTTTCACTGCTCATTTACCTGCATTACCATTTCCCTGGCCTTCACGACCTCATCGATTCCCTCCTCGCCCACCTTGTGGACGTCCTCTGCCATTATTACCATTGTCTGCAGGTACAATTGCTCTAGTCTGCTGCTGCGCGGGGTCAAACATGTGCGGATGGGGACAATATCTTCTCATATGCCCAGGTTCTCCACAACTGTAATAACTGCGGTTAAAAGATGGCCTGCTGTCCGCCGAAGGTGCGGCTCCCTGCTATCCTGAATAAAATTCTGGTGTGGAGTTCCCCAGTAACCACCTGTAGAAGCAGGCATGGCTGACTGAATTGGTCAGGCTGCAAGTGTCGGCCTACCTGAACCTCTGGAGTAAGAACCATGGAAGTTACCTATGCTCTTGCGCTTCTTAGCCAAATCCTTGACCTGCCCATCACGTCAAACTCCCTCCACTTTCTTCACAAAGTCTGTTACCTCATTAAAAAAATTCCTCCAGAGGTCATATGAACAGACAATACCTCTAATTCGGGGTTCAATCCCTTGACGAATAGATGAATTCTCTCCTCCTAAGTAGTTACCAACTGTGTAGCATATCTAGACAAGGCATGGCACTTAGCCTCACAAGCAGCTACAGTCATACCACCCTGTTCCAAAGCCATGAACTCATCCTTTTTGCGATCCCTCAAAGTCCGGGGCACATACTTTTCCAGAAACAAAGCATGGAACTGTGTCAAAGTGAGTGGGGGTAAGACCGGCGATTTACATTCCACAGAGGCTCTCCACCACTTATTAGCTTCACCTTGAAGCTGGAAGGTCACGAACTCTACTCCATGCTGATGTACAATACCCAACTTATGAAGCCTCTCATAGCAATCCAAAATGAACTCATAGGCGTCCTCACTCTCAGCATCATGGAATACAGGCGGCTTCAGGTTCAAAAACTTAGTCAACATCTCGTGCTCAGTACCAGTCATCACAGGACCCAATAGGGGACAGAAAAAGGCATCAGTGCCTAATGCTCCACTCACCTTGGGAACAGTAACAGTAATGGGGGGATTGGTTAGGGGTTAAGTCGCTTGCACTGTGCGAAGGACTCCAAGGCCGACCAATCCCTTCAGAAAAGTCATGATCTGCTGAGCTAACACTGGGTCTAAGGGAGGAATACTTGTAGTCTCAGCCTGTACCTCCTCCTTTGGTCCAACATCCTCCTCGTTTTTTATTCCACATTCTCTTGTACCTCTTCTTGGGGCGCAGGAGGGGCCTCTTCCCTGGGAGCATTTTCAACTGGGGTTCCACTCCTGGCGGGTGCTACCCTTCCTCGACCCCTACCCATTCCTCTTCCTCTACCCTTGCCTCGACCGCGGCCTCTTGATCCGGGCTCCTTAGTTGGCTCATTGATGGGGGCTACGGGCCTGACACCGTTGTATCGCGTATTAACCATCTGTAGACAGAAGAGTGAAAGAGAATTAGATACCAATTTGGATCACCAGATACCAATTGGAATCAAGTCATAGCACGAAGAGAGAAAAAGATAGAGTGATTTCCAAAAGTCATGTTGCCTCTCGAAGAAAAGTATAGACATCTCAGTACCTTTCTGCAAAACTCTACTAGACTCGTTTTGGTACAATGAGATCAACAAACCTAGGTCTCTGATACCAACTTTGTCACGACCCAGCCCGCTATGATTAACACCCACACTAACCCTCCGATGGGAGAACCTTTACTACAACCCAATTAAGCAACTTAACGAAAAACTAAATATTTAAAGATAGAGATCAACATAGTAATTACAATTGGTTCTCTCATGGAACCCATACCCAAACTGTTAGTGTGTTGGAACATGACACCTGATCCAATGTATGTGTGGGAACGTGACACCTGGTTCAATATATGTGTCGGAATGTGACACCCGATACAATAAATGTGTTGGAATGTGACACTTGATCCAATGTATGTGTCGGAACGTGACACCCGATCTAATTAGCACAACCACAATCACAACCACACTATAATGAATAATACATATAGTCACATGGTCAACTAACAGTTCATGGCATGTAGTTGTTTGCACATTATCATTTCATTAGATTCGATTCACATTTCACGATTCACATACACACATGCATACAATGAAGCAATTATCCAGCATATATCACACAAATAGGAAATCAAACCATCACCTACTTCAAAACGAAGCTTGAATCCTCCTAAGACACTTGAGCCTTCCCTTTCCCGATTTTTCCGCTTGTTCTTGGTCTAAACACATGTAATTGACGCAAGGATCAATAAACAAGGCCTAATTTACCCAGATTATAATCAAATTATCAATCCAAGGATAAATCGAAGATCCTAATATTCAACTAGGGATTTTCCCACCATCAACTTCAGGCCAAAACCCTCTCCCAACGATAATTACCTAAGATTCTAAGTCCTAGGAATCGAAATACAGATTAAGGGAGTAATTTCCTTACCTTTAGCATTAGAAGTCGTGGAAAACTTCCAAGAATCGCCCTGGGTCGTCTCCTAGCTCTCAAGAACAAATTTTTGCAGAAAATAACGATTGTGGGGTTTTCCTGACTTAAGTTTGCTACTGGCCCACCACGACGGACCACATCCCGCCACAGTGGCCCCGTGCTGGCAGCTTGCACGAAGACAGAAGCTCGGAGTTGGAGTTCCAAGCTCCCATTTCATAATACTCCTTCAACCTAGGACGTTCTAAAACTACCCTTTCATGCCAAGGTCAATTTCGGGAGTTCTACTCGCCCAAATTCGATTACGTAAAGCCGTACATGCTCCTTAACATCTTGGCTATCCACTCATATGATCAAATTCATAGTTAAACCACCAATTCATTACCATATTTCCCTAGACCTCACCTGACTTAGATTTCGTCCAAGTCTGGCCTAGGCTAGAAATTTCCAAGTCACTACTCAAAAGTTTTCTGGCCCAAATTCATTTCCCATTGGCTTTTCCATAACGACGGAAACAAGTCATTACATGAATAAAGACACTTACAACAACTTAAGAGTCTCCAAAACTCTAAAATTTCCAAAAATCCCAATTTTTTTTATCTGTCTATGAAACTAACCTCATAAACCGATCAAATAAAACTAGGGGCGACTAACGAGAGGGGTAACACAGTAATTTTCCAAAAATATTTAAAAATGACTTTCAAGGTTATTACAATCAAGCTAGATCTTTTAGGTGCATTATTGAGTTAATTTAGGTATTTTGTAACTTAGTACTCATTAACTACTATTACAGTTAATAGTTGTGGAGTGTTGTAAGTGCACAAACTTAGCCAAGTTAGCGAGTGTGAGAACAAGAATTCGAGCATTCACATTATCGAAAAATAGACTGACTCTCTAAAAAAGGAAAAAATATGTAGACAATATATAATAACTCCTAACAAGTAACAACAAATAGACAAAAATAAAGATGAAACAATAGGAAAGTAGACAACAAATATATTGTTGAGAATATAATTAAATAATGAAAATGTGCTCTCTTTAATAGTTTAAACTTTTAGATGAGATGGTCACACACTTCAATATGGTATTTGAGCACACAAAGGTCCTGAGATTAAATCTCACCTCCATCCAAATAATATATATATACACACACATGGATAAATAATAAATCTGAAATTCAATAGGTCAATAATAACTTTCGTCCATACAAAGTTAAATCCTAAGAAAGTAGAACCCTTCTTTAACATAAAGGTGATATCAAATCAAATATGCAAATAATCTTTCCATAACAATGTTAAATCCCAAAGAGGTAGAACATTTCTTTAACATAAAGGTGTATAAATCTCTGAAAACGACATTTAAGTAAAATTCTAGCAAAAGAGAATATTTTTTAAAAAAAAAATTAAACGTGCACAAATATCTAACACATCTTTGAAAAATGAAGATTCTAGGACTGAATGACAAGAAAATAGATCTGTGAAAATCAAAAATCAACAATACATGCAATAATCACACTCCAATGAGAACTATAAACTAAAATTGACCATAAACGAGAAAACGTTAGAGGATGGAGAATATGCATACCTATGAAGATTTCTAGCGATTTTCTGTTAGGCTAAGATTGAGAAGATAATGAGACTGTAGGGTTTGTAGTGCAAGACATAATAAAGTGAATGTCTTTTGAGAATTTTAGATTATATATAATTTGGGTGTGGGTCCTAATTATGTTATTCGGGTGAAACTTTAATTATATATCGAGATAATTTTTTTAATTATAGGTAAAAATTAAATAAATTTTGAGTAGGCCATTAAGATCCTGACACGTGTCCCTTCGTCAGTTTAAAAGATATATACACATCAAAAGTTAGAAGGTAAGATCATGAGTGTCCTAAAAGTATAACAAAGAGTATTTAATTTAGATATCATTAACGATAGTCCGGAAATATATTTATCTTTTTTTTCTTTTAAAAATTTATTCATTCTAAGTATAGTTTTTAAATATTGCAAAGTTTTTATAAATTTCGTGCTTAGTTAAATTGTGTCTCATAAATTAAAATAAAAAGAATAATTTTATTTTATTTTTCTTGCTGAAATTTAACTACACTCCTCCGATCCCGCCATTTAATTTGTTTGTTATACTTTTCTTTAGCAATTCTTTAGTTTTTATTTTTTCACATAGCATATCTTATATCATAATATTAAATAATATTTAAATTTTTTTTATTCAAAATAATAAACTTCAAAAATTAAATTAATTTTCTTAAAATCAATATCAAGTTAAAACTTGACAAGTAAATTAAAACCGAGAAAACAACTTTCATTTGGCTCCATGAAGTTGAAACACGTAAGAGTAGTCCCACGAAGCATGTGGCACATATCCATCTTTTCCAAAAGAAACGTGGTGACCTCTTCAACAAAGTTGTATTTTATCACAAAACCTCAACCGACCTTAGACTTAGATATATAATCCAAAATATTAATAAATACATTCATTCATATAGAAAAACCAAATTTACTTTTTGTACAAAAGTGGCTAGCTAAATAAACCAAAAAAATTGAACATTTAGAAATTTTAGAAAGATGTCAGGGGCACAAGGTGCACAACCTAAGGAATCTTTAACACCAACAACATATGAATCAATTGTGAAAGAGGAGAATAGGCCAAGAATGGATATTCATTCTCGTGAAGATGAAAAAGGGATTCAAATTGATAAGATTCAAGATAAGGTAGATGATGCTGCTGGCAAAGGTGGTCCCGTTTTCGGGGCTGGTAAAGACGACCACGACAAAAAGGATTTGGGAGTTACAGGCACCGGAGAGTAAAACTGTTTATTACAACTACTACTTCGTTTGTAAATGGTTTTTTTCTTTAGGGTTCTTTGTTTGTAGTTTTCAAGAATGTTATGTATACCAAGACTCTTGTTTAGTTTGTAACTTTGTAATGTCTCTTTCACGGTTTTTAATGTTTTTATTCAATAATTAAGAGACTTAAGTTGCTACTTGTGAAGCATTTTTTGGAGTGTTTGGTAATTAAGAAAACTTTAAGCTAAAATGATGTTTAAAGTAAATTAAATGTAGCAATAAGTTAAAATTTTGAAGTTATGTTTGACAAATGACAAAAAATAAAAGTCAGTAAGTACAAAATTAAAAGCCAACTCATACCTAAGAAAACAAAAATGGGGGAAAAAATCATAATTAATTTTGGCTCCTCCTATTCAGTTTCAGTGTACAGAGTTGAATCACCCCAACACATGAAGCAATGGGAGGTGGTTAGTGTGAATTGTGAATAGATGTTATTGTGTCCTCCCAAAAAAAAAAATGGCAACGTATTTAATTTAATGTAAGGTTGCAAGGTATACCTGGTCTGTTTAAATTGCTTCCTTCTTTTGACTTCCATAAGCAAATTTTTGGTCATTGAGGAAATATTATTTTTTATTTAATTTATCTGATACAAATAGAACTTGAAATAATATTATTATTTCATTTCTCACATTTATGTGACACCTATTTAAAATAATTTTAAGTTACTACTTATGGTAATTTATAGTGTCTCTTATTTAATTTTTAAATAATATAAATATTATTTCTCATGTCTCAATTTATATACTATTAATCATATACTATTAACCATATGTTAAGATATAATATTTATTATAGAACAAATATTTATTCAGATCATATATTCGTTTCTGTTTACTTATATAGTTAGATGATTTAGTGTGTAGAGTTTTAGCTTATATACAGAGAATTAAATCATCGGTTCTTATAAGTATAAAGTTTTTTGTTCACAATCTAGGATGGAAATTGGGCATGTCATCGATAGCACAAGATTATATGTAATTTATCTTGATTATGGAAACGGTATAGTACCAACTTTTTGTGCTAGTGCATTTTGTATAATATTAAACGAGACCGAGTAGATATAGTTGTTTTAGACTAACTGACAAAAGCATATTCCCTGATCTATTAAATGTACTTATAGTCTTAATCCTAATATAACTATTATGATCTGTATCTATTAATTATCGTTTTGATTTATTAAAAAGGTGAGATTTTGAGATGGGTCAATATGCTATTGGATGACAATAATATATATTGATGAAATAATAAGTTAGTTGATGGAATTCATATGTCTCGTTATAGAGATTGATTGATATGCCTTTTTTTGAGAAATTTATAAGTTTTCATCATGTCAAACCTTGCAAGTGGATATGAATCCGACACATGAAATAAATTAAGTAGTGCTCTAATTAAATTAGTTAGTAATTTAATTTATTGATTAGTATCTATAATCGTAACATGGGAAATTACATAGGTATTTAATGGAAAATTTTGAAATATAAATAGAGGAGTGCAATTACGAATTTCTAGTGGAATGATTTGTAATTTATTAGGGTAAGAATAGATTCAAATCAATTATTTGGAATTATTTCCATAATAGAAAGCCTCAGTAATTAATTATGTGGTCCCTACAGTGCTCATATTAAACTAGAACTCAAAATCCTATTTCTAAGGGGAAAAGGGGAGTCAGATGTGGGTTTTGCTTTTAAAAGAAAACAAGAGTGTTTTTTTGAAAAAAAAAAACAGATTGCGTTTTCTTCTCCTCTTTCAATTGGGAATAAATCTCTATAAGTAAGGATTCTCCTAACTTAGAAAAAGATGAAGGTTTCTATTCATACTTGTCCACTCAAGTATTGAGAGAGTTCAGATGTGAATTTGGGATCATTGTAGAAGACCATAACTATTGTCTATCTTGTATATTCGCTTGAAGGTTTGTCTATCTTGGGGATTCGCTTGAAGGTATCTGCTCACGCTTCAAGAGGTAATTCTTGAATTAAATTTCAGTAAGTTTGTGTGTTCTAGCATATTATATGTGTTCTAGCATAAATGATTTTTCATGTAAGCAGTAAATTCTGGGATGCTTCCGTTGTGTATATAATTTTCCAACAATTAGCTAGATTTTTTATGCCTTTTGATTATTGTAAGATATTTATAATACTTTTAACGTTATTTTAATCAAATACAAAATATTTTAAATTTTATTAGTTAATTTTTTTTACATGAAATAATAATATTTCTTCAAAGATAACAAAAATTCCATTCTAATGGGATGAGTGGGTCTGGATAAGTCCTAATAACAACACTTTTATGCCTTTTTAGACATTTTAAAAAGGCTCAAACTTCAGTTTATTTACTAATACGCCAATAGATTTAATGTAAAATGGTCCAAAAAAAAGGAGCAAATACAACTTTAAAAAAGTAGTGTGTTAAACAACTCTTAAAGTAAATTGTACTACCAAACAAAGCAACGTAAAAGCAGAATTATCTAGTAAATTACCAACTTGCCCTTGTCTAGGAAGCATGTTGACGAACAGCTGGTTCCTAGACTCTTCTACATATTAGAGAATAGTAAAAATCATGTATAATTATTAATATTTTGACTTAATATATTCAAAAAATATTTTCAACAAAATTATTAGTTTTATAAAATATTTTTATGGCTATTCTAAATCAATACCTAATATATTATAATTTCTCATAACTTAGATCCATCTAAAATCTATCTTTATCTCAAATAAAGATTATTATTTTTTATTAATATAATTTTTTTATTAGTTATTCAATTTTCAATCTCTTATTCTTAATTAGAATATACAGATTCAAACTTGATATGAATTTAAATGGTTATATTTTTTAAGGGAAAATGGTCTGATATACTCCTTAACTTTGTCATTTAAGGTATACCTCTCATTATGAAAGTGGTTCATATATTCCCTGCATATACCCTTACTGTTGCAAAGGAGCTCTGTAACGACCCGAACCGTCGTTATTTATGAAAGGAAAATGTCGAGGAAAAACTGGGGCTACCATCCCGCCACAGCGGGCCAGTTGCCACTAGGGCGGCGGCACCAGAACAGAATGGACGGGACAAAACTTAAATAATGCGAAACTTTATTTTCTCCCTTTTCCCAAAACACTAAAAATAGGCGAGGATTACCTTAGAAACCCTCAAAAAGCTGCTCTAAGCTTGGGAAGGAAGGAGAAAGAGATTTCTAGCGTAGAGAGGAAGATAACTTGCGAATTCTTGGTCAAATCCATCGTCACGAGGTCCGAAAATAAAAATTGAGACCATAATTTCGTGCAGCTGCTTGGCGCCCAGGTAGGCTAGGTTTATTTAATTGAGTAGTTTCAAATCCATTATTCACTGCGTGGTATATTGAATTTTGATGGTAGAATTCATGCTTAGGCTTTTGTGCACCGAAACGAGATATTTGTACTTGTACCCTAGGTGTTCAATTAGGCGTATACAGTAGGAGGAAGCCTTAGTCGATGAAGTAGGGGTAGGTGATGGTTGTGATTTTATATTGGTGTGATGTGTGTTAGTAATTAATTCATCTTAATGCATGTATATATGCAATTGTTGCATTATCGATCACACTAAATCATAAATGAGTATGAATGAATAATTGTATGTCATGAATCAACACTTGATTGTATGATTATGAGAATGTACATTGTGATTGTGGTTGTGGCTTGTTGAATGGAACGGGTGTTACCTTCCAGCACACTAACTTGGATCGGGTGCCACGTTTCGGCGCATATATGGGATCGGGTGTCACGTCTAATACATTAACTTGGATCGGGTACCACGTATCGGTACACTAACAATTTGGGTATGGGTTCAATGAGAGGACCATTTACTTGTCTTATATGTGTAATTACTTTATATTGATAATGTGGTATTGGACATGTTTCCTGATATGATTATTGGATTGTACATTATGTTCTTATTTATGGGGGTTGCAATGTTGTAAGTTAATTGGAGATATTCGTTTGTAATGAATTGTGAAGGGTAGAGTCCAAGATCGGGTCGTGGTATGGTAAAGGGGAACTAAGGGTCCCGGTGCTATATTGTTATTTAGAATGTGGCCATGGGCATTATTGTTGAGGATTGGGGTGGTGTTGGTGATAGTGTTAATAGTTGGGTTTTCCCTAGAAAGGGATTAGTATGGAGATTGTTAATGAGCTTGATAGGAAGTACTATGGAGTCGGGGGTTACGTGGTGATGTGGAATGAGTAAGGGGTTAGAGTCAAGTGTACTAGCGGAATTTAAATATTTGGATGTGGTAAGGATAGTAAATTTAAAGGTGGAGGAATGAATAGTCTTACTGCATGTTTCGCTAGTTGATTTCTTATATTATGCGGTGGGTATTCGGGTTGACCGATGATGCCTACCAGTACGTGTGGTTGTACTGATACTACTTTTTCTATGCCTTTTTGGCATAGTCTGGATGCAGGTTCGGTGATGTTTCATAAGTGAAGACGAAGGCAATTTCCAATATCTTCTACTTTTCTTCCATGTGGTAGGAGTTGTGTCATTTATATAATGTTATGCCCTGTACTCTTAGTAGCTCTTGTACTTGTTTAGACTACATCCTTGTGGGTGTTAATTACTTTACAAGTCTTAACTGGAATTGTATTTTAAAAACTCTTATTTATAAATTTGCATGAATCTCTTTTATTCGCCAGTTTTCTTAATCTTCCGCAGGTTTTGATTATTGGAAATCGAGGGTTCTCCTACTTAGGTGTTAGAGTAGGTGCCCGCACGGCCCGGTGGGTTGGATCATGATAATTGGCATCAGAGCCCAGGTTACAGATCTCCCAGTACAAGAGCAAAATGTGGAGTAGACTCCTGCGGATGGGTGTGTTGACGTCCACATCTAATCCTCAATAAGCTATGAAGCATTCTAGGAAGTCATTCCATTTCTTCTCTCTTTTCGTGCGAGTGTCACTTATGGTGTGAGTTGAGTCCAATTGGTATCTCCTTATTCCCAATTGGTAGCTCAACAAAGGAAACCGAATGCCGTAGTCCCGGCTGACGGGACCAAAGCAAAGTAAAATTGGAATCGAGAAAAGTTCCAATTGGTATCTGACCTTAGAGGTTGTATGAATGCACGGATGATCAGTAATGGTCATTCATGGAGTGAACTAACTAATAATTTGAACTTGCATGTGAGTTGTAACTTGAAATTGTGAATGCTTGCTTCTTATTGTCGAAAGTAATTGTTGGTGTGAAAAACGTGTTTTCTTGAATGCTATGATATGGTTATGTCCACAATAAGTGCTTGTCTGAACTTTGATATATGTAGAATGCTAGACTAAATATTCAAAACTATGTGAGTTGTGCTTGCTTGAGTTTGTGAACTTGTCGTTGGAAGGAAAGGTCATGACTAAGTTCGATGCAATGGTCTAGATAATCCAAGATGTGATCCGTAAACGAAATCTGAACTTGTATTGCGATCAACTATAACAGTGTGGGCGTATGGGCATATCCTAGGGATGTGTGTGGTTGTGGTGTTGAAATTATGAGAACGGATTTCGGAGTGTGTATCGTTGGGTTGACTCGGGTTAGACATTGATCACCCTAACTAAGCGGATTACCCTAAAATGCTTAGTATGGCCTGGGAATCTATGGGAAATTTAGGAAAGAGAAGAACCCCAAAAAATTGTTGCCAAGTATTCTGTTTTCGTCAGGGCCGCTGGGGCGGGATTTTTCCCGCCAATGCGAGGTGGTAATGTGAGGCCAAAATACATATTTTTAATCATTATATGCCTCACATTTATTATTTATATTTGCCCTTTTTGAGCATGAATTTTATGAATTGTGCTAAATAGTATATTTTATTTGTAGGATTAAATTGGTGGAAAAATGAAGAAGTCTGAAGCTAAAACGAATTAAAGATGAAAGGTTGAAGAATGAAGTTAAGCAGACAATTTAATGGATTAAATTTAATATAATAATATATTTATACATATGAGGCCAATGTGAACGAATAGCCAATTCAAATTGAATTTGGCTCGCTGCTGCCACGTGTCAATAGCTAACCGCCCCTCTGCCGCCAACAATTTGGAGAAATCCAGCGAGCAATTGGAAACCCAATTAAATTGGGTTTTGTTTTCCTAATTTGGCTTGAACTCAATTATTTTATTTAGGGTTTCTATATCTATAAATAGGGCATGAAAAATTATTTTTTAGTGGCCAAGAACCAAGAAACAAGACACAATATAAATTTTCTTCTAGCTTAAGAACTTTGGAAGAGCCGCCGTGGAGGCCGGAGAATTGTGGTTTATTCTTTCTTCTCCTTTATTATTTATTTGTATTCGTGATTAATAAAAGATAGTTTAGCTATTGTTCTTAACTTTTTATGATTAACACAAACATATTTATTTTAATAAATTTTGATTGTGTTTTTGAGATAATGATAGCTAAATTTCATAACTAGGATTGTGGGAATCATAAGCGATTAACAAAGTATGAATAATAACTAAGTAATTCTTGAATAGTGTTATTGCATGCATTGATAATTCTTTCGTTTTGAAGTCTTTTTAGCGGTTGCAAACGATAAAACTCGCCTTGTTGCTACTTGCTGGACCAAGGAGGTAGTTAATAAGAAAAGAATTATCAACATAGATTTAGTGTGATACTATCTAATAGTCTAACGTCAATTGGTTCGAGGGAGAAAACTAAGTCATTCATCGATGTGATGTCTAATATGAGGTAACGGTAAGGGTTAGTAAATTATACACACGTAGCCGGACCAAGGTGCGGGGTGAAATTCTCTATTTGCTGGACCAAGGATTTAGAGATACATAACTTACCACTTTGCATGTGATACACTAGGATAGGATTACTATTATTAGGATTACCGCGTTATGAGCTTATGGGGAACACATTCCTAGCTATTTCTAATAATCTGAATATAAATAACTACTTAGTTCAAAGCTATTTTTATTGTTTTTATTTTATTTCCATTTAAATCCCCCCCCCCCCCCCCATTTTTATATAACCACTATCGAGTTAAATATTTGTTATTGACAATATTCTTCGATATTCTCTGTGGGATCGACCCCGACTCATAGTTGGGTAAATATATTGCATACGATCGTTTATATTTCTTTTCAAGAAGTATATTTGGACGTTATCAAGAATGGCGCCGCTGCCGGGGAATGTGGCTTAGAAATTGTCTTTAGTATTTATGTTAACTTGTAGTCCTTTTTTGTTTCTTAAGATTAATTTTAAATTTGTTTTTTTTATTATTATCATATTTCTTTTACTCTTCTTAAGATGTCATCTGAAAAAGTATATAGTGATAAGTGTTCTTGCAATTCTTGTACTTCTGATATTATGGATTCTTATAGGTTAATTTTTTCTCAACAAGATAAGTTGTATGGGTACATGGAAGATTTGTTAATACTTTGCTATAAATCAATATATAAGCGCAGTCTTGAAGATAGCTTTGAATTTGATCTCTATTATTTAGATTGTGAGTTGAGTGCAAAGATTAAATCTTATGACACCCAACAATTTAGTAATAATATGTGTGAGGAATAAAAAATACTTATAAGACAACTTTAAGAGCTAAAAGTTGAGGGTCAATTGCTTGATCATACTTTTATTAATGTTGTCATTGTTGAGAAGAGTACACTAGAGTTGTGTAATGAAGTTGATAATATTATTTTTAAAAACTCTAGTATGTTAAAATATGAGGGTGTAAATAATAATACAATTCATAAGTTAGGGCGCACTAGACCTCATTCCAATCATT
This sequence comes from Solanum pinnatisectum, assembly GCA_035578085.1. Taxonomy (NCBI): domain Eukaryota; kingdom Viridiplantae; phylum Streptophyta; class Magnoliopsida; order Solanales; family Solanaceae; genus Solanum; species Solanum pinnatisectum. The sequence continues at coordinate 9,647,413 of CM069078.1, read as the reverse complement.
TTTCCACATTATGTTTAGATGATGAAATATTAATCGAGCCATCTGAGCCTATAGAAGAGTGTATAGGGGTGGAACAATGTGTCTACATTCTTGAATTTATTGTTTCAACATCGGAGAATTACATTCCTCACTTAGGATCCAAGAAGTGCATAATGTGATATCTATTGCTTGGACCTTTATTTTTATACCACCACCCCTTGAGCGTAATAGAAAAATTGATGTGAAATTAGGGGTGCAATTCATATCTTCAAAGTGGAAGGAAAAATAGTAAAATTGATGGTGTCGTGTCGCGACGTTAAATTAAGCACTTATTGGGATGTAACCCAATTAGTAGTGTAACTTCTTATTTTATTTTATTTTTATTTTATTAGTATCACTTTTTTTTTCTTTTCTTGTTTTTGCAGATTAGGGAAAGTCTGAGTACCCAAAAAAAAAAATGAAGCGAAGGAGCATGTTTGAGCTTAAGTGTGGGGTGATGACCCTTGATGAAAATTAAGAGAACATGCTACTAGCTAGGCCTAAAGGCCTTAGAGAGTTTTTCTAACCCTTGTTTTAAATTTTATTTAATGCTTTGAGGACATAGCATCTTTTTAACTGTGGGGTGGAGGAATAAATTCCTAGTTTTTATTGTTTTATTGGGTCTTTTCTTTTTTAGGATGGGTTCCTTGGCTTTTGTTTTCGGTTCTTTTTCTGAGGATAGTCCCTTTGAACCGAGTGTCTTTTATTTATTTTTTTAGGAATAAATTTTATTTTTAAATTTTATTTATTTATTTTTTTTTTTTTGGAGAGAACAGAAAAGACTCTTTTGAGTTATGTGATACTTACTATTTGGGCCTAATTTTGAGTAGTACTTTCTTGTGAATGCTTGATTGCTAGTGCAATTGCAAACTTTTTGACATCTAGGTTCATGGTTGTGACTTTGTATATAGCTTATTTTATTTTGTAGTATTTTATGATCTTGTCTCTCTTAGAAGTGGAATTGATCCATCTTGATTGATACTTGTGTCATGTGTGGTGAGATTTTGTTTATTCCATGTTTTGCATCTTAGTCTAGAACTTGTCCTGCATGTTATTGAAGCAAAATAAAAAGTATTGCTTTGTTTAGGAGTGATAATAGGCTTTCTTTGATTTGTCTGGTAAATTTTAGCCATTTCAGAAATTTAATCACTAGTTAGCCCTTTTGAGTTTGTAGCCTTTTTTTGGTAGCCATATTTTGCCCTAAACTATTTTGTTGAATCCCTAGTTTTTGCACCTTGCTTCCTTGAGCATTATAGCATAGACTTATTCTAATTATCAATTCTAAGAAAAAGGGATGGTTGAGTGAACAGGTAATCAATGATAGCTACAAAGTGCTTAAAAGCCCTTTTTGAAAGAATGTGATATGAAAAAAAAACAAAAAAACAAAAGAATGTGACATGAGAAAAAAAAAAGTTACCTTGATGATGGCCCTGGTCCTTCCAAGGACATCGTGCACCTTAACGCATGTAAAATACATAAGTTGAGGGTGGCTATTATGAAGGAAAACTTAAAATAATAATAATAATAATAATAATGATTGAAACATTCTTGAGATGATGAGAATCACTTGTGAAATAATTGTTGAAGAGAGGGCTGAAAATAAAGAGAAGAAAATAATGGGTGATGAAGTCTAAAAATTGCAAAGTGCTTAAGGAAGTGTAAGTCACTATTATATAGTTTTCCTACCCGTTCTTTAGCCTTCATTACAACCCGTTAAAGTCCTATTTGATTCTATTCAAGCATGCTTAATTAGTGGAGATGTACATAATGGGCAAGTCTATGGTTCATTGTGCATACATGTGAATTTTATTTGTGAGTGTGAGAGTTGTTCTTGATATGAAGTCCTTAATTTAGATTCAATCTTTTGAATTGAGTGTGTGGACTATTTCGTTTTGTAAGGGCACTTGTTTCATGATAGATAGGTGATGTTATTAACTTTCTTTGATGAGAGTAGGGGAGCAAGCTTAAATTTGATGAGTTCAAAGTCCTTTCTTGAGGTTTGGAGGTCAGTGGTTTGTTGTTTATTTGGATGTCTTGCACAATGTTTGAAAAGTGTACTTGATATTTTGAAATTGGTATAATACGTTAAAACTCTATGGGATTAGACAATATTTGGTTTTGTGGAAAAAGAAATTTTCTAGCCTTAAAGGTACCCAGGCCACTGTTTCCCTAGGTCCCGCCATAGCGGCCAAAATCCCACCAGAGCGGGATGATGACCGCCACAGCGGGATGAAGGTCGCCAGAGCAGCCTTCATCTAGGACGAACTCCAAGCACGATCATGGTGCCTCTTCGTCCCAAAACCCTCGTTTTCAACAGAATATCAGCAGAACAGAGTCTATTAAGTATCCTAGAACCTAAATATGCAATCATTTTAGCAAAATAACCACTAAATAGTGTCTGAATCCAAGTTTTTCATCAAGAGACTTTTCAACTACCCCTACCCATTTTGGTACCGATTTGACTGTATTTTACGAAATCCTTACACCCAGGATGTTGTGGAGACGTAAGGGAAGTATCCATGCTACATTTATCTATCAAAACTAGCAACCCAAGTTCGTTTTCAAATAACTACCCCAAAACCATTTAAATTAGATCAATTAGTTGTCATGCTATCGTAGTTAAGTAAGTATTGAAGTAAAGAGCGTAAGGAACAAGAATTTTACCTTGATTTTGACGTCTGGAGCGAAGTGATTGAGACTGTTTTTGAGTTTGGGGATGAGTTTAGGGAGAAATGAAGAAATGATATTTTTCCCCCTTTACTGCCTACGATCTCTCGCCACAGCGGGAGATCCCTTGCTACATCAGCCCCGCCTCAGCGGGAAGCCTACCGCTTTGGTAGGCTCAGGTTGACTAAATTGGATGCGTTCGTTTCTCCATGTGTTGCCTCCTTTCCCTAACCAATTCCTTCGAGTATAGAACCCTTCCGGGCTTAAGATTTGAAAAATCTCCATTTTTCGTGTTTTCGTAGTGGATCGATCCGCTAGTTGGGATGTACTCCGAAAGGAACTCGTGGTTATCCCTTCTTTAGTCATTAGGGGACGAAAGAAAGGTAAATTGGTATCTATTGTAACGACCTGAACCGTCGTTATTTTTGAAAGGAAAGTGTCGAAGGAAAACTAGGCTACCATCCCGCTACAGCAGGCCAATTGCTGCTAGGGCGGCGGCGCCAGAGCGGCATAGATCACGCTAGAGCGGGATGGACGAGACAGAACTTAAATAATGCGAAACCTTATTTTCTTCCTTTTCCCAAAACACCAAAAATAGGCGAGGATTACCCTAAAAACCCTCAAAAAACTACTCTTAGCTTGGGAAGGAAGGAAAAAAAGATTTCTAGCGTAAGGAAGACGATAACTTGTGAATTCTTGGTCAAATCCACCGTCACGAGGTCTGGAAACAAGAATTGAGGCCATAATTCCGTGCAGCTACTTGACGCCCAGGTAGGCTAGATTTATTTAATTGAGTAGTTTCAAATATGTTATTCATTGCGTGGTATATTGAATTTTGACGGTAGAATTCATGCTTAGGCTTTCGTGCACCAAAACGAGATGTTTGTATTTGTACTCTAGGTGTTCAATCAGACGTATATCGTAGGAGGAAGCCTTAGTCGATGAACTAGGGGTAGGTGATGTTGTGATTTCATGTCATGTTGGTGTGATGTGTGTTAGTAATTACTTCATCTTAATGCCTGTATGTATGAAAATGTTGCATTATCTATCACACTAAATCATTAATGAGTATGAATGAATAATTGTATGCCATGAATCAACACTTTATTGTATGATTATGAGAATGTACATTGTGATTGTGGTTGTGGCTTGTTGAATGGATCAAGTGTTACGTTCCAACAGACTAACTTGGATCGGGTGCCACATTCCGACGCATATATGGGATCGGGTGTCACGTCCGACATACTAACTTGGATTAGGTATCACGTACCGGTACACTAATAGTTTATGGGTTCCATGAGCGGACCATTGACTTGTATTATATGCATAATTACTTTATATTGATAATGTGGCATAGGACATGTTTCCTGATATGCTTATTATATTGTACATTATGTTTTTATATGTGGGGGTTGCAATGTTGTAAGTTAATTGGAGATATCTGTTTGTGTAATGAATTGTGAAGGGTAGAGTCCCAGATCGGGTCATGGTATGGTAAGGGGGAACTAAGGGTTCTAGTGCTATCTTGTTATTTAGAATATTGTTGAGGATTGGGGTGGTGTTGGTGATAGTGTTAATAGTTGGGTTTTTCCCCAGAAAGGGATTAGTATGGAGATCATTAATGGGCTTGATAGGAAGTACTATGGAGTCGGGGGTTAAGTGGTGATGTGGAATGAGTAAGGGGTTAGAGTTAAGTGTCCTAGTGGAATTTAAGTATTCGGATGTGGTAAGGATAGTAAATATAAAGGTGGAGGAATGAATAGTCTTACTACATGTTTCACTAGTTGATTTCTTATATTATGCGGTGGGTATTCGGGTTGACCGATGATGCCTACCAGTACGTGTGGTTGTACTGATACTACTATTTCTATGCCTTTTTGGCATTGTCTAGATGCAGGTTCGGTGATGTTTCGTAGGTGAAGACGAAGGCAATTTTCAACAGCTTCTACTTTTCTTCCATGTGGTGGGAGCTGAGTCATTTATATATTGTTATGTCATGTACTCTTAGTAGCTCTTGTACTTGTTTAGACTAAATCCCTAGGGGTGTTAATTACTTTACAAGTCTTAACTGGAATTGTATTTTAAAAACTCTTATTTATAAATTTGCACGAATCTCTTTTATTTGCCAGTTTTCTTAATCTTCCATAGGTTTTAATTATATGGAATCGAGGGTTCTCCTACTTAGATGTTAGAGTAGGTGCCCGCACGGCCCGGTGGATTGGGTCGTGACAAGCTCACATATACCTTTTATCTAACGGAAGTGAAAAAATTGGTTTTAAATTTATTTTTTGACTGTAAATTTCAAATAAATTCATGTAGGGGTATATATATAATCATTCTAGCAAATTTGAAGGCATGTTTTAATCTTTTTCATATAAAAATTATTTTTTTGACTTCTTTGATTATCATTATTTAAGTTTCTTGTTTTTTTTCTTTTATTCTGAAAAAAATTAAACTCTTTTTTTTGGCTATATTGTAATTTAATTTTTGTATTTGTAAAAATAAAATAAAAAATGAGGCATTTATGATAAATTTTACAAGAAAATTAGTGAAACATAAATAAATTTGACCATCAAAATAATAAATTTAAATTAGTCATTGAAATAAAAAAGTCAAAAAAAAAAATATGCATGAGGAGGGATCAAATATATTCCATATGGATTATATTTTATTAAAAAATAAAATTAAAATTAATTTTTCATGAGGAAAAGGGTATATGTGGAGCTATTTGTTTAACAATAGGGGTATATATGAGTCACTTTCACAATGACAAAGTTGAGAGGTATATCAAACCCCTTTTCTTTTTTTTTTTTTCTTTTTTTAATTTATATTATTATCATAGTGGGGTAGGGGTGAGGATAGGAAAAAGAATTATTTTATTACTTATTTTGAATTTTGAGTACACAAAAAAAATACTAATAAATTATCTTTTATAGAATTAGTTATTTTTATATGAATGTCGTTATTTTCCTTATTATTATTTTTTTGGTCTCTTGTATATCGTAAGTTTAAAAAATTCAAAATATAAATTATTAAAGGATAAAAGATCCAAGAAGAAAAAAGTGAAAGGGAGCCGGGCCCGGGGGATTAATTTTACTATGAAACCCAAAATATAATTAATCATATGAGCTCATATATTAAATAATTTTAAATTATTTTAATGGAGAAGGACCTACAATATTCGTAAACAATGGGATTTTATATAATATTGTCTTCTCATTCACCATGTGAGTGAGCCGTTAGAAATAAGAATATTTTCGAACAAAAAATTTAATGATAGAAGTACTTCCGAACCAAAAGATGAATAAAAATAATTTTGTATTAATTTAAATAGCTAAAAGACATTTTAGATCATTCTCCGTAAAAAAAAATCTTGTTCATTTGCTATGCACACCTTACAAAATTTAACAGTTTTGTACATGAATTCTATTCACGCCTTACAAAATAATTTTTGATCCGCAAATCAATCCCAATAATTGATCTAGTACCCGACCCCGACACCCAAATTAGGACAAGACCCCGATTCGGGGGGGGGGGGGGATGGAGTTGGGGTGGCATAAAAATGAAAATTTTTAAAATTTGAACTACTTATCAAAACCAAAACAGTTTTTTTTTTAAAAAATAAATAAAAAATTGATGGGGGTGGCTTGGGTGGGGTGGCGCAGGGGCGAGTTAAGGGTGGAGTTGGCGTGAAAAAATGATTTTTTTTTAATAATTTGAAATATTTTTCAAAAACAATGTTTTCTTAAAAAAAATTTGACGAGAATGGCCTGGGTTGGGGTGGCGGGGTAGGGGTAGGGGGTGGCATATAAATGAATTTTTTTTTTAAAAAATAAAAATAAAAATTGGCAGGGATGGACTGGGTTGGGGTGGCGTAAAATGTTTTTTTTTTTTAAATTTGAAATATTTCTCAAAAATAGTTTTTTCTTTTAAAAAACAGTTGACGGGATGGCGACGGAAGGGGTGGCCTGGGTGGGGGCGGGAGTCGCCTAGAAATTTTTAAAATATTAAATCTGAAATATTTTTCAAAAATAATTTTTTTTGTGGTGGGGGGGGGGTAGGGAGTAGGGGAGGTAGGGGTCCGGTAATGAAGAAAAATCTTAAAATTTGAAACATTTTTCAAAAGTAATTTTTTAATTTTTATTTTTTTTGTTTGGGGGGCGGTGGTGGTGGTGGGTGGGTTGGTTTGGTAGTAGGGATAAAAATATATTTGAAATTTAAAATAAGAAAATTTAAAAAGTTTAATTTTTTTTTTGAATGGGGAGAGTCAGGAACGGGGTATGGATAGGGTAAGAAAAAAAAAATTAAAGGATGAAGTAGAGTTTTGCAAAATATTTTCCTTAATTTTTGAAGAGAAGTCATTTTTCTTAAATTTGAGAAAAATGAGTTGATTTGGAAAATATTTTTCAAACATTTAAGTCAACCAAATATGAAAAAATTGGAAAACATTTTCCAGAAAATATTTTCCTCCATACCAAACACACCCTAGAAGTAATTTGTTTTTACTCTGCTCTGTACTCCTATTATATTCTGACTTTTTTTTAAAAAGTTACTAGGTAAATGCATATTTATAAAACGAAAAATGACAAAAATTCTCTTCAACTATTTAAAATAGATTAAATATACCCTTACATTATATTTTGACTCAAAAGTACCCTTTCCATCTTACTATTGGATCACATGCACCCTTCTGTAACCAAGAAGCTTTCTTCACGTCTAAATTTCAAAACATTATCAGATCCTCTAAAAAACTATTTCACACAAGCACACACACAATATTTCTTCGAAATTAAACAAGCGTATTTCCAAGTATACTAGACTATTAAAGTGATTATGACTAGGCTAATTCTTAATATTAAAATGATGGAGCAATGTAAAGTTGCAAATAGATTGGATTTTCCAACACTACGCTACTTGTTCTCAGAGGCTTTTTTTTTTTTTTTTTTAAGCACAAGAAAAAAAAAAAAAAAAAAAATTGATCCTTAAGTTCTCTTCTCAAAAAAAAAAAACTACTTCTTCTTATAAAATATCAAAAATAATATAATATAATAAATTTTTTAAAATATATATATAAAAAATATCTTTTTTTTAGAGAGACACGGTTCGGATATGCCCTATTATTTGCCTTTAAATTCGCCACTGCTTGTTCTCTTCAAGCAAATGATAGACGGTAGTCCTAATTAAAGATTTAAAATAATTAAAATTTCTATTCCACATAAGAGCAAGCTTGATGTTTACTGCTGAGTCTTTAAATGGGTGGGGGTGGGTGTGTGCATGTGGGTTCTGACATTATTTCAAAATCTAGAGGTGCAGAAAACTTCTTGGGTCTTTTAATGGAGAAAGGGATGAAATGAGGGTTATTAGAAACGTTAGGTCTTTTAATGTGTGGGGTGGGTGTGAGTATGTAGAGGTCTATGTGGCAATATAATACACACATGGGATGTCATATTTGATTTCGTTAAACAAAAGGGTACATGTGATCCAATAGTAACACGAGAAGGGTACTTTTTTAGCTAAAGTATAGTTAAAGGGTATATTTAGTCTATTTCAAATAGTTAAAGGGTAGTTTTGACCCGTTCATAATATTTTCAAACACTGTATAGGATCCGTCAAGTTGGACTAGGAAAAGGCAAAATTTTCCTATGTCAGCCGTACTAAGCCACAACTTGCAGCGTGTTGTGAACTCGGATAGCCCAAAGGTTGGCCAAGTTGTTGGAACTGAGGCTAATTACGAAGAGGCCCAAAAACAAAAATAGCTCATTTGTCACGATCCAAGCATAAACCCTGGATGTGACCGGCCCTCAGAAATCATTATTGGTCCCCAAGCAAACCCTCATCCTAGCTGAATACAAGTGAAAAACTAACTTAAGCATACACAAGCATCAAACTGAAAGAAATGCTAAATCAACAATGTATTAAATCTCAAAACTCTCCGAATATACAAAGTATTAAACATAAGTTTTAAAGAAACTGAAGCTGAAAGACTCTCTCAAACTATCTATCTATAAAGCCTATATTGTATAAAGATGAGTGTCGGGACAAGACCCGCGATTTCTCAAAAACTAATATTAATAACTCAAAAACCGAAGTCCTCACTCAAAAGCTGACGAGCTCATGAAGTGATCTTAATGGGCTTCTGTTGAGGATCCTTAGTGCCTGTATCTACATCATTAAAAGATATAGGTCGAATGACATAATACATTGAATGTACGAGTATGTAATATAGCCGAAGAAAAATAACTGAATGAAAGGACTGTAATAGATAGACCATAAACTCAACTAAATGAAAAGAATTAAAGGAATGAAATAATTTAATCTTTACAAAAATACTTACCCATCTTTGAACTTCAACGTAATAAGTGATATAGTAAAAATACACATTAACTCTATTTAAGAGATCCTTTAACCGACAACCATCACTATCAGCTATGTGATGATACACGCTGCCAAAATTGTCCTATACCATGTCGGTGTATAGAACCTCTGAACTAAGTGGATCCACTACGCTATAAAAATTTATCTAAAATGTATGATCCTTTACCATGTTGGTAGACATGGTTTATGAGAATTTTGAGTTGTTTGAACTCATCCCCATATCGGTGCTCAATACTACTCCTAATAAATATACAATCATTCTCAAATGTATAAAACATTCACTTTCTTTGTTTTGAGGTAATTACTCAAAATACCCTCTTAAAAGAGGTAATGCTCTAAAATATCTCTAAACTCATAAACTCATTTAGAAATCAAAGCTCCTCTTTCTAAAAGTAAAAGTAATACATTTGAGAATCAATTAGTTCCCTTAAATTTTACTAAAAATTCTCTTTAAACTCTACTCCAACCATGCTTTACTTTCTCAAAAAAACCAGTTTAAAAAAATGTTAATGGTGATCTGATCATTGATGGCTCGGGAAGTCATACTGCATAAACATTGATAACATATCTAGATGTCATACTACTTACACATTGATGGCATACTAGACTGTCATACTAATCATGAATCATAGTTCTTTTTCAATGTAACAAACTGATACATTTGGAACTACATAGTTCTCTTATATTCTTTCTGAAATCATTTTTAAATTCTTTGTCAAGACTCCTTTTTTATTTCTTAGAACTTTGTCTAAAACAATTACGTTTGTTTAAAAAATTCTCTGTAAGAACTCAATAAATACTCAGGGACAGGGTTCATGCTTAAGAGTAGACATGGAAAATGAACCCTACAAATCTCATTGTACAATATACAACAATTCAATAATTAGGAATAGAAATTCCATAATCAGGAACTCTAGAAATCAGAACCCTACAGTAACTCATCTCAAGAATACTCAAATCTAAGAATAGAACCCTAGATTAGTCTTTTACTGATTTGAAAGTAGATGTAGGGCGTGAGGAAGAACTAGTCCAACACTATGATAGCCTTACACACCTGATTATGAAGCTTTTAGACTGAAAACTTTGGTGGAGACTTGATTTATCTTGAGTCCAAATTAGAAAACTACCTTTCTTAGGTGAAATCTTTGGCTTGGAATGTTGGTGCTTGATCTTGATAAAATAAATTATTTTATGGAGTTTCTAGAGTGGAAGAAATTGGAAAAACATTGGGTGAAAGGCTTCTCTTTGTATTTTGAATTTTTGCATGAAAGTTTTAGGGTTCTTGATGGAGAAGGAATCCTAGGTGAGTTTTGAAAGATTTTTCTACATTTGAATGTTTAGATTGATTATTTTGATCTTTTTCTACATTTGAATGTTTAGATTGATTATTTTGAGATGAAAACTAGTTTGTTGAGGGATATACTCAGTTAGAACACTCAAAAATGACTTAGAATAGGATTAAAAAACTCAAAAAATGACCAAAATAACCCTCAAATGCGTGCAGAAAGTTGGTGAAATAAAATTGCAGCAAACCTTTGATGGAATGGTCTACCATTTGTGGAAATATTGACTGTCTGTAGGTCTTGTTGTAGAACATCGACTGCCTGATAAGGCTATACTAAAACCAGCATAACTTTTTACTCCAAACACAGAATGAGGCAAACTTGGCGGCGTTTGAAAAATGAGTCAAATACCTATAATTGTATAGGTAATGGGCCACCTAATTCATTATCAGCTGAGAGATACGGTAGTTTGAAGTTGAGCCAAGTAAAATCTTATATTGAAACTCAATCGGTAAGAAAGCTTTCAACTTAACTTTGTGCTAGGGGATTCTAGTGACCTTAATGCATATACAAATCCATTCTCACAGTAAAGAATTAAGCTTAACACCTAAGAATAATTTAATAATCAACCGACATGAGCTTTTTCACAAATGAAGAGTGATTCGGGTCTTAATATAGAAATTTTTGGGGTGTTACAAGTTCTCCACCATGGGATCATTCGTCCTCGAATGATGGTTAAAGTGAGCATGGAAGGGAAAGGAGTAACTATCACTACCTCTCTTGACTTCTGAGCTTGCCTACTAACGTAGGCGGAACTGATTCATACTCAGAGTCTTGAAACTGGACTAGAGAACACGCACGACCACTCAACAAGATTTGAAGATTATAGGTCATGACATGAACCTTCTAAGCATCACAATAGGAGTATCAACTCTCTCCTATCTATCATTACTCAACTACTATTATCAACGTCATTATCAAAACTAAAATGACACTGAGGGAGATTAGAGCGAAAGATCATAAGCACGATTCATTCAAGAAAACTGATATAAGAATATGCATGACATAACATTATTTTGCTAGCCATTGAGAGTAACACAAGAATTTGCGAGAATGACATACTATGAGAAATGAGTACTTATATGAATAGGTTCATATCATGAGGCTGATATTCATAACTTTATGGAGTAAGATTGAGATCAATGGGATAAAGTCTTTGCCCCTCATTATGAGAACTGAGCATAAATGTGGATCTTTCTGAAAAGTATGAGCATAGGTCATTGACATAAGGCTAATATTAGAGACATCAACCAAATGTTATAATGATTGAACTTCCAGGAATATGCTAGAGTATGAATTGATTGATATAACACCATAACTCTTTCTAAACACATCACTATCTAATTCTAAATAGTTGACTTGGTTTCTCATCTTATCATCTCCCCCTTAGGTCTGAAGCCGACACTTTAAAGTTATGGATCTATTCCATCTTCTCTAAACTAGTCTATATTTACTTTACTCTAATTTTTGGAAAATGCTAATCTCATGGCAACACACTCTCCATGTGCAGGCACTAAGTGTTATGTCGTAATTTTACTATCTTTAGAAAAATCTCTTCTTTGAAATGTTCTAAGTATAAAACAATTTGAGAAAAATACTTAGAAAAGAATCGCCACTTAATTTTTAAAAGAAATTAAGAAAACTTAATTTAAAAAGACCCTAAAAGATTAAGTCTTTAAAAATTTAGAGAAAATGGGTAATAAGTTCTCATTTACACTTCAAGAAGATTTTTAAAGCATTTGAAGCGCCCGCTAACCCGCGGTTATCCTACGACTTGACTAAAAATATTTGACTATTGTTTTGAGTGAAATTAATTAAGTGCACAAAGAACACTTTTGGAGTTTTTAGGAAAATGACACTAATTTAATCATTTGAAAGTGATCAAAATTTCTAAAAAAAAATTTTAAGATTAGCACTTCCAACAAATAACCTTAAGGTTACCATTTTAAAGACGAGATAAAAATTAAAACCTTAAAAGATAGATTATGTGAGAATTCATTTGAACCACTTTAAAATTTATAATTTGAAGTAATTAAAATGAGAAACTATCTTAATAAGTTGAAGGCAAGTAAAAAAAATTTGGGGTTAAAGACATTTGATAAACAAAGAAAACAAAATTGATAAAAATGAAATTCATTAAAGTTAATCAACACAAAGGAAATGGTTCATCTTTTGGAGGATTTAATTAAGTTAATTAAAATGTTAGAGCTAATCAAAACAAAACTTTGGAAAGTTGTAAGTCTGATGATGAGCACATGAAAGAAATCGTAACTAACCACCATGATGTTTTGGTGGCTAACGTCTCTTCTCTAGCTCAACAAAAGATTTCTAACTACAATAATCTCTCCCTCAATCAGGTTATGGAACCTGAGGAGTCCAACTCCAAGATGACATATACATAGAACAAAGCACCATCTGATCTACACCCTAATCTTATCCATGATTAATACAATATCTTGGAATATAAGGGGTATTGGTTCCCATGGTGTAGCTGAAAGGTTAAAGCTTTTCAAACAACAATATCACCTCCCTTACATGTTCATCCAAGAACCTATGGTTAATGCGAGGAAGATTGATAGATTCAAAAGAATCCTTGAGTATCAACATTGTGCCCACAATATGTCCAATAAGATATGGATCTTTTGGAATAATGATCACCAGATAAACGTCCTGAAAGACAAAGATCAACATGTGCTCCTTCATATATCCAAAGTCCAACCTATAATATCTTTTCACATTAGTGTTGTGTATGCTAAATGTGATGAGGAATTAAGGAGAGAATTATGGGATGCCCTTAGAGACATTGCTAACAATGTTAATGGACCATGGGGAGTGATTGGAGACTTCAATCTCATTACAAAAGCTGAAGAAAATACAGGTGCAAGACCCTATAAAGCTGAAGAAAGTATTGACTTCCTTTCCTGCTTAACTGATTGTAATCTTCTAGATGGTGGTTATTTGGGATCTAGATTTACGTGGAGTGACAACAGGGATCCTCCCAACACCAACTGGAAAAGATTGGATAGACTAGCCTACAATGACCAATGGTTTGATGTCTTTGGAGGCACTACTGTTACTCATCTTTCAAGGACCTGCTCTGATCATGCCCCTCTCCTGATCAATTGTGATACCAACAACTCTAACCACATCAAGTACTTCAAATTTCTTAATGTTTGGACTAAGCATGAAGAATACTTATCTATTGTCCAAAAAGCTTGGGATGAAGCCAAATTGGCAACCCCCTTTTCTGCCTTCACCAAAAAATTAAAAAAGTTTGCAACCACCTCAGTTCTTGGTCTAGAGCAACATTTGGAGACATTTTTGAAGAAGCAAAGAAGCAGGTACTTATAAGAAGCTTGGAAGACAACTATGTGAACCACAACACTCCGGAGAACAAAGAAGCTCTGGATATGGCTAAAGCTAATTATACAAAATATATTGAGCTCCAAGACAAGATTGCTAGACAGAAAGCTAGAGTTAAATGGCTCCAGGAAGGTGATGCCAATACTCCCTTCTTCCATAGTATTATTAAAGACAGAAGGAAAAAACTCACCATCAAAAACATTAAGGACAATGATGGAAACTGGGTCGAACGAGACACATTAGTGGCCAATACTGCTGTAAAATTCTTCGAGGACATGTTCAAGGAGGAAGAAATTTGTGAGGATGACACAGTTTTAAATGTGGTGAAAAGAATCATTAGTGAGGAAGACAATGCCTTCATTACTACCCTACCGACTATGAAAGAGGTAAAAGACAGTGTCTTCTCTACTGATCCTGATAGTGCACCTGGTCCTGATGGGCTCAGTGGTAAATTCTACCAGAGTGCTTGGCAAATTATTGCGGAAGATCTTCTCAAAGCAATCTCTCATTTTTTCAAAGGAGCACCCCTCCCTAAATTTTACACACACACACTTGTATAGTCATGCTTCCAAAAGTTGAAAGCCCTCAATCTTTCTCTGACATTAGGCCTATAAGTCTCTGTAATGTTTCCAGTAAGATCATAGGTAAGATTCTTAATGGCAGACTCAGCAAGATCCTTCCCAAAATTATTAGTTCGAATCAGAGTGGTTTTGTGAAGGGTCGTTCTATCTCAGACAACATAATGCTCACACATGAGATGGTTAATGATATCAGAAAGCCAATGCAAGGGGGTAATGTAGTAATCAAGTTGGATATGTCGAAAGCATATGACAGGGTATCTTGGCCCTTTCTCTGTTTTATGCTAAGGAAACTTGGGATTACTGAAGCATGGATAGACCTCATCTACAAATTCATCTCAAATAATTGGTATACCCTCTTGGTTAATGGGAACAAACATGTTTTTTTCAAATCTAGGAGGGGTCTTAGACAGGGAGATCCCCTCTCCCCTTCTCTTTTTGTTATTTGTGCTGAACTTCTCTCCCTCTTACTCAACAATCTTTTCCAAAACAATAGTTTTAAGAATTTTTATATGAACTGCCATGGACCCAAAATTAATCATCTTACTTTCGCTGATGATACCATTATTTTCAGTAGTGGTACTGCCAAATCTTTGCGTCTTATTCTCAATACCTTGTCTACTTATGAAAAAGTTTCTGGCCAAGCTATTAATATGGATAAAAGTTGTTTCTCCTTGGCCCTCCAAAGATGCATTAGAAGAGTTCAAAGAATCCTGAAAATGAAGTTTGAAAAAGAAGCTTGAGTTTTTCACTAGTATGATCACTAAAGTGATCAACAAGATCAGGGGATGGCACCTTAAGTTCCTTAGCTCGGGGGGCAGAGCCATCCTAATTAGGCATGTGCTCCAAGCTTTAAATGTTCATACCTTGGCTGCAACTCACCCTCCTAAGGGCACCATTAAATCTATTGAAACCTACATCGCCAGAATTTTCTGGTCAGGCAATGAAAGAGGAGGCAAACATCATTGGGTCTCGTGGTATAATCTTTGTTTTCCTTATGATGAAGGAGGATCCAGGTTCAGGAACTTGACTGATACTTGTAATGCTTTTACCGCAAAGCGATGGTGGAAATTGAGAACCTCTAATTCCATCTGGGCAAATTTCATGAAAAGCAAATATTACAATAATGAGCATCCTATTAGCATTCCCTGGAAATCTATCAATCACATAGCTGGAAAGCTATATGTGAGATCAAGAACAGTGTTGAAGAGTATATCAAATGGAAATTCAAGACAGGGCACATTAGCTTTTGGTATGAAAATTGGTCTACTCGTGGACCTTTGTACCTAACTGTTGATGATGAATTTTTACACCATAACATCATGCTTAAGGATGTGTACAGGGATGAACAATGGGAGTGGAGTTGTCTTTGGAACCGCCTTCCAGAGACAATCTAGTCTTCTTTAATCAACAGTTCCATGCAGCTAAGTCAAGAAGGTGCTGATAAACCCATTTGGACCCCAGTGGAAACCGGAGAGTTTAGTGTGTCATCAGCTTGGAATATTCTAAGACAGAAACGAAATACATCCCCTTTGGAAGCGAAAATATGGCACAAAGACATCCCTTATAAGATGTCCTTCGTCACCTGGAGAGCCATTCATAATAGGCTCTCCACAGATGACAAAATTACTAAGTTTGGTATTGATACTAACACTAATTGCAGCTGCTGTTTGTTTGCAGGAATGAATCAGAATAAAGAATCAGTTGAACATCTCTTCCATAAAGGAGATTTTGCTCAAAAGATTTGGGAAGAGTTTGCAGGGAAAATTGGCATCAGATACAAGAACAACTCATTATGGAACTTATTCATAGAGTGCTGGAACTTCAAGACAAAAAACTCTATGGCTTCCTACATTCTGAAAATAATGCCCCCATAGTAATATGGGAACTCTGGAGATCTAGGTGCAGCTCCAAATTTGACACAGAAAAACCTTTCATCATCAGATCTAAGTCACTGAACACCTTCAACATATATCAATTGACCAAAACTAAGTTCAAGAGAATTCACATTTCTGAGAAGTGGGAAGATTTTTGTCTTATTTTTGGGGAAAAAATGGTGGAATCAAAGTTCATATTTGTCAAATGGATTTGTCCTCCTTCACCCTTATTGAAACTCAACACAGATGGTTCTTGCATAGAGGGGAACTGTGGAGGAGGAGGAGTTCTCAGAAATAACAAAGGCAGAGTCGTAGTGGCATTCAGCTTACCACCAGGCATTGGAACAAGCAACCAAGCAGAAGCATCTGCTCTACTCTTTGGACTAAAATGGTGCATAGAAAATGGCCTGAACGAGATTATTGCTGAAATAGACTCTTATGCTGCAAAACTCCATCAATGGAATGTGGAAAACACCCTGGAAGATTGAAGAAATAGTTGGAGACATCAAGAATCTCGTTGGATTGCGTGGAATCATCACGACTCACTGCTACAGGGAAGCCAACAAAGTGGCGGACAAGCTAGTCTCCCTTGGCCACTCCTTGGATTCAATACAAATCTACCCACATTATAATAGCATCCCAAGAGTTGTCAAAGGACTCATTAATATGGATAGATGGTGTGTACCATCCTTTAGAGTCAAAAGATGTCAACCCAATGCCTTAACATACGACCCTCCATGACGACCATGAGTATGAATTACTATTAGTTTTTTGCTAGGATCGTTTTCTTTTTGCATTATCACTTGATTGGTATGCCAATCTCTCAAGAAGGTATGGCCAAATCCATCCTTCTTCAAATGTAATATCCTTCAGATGGCAATACAAAGTGGTGTTTTTATAAAATGAAAAAAAATAAAAACAAACAAACAATAAACATTTGTAATCAAATAACTAGGAAAGTAAAAGTGAGGTTGAATTTGGGCCATTTTTGGCGTAAATTTGCTGCTGCCTGAGAATTTGGGCTGATGGCCCATCCCTTCAACCTTATAATTACCATGTATACTGATGTATATCAACTGTATAGTATTGTATACCAGCCCTTTTTCTCCTGCGTTTTTTGACTTCCAAGAGCTCTATTCAGCTTTCAAGACTTATATTTCACCTCCGCCCTGTATTTTCACATTTTTGACATGTATATCAGCGTATACTTCTGTATACAACATGTATACAACCCATTTTTGGCTTTCCGAGACATATGTTTCAGCTTCCTTTTTCATCATATATCAGCTACCATTTGCTTTTCTTCATGACTCAGGCAAACCCAAAGAAAGGGACTTGTCGGGCCTCTACGGCCCACGATGAGAATGCAAGTAGAAAGAGTTCACGGAGGCAAGTCACGAGCAAACATACAAAGAAAAGTATTTGAGTTAGAAAGGAAAGAAAAGAAAATTAATGACATTGTAGCATTTTCAATTTGAGCATTTCATTGTACCAAATTAAAGCACCAAACAGGAGGAACTTTGGGAGGTTTAATGTGTAGTCATGCACATTTAAATATTCAACAATCTTACACCCTTTACATAACTAGTGAAATTTAAACATTTTCAAATGAAATTACAAAGAAAGTAAAATAAAAGAATGACTATAAAGATTTACTACCATGAATTAACACAAAATTAATGGACTATGAAAAATCCAAGTAATTAGCCAAACTTTCAACAAAGAAGAAAGCTCACATATTAAATCTCATCAAGCAATATACAGTGAAATACTTCATCTAAATTGAATAAAGAGAAGCCAAAATTTAAGCTAATGAAGACAAATCTAAGCCACTGATATGATTTAAAGCAAAACTAAAAAAAATAAAAGAGTAACAAATGATCTTATTTACCATGTAATGTCAAACCCAAAAAGTCCCAAGTATGTTTTGTTCATTTAAACGGAAACTAAACAAATAATAAAACAAGATAGAAACAACTGAAGTGAGATATTAACACATACTCAGGTACATTAATCCAAGTCATCGATACATAAAGGCAATCACTCGAGCTCAAAGATTTCTAGAGAGATACTATCACAAACATTCAAATATCACATTAGAATAGAAACCGATATCGAGACAGAGGTATGAAACATTTAAAACAAAAAGTTCAGTATGGTTCAACTATACGAAGCATCTGTTAATAAGAAATTGAAATCGATGAGAACTTAATATGCTTGAAAGCTAATCCTACAGACTATACAGTACCAACATATTTTAAGAAAAATAGAATATGAGGGCATTTCAACACCAAAACATAGAGAAATAGACATTCACAAAAGATTCAGACATTCTTCATAACTAAAGAAAATAAATAGGAGGAAAATATTACCCTTTTGAGGGGAGCGAACTGAGGCGATGAACTCGAGAGCGATTCCACCACCCACATGAAACTCCGAAAATTCCGATGAGATGAGCAAGCGAATGAGGCCAAGATCAGACTGATTTTTCCTATATTCTCGAGTGTATTTCCAATGCATTTTTTCTCTAAGACAAGCTCTCTTTCACCCCTTTATCTTTCTTCCATCCCCTTTTTTATATCAGTTCACCCACACCTAAAAAAAGAAAAACAGAAGCCTTTTTCCCGAAAATCCGGCTCGATTTGGGGAAAAAAGTCTTATTGAATTTGAATTCCTTTGTTCCTTTTTTCAAGGCAACAGTGGAAGGGATGGGAAATTTCTGAAAAAAGGGGAAAAGGGGGATGGGACGACTGGTGCGGCTGCTGCAGGTGGACGGCGCCACTTTTTCTGGATTCTCGCGATTTGCAGGTCGCTTCGTTGGATTTGCAACGTAGGGTTTCACACGCAAGGAAGAAGAAGAAAACATGCAGTGGGATCGGTTTTTGGTATTGGTGTTGTTATTGGATGGGCTGATTGTATTGTATTATTTTGCCAGAAAAAAAGAAGAATTGGGGTGGGCCAAGTATGGGGTCTATTTTTAGTTGAGAAGTGGGCTGAAAGTTGGGCTTAAAAGTGGTCTGAATTTAGGAGTGGTTAGATGGGAATAAGAGAATTGGATTTGAATTAAAGATGTAGCTAAATTTTCATTGGGAATTGGCCATTGGGATTGCAACTCTAGCCATTTTAAGTTTAAGAGATAGCCAAATTAATTTGATTAGTGAATTCGGCTAAAATTAAATAAGATGAATTAACATTAGTTAACTAATGAGCTTCTTAATTTTAACAAAATAAAATAATTAACTTAATTATAAACTTATTAGCTCAGAATTATAACCCTCACTTTAAACCAAACTAATTTAATAAAATATTTAAAATATAAAATCTTTTTGAGATGATTTTTGAATATTCATAAAACATAAAAAAAAAAAAAATTGACAAGATTATTTTGAAACTTGAAAATTGTTTTGAATTTTATAAAGTTAATTGTTTCAAATCATTTGAAATTAAAGAAGCTCGATGATCAATTTATATTGTGGAGGGTCGAAATTGAGTGTCAACACTAAGATTCCTTCTAGGAATTCTTTCAAAACTTCTTCTCTTAACGTCTTCTTGCTTCTGAATAAGTCTTTCTATAATCGTTACATTGACTTATAAAGCCGCTTAATCATCACCTTGAGTATAATGGGTAGTCGATTGGATTTGAGAAGTGCACAAGTTTAAATAAGTTTCCTATTACACAGTTCTATTGCACGATTTAGAGTATGAAAGAAGAGAAACTTTTCTTAAATATCTATAGTCCCTCATTTATAGAAGTGGGCCCTCACAATAATTAATAAGATCTTACTGACACGACTTCATACACACCCTAGAAAACTTAGACTCTGTGCTCTGATATCAAGTTTATTACGAGCCAAGCCTATACCCTAGACATGACCGATACTCGAAAACCATTACTGGTCCCAAGCGAATCCTCATCCTGGCTGACTACAAGCAGAAAGCTGACTCAAGCATACACAAACATCAAACTAAAAGAAATGCTAAATCAACACTGTATTAAATCTCAAAACTCTCGGAATGTCCTGAGTATTAAACATAAGTTTGAAAGGAAACCTCTAAAACTAAAAGACTCTCTAAATTTTTCTGTCTATGAAGCCTCTACAATATAAAGATGAGTGTCGGGACAAGACCCATGATTTCTAAAAAATTAATACTAATAACTCACAAAACTGAAGTCCTCCGGAAACAAGGAGGCCTCACTCAAAAGCTAACGAGCATATAAAGTGATCTCAATGGGCTTTTGTTGAGGATCCTCAATGTATGTATCTGCATCATGAAAAGATGCAAGTCAAATGACATCAATACATTGAATGTACGAGTATGCAATATAACTGAAGCGAAATAACTGAATGAAAGGACTCCAATCGATAGAGAATAAACTCAATTGAATGTAAATAATTAAATGAATGAAGTTATTTAAACTTTACAAAATACTTTCTCATCTCTAAAACTCAACATAATAAGTGATATAGTAAAAATACACATTATCTCTATTTGGGAGATTCTCTAATCGACATCCATCACTATGGGCTACGTGATGATACAACGTCTCACCTATGCTTCCAAAATTGTCTTGTACTGTGCCACGGTATAGAACCTCTCAAATAAGTGAACCCACTAAGCTATAAGAATTAATCTAAAAAGAATGATCCTTTATCCATATTGGCAGACATAGTTTATGAGGATTTTGAGTTGTTTAAACTCATCCCCACATCAGTGCTCAATACTACTCCCAATAAATTTATACTCATGCTCAAATGTATAAAACATACTCTTTCTCTGTTTTGAGGTAATTATTGAAAATACCCTTTTGAAAGAGGTAATGCTCTTAAGTTTCTCTAAACTCATAAACTCATTTATAAATCATAGTTCCTCTTTCTCAATGTAAAAGAAATACATTTGGGAATCAATTACTCCCTTAAACTTTACTAAAAAATTCACTCTAAACTCTACTCCAACTCTGCTTTACTTTCTAAAAAAAAAAACCAGTTTAAAACAAATGTTTATTGTGATCTGATCATTGATGGCTCGGGAAGTCGTACTGCATAAACATTGATGACATATCTAGATATCATACTACTTACACATTGATGGCATACTCGACTATCATACTAATCATGGATCATAGTTCTTTTCTCAATATAACAAAATGATACATTGGAACTACACAGTTCCCTTATACTCTTTCTGAAATCATTTTTAAACTCTTTCTCAAGACTCCTTTTTGCTTTCTCAGAACTTTGTCTAAAACAATTATGTTTGTTTAAAAAATTCTCAATAAGAACTCAATGAATATGCAAAAATAAGGTTTATGCCCAAGAATATATATGAATAATCAACTCAATAGTTCTCTATATACTATATACAATAATTCAATAATTAGGAACTCGCGAACTTAGAACTCAACATTAACTCATCTCAAGAATACTAAAATCTAATGATAGAACCCTCGATTATTCTTTTACCGATTTGAAAGTAGATGTAGGGCATGAGGATAAACTAGTCCAACACTATGATAGCCTTACATACCTGATTATGAAACTTTTAGACTAGAAACTTTGGTGGAGACTTGATTTAGGTTGAGCCCAAGTAAGAAAACTACCTTTCTTGTATGAAATATTTGGTCTTGAAATCTTGGTGCTTGATATTGATAAAATAAATTCTTTTATGGAGTTTCTAGAGTGGAAGAACTTGGGAGAACCTTGGGTAGAATGCTTCTCTTTGTATCTTGAATTTTTTGCATGAATGATTTAGGGTTCTTAATGGAGAAGAGGAAACCTAGGTGAGTTTTGAGAGAATTTCTACATACTTGAATGCTTAGATTGATGATTTTGAGAGGAAAACTAGCTAGTTGAATGATATACTCAGTTAAAACACTAAAAAATGACTTAAAATGGGGTTAAAAAGCTTGGGAAATGATCAAAATAGCCCTACCACATGTGCAGAAAGTTGCTAAGAAAGTATAGCAAACCTTCACAGAATGGTCTACAATTCGTGGAAATTTCGACCGTCCGTAGGTCTAGTCGTAGAACATTGACTGCCAGGAAAGGATTCATCAAAACAGACATAACTTTTTACTCCAAACTTGGAATGAGGAAAACGTGGTGGCATTGGAAAAATGAATCACATGCCTTTAGTTTGATAGGTATTGGGCCACCTAATTCATTATGATCTGAGAGAAATGATTGTTTGAATTTGACCCAAGTAAAATTTTATATTAAAACTTAATCAATAAGAAATCTTTCAGCTCTACTTCGTGGTAGGAAATTCTAGTTACCTTAATTCATATACAAATCCATTCTCATACTAAAGAATTGAACTTAATTCCTATGAAAAATTTAGGAATCAACCGACACGACCTTTTTCATAAATGTAGAACGATTCAGATCTTAGCTTATAAATTTTCGGTGTGTTACAATAGCAATAGATTCGCTTGGGATTCAAATTCAATAGAGATAAAAAAGATTGTCTTTGCGGTTTTAGGGAATCGATGTTTATTGAAGAAAATATTTCGAGATTCTAAGTGTAAGAAATCTAGAGCAAAATAGACGAATTGTGTACGTTGTGTTTGTTGAGGAAATCACCGATCTTGCTACTAAAATTGGATTGCTCCAAAGTCCCTCTTGAATCACTAGGAGACAAAGTTTGATTCACAAACTAAATTAAAAAGAGGGTTTGGGAAGTTTACCATTACATGGTAATTCTTCCCCCCTCTTTTTGAAAATAAGAGATAACTAGATCTTATCTCTTCTCAGACAACTTTTTGGATCAGATCAGGTCGAGCCGGATCGGGTTAGTCTACATGAGCGACCCATGACCCAAAATTTACACTAAGCTTTTCATCTCTATTTTTATCTCTATTACTTGTTATTCAGTATTTCTATTGTAATTCAATAGTTCATATTACAATTAAGATTTGAAAGTAGTTATCCTGTTGTAGTTCTCTTATTAATATAGTGAGTAATTCGGGTTTGTTACATGGTGCTTTCATTTGATAGTACTCCAATAGCTGCGGTGTCCCTAAATAAATTTAGCACTGGTATCTAGAAGGATGAATTTTCTAACAGAACTGTATTTTACCTACCTTGGCTTCTCCTAGAAGGACTGGCTACATCTTTCTTCATTTCAATTTGATGGTGAAGCTATTATTTGGTTTGATGGTTTGTTTCGCAAACAGTTCTATGATTGGAACCATTTTAAGGTGAAATTGCTTTTGCGATTTCGACAATGGAGCTTCGCAAGTTCAGTAGAGAGTGGGGCCTTTTTCTGACTCCATTAGTATAGCACCTATAGCTCTGCCAGAAATCCTTCATGTTGCAGTTGAATCTGATTTAGACAGTAAAAGACAAGAGGAAGCCACATAATTGAAATATGTTTTCTGATTTGGATGGTGGAAACTTATGATCTACATATAATTCTAAGGTCCCTCTAGAGATTTTTGACGCTTCCATCGGTAGTTTTTTGTGCCCCACTGATTTTACTTCCTCGATGGTGTTAATTGGTAGCAACTGTGATGGGGATACACCGCTACAAAGTAGAATTGATGAGGAGATCTATTCAAGAAATTTTGCATGTAAGGTGTTTGCTGAAATAACCTATAGACAAATTGACATGGACTTTGAACATTCTATAGAAACCACTACCCAGGTATTTGAGGAAAAGTCTCATAAATGTTTCTCTAAGGTACTCATTGATGAAAACCCAGATAAAGAAAAGTTGCTTGTTGAAATTTCCTACAAGATATATATGGGTTGCTTAATCTCCTAAGCTTGGTCTTACTTCACCATCGAGAAAGAAAAAAAGACTTTCATCTCCAAGTTTAACTCAGAGGTAGCTCCCTTCCTTCTTTTTTTTTTGATGGGGTGAAGCAGTATCAAACCATAATACCCAACAAGCATTAGCTCGATCTCCCTGAAAAAATAAAGTGATCTAGCCGCACCTTCCAGTACGACTACCTTGTTACAATTTCACTTCAGTCACTAGCATTGACTTTGGCATCCCCCTCCTTGCAGTTAAGCTAATGACTTCGTGCATGGCTAGTACCCATAGTATGACAGGGAGGGGGGGTGTGTACAAGGCCCGGGAATGAATTCACCATTGTATGGACGACCAATGATTACTGGAGATTCCAACTTCATGCAGAAGAGTTGTTGCCTACAATCCTAACTAAGGACAAATTTTTGGGGTTACCTCATCCTCACGGGATCGTGGCCTCAAATTGTTGACGTTCCTTTTCTAGGAAAACACTCTGAACTGAGGGATAATGGATCACGAAATTTAGATTATATTGACAAATGGTTCGATATAGACTAGAAATTTATCATTGCTTTAGAGTATGAGTGTGAAATTCCAAAAAA
The DNA here is from genome assembly GCA_035578085.1 of Solanum pinnatisectum. NCBI lineage: Eukaryota > Viridiplantae > Streptophyta > Magnoliopsida > Solanales > Solanaceae > Solanum > Solanum pinnatisectum. Next base: position 9,622,838 of record CM069078.1, on the reverse strand, counting down.
AGATCTTCATTTATTTTTTTTGTGGTAAAGATTAGATCTTGCATTAATAACCGAAAGTAACTTACAAACAAGAATAGGGATTGGACTACCTATTCTCTCATGAAAGAAACCTATTATTGATAAAATGCTAAGTAGAGTTACTAGTTGGACCACTAAGTTCCTCTCCTATGCTGGCAGAGATCAAATGGAGAAGAATGTCTTGTTTTCTTTTCAGATCTTTTGGGCACAAATTTTTGCCCTTCCTAAGAAGATTCTACATGTTATTGAGAGTATATGTAGGAACTTTTTGTGGACAGGGCATCTAAGAAAGAAATTATTGCCTGGGAGAAGCTATGTTGGCCCAAGTCTAGTGGAGGTATGAATTTTCTTGATGTGTTCACCTGGAATAATGCAACTATTAGAAAACTCATGTGGAACCTATGTAAAAAGAAGGATAAACTATGGGTTGAATGGATACATAGCTATTATGGACAAGGTGGAATATGTGGCGTCCAGGCTAAACAATTATCTTGGCTAGTACAATGAATCCTTAAAGCACACAAATATTTGCAAGCTGTTGGTTACAATGAACATAGTCTGAATCAAATTTAAAGTACTCTATTGAAAAAATGTATGGAAAGATTAGAGGAGACATGGTGAAAGTGGAGTGGAGAAAACTGGTATGGGCAAACTATGGTGCACCTAACTGGCTATTTATATTGTACATTGCACTTAACAAGAGGCTCTCAACAAAGGACAAAATGGTGAAATGGGGAAAATACCAACTGTCTTGACATGTCACAGGAAGATATTTATCATCTCTTTTTTACCTATTCTTTCACTACTGGAGTATGGAACAAAGTGCTACGATGGAAAGGAATACAATGAACATGAAAGAAATGGTATGAAGAAAACCAATGGGCAATCAAACAAAATTAAAGTTAGAAACGGTAAAGCCCAACTGTACAGGATGACTTTGGCTGGAACCATTTATCACCTGTGGATGGAACGTAATTGCAGCATTTTTCAGAACAAATAGAGTAATGAGGAGCTCATGATTAGGAATATTACAGGCGATATACATGGTAGAGGATCCCACCAAGGAAGATTAGGGAGTATACTTCGAGAACTCAATGTCTATCCCTAGTAAAGACGTAAAGGAAGAGAATAGATAGTTTGAATGTGATATTTAGCATGTCTTGGGGATAATTTATCCAAGTGTGCTGGTTTTTTTCTTAATGTTTTGTAACGATCACTTTGATAAATAAAATATTTACTACCCAAAAAATAATCTCTGTACAGACTTGATTACTACTATTTCTTTCAAAGCTCCATCTGTATCCACCTTACTCTTTTGGAGTATGATCTTGTTTCTCTCATGCAAGATAACGTAGACATTCATACCAAAAATACTAAGTAGAATCTCAGCACGTCATGCTTTCTTCCTTGCTAGCATACACACCCATTTCAATTCAGCTTGCCAGTCCTGAATGCTCCTATTAATTCCCACCCAGTGACACAACCTTCTCCATATAGTTCTAGTATTAAAATATTCAACATATAGGTGATCAAATGATTATAAATTAGATCCACAATATGCACAATCTGGAGGCAATTAGATCCCATATTCAAAAACCTTTCCGTTAATGCAAGTTTGTTTTGGATAGCTAAACACAATATAAATTTGAATCTAGGATGCACACAAGAGTGTAAAGTACAACTCCTCCACTCCACCTTAAAATATTAAGGCATCAAGCAAGCATATATCCTTTTTGTGGAACAAGTTTTACCCTTCAAAATTGTCTCGAAAGCTGCAAGTAGAGCACATAGACTATTATTCCCTTGCAATACTAGCTCCCTTGATTCCAAGATCTTCCTCACAACCCAAGAAACATTCTTGGGAATCTGGAATGTTTCTATGAGTTTATTCTTTATAAAGAAATTGTGAATCTACTAAATCCACAATCAATCCTTCTTTCTTGCCACATTCCACAACTGTTTCGAGATATGTACCTTATTCCACAAGATCAGATTTAGTATATTTAGTCCTCCAATAGCGTGGTGCTTTCAAATATTATCCTAAGATACTAAAGCCTTTTTAGATACAGTAATAACACCAGTCCGTAAAAATGTTCTATATATTTCCTCAATAGCTTTAAGCACCTTCTTAGGAATAAGAAATACATGTTCCTAATATTCTTGCACACCAAACAATACTAATTTAGTCAACTGAACTCTTCCTGCATAGAATAGTAGCTTAGCTGACCAACATGTAACTTTTGTTGTGATCTTCTCTAGCAAAGGAAAATAGTGATGTACACTCAGCTTCATTGTATCTAAAGGTACCCTAAGATATATGAATGGTAGTCCTCCTTCTTCAAACCCCAGCTCCTTCATCATGTCTTTTTGATGTTTAGTGGAATTCCAACAATATACATATTATCATGTAGTCCAGATGCCAACAAAATCTCTTGAAGGCAACATGTAAGAGTCTAATTAATAATACCATCCCTGCAATATATCAACATATCATCGACAAAGCATATGTGAACAATACCCAATTTACTACATCTAGGATGAAAGTAGAGATCTCCATTATGTGCAAGCATGCTTAGCTCCCTCCCAAGTATTCCAATGCTAAGACAAAAAGACAAGGAGATATGGGTCTCCTTGTCTCAAACCTCTTTCAGCCTGAAAATGTGGAGTTAAACCCTCATTAATTAGTAAGGAGTAAGACACAGTAGAAGCATATGTCATAATTCAGTGTATACAATACCAGGAAACCCATATACACGAGTATCTTTCTTAAAAGGCTCCATTCTAAGGTATCATATGCCTTTCTTAGATCAACTTTTGAAGCACATCTTGGGGAGATCCACTTTCTTATGTAGCACTTACAGATTTAACGTCTAAAAAAAATATTGTCTATTATGCTTCTTCCCTCAACAAAAGCAGATTGTGTTGGCCCCACTACGTCAGCAATGACTATCTTCAATCTCCTAGTCAAGATCTTAGATATAATCTTGTACACTATAGAACGACATGATATTAGCCTATAATCTTTGACATGGGTGGGGGTTGGTACCTTTGGTATCAAAGTAATGGCAGTGATGTTAATTGTAGGGTACATAACACCTGTTCTGAAGAAATATTGCATAGCCTCCACCATATCTGCCTTAACTATCTCTCGGTTCCTACTGAAAAACTGAACAAGAACCCATCCACCTAAGGCTTTGTTTTTTTGGCATACTGTTGATAGCTTCATAAATTTCCTCATAAGTTATTGGTCTGATCAACTCATGTTGTTGTAGGTTGAGACAATGACCTTTTTTAACCATTTTTGAGTTAACACAGGGTTACTCGGTTGCATTATCCCTCGTCAAGATAGAAAACACCTTAATAAACTTCTTTTCAACAGATGGTGGCTGAGTAAGTTTAGTATTGCACCCAGTATACACAGAAGTAACAACATTGTGACTGGATCTAGTTTTCCATCGTGCATGAAGGTATTTGGCATTAGAATCACCACCTTCTATCCAAGTTGCTCTAGATTTCTGTCTAAGCACCTGCTCCTCAATAGAGCTCCATTTCTCCACCTCAAGTATCAACTCCTTCTCTTTATCAATCAACATGTTATTCAGTACTTGCCCTTTAATTTTCGCTTGGAAAACTTCCAGTTTCTCCCAGTTTATAAAATCACCATAAATTGATTTAAACATCCAAAGCTATTTTACAAGAATATACTAACTGATGAAGGTTGTTGTTTTTGTATGTGATGCTAAGTGTTATCATGTTAGTACTTTTTGGTATACCTTTTGAATTAATTTTAATACAAAGTTCTAGAATGTAGAAGATATTGTAATGTGTGGTGGAGCTTGATTTAAGCACAAAACAGGGAGTCAGTTTCCAAGATTTAAGGGATTTGACACCACTTTATGTATCTATATATGTGTAAGCTTTTGCTGAATAAAAAGATCTGCTTCCTTTCTCCAAATTATCTCTCTATTATCATATTATTATCATATTTGTCTTCTCTTTCTCTCCTTCAATTGGCATCAGAGCTAACTTGATCTTTTAGGGACTGTTTTGAGAAAGGAAAACACAGCAAGATCACCTACCAAGTTTAACTTGTCCAAGTTTTTTTTGTTTAGTTTCCTTTCACATGGCTTCTAGCAGCTCTCCTCTTTCACCCCCTATCTTTATTGGTGAGAACTACCAAGTTTGGGCAGTGAAGATGAAAACATAATTGAAGGGTCTTCAATTATGGAAGTATGTTGAGGAAGACAATGCTCCAGAACCTTTGAGAGCAAACCCAACTCTTCAGCAGATCAAAAGTCATGAAGAAGAGATCGCAAAAGGTCTAAAAGCCTTGTCTTTCATTCACGCAGCTGTTTCAGATTTGATTTTTACTAGGATCATGACATGTGAATCTGCCAAAGAAGCTTGGGATATGCTGAAGCAAGAATTCCAAGGGAGTGATAGGACGAGGCAAATGCAAATATTGAATCTAAGAAAAGAATTTGAGATGTTAAGAATGAAAGAGACCAAAAAGGTGAAAGATTATATTGATAGAATCATGAAAATCGTCAATCAGATCAGATTGTTAGGGGAAAAAGTAGAAGAGCAAAGGATTGTTGAGAAGGTGATGGTGACTCTTCCAGAAAAGTTTGAAGCAAAAATTTCCTCAATTGAAGATACTTGGGATATGTCTTGTGTCACATTGAATGAACTATCCAACGCTCTTCTAGCAGTAGAAAAAAGGAAAGCTTTTAGAGAGGAAGAGAGTACAAGTGAAATCTCTCTTGTGGCTATTCAATGATCTAAAGCTCAGTTGGATGGTGAATAAAAAAGGCAAAAAAATGGAAGATATGGTAAGGAGAAGAAGGAGCAATATAACAACCGAGGGAGATATAGAAGATCCAAGTATCCACCTTGTTCCTATTGTAAAAAGACCAATCATATAGACAAGTTTTGTTGGTACAAACCTGGAGTTCAATGCAGGTTGTGCAAACAGTTTGGTCATGTGGATAAGGTGTGCAAAATAAATCAAAACCAGCCAGCTCAAGTTCAAGCCCAGCTAGCTCAAGTTACTGAAAATGCTGAAGATCCTGAAGAGAAGTTGTTTGCTACTTCTATTGCTGGAGAATGCAATGTAACAACTCAAGATCATGATGTGTGGCTTGTTGATAGTGGATGCATGCATCACGTGATAGCTAACTTGAACATTTTTTAATGGCTGGACAAAAATTATTTCTCCAAAGTCAGACTTGGAGATGGCAGACTTGTAGATGCAAAAGGCAAATGAGCAGTTGCTGTTCAAACTCCCTCAGGTATGAAGATTATATCTGATGTATTATTTGTTCCTGAAATTAGCCAAAGTCTTCTCAGTGTTGGCCAATTGCTTGATAAAAAATATGCCCTGTTATTTAAAGATAAAACATGTGAAATCATAGATCCAACTGGTATAAAATTGTTCCTAGTCAAAATGAACAACAGAAGCTTCCCTCTTGATTGGAAACATACTGACATTGGAGCTTATGTCAGCATACAAGATGAAACTTATGTCTGGCATAAGATGCTTGGTCACATCAATTTTAAATCTTTAAAATTGATGCAAAATAAGGATCTTGTGGCAGATATGCCTTCCATAAATGAAACCTCTAATATATGTGGGGTTTGTCAAATTGGGAAGCTAAGTCAATCACCATTTCCTATTAATCAAGCCTGGAGAGCTACTGAAAAGCTCTAGCTAATACACACTGATGTGTGTGGACCTATGTGCACTCCATCTTATAACGGCAACAAATATTTTCTTTTATTCATTGATGACCTTACGAGGTTTTGTTGGGTTTACTTTCTGAAACATAAATCTGAAGTATTTATTGCGTTTCAAAGGTTTAAAGCAACTGTTGAAAACCAATATGGCTCTTTGATAAAAATCTTAAGGTCTGATAATGGGACCGAGTTCACTTCTAATCAATTCAAGGATTTTTTTCAGAAAGCAGGAATTCATCATCAACTTACAGTCACTTACACACCACAACAAAATAGTGTAAGTGAAAGAAAAAATAGGTCTATTATGAATATGGCTCGGTGTCTTCTGTTTGAGAAAGATCTGCCTAAGGTGCTATGGGCTGAAGCTGTAAATACCGCTGTCTATCTACAAAATAGATTGCTGACGAGTGCAGTTGAAGGAAAGACTCCATAGAAGCATGGATTGGAACCAAGCCATCCGTTGCTCATCTTAAAGTATTTGGCTGTATCTGTTACTCTTATATTCCTGATGTTAAAAGGGATAAACTTGATCAAAGAGCTGAAGTTGGAATATTTGTGGGATATAGCAGCACTTCTAAAGGATATAGGATTTTAAATCCTATTTCACAACAAATCCATGTAAGTAGAAGTGTTAAATTTGATGAGGATACTGCATGGGATTGGAAGAAGATGGTTGTTTATTCTTTCTAGATTACTAATCAAGAACAAAGTGCCCAAGAAGAAGAGCTGATTCCAGAGGAAGAGGAGGACTCTGATGATTTTGCAGTAAGAGGTACCAGATCCATTGAAGATATATATAGCAAATGCAATATCGCTATGTTGGATCCAACAAGTGTAGACAATGCATTGCAAATTCCTGAATGGAGGGTTGCCATGGAGGAGGAGTTCAATATGGTTAACAAGAATAATACATGGGTACTTGTACCTAGACCTCCTGACAAGCAGGCTCTTGGAACTAAATGGGTGTTCAAGATTAAGCTGAATTCAGATGGCACACTCAACAAGTACAAAGCAAGGCTGGTTGTAAAGGGATATGTGCAACAGCATGGAATTGATTTTCATGAAACCTTTGCACCAGTTGCAAGCTTTGATACCATTAGATTGCTACTTGTAGTTGCAACGCATCAAGGTTGGCAAGTATTTCAATTGGATATTAAGTCCGCCTTCCTTAATGGGTACCTTGAAGAGAAAATTTATGTAGAGCAGCCTGAAGGTTTTAGAGGAGCGGGAGACCAGGTATATTTGTTAAGAAAAGCTCTTTATGGCTTGAAACAGGCACCTAGGGCCTTGTATGCATGGATCGATAGCTACTTACTGAATTTGGGGTTTAAGAGAAGTTGCAATGAAGCAACCCTGTATAGACTTCAAAATGATGATTTTCTCCTTGTTTCTCTCTATGTTGATGATCTGTTGGTGACTGGCAGTAGCACACAGTCTATCACAGACTTCAAGGAGCAGATGAAAAAGGTCTTTGAAATGAATGATCTGGGAAAAATGACTTATTTCTTGGGAATGGAGGTTAATCAATCTTCTCAAGGAATCTTTGTTTCTCAGAAGTAATATGTTACCAAAATATTGAAGAAGTTTTGACTTGACAAATGCAAACCAGTAAGTACGCCTGCAGTTCAAGCAGAGAAACTGATAAAGGAGGATGGGTCTGGTTTGGTCGATGCTTCAATTTATAGAAGTTTGATAGGTTCCCTGTTGTATTTATCAGTCACGAGGCCTAATATTATGTACGCAAAAAGTGTGCTATCAAGGTTTATGCATTTACCAACTGAAACTCACCTCAGAGCAGCCAAAAAAATTTTGAGGTACATTCGAGGCACCATTGATTATGGTGTGTTTTATAAAAGAACCACATCTATGAAATTGTTGGGGTTTATTGATAGTGACTAGGCTGGGTCGCAAGATGACATGAAAAGCACTTCAGGATATTGTTTCACTCTCGGATCAGGTGTCATTTGCTGGTGTACAAAGAAGCAAGGGTCCGTAGCTCAATCAACAGCTGAAGCAGAGTATGTTGCTGCCTCTGGTGCTGTTAGTCAAGCTTTATGGTTGAGAAAAATCTTGATTGACTTGGGGTTTCATCCAAGCAAAGCAATGGAAGTCCTTTGTGCTAACAAATCTGCTGTTGCCATAGTAAAGAATCCAGTTTTTCATGGAAAGACTAAACACATTAAAATCAAATACCATTCCATTCGAGAAGCTGAAAGGGAAAATGAAGTTCATATTTTGTATTGTTGTGGTGAAGACCAACTAGCTGATATTTTTACCAAGGCGCTGCAGAAACAAAGATTTGAGCTTCTTAGAGCTAAGCTTGGAGTATCCAGCAACACTTGCATCAAGGAGGAGTGATGAAGTTTGTTGTTTTTGTACGTGATGCTAAGTGTTGTCATATTAGTAATTTTGTCTTGATATTTTTGGTATAACTTTTGAATTAATTTTAATACAAAGTTCTAGAATGTAGAAGATATTGTAATGTGTGGTGGAGCTTGATTTAAGCACAAAACAGGGAGTCAGTTTCCAGGATTTAAGGGATTTGACACCACTTTATGTATCTATATATGTGTAAGCTTTTGCTGAATAAAAAGATCTGCTCCCTTTCTCCAAATTATCTCTCTATTATCATATTATTATCATATTTGTCTTCTCTTTCTCTCCTTCACTAACACCCCAATCAACTAGTCTAAGCAGGTACAAGAGCTTTTAGGGGCTGTTTGATAGAGTGTGTTAGGAAAGATAATGCATGCATTAGTCTAATGTAGTACTAGTACCTTATTCGGTGCTCTTTTCTAATAAATGTATAACTAATGTTTGCATTAGTTAAACACTCTATTGTGTGTTAAAGAGTGTATTGCTAAAACCACGGATTTCTAGGTATTAGCAATGCAATGGTTTTAATGCATTCATTAGCATGATTAAAGACCCAATTGCCCCTCAAAATATCTTTTTACATCATTTCCACCATAATAGTGGAGGGTATCTTTGTAAATAATATTTTTATGCAATGCATGCTATTTTTAGTGCATCAAACCATACAATCCATAAAAATAATATATGTATAATTAATGTAGGCATAACTAATACATGCATTGCTAATGCAAGCATTACTAATACACTCTATTTAGCATTATTCATATATATTCTACCAAACTACCCCTAAGAGTATAGTTTATGAAAGAAATAAGGCACAACTACTACCATAAGGAAAGAGGGATATAAACTATTGGAGATCATCATCGTCTTCACATATGAAACATATGAAACATCACTGCATTCTTGCAATCAGATTATGCCATGTGGCATGGCAAGAGTAGTATCAGTACAAACAACACATTACTGGTAGACATCATCGGTCGACCCAAAACTACCACATAATATAAAGTATACATTCAGAAGGAGACATACAATATGAAAGTTACACCACCCCAGTCTCTATCCACATGCTTTAACCATCCCATTTCGAATCCATCCTCATACTTCATTCCACTGCCAACTAGAATATTCAAACATTTTACACTCTTGCCACTCTAAGGCTTCCCAAGCCTACCTTTTATGACCCCCTAAGACTTTTCAAGCCTACATGTTATATCATCCTAAGACTTCCCAAGCCTACTTATTATGTCATCCTAATGCTTCCCAAGCCTACATGTTATTCTCCCATAATATCAAACCATAGTTTAAAACTTCTACTAGATAGAGATTCACAAATACAAGGCCACCACTAGTTCTATCAACCAACCTGCTATTCTCTCTCAATTTCTCATGCCAACTCTTTGTCCTCTTTGAAAAAGTACATAAAACTAGCGCCTATACCAAACTAAACTAAACACAATTTATAAAACCAAGTTCATCATAATAAATAGAAATACAGTTTAGAAACAACTAATAATTGAGTTCTCATAACTCAATCAATAGTCAAAACAATTTAGACAAGTAAAGAATTGAGTCCCCATAAAGTCACCCCAATAGTTTATATGCACACTAATCATGAATAACATAAACACAACAAGCCATACATAATTCATCACACTTTTCAAGTAACCCAGACTTATTACAACACAAAAGGATTGCTATACCCCTCAACTTTGTCATTTAGAGCTAATATATCCCTCGTTGTGAAAGTGGCTCATATATACCCCTAATGCTACACAAATGACTCACATATACCCTTTTCTTCTTACGAAAGTGAAAAAAATTATTTAAAATTAGTTTTTATTTTTATTTTTTTATTGAATAAGAAAAGATAATTCAGGGGTATATTTGATCCTTCTCACACGTTTTCATCTTTTGTCTATTTTTATTCATATACTAAAGATGATATATTCATAAGGAGAAAACAAGGTATATACAATTTTCAAGATGAAATTTTGTTGATGAAGAATAATTAGAATTTTTCATGTCAAATTGAAAATAATATTTAGATGAGTGTATCAAAGCTATGGCTTCTAAGTTTAACCCCATATTCCAAGGACCTTCAATGGCTCAGAGACACCGAGGTGAAACTAATATGGGGAAAGTTGGCGATTGTGGTGATAGCATTGTCGGTATATGAATACACAATTTTGTTATTGTTGGATGTGTGATTATGAGCTGATGTTCAAATGAATTATGATCAATCTTTAATGCATTTTATCTATGCCTGAATATGTGTGTATCATTACAAGATGAATTAGACCTGTTGTAGCAACATTTTTGTATTATTTTGATGTTCATAAGAACTATATATGATGAATCTTTGATTAAGCAAATAAAATGGTGTGGTTTGGAGGCGAGAGATGCATTCTACGAATAAAGCAATAACTATTGATGTGTCTTTTTACCTATTAAGTTTTCATGTCTGTCATCTTATTGCTGTGGTTTTTACCTACATATTAAGTTTTCATGTGAATAATTGCTACTTGGTAGTAAGTCATTCTACTGGACAGTGTTTGGAATTTGAGATCTAAATTTTTCTATTATTTGTGATTTAACTCTAATTCACACCTCGGTTAGGGTCTGAGCACTGTGTTTAATAACAATTTACACAGTGTAGTGGGTTATGAGAATGGTGAGATGTACACAGACCTCTGTTTTTGATATATGCCTAGCTAGTTCTAGAAGAATATTCAGACGGTTTTTCTAAGGTTCCTTACTTTAGCCGTTTCTGTTTGAATTGTGAAATTTGGTATCACTTCTCTCTGTAACTCGCCTCATGTGCTACATGAAACATTACAATTATCCTTTTGTTGTACTTTGGGAGAACCAGTCTTAAAATATCTTACATGTTTAGTATTTCTAGTTGTCATATATGTTCAGTTGGCTTAGAATTGTATCCTGAAAGACTTAACAAGTGTATATATTACTTGCATATGGATTTCTATGGTTGTTATGATCCTAGGCCTGTACGGAGTAATAGTAAGTGCCTCATTCTCCAAAGGCACGCTTAAGCCCTGAACCGAGGCAGGCTTAAAACATGTTATAGAGTGCTTTTCCTCGCTTCATATTTCGTCATCATTCATCAAAGTTCTAAGACATATTTTTCCTCTTCAATGAGTCTCTTCTAAAACAATTGATAATTTACTTTGGCTTAATCTTTTTTCAAACTCTTTGTTCATATATTTGTCATTTATGTTTATAATTATTAATCTTGGACTAAGCATATATATTTGTATATATTTTTTTTACGCTTTTCACCTTCAATAACATTGGTTTAGGGGAACAGTAGAGGTGTGTGTAAGTTGGGTTGAACACCATAATTATATGTTTCTTATCAAGTTAAAACTCAGCCTATAAGTGAAGGGAATCTCGACAGGACCCATATTTACCATTTGAGAACCCTATTCTAGAATATCTGCACATTTATCCAACTATTCTTTTAGCTAATGGAAGTATGTAAATAAGGTGCCCAAACTTGTTTGGCTCTGAGGTGTAGTTATAGTAGTAGTAGTTGTTATGTGAATTAAGGAGACGATTTGTTGTTTTTGCCATGTTTGATATATCTGCTGCGAATAGCTAGGCACATAACTACTAATTTTAGCATTTAGTTCTTACTAATGATATGCTAGGTGTTAGAAATTCTAGTTATGACCCAAAGCAAATAGATAAGAGGCGTAAAGTAGATATGCATGAGTAAATGTATATAGAATATCTGACTATTTCAGCTCGACACATAGCTTGTTTGAGAATCATAGAAGTATTCTGCTTTAAGGTTCAAATTCTCGTATTACTATCCGTTGTAGAAATCTCCGAGAAAGTACTCACTTGGGCTCTTTGTCTTCCTTTTCATATTCCTACCTCTCTTGTTTTTCCCTGACTTCCTATGAAGCTATCATCAATGTTAAGTTTTTAGGATCCCATATAAGGTTTAGACCTGATCATCATTCTGCTACTTAGATTTGACTTACAAGTTTTTTTGGAGTTTTTTTTTTTCTGTTGCTTTTTGGTCCTCTGTTTCATCTACTTGGAAAAAGTAATAACAAACATTTCAACAGATAAACTAAATTCAGGATAAAAATTAACTTCATTCATTCTCTTGCCACTTTAGGTCTCAGTGTATACCAATTAATCATTTAAGACAGTCTGATGTACTAAACTCTCGTTGTGCACATGGTCCTCTGAAGGGTGAAGGGTCAGAGTTCATTATAGAGGTTGTTCCAATGACTTCCTTATCATAGGACGACAAGTCGTACTGTTATGCTAAGACTCCCCTTCAGTCGATACAAGAAAAAACTACTGGAGCAATAATTTATGCTAATGTATTAAGACTTGATAGACATATACAGATAAGTAATTTGATCTTCTCACTACTCAAATCATGATTACTGAATTATTTAAGGAACATATAAATTGACTCAACCATCAATTATAAAAAGAAAAAAAAAGTTCTATGTTTTCTTTTTAGTTCTGAAGCATTTGAGTGATACCTCTCTATATATATTCCAGAATTACCCATAGCTACTAATTTCTTCATTTGGGAAAATTGGCAACATTCTCTTGATTTCGCTAACTTTTCTATTTATTTAGGGGAATGGTATTACTCTTCATTTCTAAGCTTTCGCAGATATTTACTAGTTTTGTGAAATTATATCATTCCATTGTTATTCTTTTCCTTCCTTGAAAGAAGAGAAGAATAATAGACATATCTGATTCTATAAGTTGAGCACAAGATATCAAACTTGGAAAAAGAAAACATTTTCATATCAAATCAAAATATCTTTCACGATGTCTAATCCCACAATAAATTTTCAATTGAAATGACAAATACAAGCAAAAACATAAACAGTTCAAAATACTGTTATGAAGACTTAGACCTAAAAATTTAAGAATGGATCAACACCTCCAGTTTCTCAAATTTTCATCACTTTCATCTGTTTCTTTGCTAGCTTGATAATAGTCTCCCAAATCAACCCCATAAACCCATAGATAAGTCAAAAATTTCCAACTAGAATCTAACGAAACAGAGAAGGGAAAAACAAAGGAATTGGATCCAAATGAAGGACCAAAAAAAGAACGCCAAAATGATAAAGAAAATGGAGACAACGAAAAGGAAGAAGAAAAAGAAGAGTTGCTAAAAAAGGAAAACAACCAATTTGTAAATTGGGAATGTCAAAAGAAGGACGTCAATCAGATGCTAACTATTATGATTAGGATTGTGATTATCATCAAAATTTGGCTATTTTAAGAACCATCTGGGATTACAAGAGTAAAACTGGAGATTTCCCAAATCCACCCTCGATTGAACTACTGGATTTCATCATGTATTCACTCCCAAATTTGAAAATCTCCAGAGAGAAGTTAGCGAAAAGATCATAGCATTTAAGAATAATTACAATGATGCTTGGGAACTCGACAAAGATAATCCTGGTTTATAGGCCTGTTGATCTTGAAATATTTAACTTGTCTATGCGATTATTGGGTGATCAGAAGGAATTTATGATGAATGGAAATAGAAATAGCAAGTGTGCAATGTATCTTATGAGAATGTGAGAAACTGGAGCTATTGATCTATTAATTGTGTCATTTATTGTTTGTTTGCACCCAAAGGTCGAAAAACCTTATTTGTTTCATGTATTTGGATTTGTTGAAAAATGAAAGTGTAATGCTTTGTTTTAATCTAGTGTCAGCAAGAGCACATACTTTTCACTTTCTTTCAAGGGTAAGAGAAAAGGTTTAGAATTGTTCTTATACTTTAAGAGTCTAACTTTGTCATTCGTTAGAAGTTAGACTCATTCATTTCATGTCCTTGATGTTTAGATTTGTCCTTATACTATAAAGATTTTAATGGAAATCTATATTTCATTTTCCCCAACATTTTCCTCTAATAAAAAAAAAAATATCCTTGAAGCAACAAGATAGATTAGAAGCACTAAATTTTTGGCGTTTACGTAATTCATGAAAAGAAAACTCAGAAAGGAAAAAAAGGAGATTATCGACATATTATACATTTGTCATCTATATTTAGTTTAAGCAGCTGGATGTCTATATCAGGTACATTTCTTGAAAACGTACCTTAATTTATTTTACTTTTTCTGATCTAAATGAAATGCAGTACAATATTTAATCTCATTTAGGTAGACAATAGCAGGAACTAAATGAGGGATTCCCCTAAAACTTACTTATATAGCAACACTTAATGCATTTAAATCTCGCAAGAGAAAGAATCATCTCCTTGTTATTAGTTCAAAATTCTCTCTTTCTTTCTTAGCTCGAACATTTTCAAAAAGAATCATCATGTCTGAAATGTTACCATCAGAAGAAATGAGGAATGGAAAGCAAGAAAATCAAGAATATGAAATTAATGAAGATCATCCACTACTTGGCTATGGGTTTATGAGGTTAATTTCGGATCCTATAATTAAATTTACAACTAAGAGGATGATGCAGTTGATGAGAACCTGAGAACTGGACATTCTGATCTATCAATTTTGATATGCAAGGTCCAAATCTTCATAAAGTTATGTTCATAACTTAATTACGTTTGGTAAACATTATGTGGTTAGTATATAGTATGTTACGAAGCCTTTAAAGTAGATAATCATATCAATGAGATGTTGTTTGCTTGTATTTTCAGTTCGACTGCAGTTTTTTAGGTCACTTCGACTTTCAATAATTGTTTCACTTTCCATTTTAGTTTGATATCTTCTCTTTAACTTAATTATAGAATCAGAAATGTTAGTTCCTTTAGGAAGGTGAAAAGATCAGAGTATATTTTAAAATGTACAACAAATAGTACTAGCTTTTGTATTGATGAAACTCCAAAATCCTAGTAATTATGAGCAACCCCATGAGTCTAACTAAACCTGATATTTGAAAATATTCTGAGGCGAATTAAATAAGAATTGAAGGATAATGTTGTCTAACATGCTGCATACTTTGTCTTTGGAATAAATGAACTGATCATCAAATCTGAGAGAACAAAATATTGAGTTGAATCATACCAATTTCTGCCAGAAGTTATTAGAAGTAGTTTACTTTGCACTTTTCAGTTCACTGGAAAAGACTAATGGAAACTCCTTTAATTGAATAATTTTTCCACATTCTCAGATGATCATAATTTTTCATGCATCATTAAATAGAAATGAAGAGTATGCCATATGTATAGTCTTTTATCTTTTAACTATGCAGATGACTTTGACTATAATCTATATTTGAGTTAATTACAACTCCTCAATTTCTTCATAGTTTTGGAATAAGAAAGAAAGGTTTTTTTTTTCTAAGTGAGTAAGTTCACATTAATTAGAAATGATGAAGGAATTAAAATGCAAATGTTAGGTTTCTACTTCCCCATTTACGTAAATAAAATATGACCATTTAATTAAATAATTAATTAGATTTTAATTTAGTGCAGGGCTAAAATCATAATTCAATTTTGAAGTAAGGAGATTTTCACTTTTAGTAAATGATATAGTATATAATATATGATATCATGATGATGATGTATGGCTATGCTTGAGGACATTCCTATGGGTGTAATATATCATATAAGTCAAATTTTGACTAGCCATAAATCATGACAGATTAGTAAATGTCTAACCAGAAAAGGTCATTTAATGTCTAACTAACTAAATGATCTACTATAAATATATAGATAGAGTTACGGAAAGAAATAAAACTTTTATGGCATGAAAATTTTAAGTCAAATTTAATACAATTAATATTTTTGTTATTTTAGTCAAGTGAATAGGCCATAAATCTAGCAAGGAAAAGAACCATCTCCTCATTTTCATTAGCATTTTCACAAAGAATCATCATATCTAAAATGCTACCTTCTATTCAAAATCAAGAATTTGAAGTTTGGTTACCTATCTCCTATCCTCCACATGATCACTTCAACAACGATCTACAAAATAAAGAATCAATCATCTCTGAATTTGCAACAGATAACGTTGTAGACTAAATAGAGGACCAAAAAGCAACAGAAAAAGAAAAACTCCCAGCATCTGAACTGTATGAATTGAAGTGTGTATCTCCAAAAATTGGAGAAAAAGGAAAAGGTCTCATGCCTGAATTTTATGAATTGAAGCCCATCAATAAGCCTACATTTTCCATCTTAATACATGAGCATCAATTATTACTATTAGTTTTTTCATGTATCGACTGAAGGGGAGTCTTACAATAATGGTACGAGTTGTCGTCCTATGACTAGGAGGTCATTGGAACAACCTCTATAGTGGACTCCTTATTGTCCGACCCTTCATAGGACCCTGTGCAGAATGAGAGTTTAGTGCATCTTATTGTCTTCAATGTCTAATCGATATACACTGAAACCTAAAGTGGAAAGGAGAATCAATGAAGTTAATTTCTATCCTGGATTTATTTTAGCTGTTGAAACGTCGTCATAGATAGTTCAAACAGGAAGGTCCCCACTATAGTGAATTTATTTCATTACTATAAGAAATTATACAGTCAAGATTCATTTTTGTATTTTAGTAACTTATATGGTCAATATTTTGGTTTCACATCAATGGTCACATTTTCATATTTATCTATATGAACACAAAAAAACTGGCGAGCACGTGTATGCTTGCTTGAAGATAATGCATGAACAAATCAATTTTAAGGTTTAAGATTTTACGGGAAAAGAATCTATAATTGATTGGTATCACTCCCTATCAAGAAACAACATGTCTCTTAGATATTTGCATTTTTTTGTGGGATTATGTAACACCTTGATATTTGAAAGAGCTAAATTTAGAAAGAACTAATTTGGAAAGAGCCAAATCTGAAATCTTACAAGTTATACTTAAGTTGTGAATTTTGGGTCAACTTCAAATAACCATAACTTTCAGTACATGATGAGTTAGGTGGCCCATAAGATATCAAATGAAAGGACTTGGAATCCTCTTTCCTACGCCACCTAGTTTGCTAATTTTCGTGCTCGTATGAGGGAGATATGCCAGTTTCAAGTTAGGTTGTCCAATTAAGGAAAGTTACCCAAAAATATGAGGGATATGTTGGTCTTTTCCTGACCCCATCAGCTTAAAACAAATTATGGTAATATTGTGGGGTCTAACCTGATTTTTTCAGTTTTCACAATCTTAATTTATGCTAAGGGTTTTAGAAAAGAGTTCTAGAAGAGAAAAGAAGAGATAAGGAGGGAAGATTAAAGGCGTTCACCAAGTTTTCTTGCGAATCGAGGATTATTTCGCCAAGGGTTTAATCCCTAAGAGGTATGTGAGTTCTCATAGTGTTGGGTTCATTCACCCACATGCCAATCATGCTATTTTAATGCAATTTTGTTCTCAAAGTTGAAGGATTTGAGTTCTTGATGAGTTTTCTTGAAATTCCATTCATAATCTTGATTGTTGGGATTTTGATGAGTTCTCGAGATAAAAGTTAGTGATTTAAGAGTTGTTTTGAGTAGATTATCGTGTACTTATGTTGGGTATTCAAATCTATGTGAGTGGGGGATGAAACTATTCTATTCTAGGCGAGTTAGGGTTAGAAAATGAGAAAGAAATTTGTTGGGGATTTCTGGGTAGAGGCTGGTGCGTCGCCCCACTAGTGCGCCTATAAACATGTTCTGTAGTTCAGGGGCTAGCGCCCTACGAAACTCACTGCACCAGAGGTGCCTGCCCTTACCGGTTCTCCGTCGTTTAGCCCGTCTGACTTCTTGCAAAGGGTACCTTTACTCCCCTTTAATTTTAACTACTCCAAACTACTTCTAAACATCGAGAAATCATTCATAACATGAATCATAACCTTGAATTCATAATTCAAATTCAAGGAAAGAGTTAAGAGTCAAGTCTTGTGAGTTCTTTCAAGTCTTGTGAGAAGTCTTTTGCAAACCTTTTTAAAACTTGTTTTAAGACTTGATCATTTGAGTTGAGGAAGAGTAGAGTTGGAGTTCATTTTCTTTAAAATAATATATGGGAACTAAGTATTCCCGAGTGTAAATGTTTTTACATTTAAGAAAAGAGGAAACACCGATTTCCAAAAGAGTTCATGAGGAGTTTTGAGTACTATCTTGTTTAAGAGAAACCTTTTGAGTAATAATCTCAAAGTTGAGGAAGAGAAAATGTTTTTTAAAAAACATATGAGCTAAGTTATATTTTGGGAGTAGTATTGACCACCGATATGGGAGAGAGTTCAAACAACTAACAACCTCCATAAACCATGTAGCCAACATGAGTAGGAAGGGTCATACTTTTTAGATGATTCCTTATAGCTTTTTAGCATAGACTAGTGGATCTACTTAGTTTAGGAGGTCTATACCCCGGCAAGGTATAGGACATTTCTGGCAACGTAGGCGAGACGTTGTATTATCACAGTTGTCGGTTAGAGAATCTCCCAAACAGAGTTTATTTTATATTTTTGCTTACAAACTAACTGATATTGTATTTTCCAATTCATTGAGTTGTTAATTACTGTTTTAAAAGCTTTTCTTTATATTGCATTATTGTTATATGTTTATATTGAATTGAGTTGAGGTTGAGTTGAGTTGAAACGGGGTAAGTTGTTTCTTCAGTTCCAGTTCAAGCTTATGTAATGTTTTAGATTTTCCCTCACATGCTCGTACATTCAATGTACTGACTCCATTTGGCCTGCATCATTTTATGATGCAGATACATGTAACTAGCATCATCAACTAGAGCTTTGTTGACACAATTGAGTTCCAGAGTTGTTTGGTGAGCCTCTTTTCTTTTGGAGGATCCCTTATTTATGCTTTATCATTCCATATTTTTAATTAGGATGTTGTGGGTCTTGTCATGTCGTCCATCTCAGTTAGTAGAGGCTTCATAGATAGATAGACTGTTGTTTAGGAGTCTTTTCATTTCCATTGTTTATGTTGAGACTTGAGCTGCCTCTTTGACCACTTGAATGTTTATTTCTAAATATTCCAAGTTTAAGTATTTGAAACTTTTGAGTTAAATCTTTCTTTTGAGTCCATTTTATTAATGAGTAAGCCTTCTGCTGAGAGTTGAGCCAAGCCAAGAGTTCGCTTGGGGCCGGCAATGATTCTCGAGTGCTGGCCATGCCCAGGGTGCAGGCTTGTGGCATGACAAACTTGGTATCAGAGCATAGAGTTCAAGAGTCCTAGGGTGTCTACGAATTTTTGTCTGTAGAGTCCTAGTTATCGGTGGGAAGCGTGTTGTATCTATAATTAGGAGGCTGCGACATTTAGGAACTATATCACTTCTTTCATACTCTTTTTGTGCGATAGAGTTTAACTCTATAAATTTTCCTTCTAATTCATGCTTGCACGTGTCTTTCAGATCATGCCTCCACAAAAAGCTGTGTGAGGTCGTCCTGCTAGGAGGAATGTTGAGGATCAAGAGGTACCAAATGCACCAAAAGTGTGACCCCTAGGAGAGGTCACAAACGCTGAGTTCCAGGATGATATCTGGATGTTGATTCAAGTGGTGACCAAGCAAGTTGGTTAGTAGAGAAGGGATTGATAGGATGTAGTTGATACAACCAGAATCTGTGAGTTCTTAAGGATGAATCCTCCAAACTTCATTGGTTCAAGTGTCACTAAGGATCCGAAAAACTTTGTAGAAGAGTTGCAGAAAGTTTTTGAGGTTATGCATGTAGTTGATATTGAGTGAGTGGAACTAGATGCATGCCAACTGAAGGGTGTTGCTAGAGTATGGTACGATCAATGGAAGAAAAGTAGAGCTGAGGGTGCACCAATTGTGAGTTGGGCTGTGTTTGAAGAGGCCTTCATAGGGCGTTTCTTTCCCCATGAACTGAGAGAGGCAAAGGTAAGGGAATTTCTCACTCTAAAGCAGGAATCCATGAGAGCGCATGAGTACAGCCTCAATTCCACCCAACTTTCCCATTATGCTCCGAACATGGTTGCTGACATGAGGAGCAGGATGAGTTTATTTGTTTTTAGATTGTCTCATCTATCAAGAAAAGAGGGTAAGGCTGCGATGTTGATTGGGGGCATGGAAATAGCAAGGTAGATGATCCATGTGCAACAGGTTGAGGAAGATAAGTTGAGGGATAGAGAGGAGTTCCAAAACAAGAAGGCTAAGACAACAGGAAATGAGTCCATACAGTAGAAGAGTAATCCGAACCAGTTGTCTTTCCAACAAAAGCAAAATGGACCTGCTCCATCGTCTGCTAGTGCACCTGCACCAAGGAATAGAGGTGAGTTCAAGAATTAGAATTTACAGAATTTCAGAGCTAGACCTACACAGTCTTAGGGTAGTGTGGCATAAGGAGGTAATGAGACTCTTGCATGTGCTTAATATGGTAGGAACCACTCAAGAGTGTGTCGTGATGGCTTCACTGGTTACTTCAAGTGTGGTAAAACTGGTCATTTCATGAGAGAGTGCCCTAAAAATAGGCAAGGTAGTGGTAATGCGGGCAATAAAGCCTAATCTTCTTTAGTGGCTCCACCAGATAAAGTTGTACCTAGATGAGCTACTTCAGGGACAT
The DNA here is from genome assembly GCA_035578085.1 of Solanum pinnatisectum. NCBI lineage: Eukaryota > Viridiplantae > Streptophyta > Magnoliopsida > Solanales > Solanaceae > Solanum > Solanum pinnatisectum. The sequence goes on along the minus strand of CM069078.1, from coordinate 9,602,213 downwards.
GCGGAGAGGCAAACCGTCTGTATGCTATCACCAGTCACCAAGAGCAAGATAATTCACCTGATATTGTCACTAGTATGATCAAAGTCATTACTTTTGATGTTTATGCATTGCTAGATCCAAGTGCGAGTCATTACTCTAGCTAAGAGAGTTTATCGTAGTTGTACCATTTCTACCAATCACAAGGACACCATGGCTGACTTAGTCGAGTTAGACACGGTAGATTTTCATGTTATTCTAGGTGTGGATTGGCTTCATGTTTGTTATGCCTCATTTCATTATAGAACTTGTGTCATGCCCCGAGGCTACCCCTGGACGTAAACACGGGGCCTAGGATCACGAGTGACGCTAAGCTAACCCTGCTAGCATATCATAAGCATACTAAAATAAACTGAAAGAAGAAATGCTGTGCGGAAACTTAAAAGATGAGTTCAACTAAAATGATAGGGAATACCCAATACTATCTGAATATATAACTGAGAAGAGTTTAAGATACTCAAATAAAACTCAAACACTAAAGCTCAATCTATCTATGTCTGAAATAAAGCCTCTAACTAACTAGAGATGCTGGGACATGCCCCCCAGCTAACTCTAGCAAATACTAAAAACTGAAATGAAAAGACTAAATATAGAAACATGTTTATTGTCCTCAAAATATGAAGATTCACCACTGAAGCTACTGAATTGAAGATCGGGAACCGATTTATGCATGATATGTATGCTGAGGACCTGAACCAACATCATGAGAAGATGTAGCACAAAGTATCCATCAATACTTGAAAGGTACTGAGCATGCATAATAGGATAAAGTTGAACAACATATACATAACTGAAATAAAGCATACTAATCAATGATATAAGATGAACATGAAGAATATACTAAACATTCTGAATATGAACTAAACTGAATGTAGCGACCAAGTTCATAACATACTGAAACTAAATACTGAGCTGTAACTGATAACCTGGTCAATGCACTAGAATTTTACTATGGGAGCTACTAGTAACCAACATAAAACCACGTGAGCTAAAGGTGGAGTCCAATGTATACGCCCCATCGAGAGAACCCAATATACCTTGCCAAGGGTAAAGAGACATCACTGGTGTGATCACTAAAACTGATGCCCAATAGAGGGAACTTAACCTATGGGGGCACGTAGTTCTAGGACTATGAGGGTATGCTGAACCCTACTCCAACTCAGTCTAAGCCTACTCTTAACTGGAAAATGTATATGATACATTATGATTGAAATACTGAAATACTGACATGTATATACTCATACTTGAAAACTCTTTCTCAAAAACAATTCAAATTCATATTATAATATGATCATAGATGATTTGGGAAGTCATAATGCATAAACATTGATGGTATATCTAGATACCATACTGCTCATATATTGATGGCATACTCGATTGTCATACTAATCATGTTTTAGAAAACTCTTCTCTCAAAAATCATCTTTATTTTCTCAAAACTCAATTTAAGAACTCAAGTGTTGGCTTTAAAAAGCTTCTCAAGATTTGTAACTCAAAATAGGGTTTATGCTGAAATATACTCAGAATGTGACGTTCGAAACTGGAGCATGTATATCTATTTAACAGACCAAGCATATGTAATTCATGAACTAAGAGAATCTATACCACTAGGATTCTGAGTTTCATGAAAAGAACCGAGCAACGATTCTATGAAAACATGATAATCTGATTAGGAATACTCTAACAGCTAATTCAGAAGTAATATCTAAGGTTTTAGAAATCCTACGTCTAAACAAGATAAAGGGAATCAAGAATCTAACTGAATTCTAGGGACCTAGTGGATGAAAGGAATCCACCAGTGAAATCCCACATACCTGATTACGAAATTCATAGAGAAATCTTTCGATTTTGGGGCTGGCACTGAAGAAAACTTGTTGCATTCTTGGAGAGGGCTTGGTCGACTGCTTCTTCTCTTTTTGCCTAGGTTGATGAATTTTTAGTGAATAAAGGTTTTGGTTATGTTCTGACTAGGTTATTAGGCTTAATTTGAGTAAAACGACGTAGTTTAGGGGTTAAACAATGTAGTTTAGGTGCATAACACATAGGGGAAAGTACAAAACGACCCTAACTTAATTCTGACAAAGCCCATCCACGGAGGGAATGATGGTCCGTTGTTTGACCTATCGGCCGTCGTTTGGGTTCGTCAGTCAAGTCTATCTGATAGGGCTTCACTAAAACAAGCATAACTTTATACTTGGGGATGGGATTTTAGCAAAATCGGTGGCGTTGGAAAGAGGATTCAATTATCTATCATTTGGTTGGTCATGTGCCACCTAATTATTTTTTTTGCTAAGGGTTATGACCATTTGAAGTTGACCCAACATCAATTCCTCTCTAACTTGCTACTGACCCTCACCTACGGTCAGACCTACGGTTCGTAGGTCCAACCACGGACCGTACTGGTCGACCTTTGGTGGAATCAGAGACTATTAAAACTTGGGCCTTAACGACGGAACCCCACCTACAGTCTGTTATCCCATCTACGGTCCGTGGGTGGTTTCGTTGGTAGTGGCACCAGATTTTCTGAAAATTAGGATTTTTTTCATTTTGAGATCCGAGGTGTTACAATATCTCCTCCTTTGGGAACATTCATCCTCAAATGAAATCTATACTAGCTGGGTATGGTGGGAAGGAGTTGCAATCCCTACCACTAAGTACTAAAATTGATATATGACTGGACTGAGTTCCAAGAACATGCAAATTTGCTGAAAATGCAAGAGCAACTGAAGGAAGAAGGTACTTAGACTGAATTTACGCAAGAGTAAATTGAGAGACTGGAGAGGAAACTATTATCTCAAGCTGAAACAAAATTGGAAGGAAAGAGATGAGGATACTTGGCCTTCATGGCAGCATTGTCTTCCCAAGTAGCTCCTTCTATAGACTAACTCCTCTTAGATTGTCAAATATCATCACCCCCTTCCTAGGTGACATTTTCAGGAAAGCCCAATCATCTATCTCAAACACTAAGTTTCTTCTCCCTGCATCTGCATAGGATTTCTGTCTTAAGTCTATTTCTACCGAGCTAAACTTTTTCTTATAGTTTCATAACTTGAATCTGGCCCAATCAAGGTTGCTTCACCTACTCATCCACTTTAGGAACACATAAGCGACCATCTCCCCCTTGGGAGAAAACCTCTACTTTCTGTTGTTGAACTGCACCTTCTGACTGAAATAATATAGGATCACTGTCCTATTTTCCCTTAACCTCCACTTCCAATTAAGGTTCTAATCTATTCTCGACTATCACACTACCACCTGATGTGTCCGTAAGACTAACTCCTAAGCGAGCAAGCTGATGAACATCTTTTGCTAATTCCTTCCCTTTTTCCTCAATATGTACTGCACCACCCTCTAGATCACCTTTCTGGCCTTAAGGTAAGATATAATTCGACCTATTGGCACTGAGCTACTACCCTTCCATTCTAACACTGGCTTGTTGTAAATTGAAATCGAACGATCCTAATTCTTTAATCGACTGAGGCATAATAGGAATGTAACCAATCCATGCCTAGAATGATATAGAAAACTACCTTTTCTAACTCACAAGATTTGCTGAGGTGTTTTTCTGAGAGACTGTTATAGGGCAATTTATGTATACCCGTCTAGCTATAACTGGGTCACCAACTAAAGTAGAGACTGAGAAGGGTTCTAAAAGAGTTTCTGGACAGACACCTAAGTTTACTGCTATAAAGAGAGTTACAAAGGTAAGAGTAGCCCTTGGATCTAACAATGCATAAACATCTAAGGAAAGACTTGAAGTGTACCAGTGATCTGAAATGCATCACATCGAATTAGAAATGAGAAGTTGGATCATACCTTACTCACGATAAGAGTAGCAAAGAAAGTGAAGTTTTCCTAGAACACATCACAACCTCCCTCCCATTAGATGTGGTGCACTTCACACCCATGAAAAGGACTCTACTTAGTGTGGCTTTTCAAACATCTTAGGACTCTTAAACCTAATGCTCTAATATCAAGTTTGTCACGCCCTGAGGCTACCCCCAGACGTAAACACGGGACCTAGGATCACGAGTGACCCCAAGCTAACCCTATTGGCATATCATAAGCATAATAAAATAAACTGAAACAAGAAATACTGTGCGGAAGCTTAAAACATCAGTTCAATTGAAATGATGGGGAATACCCAATACTATCTGAATATATAACTGAGAAGAATTTAAGATACTAAAATAAAACTCAAACACTAAAGCTGAATCTATTTCTCTATGTTTGAAATAAAGCCTCAACTGACTAGAGATGCTGGGACATGCTTCCTAGCAAACTCTAGCAAATACTGAAAATTGAAATGAAAAGACTAAATATAGAAACATGTCTATTGTCCTTGAAAAATGAGGACTCACCACTGGAGCTGCTGAACTGAAGATCGGGAACTGATATATGCGTGATCTGAATGCTGAGGGCTTGAACCTACATCACTAGATGATGTAGCACAGAGTATGCGTCAGTACTTGAAAGGTACTGAGCATACAGGATAGGATAAAGTTGAACAACATATACATAACTGAAATAAAGCATACTAATCAATGATATAAGATGAACATGAAGAATATACTAAACATTCTGAATATGAACTAAACTGAATGTAGTGACCAAGTTCATAACATACTGAAATTGAATACTGAACAGTAACTGATAACCTGGTCAATTCACTAGAATCTGACTGTGGGAGCTATTAGTAATCGACATAAAATCATGTGAGCTAAACGTCGAGTCCGATGTATATGCCCCATTGAGAGGACCCAATATACCTTGTCAAGGGTATAGAGACATGACTGTCGTGATCACTAAAACTGATGACCAACAGAGGGGACTTAACCTACGAGGGAATATAGTTCTGGGACTATGAGGGTATGATAAACCCTAGTCCAACTCGGTCCAAGCCTACTCCTAACTGGAATATGTATATGATACATTATGGCTGGAATACTTAAATACTAAATAACTCAAAATACTGACATGCAGATACTCATACTTGAAAACTCTTTCTAAAAAAAATTCAAAACCATAATATAATATGAACATTGATGATTTGGAAGTCATACTACATAAACATTGATGGTATATCTAGATACCATACTACTCATACATTGATGGCATAATCGATTGTCATATTAATCATGTTTTAGAGAACTCTTTTCTCAAAACTCATCTTTATTTTCTCAAAACTCAGTTTAAGAACTCATGTGTTGGCTTTAAAAAGCTTCTTAAGATTTATAACTCAAAATAGGGTTCATACTGAAATATACTGATAATGTGACGTTCGAAATTAGAGCATGTATATCTATTTAACTGACCTAACATGTGTAATTCATGAACTAAGAGAATCTACACAATTAGGGTTCTGAGTTTCATGCATAGAACTAAGCAATAATTCTACGAAAATATGATAATCTGATTAGGAATACTCTAATAGCTAATTCACAACTAATATCTAAGATTTTAGAAACCATAGGTATAAACAAGATAAAGGGAATCAAGAATCTGACTAAATTCTAGGGAACTAATAGATGAAAGGAATCCACCAGTGAAATCCCACATACCTGGTGATGAAATTCACGGAGAAATCTTTCAGTTTCGGGGTTGGAACTGAAGAAAACTTGTTGTGTTTTTTGAGAGGGCTTGGTCGACTTCCTCTTCTCTTTTTGCTCTAGTTTTATGAATCTTTAGTGAATAAAGGTTTTGGTTATGTTCTGACTAGGTTATTAGGCATAATCTGAGTAAAACGACATAGTTTAGGGGGTTAAACGATGTAGTTTAGGTGCCCAATGCATAGGGGAAAGGACCAAAATGACCCTAACTTAATTTTGACGAAGCCTATCTACGGAGGGAATGATAGTCCGTCATTTGACCTACCGACTATCGTTTGACCTACCGACTGTCGTTTGGGTTCGTCAGTCAAGTTTGCCCAATAGGGCTTCACTAAAACGAGCATAACTTTTTACTCAAAGATGGGATTTTAGCAAACTCAATGGCATTGGAAAGATGATTCAGTTATATATTATTTGGTATGTCATGGGCCACCTAATTTTGTGCTAAGGGTTATGACCATTTGAAGTTGACCTAACAATAATTTCCCTCTAACTAGCTACTAACCCTCACCTACGATCCGTTAATCCAACCACGGACCGTACTAGTCGACCGTGGGTGGTATCAGAGACTATTAAGACTTGGGCCTTAATGATTGAATCCCACATACGGTCTGTGGGTGGTTCTGTTGGTACTGGCACTAGATTTTCTTTGTTTTGAGATCTGAGGTGTTACAACTTGAGTAGTTAAGTTCCAATTTCCTAATTAGCCAATTATAGAGTGGAGGAGTAGTTCAGTAGTGCCTAATGGCCATTTCATTTCATACCTTAAGGCGAGAAAGTTAGTTTCTAACAGGTGCATCTGTCACTTAGTCCGAGTTAATGACTCTAGTGTTGAGACACCACCTATTCAGTTAGTTCCAGTTGTGAGTGAGTTTTTAGATGATCTTCTTAGAGTCCTTCCTAAGAGAGAAACAGACTTTGGTATAGATGTCCTTCTTGATACTCGTACTATCTCTATTCTGCCATATAGAATGGCTCCATTTGAGTTGAAAGAGTTAAAAGAGCAGTTGAAAGACCTTCTTGAGAAAGGTTTCATTCGACCAAGTGTCTCACCTTGGGGCGCTCCGGTCTTATTTGTGAGGAAGAAAGATGATTCTCTTAGAATGTGTATAGATTACCGTTAGTCAAACAAGGTTACTATAAAACATAAGTATCCTCTTCTGAGAATTGATGATCTTTTCGATCAACTTCAGGGTTCCACCTGGTTTTCTAAGATAGACCTCAGATCTAGCTATCATCAGTTAAGAGTAAGGGAGAGTGATATTCCTAAGACAACATTCAGGACTCGTTATGGTCATTATGATTTTATATTCATGTATTTTGGCCTAACTAATTCTCCTACAATGTTCATGGATCTTATGAACATAGTGTTTAAGCCTTATTTTTATATATTTGTTATCATATTTATTGATGATGTTGTAATCTATCGAGGAATGAGGAGATTATGCTAGTCATCTCAGAGTAGTTCTTCAAACTCTCAAGGATAGAGAGTTGTATGCTAAATTCTCTAAATGTGAATTTTGGCTTGAGTCTGTGGCATTCTTAGGCCACATTGTTTCTGGTGATGAGATTCTAGTTGACACTCAAAAGATTGAGGCAGTGCAGAACTGGCCTAGACCCACATATCCAATTAATATTATGAGTTTCTTGGGATTGGATGGTTATTATAGAAGGTTTTTCGAGGGGTTCTCATCTATTTCATCCCTGTTGACCAAGTTGACTCAGAAAACAATTTGTTTCAATGGTCTCAAACTTGTGAGAAAAGCTTTCAAGAATTGAAAACTAGGTTAGCTACTGCCCTAGTGTTGACCTTACCAGAAGGTATGCAAGGTTTTGCTGTGTAAAGTGATGCGTCCAGAGTTGGATTGGCTTGTGTATTGATACAAAATGGCAAGGTTATAACTTATGCCTCCAGACATCATAAGGTTCACGAGAGAAATTACCCAACCCATGATCTAGTATTGGTTGCTGTAGTGTTTTCTTTAAAAATATGGCGTCACTATCTTTATGGTGTTCATGTAGATGTGTTCACCTATCACAAGAGTCTTCAGTATGTATTCAGTCAAAAAGATCTTAATCTCAGATAGAGGATGTGGTTGGAGTCACTCAAGGATTATGACATGAGTATTCTCTATCACCCAGGTAAGGCTAATGTTGTTGCTGATGTATTAAGCAGGTTGTCTATGGGTAGTACTTCCCATGTTGATGAAGACAAGAAAGAGTTAGTCAACGATGTGCACAAACTTGCATGATTGGAAGTCTGGTTAATGGATTCTAGTGAAAAAGAAGTGGTGGTGATGAATGAGGCTGAATCATCACTAGTTCCGAAGTGAAAGAAAAACAAGATCAAGACCCTATTTTTCTTTAATTAAAGGCAAATTTTCATAAGTAGAAAGTGGTGGCTTTTGAACAAGGGTGAGATGGAGTGTTTAGGTATCAAGATAGATTATGTGTACCAAAGGTGGATAAACTTCAAGAGAGGATCATGGAGGAAGCTCATAGCTCCAGATACTCTATCCATATGGGTTCCACAAAGAGGTATTGCAACTTGAGAGAAGTCTATTGGTGGAGTAGCATGAAGAGGGGCTATGCATAGTTCATTGCTAAGTGTTCGAATTGCCAACTAGTCAAGGTAGAGCACCAAAGGCTCGGTGGTATGGCTCAAAATATAGATCTTCTGAAATGGAAGTGATAGATGATCAATATGGATTTCATTACTGGTTTACCACAGTCTCGCAGGCAGCATGCTTCGATTTGGATGATTGTAGATTGAATGACTAAATCAACCCATTTCTTATCGGTAAAGACTACTTTTTCAGTAGAAGATTATGCCAAGTTATATATTCAAGATATAGTCAGACTTCATGGAGTTTCGATCTCCATTATTTCAGATAGAGGTGCACAATTCACCACACAATTTTGGATGTCTTTCCCGAAAGGTTTGGGTTCCAAGGTAAATTTGAGTACTACTTTCCATCCTCAGTTAGATGGTCAAGCAGAGCGCACAATTCAGACTTAAGATGATATGTTGGGGTGTGTGTGATCGACTTCAAGGGTAATTGGGACGATTACTAATGTGTCATCGAGTTTTGTTACAACAACATTTATCACTCTAGCATCCAGATGGATCCTTATAAAACTCTTTTTGGGAGAAGATGTAGATCTTCTATTGGATGGTTTAAGGTTGGTGAGGCTGGGTTGATAGGACCAAATTTGGTTCATCAAGCTATGGAGAAAGTGAAGACCATTCAAGAGAGGTTAAAAACAGCACAGAGTCATCAGAAATCCTATACTGATGTTGTCATGCCCAAGGCTACCCCCTTGACGTAAACACGGGACCTGGGATCATGATGACCCCAAGCTAACCTTGAGCTGGAATATCATAAGCATACTTAAACAACTGAATAAAATATACTACGCGGAAACTTAAAACATGAGATAAACTGAAATGATAGTGAGTACCCAATCTAAGTCTGAATATATAAATACTGAAGTAAGAGTTTAAGATACTGAACAAAACTCAAATAGTAAAGCTGAATCTGTCTATGTTTGAAAATACGCCTCTAACTGACTAGAGATGTTGGGACATGTCCCCAGCTAACTCTAGCAAAACTAAAACTAAAATGGAAAGACTGAATGTAAAAGAACATGTCTATCATCCTCGAAGAATGAAGATTCACCACTGATACTACTGAATACATATCGGGAACCGATCTACACGTGATTTGAATGCTGAGGACTGGAACCTACATCATGAAAAGATGTAGCACAGAGTATGCGTCGATACTTGAAAGGTACTGAGCATGCAGGATAGGATGAAGCTGAACAAACATATAACTGAACAAAGCATAATGAGCAATGATATAATCTAAACATGATAAAGATACTGAGATATACTGAATATGAACTAAACTGAATGCAATTACCAAGTACATAACATGCTGAAGTAGAATACTGAAATATAACTAGAAACCTGGTCAATACAATAGAATCTGACTATGGGTGCTACCATTTACCGACACGAAACCCCGTGAGCTAAATGTGAAATCCAATGTATACGCCTCATCGAGAGGACCCAATATACCTTGCCAAGTGTATAGACGCATGCCTAGCGTGATCACTAAATATGATGCCCACGGAGGGGACTTATAAACCTATGAGGTCACGTAGTTCTGGGACTATAAGGGTGACTGACCCTAGTCTAACTTGGTGTTAAGCCTACTCCTAACTGGAAATGTGTACAACACAACATAACTGAAATATACTGAATAGCTCGATATTCTGACACGCTAACTGAAAATGCAACATTAAATACTGATAATGAAACATTTGGAAATTGAGGCATGCATATTTGTTCATCTACCCTAGCTAGTTGAATTCATGAACTAAGTGAATCTGCACAACTAGGGTTCTGAATTTCATGCAATAAACTAAGCAACATTGTTACAAAAACATGATAATGTAATTTGGAATACTCTAACAACAAAATCACAACAATTATATGAAGTTCTAGAAACCCTAGGTCTAAGCAATATTTAGGGAATCAAGATTCTGACTGAAATCTAGGGACCTAGTGGATCAAAGGAATCCACCAGTGAAATCCCACATACCTGCTGATGAATTCAACGGAGAAATTTTTTTATTTCGGGGCGCTGGAACTGAAGAAAACCTATTGCATTCTTGGAGAGGGTTAGGTCGACTGATTTTTTATATTTTCGTTCTAATTGGATGAATTTTGGAAAATGAATTGACTTGGGTAAGTTTTGATTTAGTTACTAGGCTAAAACTGATCAAAATAATGTAGTTTAGGTGTTAAATGACGTAGTTTAGGTATCCAATGCATAGGGGAAAAGACCAAACGACCCCTGACTTAAAAGCTATCGCGGCCAACGACAGGCTTGACCGACGGACCATCGACTGACCTACGGTCCATCCTGGTCAGTCATCGATTGACTTCAAAGACTGGGACCTGGTGGGTCTGAACCACTGCATGGACCATAGACATGGTCTGACATACGACCCATATGTCCTGGCGTGGGTCCAGACTTAGCTGGATCTTGCTAGGGTTCTGGGGAGGGGGTTGTAGGTGGGAAACCACAGACCCCACCTACGGTCTTTGGGTCAACCTACGATCCGTATGTGACCCCATTGGTGGCACCTGCAACTTCTGAAAAATCTGCATTTTGTCCTTTCTGAGTCTGGGGTGTTATAGATGTTAGGAGAAGAGACTTCGAGTTTGAGGTAGATAATTAGGTTTATTTGAAGGTTTCACCCATGAAGGGTGTTATGAGGTTTGGCAAGAAAGGGAAACTCAGTCCCCGATATATTGGTCCTTACAGGATATCAAAGAGGATTGACAATGTAGCCCACGAGTTGGAGCTACCGTCAGAGTTAGCAGTAGTCCATCCGGTGTTTCACATTTCTATGTTGAAGAAGTGTATGGGCGATCCTTCACTTATTATACAGACTGAAAATATTGGTATTAAGGATAGCTTGTCTTATGAGGAGATTCCCGTTCAGATTCTAGATTGTCAGGTTTGCAAGTTGAGAACCAAGTAGGTAGCATCAGTCAAGGTCTTATGGAGGAATCAGTTTGTTGAGAAAGCTACTTAGGGGGCTGAGGAGGATATGAAGAACAGATACCCACATCTCTTTGAGTCTGGAGAAATTCCAAATCAAGGTACTAATCCTTTTCTTGGTATTTATTTTAGTTGAAACGTTGTGTTACTTTGCATATTGAGTGTTTGAGCTGGCCACCCTTAGTCTACTTAGAGTAATATCATTTGAGGATGAATCTTACCAAGGGGGAGATGTTGTAACAAGTTGGTATTTGAAAGAACTAAATTTAGAAAGAACTAATTTGGAAAGAGCCAAATCTGAAATTTTACAAGTTATGCTTACATTGTGAATTTTGGGTCAAGTTCAAACGACCATAACTTTCAATACATGATGATTTAGCTGGCCCATAAGATATCAAATGAAAGGTCTTGGAATCCTCTTTCCAACGCCACCTAGTTTGCTAATTTTTGAGCTCGTATGAGGGAGATATGCCCATTTGAAGTCAGGCTGTCCAATTAAGGAAAGTTACCCGAATATATGAGGGGCATTTTGGTCTTTTCCTTACCCTATCAGCTTAAAACGAATTATGGTAATATTTAGGGGTCTAAACTTATTTGGTTCAGTTTTTGCAATCCTAATTTATGCTTAGGGTTTTAGAAATGAGTTCAAGTCGAGAAACAAGGAGAAAAGAGGGAAGATTCAAGGCGTTCATCAAGTTTTCTTGTGAATCGAGGATTATTTCGTGAAGGGTTTGATCCCTAAGCAATGTGAGTTCTCATAGTGTTGGGTTTGTTCACCCACACGCCAATCATACTACTTTAATGCAATTTCGTTCTCAAAGTTGAAAGATTTGAGTTCTTGATGAGTTTTCTTGAAATTCCATTCGTAATCTTGATTGTTGGGATTTTGATGAGTTCTTGAGATAAAAGCTTGTGATTTGAGGGTTGTTTTGAGTAGATTATTGTGTACTTATGTTGGGTATTCGAATCTATGTGAGTGGGGAAGAAATCATTCGATTATAGACGAGTTAGGGTGAGAAAATGAGAAAGCGATTTGTCAAGGATTTTTGGGCAGAGGTTGGCGCACCGCCCCGCCAGTGCGCTAGGAAACATGTTTTGTAGTTCAAGGGCACGCACCCTGCGCCACTTAGTGCGCTAGGGTCGCCTGCCCCCACTTGTTCTCTCTCGTTTAGCCCGTGTGAGTTCTTTTAAAGGGTACCTTTACTCCCCTTTGATTCTAACTACTCTAAACTACTTCTAAACATCGATATATTATTCATAACATTAATCATAACCTTGAATTCATAATTCAAATTCAAGGAAAGAGTTAAGAGTCAAGTATTGAGAGTTTTTTCAAGTCTTTTGCAAACATTTTTAAAACTTGTTTTAAGACTTGAGCATTTTAGTTGAGGAAGAGTAGAGTTGAGTTCATTTTCTTTAAAATAATATTATTTTTGAGAGTAAATGTTTTTACATGCATTTAAGAAAAAAGGAAACACCTATTTCCAAAAGAGTTCTTGAGGAGTTTTGAGTACTCTCTTTTAAGAGAAACATTTTGAGTAATAATCTCACAGTTGAGGAAGAGTAAATGTTTTTTTAAAAAACATATGAGCTAAGTTATATTTTGGGAGTAGTATTGAGCACCAAATGTGTGAGAGTTCAAATAACTCATAGCCCCCATAAACCATGTAGCCAACGTGGGTAGGAATGGTCATACTTTTTAGATGATTCCTTATTGGTTTTTAGCGTAGACTAGTGGATCTACTTAGTTGAGGAGTTCTATATCCTGATAAGGTATAGGACAGTTCTGGCAGCGTGGGCGAGACGCTGTATCATCACATGGCTCATAGTGATGGTTGTCGATTAGAGAATCTCTCAAGTATAGTTTATTTTGTATTTTTGCATACAAACTGAGTTATATTGTATTGTATAATACATTGAGTTGTTAATTACTGTTTTAAAAGCTTTCTTTTTGTATTGCATTATTGTTATTGCTTTATATTGAATTGAGTTGAGGTTGAGTTGAGTTGAGACGAGGTAAGTTGTTTCTTCAGTCCCAGTTCAAGCTTATTAAATGTTTTAGATTTTCCTTCACATGCTCGTACATTCAATGTACTGACGTCATTAGGCCTGCATCATTTTATGTTGCAGATACATGTAACTAGGATCATTAACCAGAGCTTCGTGATCCAGTTGCATTCCAGAGTTGTTTGGTGAGCCTCCTTTCTTTCGGAGGATCCCTCATTTATGCTTTATCTTTCTAGTTTGTTATTAGGATGTCGTGGGTCTTGTCCCAATTTCCATCTCAATTAGAAGAGGCTTGATAGATAGATAGACAGTAGTTCGTGAGTCTTTTCATTTCCATTGTTTATGTTGAGACTTAAGTTGCCTCTTTGGCGAGTTGAATGTTTATTTCTAAATATTCTGAGTTTAAGTATTTGAAACTTTTGAGTTAAAGCTTTATTTTGAGTCCATTTATTGATGAGTAAGTCTTTCATTGAGTGTTGAGCCAGGCAAAGGGTTCACTTGGGGCCAACAATGGTTCTCAAGTGTCGGCCACACCCAGGGTGTAGGCTTGGGGCGTGATAGATTAGTTGAACCTAATGCTTCATATTTCATAATGTCTATATAGTTGGTCACAAGACAACTTTCATGCACTCAATTAATTTATGGTATATTCGGTACTCCCACATATACATGTACCTAATTAGTCTATATATCCACCAATACTTTCACGAATAATGGAAATATAACTCTTAGTAGTTTTAGCCTCTTTAACATTTAATTTGGTCTCACTATACCTTAGTCCAAATTCGTTAACCACTAATTTACATCTTGACTTCACTATTGTCTCATCATAAATTTACATGTAATAATAATCAAATAGCATTAAAAAATTTAGACAATTAGTACATAAAAATTAGTCATCATTTTGAAAAAGATAATAAAATTTAATTTTTTTACAAATGTGATTTATTTTTGGTAATATAATTACTTTCTTTCTTTATCAGTTCCAAAATTTTCTTTATATTTTGCTTTCTTTCTTATAAGTTCCAACATTTTCACAAAGAATCACCATATCAAAATGCTACCTGGTAAAGAACAAAATGGAGAGAATAGTGAAGTAAAGCAAGAAAATTCAGAACTTGATGAACAAAAAAATTTGATTTGCGTATATCTCATTATTGATGTCACGCCCCAAACTCAAGGGGCGCAACTGGCTCCTAATGCCAAAACTCAGGCCCGAGCTGACCTTGCTGAACCATTTGCTACTAGCGCATGGTAGCCATATGTAATCAAGAAAACAAACAAGTATATCTCAGCTTAAAACTATACCCTCGACATGCAAGGCCCCGGTCAACAATCTATAAGAGAAACAAGTACTCCCAAGAGTTCATATAAAGAAATAGCCAACTAGCACAAAAGTCCTGATTGGGCCATCGAGGACACCATGATTTCTATACCAAAATGGAAAGTAGATATATATCAAGATAATACATCAAACAGCTCACAAGCTTCAACAAACAAACAAACTAGGCCAGCATGGCCATAACATAGCCACATACCCCACACACTAGTCTGCAAGCCTCTAAGAGTAGTAAATATTGGTGGCCATAAAAATATATACAACAAAAGCTAACGAACGTCCCAACTCTGGTAGCTCCGGAGGAAAGGGGCTAGCCAACCAGATAGAAGTCAATCCTGCTGCTAAGGAGGTATACTAGATTGTCTGTCGGGACTTGCATGCATGAATGCAGTGCCCCCAGGCAATGTGCCGTTAGTACGAAATAATGTACAGAGTATGAAAGGCTATATACTAAATGAGCAAGTATCATAATATACCAAAAGCAATCAGGTAAGGAAATCAAAATTTAGATAAGCATGCTAATCCACTACTGAATCTAAAAATATAAAAATGATCAAACAACAACCTAACCAAGCCCCCATAAGCTCAGCAGGTACAAATAACATACCACCTACCTAGGCCCCCATAAGCCCAGAAAGTGCCAAATCAATCTACATACCCCTATTGGTAGCCCCTTGTCTTTGTAAGAAGTCACATAGCTCTTTTTTGCAACGATATAGCCCCGTAGGAAACGCATAGCCACTTAGGCAACATCATAGCTCTGTGGGCTACCTTAGCCCTCTTTTGCATCAACATAGTCCTGTAGGCAACACATAGCCCTCTTTGGCATCAAAATAGCCCCATAGGAAACACATAACACTCTTTGACATCAATATATCCCCGTGGGCAACACATATCCCTCTTAGGCAATAACATAGTTCTCTTAGACAACATCATAGCCCCTATAGGCAGTTCATAGCTCAACACCTAACCACAATAGCCCCAAGGGCGACAACAAACAATTGAATAGGCTAAAGGTGAGATATTTAGATCATTCTTAACAGATTATGAGTCCCTGAAATGAGGGCTTATAACCACTCAATCAGCCATGCACTCACAATTACATCTACAAGATCACCAATATTAACTATACCAAAATGACGAGCTCGCGGCGTAGGGCAATTTTCTATAAGGAGCCAATAAGATATCATGAACACACAAGGATGATTTGAGAAGTAATTCTCTGATTTTTGTGGGTTTCTTACGATTTGAAATGAAGAAAAATGAATAAGATACGATCTTATAAGGTTCCATCGACCTAGGGGGCCCACCTCACGTGCCTTCTTGCGTAGTCTCACAAAAACGCAAATATCTCTCTATTATTAAGTCGTATGAACAAACGGTTTGATACGTTGGAAACTATACTCATAGACCTTTGATTTGATAGGTCGTGGGCCCCATTAGTCTTTATAGATTGGGAGAAAACCTCCTAGACATTTGACCCAAATTTCAGAGAAATCTTTAAAAAGGACTTTACGATAACTTCGCCAACTTTTATTTTGCCACTTACCTAACTTCAAAACTTGAGATACAACCCTTGAACACTTAAAATATGACATACCACATCATTCTTAATTTATTACACACCCTCTTTGTCTTTGCACGAAGGTACGAGTTAAATTAGAGTTCCAAAAAGTCGGGGTGTTACATCTTCCCCCCCTTAGAAACATTCGTTCTCGAATGAAAAATCTAAGCCATGCGGTTAAGTCCTTACTAGTTTCCAAAATTTTGGCAAAGTGTCCTCTATTCCCATAATATCCAGGAACCTGAAATTTTTAAGATTCCAACCTAAGCACCTCACAGGATGATACAAATAGCTAAGCATCATAGCTCCGCAATAATAGTATGAGCAAAATACCACAACAACAACAATAATAAGAAACAATAAAAAAAACTAAATGGGTATGCTACCTCACTGTGCTAATCAAGATTGATATTTTTACCACCGTGGGATCTAAAACAATTGAGGATATCTGGATCGCATGCCATCCTCGGCTTCCCATGTCACCTCTTCCCTATTTTTGTTTCTCCACAGTACTTTAACAAAAGCCACATCTTTGGTCCTCAACCTTCGGACCAGTCGATCTAATATTGAAACTGGAGTTTCCTTATAGGACAACTCCTTTGTGATCTGAACATGCTCAACAGGGACAACCCTAGAAGGGTCTCTTATGCATTTTCGTAACATTGATATATGGAATACCGAATGAATCGATTCTAGCCCTGATGGAAACTCTAACTCATAATCCACTTGTCCTATCCTCTGAAGGATCTGGTATGGACAAATGAATCATGGACTAAGCTTGCCCTTCTTTACAAATCTCATAACACCATTCATAGGTGAGACTTTTAAGAATACCCAGTCATCAACACCAAACTATAAATCTCTTCGCCGTATATCTGATTATGACTTTTGGCGACTTTGAGCAGTCAATAAATGTTCTCAGATGAGCTTAACCTGGTCCGTTGTCTGTTGTACAAAGTTGGTCCAACCAACCCTGAATCACCTATCTCAAACCAACCAATAAGGGATCTGCATTTCTGACCATACAAAGCCTCATAAGGTGCCATCTTGATGCTAGAATGATAATTATTGTTATATGCAAACTAAATAATAGGTAAGTGCTCATCCCAACTTCCATTAAAGTCCAGCATGCATGCCCGTAGCATGTCCTTAAGTGTTAAAATGGTGCATTCAGCTTCGCCATCGATCTGATGGTGAAATGCTGTACTGAGATTAACTTGCGTCCTTAATCCTTTCTAGAAAGACTTCCAGAAGTTAGAAGTAAATTGCGCTCCTCTATCCAAGATAATAGATATTGGGACACCGTGCAACCTAACAATCTCTCGGATGTAAAGCAGTATAATCTTTAGCTGTGAAAGCAGTCTTGCCCAGTAAGAAGTGGGCTGATTTTGTTAACCGATCAACAATTACCCAAATAGAGTCAAACTTACGCTGCGATCGAGGTAACCCTGTAGTAAAATCCATATTATTTACCTCCAACTTCCATAAAGGAATGGCTATCTCCTGGACCATCCTAGCAGGCTTCTAGTGCTCAACCTTAAACTATTGGCAGTTAGGATAGTGTGCCACAAACTTAGCTACATCCTTCTTCATCTCGTGCAACCAATATATTTCTTTAATATCATGGTACATCTTCGTCGATCCTGGGTGAATAGAATACTGGGAATGGTATGCCTCTGCCATAATTTGTTGTCGAAGCCTATCACATTTGGAACACATAGTTGTCCTCTATATCTGAGGACTCCATCTCCTTCTATATCAAAGGTTAACTACTCCTTATCATGAACTTTGCCTCTGATTTCTCTAAGTAGGGATTATCATGCTATCGTGCCTTCACTTCCATGATTAAAGGTGATACAATTATGTTCTGAACTTTGACCCCACTGTCACTTGCCTCTTCTAATCTGACTCCCAAGCTGGCTAATTGATGAAGTTCTCGATCTAATTCATGCCTCTCAACACATAAATATGATAAAATTCTCATTGATCTATGACTGAGGGCATCAGCTACCACATTGGCCTTCCCTGGATGATATAAAATATCTATGTCGTAGTCTTTCAGTAACTCAAGCCATCGATGTTGTCGAAGATTCAATTCCTTCTGTCTAAAGATATACTGAAGGCTCTTATGATCTATGAAAATGTTCACATGAACGCCATATAGATAAAGTCTCTAGATCTTCAGTGCATGCATAACTGCTACCAACTCTAAGTCATGAGTTGGGTAGTTCTTCTCATGCTTTCTCAACTGCCTTGAAACATATGCAATCACCTTACCATGTTGCATTAGAACACATCCTTACCCAATACTAGAAGTGTCCCATTACACTGCATAGCCCTCTGAACCCTGCGGAAAGGCTAGGACTGGTGTTGATGTCAACCTATCTTTTAGCTCTTAGAAACTATGCTCGCAAGCCTTAGCCACCTAAAACTTAACTACTTTTTGAGTCACTTTGTTAGTGGTGCTGAAAGTGAAGAAAGCC
The DNA here is from genome assembly GCA_035578085.1 of Solanum pinnatisectum. Classification (NCBI taxonomy): domain Eukaryota; kingdom Viridiplantae; phylum Streptophyta; class Magnoliopsida; order Solanales; family Solanaceae; genus Solanum; species Solanum pinnatisectum. The sequence continues at coordinate 9,583,596 of CM069078.1, read as the reverse complement.
CCTCTACAAACCTTTTGTAGTACCCAGCAAACCCTAAGAAACTACAAACCTCTGTCGGAGTTGTGGGTATAGACCAATTCTTCATGACCTCAATCTTCTGTGTATCAACCATGCATCTGATACAATGAAAGCCACAGAGCTCAACCAGAACTCACACTTAGAGAACTTTGCATAAAGTTCCTGCTCTCGAAGAACCTGAAGGACTACTTACAAATGATCTACATGCTCAACTTTTGAATGCGAATAGACCAAAATATCATCGATAAATACAATCACAAACATATCAGGATACGGCCTGAATATGCTATTCATCAAGTCCATACACACTATCGGGGCATTGTTCAATCCAAAGGACATAACCAAAAACTCAAAATGCCCATATATGTTCTAAAATCTATCTTTGGAATATCTTTCTCCCGAACTCGTACTTGATGGTACCCTGATCTCAAATCATTCTTCGAGAAGTACTTAGCACCTTGTAGTTGATCAAATAAGTCACTGATCCTCGGAAGGGGATACCTATTCTTTATAGTAGCCTTGTTCAACTATAGATAATCGATACACATCCTCAGCGAGCCATTTTTTTTTTTGGTGCACCCCATGGTAAAGCACTGGGCTTGATAAAGCCTTTATCAAGCAAATCTTTTAGCTGATCCTTGAACTCCTTCAGCTCAACATGAGCCATTATATAAGGAGGAATATATATGGGTTCTGTACCTTGTAGCATATCGATAGCAAAATCAATTTCCCGTTCTGGAGGAATACTAGGAAGCTCGTCTGGATATACATCTAGAAACTCATTAACTACCAGAATAGACTAAAGAGTCGGTGGTTCTGCATCTATATCAAGAGCACAAACAAGATGGTAAATACAACCCTTAGTAATCATCCTCCTTGCCTTAAGATAGGAAATAAACCTACCTTTCAGCGTTGCTGTAATGCTTTTCCATTCCTGAATTGCCTCTCCTGGAAAGTGGAATGTAACAATATTTGTCTGGTACTCAACATTATAATAACAAGATGCTAACTAGTCCATACCCATAATGACATCAAAATCGACCAGCTATAACTCTACCAGGTCTACAGAGGTCTAATGGTTGATAATTTCTATCGTGCAACCTTGATAGAATCTCCTGGCAATAATAGACTCACTAGCCGGTGTAGATATAATAAAGGGTCGATTTAATGACTCTGCTACTATACATAACTTCCCCGCAAAAAATGGAGTAACATAAGACAGAGTAGATCCATGATCTATCAAAGCATAAACACAATAAGAGCAAACAATAAATGCACGCGTCACAACATCTAGTGATGACTCTGAGTCCTGTCAGCCAACTAGTGAATAGGTACGGTTCTGGCCACTACCAGAACTAGATGCTCCCTCTTTGCCTCCACCTCTACCTGGTGAAGTCTGGGGTCCACACCTTGTAGAATGCGCTGATGACGAGGAATCTACTACTGACCCAGTCGACTGACCTATATCACCCTGACCTGTGGTCGGGCAGTTCCTCCACCCATGCCCCTCATGTCCAAAAGAATAAAAACCTTTGTAACCCTACCTTCACCTCCAAAAATGTATCCTACCGCAAGTAGTGCAACGCAACAAAACTATCCTAGCCTGGTCTGAACCCCTCTGTTGCTGAGAGCTTGATGCTCGTGAACCCTCACCTGGGCTTGACTGTCCCTGACGATCAAATCTACTACCATGTAATTGCTGTGGTGGAGGTCTAGGTGGTCTACTAGAATATCGGGGTCTGGGACCAACCTAAAACTCCCTATGAACCAGCGGGCCTAGCTCTCTTCTATTTCTCTCTCTCGACCCTCTCACTCATATACTGTAGATGTCGGCAATCCTCTATGCCCTGTGCAAAGGCCTGATTAACGAGATATCCATATAATCATTTAGTGCAGCGGTAGAACAAGCGTCGATATAGTTTGAGTCAAGCCCTCCCACAAATCTATGCACCTTGTCATGCATCGTATCAACAAATTCTGGTGCATATCTAGCCAATGAATCAAATCACAGCCCGTACTCTTGGACACACATGCTACCATGTCGGAGGTTTAGAAACTGGTCCACCCTTGTATCCCTAATCTCTCGAGGCAAATAGTGACCTATGAAAGCTTCTGTAAAGTTATCCCAAGTAGGTAAGGATGCATATTTTCCCCTTGATCTCTCCCAACTTTCGTACCACAATACTGCAACATCACGCAATTGAAATGCTAATAACTCAGTCGCTGAGGCATGCATGACTCTGAAGATCCTATGAAGCCGATCAACAAAGTGCTTAGGGTCCTCTCTGCAATTTGTACCTGTAAACTGTGGAGGATTCAAGGCAAGAAGTTCATGAACCATTGAACTCCCGGGCATTTCAGAAGGTCCAGCAACATCTGGCGCAACTGGCTGGCACTGTGCAACTACTAACTGTGCTAACATAAATACTACACTCCTGATCTTGATTAGATGGAATAAGAGGAACTAGATGTGGTACTACTGGTGAGCCAGGGGTCGTGTAGCCCTCGGAGGCTCCTGAAGCGGTGGAGAAGCTATAGGGGGCTGAGAGGATGTCTCCTCCTGGGTCTCTCAATGGCCTACCTCCACCTGTGGTACCTTGTTGGTACCCTCGCCTGCAGCTGTATCTAGCCCCTGGCTAGCTGTGGTCTATCTGGTGTCAGCCATCTCTATCTGCACATAATTATCAATTATAAGCCATAAACCTCAACCCTTAAGACACCGCTCTATAGCACGAGGTGAGCCAAAGAAGGATAGTCATTCTAACATGCCCAGTAGCTTCTTGCTTATCAAATGTGGTACACAAAACATTTATAAACAAGACTCTAATAGACACGGCTTGCAGACTCCTTAGGAGATGACGCTGTTCTGATACCAAGTTTGTCATGCGCCAAACTTAAAGGGCGCAACTGGCTCTTAATGCCAAAACTCAGGCCCGAGCTGACCCTACTGAACCATTTGCTACCAGTGTATGACAGCCACACATAATCAAATAAACAAACTAGTATATCTCGGCTTAAAACTAAGCCCTCAGCCGGCAAGGCCCCTGTCAACAGATCTATAAAAGAAACAACTTATCCCAAGAGTTCATATAAAGAAATAGCCAACTAGCACAAAAGTCTTGATTGGACCGTCGAGGCCACCATGGTCTCTTTACCAAAACTAAAAGCAGGTATATATCAAGACAATACATCAAATAGCTCACAAGCTTCAACAAACCAACAAACTAGGGCAGCATGGCCATAACGTAGCTATACACCCCACACACTAGTATTCAAGCCTCTAAGAGTAGTAAAGATTAGCGGGACAGGGCCCAACCAACCTATAAAAATATATACAACGAAAGCTAACAAACCTCCCAACTCTGCAGCTCTGGATGAAAGATGTTAGCCAATCGGATAGAAGTAAATCCTGCTACTGAGGAGGTCTACTAGGTCATTTGTCGGGACCTGCATGTTTGAATCAGTATGAAATAATATATAGAGTATGAAAGGCTATAGACTAAATGAGCAAGTATTATAATATACCAAAAGCAATCAGGTATGGAAATCAAAATTTAGATTAAGCATGCTAACCCACTATTGAATTTAAAAATACAAAAATGATCAAACATCAACCTAACCAAGCCTTCATAAGCTCGGCAATTACAAATAACATACCACCTACCTAGGCTCCCATAAGCCTAGAAGGTGCCAAATCAATCTGCATACCCCTATCGGTAGCCCTTTGTCTTTGTAAGAAGTTAGATAGCTATTTTTGGCAACATTATAGCCCCGTAGACAGAGCATAGCCCTCTTAGGAATCATCATAGCTCTGTGGGCTGCACATAGTCCTCTTTTGCATCAATATAGCCCTGTAGGCAACACATTGCCCTCTTTGGCGTCAAAATAGCCCCATAGGAAACACATAACACTCTTTGAAATCAATATATCCCCGTGGGCAACACATATCCCTCTTAGGCAATAACATAGTTCTCTTAGACAACATCATAGCCCCTATAGGTAGTTCATAGCTCAACACCTAACCACAATAGCCCCAAGGGCGATAACAAACAATTGAATAGGCTAAAGGTGAGATATTTAGATCGTTCTTAACAGATTATGAGTCCCTAAAATGAGGGCTTATAACCACTCAATCAGCCAACCACTCACAATTACATCTACAAGATCACTAATATTAACTACCCAATTATATCACCCTGAAGCTCTAAGGAAACATGCCGAACGAAGGAAATAGCCTTAACATACCATTTCCTTTATTATTTATGAAGAAAATACCTCTGTCTGCACCACTACAACACTAAAAAAAGTAAAATCAATCAGTTATTAAGGACAATAATTATTATGACAATTCGATAATCGAATTGGATTCCTATCGTAAATTACTATCCAAGACTTAAGGTATCCATAAATTGATAAAAGATGGTTCCTATCTTTCTTTACACGCCTAGAACACTTGAATAAAATCAAACCACTGAAAAAAACCCTACTGCTACAACCTCCACAAAGCTACACCGCTCAATTCACCATGAAAACTATACCAAAACGACGAGCTTGCGACGTAGGGTAATTTTTTATAAGGAGCCAAGAAGAGATCATGAACACACAAGGATGATTTGAAGAGTAAGACTTTGATTTTTGTGGGTTCTTACGAGCTGAAATTAAGAAAAATGAAGAAGATGCTATCTTATAGGGTTCCACCGACTTGGGGACCCACCTCACGTGCCTGCTTGCGCAGTCTTGTGAAAATACAAATATCTCTCCATTATTAAGTTGTATGAACAAACAGTTTGATGCATTGGAAACTAGACTCGTAGACCTTCGATTTGATAGGTCGTGGACCCCATTAATCTTTATAGATTGAGAGAAAACCTCTAAGACATTTAACCCAAATTTTAGAGAAATCTTTAAAAAGGAACTTATGATAACTTCGCCAAATTTTATTTTGCCACGTACCTAACTTCAAAACTTGAGATACAATCCTTAAACACTTAAAATATGGAATACCAAATAATTCTTAATTTATTACTCACACTCTTTGTCTTTCCATGAAGGTACGAGTTAAATTAGAGTTCTGAAAAGTCGGGGTGTTACAATTGGAATCCTTTTAAGGCTTTCGATAAATCTCCCTTGCGGTTTAGGGCTGTTTTGAAAACTTGGCTTGCTTTGATTTGTACCACTAATTTTATCAAGTCTCATAGTATTTTATCATCTAATAAAAAAATACTAGACCAACCATAGACTTATGTTGAGGACTGTCCATCCTGAAAATAATCTGAAGGATTGTTCTCTTAAGTCTTTACTTTATGAGTTTATTATTGAGGAGTTCGATATGGATTATCCCATGAAAACTCTAGTAGATATTCTTTGGCTAAGGGTTATGTAAATGGATCGATTTATCTCATAAATATGTCAAAGAAATTATGTCTATGGAACCCAACAATAAGAAAGTATAGGAAATTACCTTATTTTAAAACTAAAGTGGGTGATGTTGTCCATATCTTATATGGTTTTGGATATGATCAAAATCCATGATGATTATAAGGTAGTAAGTATTTGTACTAATATTGGCCGTCAACATGATTTTCAAGAGGTCAATATCTATAGTCTAAAGAATGATTCTTGGCGAAGAATTTATTATCCTCAGAATGAGACGTAATTAATTAGTTCAGGTAAGTTTGTGAATGGGAAGCTTCACTGGGCTACTAGTACTGGTCTTGGTTATGAAAGGGGTTGGAGTATCACATCTTTTGATTTAGCTGATGAGAAATGGAGAAAGGTGGAACGACCCTGTTATGGAGAAAGGGATGGTAGTCTCATGCTGGGAGCATTGGGAAGTAATCTTTCAATGCCTTATAATAATCTGACCGCTCAAGTAGATGTGTGATCCATGAAGGAGTAGGGGAACAAAGAATCTTGGATAAAAATATTTACCATCCATTATACTCCATATCCTATGGATTAGTATCTTTCTCATTATTTTTATTTGTCAAAAGGTGGTGAATACTTGGTTATGTTTGAATCAACTTTCATGATATACAATCCAAACGATAACTCGATCAGAATTCTCTAGTCCCCTAAATTTGGTAAAGCTCTTATGGTGGAAATCTACATTGAAATATTAATTTGTCCCCTCTCACAAAATAAACCAAGAATACAACAAGAACGAAGGCGACAGAAGCTCTGATCATTATAATTGTATAAGTAATGATTTGAAATTGTTCCAGCTTATGCATTTTGCAGAGGGATGTTATATTTTATTTTATTTTTTATTCGAATAATCATTGCACATTTAAGGGAGAGATTTACACCTTTTCATGGCGATCTTGTTTTTTTTATCTTTTCTTTTTGCATATTTTAACGAAAAAGGAACTTTTTCTCATTAGTTATAATAGGTTATTAAATTTCTTAATGTTTTCTTTTCATTACTTTAGTTGTTTAGTAGTAAGATTGATATTAGCAAGCAACTAATGTTAGTTGAATTATTTCTTTTATGTAACTGAGAACACGAGTCCCATATTACTTAGTAGACTAAAATCATTATTCAAAACTAGATGTTAAATGAATCTGATACAAAGGATATTACAAAGGAGGAAAAAAAAGGATTTGTAAAATAGATACAAACTAGTATTAAGGACTAACACCGTAATCACATTACAATAAAAGAGATATTTTAGTGGCAATAGTTTTTTTTGCCGCAAAAATATTTAGCATTTAGTGGTATTTAAAGAGTGCTTGTTATAAGTACTAAAATTTTATTTTACCGTTAAATATAATATAACAATAATTATATGATTGCTGCTAAATAATTGGAGCAAAATTTTTGTAATTATTGTAGTGTCAAATGCTTTTAATTATTGTCCACTTATATCCAATAATAAGTGTACAAAATTTGACCGGTGCACTGCAACTCCACAAACAAAAAGCATAATAATATTACTTAGTGTGAAAATTTCCAATTGATTGTCCAAAAAGATGAAAAATATGGAAAATGATGTAGAAAGATCAAAAAAGGTATTCAAACACAAATTTTAAATTATTTTGAAATTATATTTGCTTTTAAAAAAATAAAATGGGTGAGATAGTTTTTTAAAGCCTCGTAATGTTTTTTGAAATTAAATAAATACCTTTGATATTTATTTTTTTAATTTAGGCCATTAAATAAAGGGGTAAATATGCAACACTTGTTAGACAGTGAGGTATATATGCACCATTTGTAAAACAATAAAACTATTATCATTTCCCTTTTTTTAACAAGGAGTATATCCACTTTAATTGGCGGAATTTAGGGATACATTTGTTTCATTTGTCATTGTTATTTTTCATTGTCATATAATATGTAGAAAATGTAGAGGAGGTCACATTATATGTTTATTATGATTTTTTTTTACCAAGAGAGATAACTGATAAAAATGAATTTACTCTCTCCTTGCAATTGACTAATTTTTTCATTTTGAAAAAAGAGTCACTAAGAATTTATAGATTTTATTATGATTTGAACATTTGTTCATATAATAGCTTATTCAACTCCATTGATTACATCTTTAATTACTTCACCATAATCCAATAATAAATAGATATTACAAGAGTCATTTAATGTCTAACTAACCAAGTAATCTAGTGTAAATATATAGATAGAGTTCTAGAAAGAAATATGACTTCTATGACATGAAAAATTGAAGTGAGATTTAATACAATTAATATTTATTTATTTTAGTCAAGTGAATAGGCTTTATATATATCATCAGAAAGAACTATTTCCTAATTCTTATCAACATTTCACAAAGAATTATCATATCTGAAATGCTACCTTCAGAATAAAATCAAGAATCTGAAGTTTGGTCACCTATCTCCTCTCCTCCACATGATCACTTCAACAACGATATAAAAAATAAAGAATTAATCATCTCTGAATCTACAGAAGATAAAGTTGTAGACGAAATAGAGGACCAAAAAGCAACAAAAAAAGTAAAACTCCCAGCATTTTATTTGTATGAAATGAAGTGTGTATGTCCAAAACTTGGAGAAAAAGGAAAGTCTCCCATGCCTGAATTTTATGAATTGAAACCCATCGGTAGGCCTGCATTTTCCAATATTATAAAAGGAGGAACTTTTGAAATTAAGTTGAAAAAAGAAGATAACTATGATTATTACCAGGATGTAGCTATCTTGATGTCTATCTATCATTACTTTTTCAATCATGGATTGATTCCATATCCTAATTATTTAGAGAATTTTATCAATAACATCGAGGCTTCAATTGCCAACTTGAAATTTCGTGGTCAGACGTTGAAGAGTAAGATAATTATATTAGAGAGGCATTTCTTATTTATTTTGAGAATTGCAGGATATGACCCTAATATAATCAACCCTATTCATCGTGAAATTTTTGACTTGTCTATGGGTTTATGGGGCTGATTCGGGAAATTATTATCAAGTTGGTAAAGAGATAGACAAAATTGATGACAATTTGGGAAACTGGAGGTGTTGATCCATTCTTAAAGTTTTAGGTCTAAGTCTTCATAGTAGTATTTTTAATTACTTATGCTTTTGCTTGTATTTTTTATTTCGGTTGAAAATTTATTGTGGTATTAGAGATCATGAAAGATTATTTTGATTTGATATGAAAATGTTTTTTTTCAAAGTTTGATATCCTTGTGCTCAACTTATGGAATCAGATATGTCAATAATTCATCTCTTCTTTCAAAGGAAAATAATAACAATGGAATGATATAATTTCACAAAAATAGTTGATGCTAAAAAATCAATTGTATGAAAGCTCAGAAATGAAAAGTAACAAGTGAAATAAAGGGAACATCGCCATCTTTCCCAAATGAAGGAATTAGTAGCTAGGAGTAAATCTAGGAAAGATGCATTGTCCGTATTATATGGAGAAGTACTAAAATACAACATAGAATCCTTCTTCAATTTATGATCTACCGAGAAACAACGCCGATGACTCTTCTAAAATTATCAGTTTCATAAATAAAAATTATCATCAAATCCTATCTTCTTAAGTAAACAAATTACACAATGAAAAAGACTTTAAAATCTCCAAAATGATAAAGCTATCAATTGAACAAGTTTTTTGTAGGGAGGGTGGAGGTTAGGCAAGGAAGAGGAATAGTTGTGTATCATTTGGTTTTGTAAGGAGTGAATTATTCATGTATTGAAACTAGCACCATATTTTGTAGTGTTTTAGTTGTTATGTATAAAATTCAACACACCAATTACATTGTTTAGCTATCGATTTATAATCCCACGCATAACTATAAACCTTAGGTCAGAAGATTAGTAATTTCACTTTCTCCTTAGAGTGATTTACTATTGAATATATAAACAAAACATACATTAAGTTATATACTTTATCGGTGTAAATACAAATAAAACCTACACCTGAGCAATAGGAACATGCCCTCTTACATCAACATTCTTACTGAGCAAACAAAAATAAAATCCTTCGTTCACTCCCAGGTAAGTGAAAGCATAGAATTGGCAAGATGAGATTCCTCAAAGGTTATGTTGTTATTGTACTGCCAAAACTCTGCAAAAGGGAACTACTAGACGAGGTTCATGAGATGAACCTCTTACTCCTAAAGAACCATATAGAATCTCATTGTCATTGTTAGCATGATTGTAGGAATATCAACACGATTATAGTAAATCATGATCATAGAGATCCATAATAATAATAGTGATTCATAATAAGGGAATATCTCTTTTACCTTGTATATATATTTGTTTCCTAGAATTGGTAGAAGTCTTAGTAAGCAGTTACTTGTATATATATGAAAGTTGTACATCGTGAAAAGAATATGCCACTCCCCAAGGGTATCCCTTTGACGTAACACGGGACCTAGGATCACGAATGACCCTAGGATAACCCTGTATCTGGCATATATTAAGCATACTGAGAATAATTAAAAAAGACATGTACTATGCAGAAGCTAAAACAATAGATAACTGAAAGTGGGGGAAACCCAACTAATCTGAATATATAAAACATGCTAAGGGTTGTGTAATAACTGAAAGATAAAATTAATAGCTCAAGATGATTCTCCTACTATGTCTGAAAAACCTCTAACTGAGTCGAGTTGCTGGGACATGCCTCCAGCTAACTCTAACAAGCTGAAAATTAAATATAAAAACAACTGAAAAGCATGCCTATTGTCATCGACGTTTGAGGACTCACCACTGAAGATGTTGAATGCGGATCGAGAGCAGACCTAAGTGTGATCTGGATGCTAAGTACCTGAACCTACATCATAAAAGGATGTAGCACAGAGTATGCATTAGTACCTGTAATGTATTGAGCATGCAGGATATAGATATACTAAGTTGAACAAAACATATATAAGCTAAACAAAGAATAACTGAGCTATGATATAAACTGAGCAATAATGTAAATACTGAAACATAACTGAAAAGCTAAGTTGAATGCAATGACTAAATACTAATCATGAAAATAACATGCTGAACTGAATGCTGAAGTATATACTGAAACCTGGTCAAATGCACTAAGAGTCTCACTGTGGGAGCTACTATTCACTGACATAAACCACGTGAGCTAAATATGGAGTCCGATATATATGCCCCATCGAGAGGACCCAATATACCTTTCCAGGGGTATAAAGGCATGACTGGCGTGATCCTTAAATCTGATGCCCAATAGCTGGGACTTATACTCCTACAGGGGCACGTAGTTATGGGACTATGAGGGTACATTGAACCCTAGTCCAACTCGATGCTAAGTCTACTGTGAATTGAATATGTATATGACATAATATAACTGAAATATTGAATAGCTTAAAATACTTACATGCTATATGAGAATATAACATTTATATACTGCTAAAGTAACATTCAAAATTTGGAGCTTGATTATCTGTTTAACTGACCTAGAAAGTATAATTCATGAACTAAGAGAATTTATATAAACTAGGGTTCTGAGATCCATACAAGGAATTAAGCAAACTTTCCAAGAAAGAAGCTCTTTCAATTTAGGATACTACAACAACAACATCATAGTAAATATCCAAGGTTTTAGACATCCCAAGTCTAAACAAGATAAAGAGAATCAAGGAACTGACTAAATTCTAGGGACCTAGTGGATGAAAGGAACCCACTAGTGAAATCCCACATAACTGGTGACGAAACCTACAGAGAAATCCTTTGATTTCGAGGCTAAAACTTGAAGAACAATGTTGCTTGTTCTTAAAAGAAACTGGGGCCTCTTTCTCTTCTTTTCGTTTTGCTTTGAATGACTTTTGGAGAATGAGGGTTCTGGGTATGTCTGACTAGGTTGTTAGGCTTAAACTTAGTAAAATGACGTAAGTTAGGCATCAAACAACATAGTTTAAGAGCCCAACGCATAGGGGAAAGGACAAAAATGAGCTTGACTTAAAAATGACGATTGTTATCTACTACAGGACTGACCGGCCGTCGTTTGACCTACCAACTGTCATTAGGAGTCGTCGTTCATGCTCTGTTGGATAGGGCTTCACTAAATTGAGCATAACTTTTTACTCTGAGCTTTTGTTTTAGCAAACTCGGTGGCGTTGGAAAGAGGATTCAATTATCTTTCATTTGATATGTCATGGGCCACCTAATTTATTTTGTGCTAAAAGATATGACCGTTTGAAGTTGACCCAACAACACTATTCCTTTAATTAGCTGTTGACCGTCACCTACGGTCCGTAGGTCCAACCACGGATCGTACTAATCGACGGTAGGTGGGATCAGAGACCATCAAAAGTTGGACCTTAATGACGGAACCCTACCTACGGTCGGTGGGTGGATCCGTTGGTACTATCACCAGTTTTTCTAAAAACTGGGATTTTCTTCATTTGGAGATCCGAGGTGTTACATAATAATAAACAAAAGAATTTAGTTAGCAAAATTGTTCTTACTGTTCTTCATGATATCAGAGCACAAACATCGAATCGAAATTGAAACAACACCTGAATAAATTTTTTCTTCACAATGGGAGACCAGACACCCACCTATCTTCCACAATCTGTCATTGTCCATAATCCCAACGAGTATTGTTCTTGATGAAACAAATTTTTCTCTCTAGTCACAATTGATGGAGATGTGCATTGGTGCACGAAATAAAATCAAGTTCTTGATAGGAGAAAAAGTGAAACTAATGATGAATGATCCGAGTTATGCGACGTGGATTACTGAAAACAACGGACCAAAATCATATAACTAATTGATTATATCAGATTATCTACATGATTCAATTTTAAGTCTCCCTATGTTTTCACTAACATGCATTGTAAAAATGATATTATAAACTAGTGGACATGCATGTATACATAAACCGGAAACATAAAACTATTAGTTATATAACAATGGTCCAACATTGAATCCCATTATGAGTACACATGTGTCCCCTTTGATTACCACAAGTCCTAGGAATGACTATAATCCAAAAATTTCATAACACTTAACCTTACTATTACCACCAAGTCACCATAACAAGAAAAATCAAAGATGACAATCAAGAACTGGAGAACCATCCCTAGTCGTTATCTTTTTCTACCTTACCAACAATAAACAACAACCTTTAACCATCCAAAATCCATGCTCAAAGGCCTAGTCATAAAACCACCCGTCAACTACAAAATATCATGCAATTGGAAACATGTCTAAACTACTAGGTTAAGAAAATCTAACCTACTTGGGGGCCAAGCAATAGCTGTTGAAGTCTTATTGCGAACCTTGACACCTTTTGTGAAACTTTAGCTTGTTCTTGGTCTAAAATAATAGTATAATACAAAATCAATTACAAATGGCCTAAATATTTCTAGATCATATCAAAATTTTCAAGTCCTAGGCCAAGATCATGAATTTCCCAGCCAAACTAGGGGTTTTCCACTCTTAATTCACCTAAAACTACCGAATTCCATGGTTACATTAGAGAATTACGGTAAACAAATCGGGAACAAGCGTTCTTAAGATTTGTCCAACTTCGTACACCCTAAAATCCTCATAAATCCAAAATTTTCCCAATTTAGAATGATTTTAAACTATCCCCTAGGGCCACAATTTTATTTTCTAAGGGCAAAAGAATCAAATGGGTGTTTGATTGATGGAGGGACTTACCTTGAAGGAGGAAATCAATGAAAAACTGAAGAAATTACCCTTTCCTTTCTCTTCCCTGCCATTGAATGAGTTTTGGGAGTAAAATAACGTTTTAGTTCTAATATTGCATTTAACTATGTGTAGCCCATTGTAGCAGTCTGATTCACTCTATAGAGGCCTCAACTTTTCCTCTCAGACAATCTCTGGTAAAACGGTCATAACATTTTATTCTATACTCCAAATGATGCAAATTTGGTGGATTTTGAAAGAAGACTCATAGACCTTTAATTTGATTGATCATGTGCCACATAATTCGTTATAAGCAGGGAAATTTGGTCATTTAAAGTTTAATGCATTTTAAATTTAAGCCTAAAACTATATCGGTAAGGACACTGCGTGAACCATATGTGAGCCATATCTTTAAGCTGGTAGGATGCCAACTCTACTATATCATTTCTAGTCAGTTGCATCACTCCAAAGATCTTTTTGACCTCATCAATAAAGTTCTGGGGGTCTTCACCAACTTGCGACCCTAGAAACTTAGGCGGATTCATTCTAATAAAATCTCGGATCCTAGCTGCCACTGATCCACCACTAGCATTTGTAGGAATTGGAACCTGCTGATTGTTTTGGTTGACTACATTTTGAACCAAGAGTTGAACGACTTCTGAAACTCTGCATTTGAAACCTCATGGTTTGGGACTGGAATAACTGCGTTAGCATTGCAGGCATTAGCATTCCTTGTGTAAGATCTACGATGAGGCATGATCTGAAACACATAACATCGAGTTAGAATGGAGATCATACCCATGCACGATAGGAATAACAAGAAAGTGAAGTTTTTCCTAAAACACTTCGTAGCCTCCCCCTCATAGGTGTGGCGCGCTTCACACTCATGAAAGGGATTCTACTTTGTGTAGTTTTTCAGACATCCTAGGACTCTTAAACATAATGCTCTATACCAAGTTTGTCACGCCTTGAGGCTACCCCCTTGACGTAAACACGGGACCAAGGATCACGAGTGACCCTAAGCTAACCCTAAGCTGGCATATCATAAGCATACTTAAACAACTAAACAAAAGTTACTATGCGGAAACTTAAAATATGAGATAAACTGAAATGATGGGGAGTACCCAATCTAAGTCTGAATATACAAATACTGAAGTAAGAGTTTAAGATATTGAACAAAACTCAACTACTAAAGCTGAATTTGTCTATGTCTAAAATACGCCCCTAACTGACTAGAGATGCTGGGACATGTCCTTAGCTTACTCTAGAAAAATTGAAACTAGAATAGAAAGACTAGATGTAAAAGAACATATCTATCATCCTCGAGGAATGAGGACTCACCACTGATACTGTTGAATACGAATCGAGAACCGATCTACACATGATCTGAATGTTGAGGACCTGAACCTACATCACAAAAGATGTAGCGCAGAGTATGCATTAGTACTTAAAAGGTACTGAGCATGCGGGCTATGATAAAGCTGAACAAACATATAATTGAACAAAGCATAATGAGCGATTATATAATTTAAACATGATAAAGATACTAAGATATACTGAATATGAACTAAAGTGAATGCAATGACCAAGTACATAATATGCTAAAGCTGAATACTGAAATATAACTAGGAACCTACTATGGGAGCTACTATTTACCGACATGAAACCACGTGAGCTAAACGTGGAGTCCGATATATACGCTCCATCGAGAGGACCCAATATACTTTGCCAAGGGTATAGAGGCATGACTAGAGTGTTCACTAAATATGATGCCCACGGAGGGGACTTGTAAATCTACGGGGCCACATAGTTCTAGGACTATGAGGGTGACTGACCCTAGTCCAACTCGGTGTTAAGCCTACTGCCAACTGGAAATGTGTACAACACAACATAACTAAAATATATAGAATATCTCGATATTCTGACATGCTAACTGAAAATGCAACATTAAATACTTATAATGAATCATTTGAAAACTAAAGCATGTATATTTGTTTATCTGTCCTAGCTAGTGTAATTCATGAACTAAAGGAATCTACACAACTAGGGTTCTGAATTTCATGCAAGGAACTAAGCAACATTGTTATGAAAACATGATAATCTGATTTGGAATATTCTAACAGCTAAATCACAACAATTATCTGAAGTTCTAGAATACCTAGGTCTAAGAAATATTTAGGGAATAAAGTTTCTGACCAAAATCTAGGGACCTAGTGGATGAAAGGAATCCACTAGTGAAATCCCACATACCTGGTGACGAATTCCACCGAAAAATCTTTTGATTTGGGACTGGAACTGAGGAAAACCTACTGCTTTCTTAAAGAGGGTTTGGTCGACTGCTTTCTCATTTTTTCATTCTAATTGGATGAATTTTGGAGAATAAATTAACTAGGGTAAGTTATGATTTAGTTACTAGGCTAAAACTAATCAAAACGACCTAGTTTAGGTGTTCAACACATAGGGGAAAAGACCGAATGTCCCTTGACTTACAAGTTGTCGGTGCCACGATAGGCCTAACCGACTGACCGTCGACTGATGTACGATCCGTCCTGGTCAGTAGTCGATTGGTTACAGAGACTTGGACCTGGGGGTCTGAACCACTGCCTGGACCACAGACCGTGGTCTGACCTACAACCCATAGTCCTGGCGTAGGTCCATACTTAACTCATCTTATTGAGGTTCTGGGAAAGGGGTTACAGGTTGGCAACCATGGACCCCACCTACGATCCATGGGTCAACCTATGGTCTGTAGGTGCCCCCGTTGGTGGCACCTGCAACTTCTGAAAAATCTGAATTTTTTCATTTCTGAGTTTGGGTGTTATAGATGTTAGGAGAAGAGACTTAGAGTTTGAGGTGGATAATTGGGTTTATTTGAAGGTTACACCCATGAAGGGTGTTTTGAGGTTTGGTAAGAGGGGAAACTCAGTCCCCAGTATATTGGTCCTCACAGGAGATCAAAGATGATTTGCAATGTAGCCTACGAGTTGGAGCTGCCGTCCGAGTTAGCAGCAGTCCATCCGGTGTTTCACATTTCTATGTTGAAGAAGTTTATGGGCGATCCTTCACTTATTATACCGACTAAAAATATTGGTATTAAAGATAGCTTGTCTTACGAGGAGGTTCCCGTTCAGATTCTAGATTGGCAGTTCGCAAGTTAAGAACCAAGGAGGTAGCATCAGTCAAGGTCTTATAGAGGAATCAATTTGTTGAGAAACCTACTTAGAAGGCTGAGGAGGATATGAAGAAGAGATACCCACATCTCTTTGAGTCCGGATAAATTCCATACCAACGTACTAATCCTTTTCTTGGTATTTGTTTTAGTTGAAATGTTATGTTACTTTGCATATTGAGTGTTTGAGCTAGGTGTTACAAGTTACCACCCTTTGTTTACTTAAAGTAATCTCATTTGAGGATGAATGTTCCCAAGGGGGAGATATTGTAACGAGTCGGTATTTGAAAGAGCTAAATTTTGAAAGAACTAATTTGGAAAGAGCCAAATCTGAAATTTTACAAGTTATACTGAAATTGTGAATTTTGGGTCAACTTGAAACGACCATAACTTTCGGTATAGGATGATTTAGGTGGCCTATAAGATATCAAATGAAAGGTCTTGGAATCCTCTTTCTAATGCCACCTAGTTTGCTAATTTTTGAGCTTGTATGAGTGAGATATGTCAATTTGAAGTCAGGCTGTACAATTAAGGAAAGTTACCTGAAAATATGAGGGCTATTTTGGTCTTTTCCTTACCCCATTATTTTAAACAAATTATGGTAGTATTTAGGGGTCTAAACAGATTTGATTCAGTTTTCACAATCCTAATTTATGCTTAGGGTTTTAGAAAAGAGTTCAAGATGAGAAAAGAGGAGAAAAGAGGGAAGATTCAAGGCGTTCATCAAGTTTTCTTGCGAATCGAGGATTATTTCGCCAAGTGTTTGATCCCTAAGAGGTATGTGAGTTCTCATAGTATTGGGTTTGTTCACCCACATGCCAATAATGCTATTTTAATGCAATTTCGTTTTCAAAGTTGAAGGTTTTGAATTCTTGATGAGTTTTCTTGAAATTCCAATGGTAAGCTTGATTGTTGGGATTTTGATGAGTTTTGAGATGAAAGTTAGTGATTTGAGGGTTGTTTTGAGTAGATTATTGTGTACTTATGTTGGGTATTTGAATTGAAGTGAGTGTTGAAGAAACAATTTGATTCTAGGCTAGTTACGGTCACAAAATGAGAAAGGAGTTCCTCGAGGATTTCTGGGCAGAGGTTGGCGCCCTGTGCCAGGGTTGGCTGCCCCCACCCATTCTCTGTCATTTAGCCCATCTAAGTTCTTTCAAAGGGTACCTTTACTGATCTTTGATTCTAACTACTCTAAAAACTTCTAAACATTGAGAAATCATTCATAACATGTATCATAAACTTGAATTCATAATTCAAATTCAAGGAAAGAGTTAAGAGTTAAGTCTTGAGAGTTCTTTCAAGTCTTTTGCAAACCTTTTTAAAACTTGTTTTAAGACTGGAGTATTTGAGTTGAGGAAGAGTAGAGTTGAGTTCATTTTCTTTAAAATTATATTATTCCCGAGAGTAAATGTTTTTACATTTAAGAAAAGAGGAAACACCTATTTCCAAAAGAGTTCATGAGGAGTTTTGAGTACTATCACTTTTAAGAGAAACCTTTTGAGTAATAATCTCAAAGTTGAGGAAGAGGAAATGTTTCTTAAAAAACATATGAGCTAAGTTATATTTTGGGAGTAGTACTAAGCACCGATATGGGGGAGAGTTCAAACAACACACATCCCCCATAAACCATGTAGCCAATGTGGGTAGGAAGGGTCATACTTTTTAGATGATTTCTTATTGCTTTTTAGCATAAACTAGTGGATCTACTTAGTTGAGGAGTTCTATACCCCGGCAAGGTATAGGACAGTTTTTGCAGCGTGGGCGAGGAGTTGTATCATCACATAGTTCATTGTGATGGTTGTCGGTTAGAGAATCTCTCAAACATAGTTTATTTTGTATTTTTGCATACAAACTGAGTTATATTGTATTTTCCAATACATTGAGTTGTCTATTACTGTTTTAAAAGCTTTTTTTTTATATTCCATTATTGTTATTGCTTTATATTAAATTGAGTTGAGGTTGAGTTGAGTTGAGACGAGGTAAGTTGTTTCTACAGTTCCAGTTCAAGCTTATGTCATGTTTTAGATTTTTTGTCAGATGCTCGTACATTCAATGTACTCACGTCATTAGGCCTGCATCATTTATGATGCAATTACAGGTAACTAGGATCATTAACCAGAGCTTCGTTGATCTAGTTGAGTTCCGGAGTTGTTTGGTGAGCCTCCTTTCTTCTACAGGATCCCTCATTTATGCTTTATCAGTCTAGTTTTGTTATTAGGATGTCGTGGGTCTTGTCCCGACGTCCATCTCAGTTAGTAGAGGCTTTATAGATAGATAGACAGTAATTCATGAGTCTTTTCATTTCCATTGTTTATGTTGAGACTTGAGTTGCCTCTTTGGCCAGTTGAATGTTTATTTCTAAATATTCTGAGTTCAAGTATTTGAAACTTTTGAGTTAAAGCTTTATTTTGAGTCCATTTATTGATGAGTAAGTCTTCCGGTGAGAGTTGAGCCGGGCCAAGGGTTCGCTTGGGGCAAGCAATGGTTCTCGAGTGCCGACCATGCCCAGGGTGTAGGCTCGGGGCTTGATAGATTAGATGAACCTAATGCTTCATATTTCATAATGTCTATAAAGTTGGTCGCAAGACAACTTTCGTGCACTCAATTAATTTACCGTATATTTGGTTCTCCCACTTATACATGTACCTAATTAGTCTATATATCCACCAATGCTTTCACCAATAATGGAAATATAACCCTTAGCATTTTTAGTCTCTTTAACATTTAATTTGGTCTCGCTATACCTTAGTCCAAATTCTTTAAGCACTAATTTACATCTTGACTTTACTATTGTCTCATCATAAATTTACATGTAATAATAATCTAATAGCATCAAAAAGTTTACACATTTAGTACATAAAAATTAGTCATCATTTTGAAAAAAGATAATAACATTTAATTTTTTTCCAAATGTGATTTTTTTTGGTAATATAATTACTTTCTTTCTTTATCAGCTCCAAAATTTTCTTTATATTTGCTTTCTTTCTTATGAGTTCCAACATTTTCACAAAGAATCACCATATCAAAATGCTACCTAGTAAAGAACAAAATGGAGAGAATAGTGAAGTAAAGCACGAAAATTCAGAAGTTGATGAACAAAAAAATTTGATTTGCTTTGATCTCATTATTGAAATCCTTTTTAGGCTTCCGGTGAAATCTCTCTTGCGGTTTAGGTTTGTTTTGAAAACTTGGCTTGCTTTGATCTGTAGCCCTAAGTTTATCAAGTCTCATATTATTTTATCATCTAATAAAAAAGACTACACCAACCATAGACTTATGTTGAGGACTGTCCATCCTGAAAATAATCTGAAGGATTGTTCTCTTAAGTCTTTACTTTATAAGTTTTTTACTGAGGAGTCTGATATGGATTATCCCATGAAAAACTGTGGTAGATATTCTTTGGCTAAGGGCTCTATAAATGGATTTATTTATCTCGTAAATATGGCAAAGAAATTATATCTATGGAACCCAACAATAAGAAAGTATAGGAAATTACTTTATTTTAAAACTAAAGTGGGTGATGTTGTCCATATCTTATATGGTTTTGGATATGATGAAATCCATGATGATTATAAGATAGCAAGTATTTGTACTAATATTTGCCGTCAACATGATTTTCAAGAGGTCAATATCTATAGTCTAAAGAATGATTCTTGGCAAAGAACTGATTATCCTCAGAATGAGACGCGATTAATTAGTTCAGGTAAGTTTGTGAATGGGAAGCTTCACTGGGCTACTAGTGCTGGTCTTGGTTACGAAAGGGGTTGGAGCATCACATCTTTTGATTTAGCTGATGCGAAATGGAGAAAGGTGGAATGAGCCTGTTATGGAGAAAGGGATGGTATTCTCATGCTGGGAGCATTGGGAAGTAATCTTTCAATTCTTTGTAATAATCGACCTCTCAAGTAGATGTGTGATCTATGCAGGCGTAGGGGAACAAAGAATCTTGGAAAAAAAAAATTACCATCCATTATACTCCAGATCCTATGGATTCTTTTCTTTCCTAATCTTTTTGTTTGTCAAAAGGTGGTGAATTTTTTGTTATGTTTGAATCAAGTTTCATGATATACAATCCAGAGGATAACTCGATCAGAATTCGAAAGTCTTCTAAATTTGGTAAAGCTCTTATGGTTGAAATCTACATTGAAAGTTAAGTTTGTCCCCTCTCAAAAAATAAACCAAGAATACAACAAGAATGAAGGCGGAAGAAGCTCTGATGATTATAATTGTATAAGTAATGATTTGAAATTGTTCCACCTTATGCATTTTTCAGAGGGATGTTATATTTTATTCTATTTTTTATTCAAATAATCATTGCATATTTAAGGGAGAGATTTACACCACTCATGGAGATCTTATTTTTTTATCTTTTATTTTTGCATATTTTAATGAAAAAGGAATTTTTTTTCTCATTATTTATAATAGCTTATTAAATTTCTTAATGTTTTATTTTCATTACTTTAGTTATTTAGTAGTAAGATTGATATTAGCAAGCTACTAATGTTAGTAGATTTCTTTCTTTTATGTAAGTGAGAACACGAGTCCCATATTACTTAGTGAACTAAAATCATTATTCAAAACTTGATGTTAAATGAATCTGATACAAAGGATATTACAAGGGAGGACAAAAAGGGTTTGTAAAACAGATACAAACTAGTATTAAGGACCACCACTGTTATCACATTACAGTAAAAGTGATATTTAGTGGCAATAGTGTTTGTTTGCTGCAAAAATATTTATCATTTAGTGGTATTTATAGAGTGCTTGTTATAAGTACTAAAAATTTATATTACCGTTAAATATAATATAATGATAATTATATGATTGCCGCTAAATAATTGGAGCAAAAATTTTGTTATTGTTGTAGTGTCAGATGCTTTTAATTATCGTCCATTTATATCCGATAATAAGTGTAGAAAATTTGACCGGTGCACTGCAACTGCACAAATAAAAAGCATAATAATATTACTTAGAGTGAAAATTCCAATTGATTGTCCAAAAAGATGAAAATATGGGAAATGATGTAGAAAGAAAAGGTATTCAAGCACAAATTTTAAATTATTTTAAAATTGTTTTTTTTAAATAAAATGGGTGAGATAGTTTTTTAAAGCCTCGTAATGTTTTTTGAAATTAAACAAATACTTTTGATTTTTTTTAAATTTAGGCCATTAAATAAAGGGGTAAGTATGCACCACTTGTTAGATAGTGAGGTATATATGCACCATTTGTAAAATAATAAAACATTATCATATCACTTTTTTCAACAAGGATTCTATCCACTTTAATTGGCAGAATTGAGGGATACATTTGTCTCTTTTCTCATTGTTATTTTTCATTCATATAATATGTAAAAAATGTAGAGAAGGTCACATTTTATGACTTTTTTTTACCAAGAGAGATAACTGATAAGAATGAATTTACTCCATTATTGACCATTTCTCCTTGCAATTGACTATTTTTTTCATTTTGAAAAACAAGTCACTAAGCATTTATAGCTTTTGTTATGATTTAAGCATTTGTTCATATAATAGCTTATTCAACTTCATTGATTACAACTTTATTTGCTTCACCATAATCCAATCAATTAATATTTATTTATTTTAGTCAAGTGAATAGGCTTTATATACAGCATCAGAAAGAACTATTTCCTCATTCTTATCAACATTTCAGAAAGAATCATCATGTCTGAAATGCTACATTCATAACAAAATCAAGAATCTGAAGTTTGGTCACCTATCTCCTCTCCCCCACATGATCACTTCAACAACGATATACAAAATGAAGAATCAATCATCTCTGAATCTACGAAAGATAAAATTGTCGATGAATTAGAGGACCAAAAAGCAACAGAAAAGGGAAAACTCACAGCATTTGATATGTATGAAATGAAGTGTGTATGTCCAAAACTTGGAAGAAATGGAAAGTCTCCCATGCCTGAATTTTATGAATTGAAACGCATCGGTAAGCCTGCATTTTCCAATATTATACAAGGAGGAACTTTTGAAATTAAGTTTAAAAAAGAAGATAACTATGATTATTATCAGGATGTAGCTATCTTGAAGTCTATCTATCATTACTTTTTCAATCATGGAGTGATTCCATATCCTAATTATTCAAAGAATTTTATCAATTACATCGAGGCTTCAATTCCCAACTTGAAATTTCGTGGCCAAGCATTGAAGACTAAGATCATAATATTACAGAGGCGTTTCTTATTTTTTTTGAAAATTGCACGATATGACCCTAATATAATCAACCCTATTCATCGTGAAATTTTTGGCTTGTCTATGGGTTTATGGGGTTGATTTGGGAAACTCTTATCAAGTTGGTAAAGATATAGACGAAACTGATGACAATTTGGGAAACTGGAGGTGTTGATCCATTATTAAAGCTTTAGGTCTAAATCTTCATAGCAGTATTTTGAATTGTTTATGTTTTTGCTTGTATTTTTCATTTCATTTGAAATTTATTGTGGAATTAGATATCATGAAAGATTATTTCTCTTTGATATGAAAATGTTTTTTTCCAAGTTTAATATCTTGTGCTCAACTTTTGAAATCAGATATGTCAATCATTCGTTTCTTCTTTCAAAGGAAAATAATAACAATGGAATGATATAATTTCACAAAATCAGTTGATGCTAAAAATCAATTGTATGAAAGCTCAGAAATAAAAAGTAACAAGTGAAATAGAGGGAACATCGTCATCTTGCCCAAATGAAGGAATTAGTAGCTAGGAGTAAATCTAGAAAAGATGCATTGTCCGTATTATATGGAGAAGTACTAAAATACAACATAGAATCGTTCTTCAATTTATGATCCACCGAGAAACAATGCCTATGATTCTTCTAAAATTATTAGTTACGTAAATAAAAGTTATCACCAAAATACTATCTTTTGAACTAAAGAAATTACACAATGAAAAAGACTTTAAAATCTCCAAAATTATAAAGCTATCAATTGAACAAGTTTTTCGTAGGGAGGGTGGAGGTTGGGCAAGGAAGAGGAACAATTGTGTATCGTTTGGTTCTTGGAAAGAAGTGAATTATTCATGTATTGAAACTTGCACCATATTTGGTAGTATTTTAGTTGTTATGCATAAAATTCAACACACCAATTACGTTGTTTAGTTATCGATTTATAATCCCACACATAACTAGAAACCCTAGGTCAGAAGATTAGTACACTACAACAAATATGATATATAGCTACAAAATTACTAGCTACGATGTCAAATTCGTCACTAATTGTTCGCTTTTAGTGACAAAATTTACTTTTCGTGCTTAAATATATGAG
Organism: Solanum pinnatisectum; assembly: GCA_035578085.1. Classification (NCBI taxonomy): domain Eukaryota; kingdom Viridiplantae; phylum Streptophyta; class Magnoliopsida; order Solanales; family Solanaceae; genus Solanum; species Solanum pinnatisectum. The sequence continues at coordinate 9,560,016 of CM069078.1, read as the reverse complement.
ACACATACTTTTAATGATGAAATATAAAAATCCGTAGCAAAGTTTTGTTCACTAAAGTTTCCCACCAAAAAAATTTTTGGCGTCATTTGTTAAGTAGTGTTAGTCACAAATTTAAAGTTATTAGTGACACATTATTTCATCACAAATAATGTATCTAATTCATGAAAAAATATTTTTTTGTCTTAAAATTTATTAATTTTTGGACACAAAAAAATTTCATCTAAAAAAATATTTTGTTACAATATCGACAAATTAGAGTTCGTAGTTAAATATTATAAGTTTTAGCCATAAAAATTAAGATTTATTTAAGACATTTATTTTCGTCACTAATAATATAACTAATTGGTGACAAAGATTTTATTGTCTCTAATCAATCTGTGATTTAGTGACAACAAAAAAATTGTTACAAAATATGGAAGGTGTTAAATAGCGATGACTTAAAATTTGTAGTGAATAATTCAACTATTTGCTATGAAAAATATTCATAGCTTAATATAATTTATTTGGCTACAATTTTTCATTATTACAAGTGACAACTTACAAAAAGAATAATACAAGTGCTTCATAAGAAATAGACAGAGTCCATTCGTTTATTGGCGAGGGAAAATATTTAAACCATCGAATTCAGTTGATTTTGTAAAAATGAAAAAGTTCAATTCATTAATTTTATTAAATTGTGCAATTAAATTATGTAATTACGAAATGCATCAGTTGAAAAATACAATTCAGGTTATAAGTACCATGAGTGGGATACGGTTCTACCACTATATTGCTAATATTTGTTGGTTTAATACTTTTGTTTTATATTTGATACACTTTCATCGATAAGACGATATAAAAAATAATTTTCAAGTCTTGGTGCTAATTTTTGGGTGTGTCTATTGATTTGTGATTGGTAAACTACATAGACTAAGTTGATCTATTTGCTTCTGCCTAAAACTATGTATATATTTAATAGTAATTCCACATACGTACCTAGAGCAACTATACAAATATAACATCGACTGACTTTGCACAGGTGCAAATATTTCATTAATTTCTATTTACTTTTTCCATCTGTGTGAAAATTGAAATAAACTAAAAAATGAAAGCACAAATGTAAGAAATGAACCAACTAGGATTTCAAATATATTATTATGAAGTACTATAGTTATGGGTATCGAGGTTTTTTTCAAAACAATTGATTTACTGATCAAATTGAACCGATTATTCAATTTTTTAAACTAAAATCGAAAGTTTAATTTTATATAAATTTATAATTGTACTGAATAATTTATAAAAATAAATGAATAAAATGATAGAATCATACTGAATATATTTAAAGATATTTTAAAAAATATACAATTTAATTAAAATGTAATCTACATTTGAATGAATTGTGGGTGGTAAATTTCATGTATTTGTGTAGGTGTATAAATAATCATACAATATATTATTTCTACAGAAGTTAAATTTGAAAAAAGTAAATGAAGTTAAATATAAAATAAAAATGAGAGACAAAAGAGAGTTGATCGGATGGTAAGCACTCCACACTTCCAACCTTAAGGTTGTGAGTTCGAGTCCCCAAGAAAGCATAATGTTGGGAGCCCCTCCTGGGGAGGATTAAAAAAGATTGAGATGACAGATAATAGGAAAATTAACCTTTTCATAATAATAAATTTTATCCCTAATTAATACATTTAAGAAAAAAATAATTTTTTATATAAAATATAGTCATTAGTGACAAAATTAAATTTGTTCAACTACGAAATACATATAACTTTAGCGACGATATAATTTTGTTGGTAGTAGTAACCTTTTTAGTGACAAAGCATACTATTAACTACAAAAAAATATACTTTTTATGACAGATAATTTTTTCACAAATGTTTAAGCATTTAGGGACGATTTTTCTTTTTGTGGTTAAATAATACTTTTAGCGACGAAGCACTAGATCGTATTTGTATACTTTTAGCGAAACACATTTAGTGACGACTGATTGACAAATTATTTTTCGTCTCACAAGATTTTTAGTGACGAAATATGATTTATAAATGACGAAATTATTTGTCCCTGATAATCGAATTTGTTCTAGTGGTAATTTCACTTTCTCCTTAGAGTGATTTACTTTTGAATGTATAAACAAAACATACATTAAGTTATATACTTTATTGGTGTAAATACAAATAAAACCTACACCTGAGCAATAGGAACATGCCCTCTTACATCAACATTCTTACTGAGTAAACAAAAATAAAATCCTTCGTTCACTCCCAGGTGAGTGAAATAATAGAATTGGCAAGACGGGATTCCTCAAAGGTTATGTTGTTATCGTACTCCCAAAATTCTACAAAAGGGAACTACTACATGAGGTTCATGAGATGAACCTCTTACTCCCGAATAACCATATAGAATCGCACTGTCATTGTTAGAATGATTGTAGTAGTATCAACATGATTATAATAAATCATGATTATAGAGATCCCTAATAATTGTAGGGATTCATAATAAGGGAATATATCTTTTACCTTGTATATATATTTGTTTCCTAGAATAGGTAGAAGTCTTAATAAGAAGTTACTTATATATATATATATGAAAGTTGTACATCGTGAAAAGACTATGTCACGCTCCGAGGGTAAACCCTTGACGTAACACGGGACCTAGGATCACAAATGACCCTAAGATAACCCTGTATCTGGCATATATCAAGCATACTGAGAATAATTGAATAAGACATGTACTATGCGGAAGCTAAAACAATGGATAACTGAAAGTGGGGGAAGCCCAACTAATCTAAATATATAAAACATTCTAAGGTTTTAGTAATAACTGAAAGATAAACTTAACAACTCAAGCTGATTCTACTACAATATCTAAAAATCCTCTAACTGAGTCGAGTTGCTGGGACATGCCCCCCAGCTTACTCTAACAAACTGAAAACTGAATATAAAAACAAATGAAAAGCATGTCTATTGTCCTCGAAGTATGAGGAATCACCACTGAAGCTGCTGAATGTGGACCGAGAATAGATGTAAGCGTGATCTGGATGTTGAGTACTTGGACCTACATCATGAAAGGATGTAATAAAGAGTATGTGTTAGTACTAGGAATGTACTGAGCATGTAGAATATATATATACTAAGCTGAAAAAAACATATATAAGTTGAACAAAGCATAATTGAGCAATGACATAAACTGAGCAAGAATGTAAATACTGAAACATAACTGCTAAGTTGAATGCAATAACCAAGTACTAATCATGAAAATAACATGTTGAATTGAATTCTGAAGTATATATTGAAAACCAGTTCAAATGCACTAAAAGTCTAACTGTGGGAGCTACTATTCACCAACATAAACCACGCGAGCTAAATGTAAAGTCCGATGTATATGACCCATCGAGAGTACTCAATATACCTTTACATGGGTATAAAGGCATGACTAGTGTGATCACTAAATCTGATGCCCAATAGAGGGGACTTATACTCCTACGGGGGCACGTACTTCTAGGACTATAAGGGTACGCTGAACCCTAGTCCAACTCCATGCTAAGTCTACTGCGAATTGAATATGTATATGACACAATGTAACTGAAATACTGAATAGCTCAAAATACTGACATGCAATTTGAGAATGCAATATTTATATATTGCTAATGTAACATTTGAAATTTGGAGCATGATTATCTGTTTAACTGACCTAGCAAGTATAATTCATGAACTAAGAGAATTCATATAAACTAAGGTTTTGAGTTTCATACAAGGAATTAAGCAAACATTCCAAGAAATAAGCTATTTCTATTTAAGCTACTACAATAACTAAATCACACTAAATATCCAAGGTTTTAGAAACCCTAAGTCTAAACAAGATAACGAGAATCAAGGAATTGACTGAATTCTAGGGACCTAGTGGATGAAAGGAACCCACTAGTTAAATCCCACATACCTGGTGACGAAACCTACAGAGAAATCCTTTGATTTTGGGGCTAAAACATGAAGAACACTGTTGCTTATTCTTAAATGAACCTGACGCCTCTTTCTCTTCTTTTCGTTTTAATTTGAATGACTTTTGGAGAATGAGGGTTCTGGATATGTTTGACTAGGTTGTTAGGCTTACACTGAGTAAAAAGATGTAGTTTAGGCATCAAACGACGTAGTTGAAGCTCCCAACGCATAGGGTAAAGGACCAAAACTACCCTGACTTAGAACTGATGAGTGTCATCTACTAAAGGACTGACCAACTGTCGTTTGACCTACCAATTGTCGTTTGGAGTCGTCGTTCATGCTCTGCCGGATAGGGCTTCACTAAAATGATCATAACCTTTTACTCCGACCTTTGGTTTTAGATAAATCAGTGGCGTTGGAAAGAGGATTCAATTATCTTTCATTTGATAGGTCATGGGCCACCTAATTCATTTTGTGCTAAAAGATATGACCGTGAAGTTGACCAAACACACTGTTCCTCAAATTGGCTGTTGGCCCTCACCTACGGTCAGACTTACGGTCCCTAGGTCCAACCACGGACCATACTGGTCGACCGTGGGTGGGATCAGAGACCATCAAAAGTTGGACCTTAACGACGGAACCCATACGGTCCGTGGGTGGTTCCGTTAGTACTAGCACCAATTTTTCTAAAAACTTGGATTTTCTTCATTTGGAGATCCGAGGTATTACAAAATAATAGATAGAAGAATTTAGTTAGCAAAATTATTCTTGCTGTTCTTCATTGTATCAGAGCACCAACATCGAATTGAAATCGAAACAACACCCGAACAAATTTTTCTTCACAATAGGAAACTAGACACCCACCTCTCTTCCACAATCTGTCATTGTCCATCACCCGAAAGAGTATTGTTCTTGATGAAATGAATTTTTCTCTCTGGTCACAATTGATGGAGATGTGCATTGGTGTACGAAATAAAATTAGGTTCTTGACAGGAGAAAAAATGAAACCAATGAGGAATGATCCGAGTTATGTGACGTGGATTACTTAAAACAACATAACTTAATCATAGAACTAATTGATTGTATGAGATTATCTACATGATGCAATTTCATATGTCTCCCTATGTTTTCACTAACATGCATTGTAGAAATTATAGTATAAAGTAGTGGACATGCATGCATACATAAACCGAAAACATAAAAGCATTAGCTATATAACAATGGTCCAACACTGAATCCCATTATGAGTACACATGGGTTCCCCTTGATTACCACAAGTCATAGAAATGACTATAACCCAAAAATTTCATAACACTTAACCTTACCATTACCACCAAGTCACCTTAACAAGAAAAATCAAGGATGACAATCAAGAACAAGAGAACCATCCCTAGTCATTATCTTTTTCTACCTTACAAACAATAAACAACAACCTTTAACCATCCAAAATCCATGCCTGAAGGCCTAGACATGAAACCTCCCATCAACTACAAAATATAATGCAATTAAACTACTCGGTTAAGAAAATCTAACCTACTTGGGCACCAAGCAATAGCTATAGAAGTCTTATTGCGAACCTTGACACTTTTTGTGAAACTTTAGCTTGTTCTTGGTCTAAAATAATAGTATAATACAAAATCAATTACAAATGGCCTAAATATTTCTAGATCATATCCAAATTTTCAATCCCTAGGCCAAGATCATGAATTTCCCACCCAAACTAGGGGTTTTCCACTTTTAATTCATTTAAAACTACCAAATTTCATGGTTACATTAGAGAATTGCGGTAAACAAATTGAGAACAAACGTTCTTAAGATTAGTCCAACTTCTTAGACCCTAAAATCCTCATAAATCCAAAAATTTCCCAATTTATAATGATTTTAAACTATCCCCTAGTGCCACATTTATATTTTCTAAGGGCGAAGGAATCAAATGAGTGTTTGATTGATAGAGGGACTTACCTTGAAAGAGGAAATCAATGAAAAACTAAAGAAATTGCCATTCCCTTGCTCTCGCCTTCCCTTGAATGAGTTTTGGGAGTAAAATAACGTTTTAGTTCTAAAATTGCATTTAACTACGTGTAGCCCATTGTAGTAGTCTGATTCCCTCTATAGAGGCCTCAACTTTTCAGCATAGACAATAACTGGTACAACGGTCATAACATTTTACTCTGTACTCCAAATGATGCGAACTTGGTGGAGTTGGAAAGAAGACTCATAGACCTTTAATTTGATTGATCATGTGCCACCTAATTCTTTATAGGCAGAGAAATTTGGTCGTTTAAAGTTTAACGTAGTTTAAATTTAAGCCCGAAACTAAATCGGTAAGGACAATTTCAACTTACTTGGTGATAGGGGCATTGTATGACCTTCAGTCATAACTAATGTACTCATATATCAAAAAATTTATCCCAACCCTATGACGAATTAGATTCCTATACCTTTATCACCTGTACGTTCAATAACGACGGAATAGATCATTACATGTTTTAGAGAGATCAAAATATATAAATGAGTTTATTATAAAAATATATAGTGAAAGGATATAATATATTATTAAGTAATAAATAAGGGTAAAATAGGAGGGAAAATAGAGAAGGTAATGATGCATCAAACCTTCTAATACGTTTATTTAAGAGATTTTTCCCTATAAATAAACCCATATAGGGAACATCTTATCTTCCCCACCTTTAACAAGTTATCTCAAGTTCTAAATAAATAATCTCGCTTATCTTTTATCTTCAAATTTTGATATTTAACTAGTCATTTTTACTTTCACTCTTGAATATATTTTTTATTTGCTTTAATTATTAGCTCATACAAAAGAAAACAAGAACAAACCGAATACACTTGCCTTTATTCCTATTTAACAAATTTTAACTTAACTTTGACCCACACAATTTTTATGACAAACAATACCATATGTGATTGCACAAAATTTTTTACTACATAAAAGGGAAAATGGTTCAAAATATATCCGAGCTTTGACCGAAATTGTTGTAACAATCCCAAACTCTTGGCAGGACCTATTAGCCCCCCTACACTATTTAATAGTGTATTTTAAAGATATATAGGTGCCACGTGGACATCATAAATATTGCATCATTAATAATAGTAACTTGTCTAGCTGGACACTTATATATCTTTAAAATACACTATTAAATAGTGCAGGGGGTAATAGGTCCTGCTGAAAGTATGAGATTGTTACTGCAATATTGGTCAAAGTTTGGATATATTTCAAACCTTTTTCCCTACATAAAATGATATTTTTTTTATCAATACATAACAATAAATTTAATAATATGATATAATAAAATATAAATAGAATAACATTTTTAAATAGACATTGTATTTAACAACCATCCAAACAAGAGATGAAGGTTTTGTGTAACTCCAACGACCGGTTCCCGTCGTTATGGAAAAGCCAATGGGGAAAGAATTGGGACCAGAAAACTTTTTAGTAGTGACTTGGAAATGTCTAGCCTAGTCCAGATTTGAATGAAATATGAGTCAGGTAAGATCTAGGGAAATATGGTAAAGAATGGGGGATTTAATTATGAATTTGATCACATGAGTGGATAGCCAAGACATTAAGGAGCCTGTATGGCATTATGGAATCAAATTTGGGCAAGTACAACTCCTGAAACTGAACTTGGCGTGAAAGGGTAGTTTTAGAACGTCTTGGTTTGAAAGTGTGTTGTGAAATAGGAGCTTGGAACTTAAATTCTGAGCTTCTGTCTCTGTTCAAGTTGCCGAGGCGGGATTATTCCCGCTAGGGCGGGGCTGTTGTGGTGGGTTGGGTCCCGCTGTGGTGGGACAATCGTGACTTAAGTCGGGGAAAACCCCCAAAATCATTATTTTCTGCAAAACTTCGTTCTTGAGAGCTAGGAGATGACCCAGGGTGATTCTTGACAGCTTTCCGCGATTTCTAAAGCTATAAGGTAAGGAAATTACTCTTTTAATCTGTATTTCAACTGTTAGAACTTAGAATCTTGGGTAATAATCATTGGGGAAGGGTTTTGGCTTGAAGTTGATGGTGGAAAAAGCCCTAATTGAACATCAGGATCTGGGTTTGGCCTTGGGTTGATAATTTTAGTTATAATCTGGGTAAATTAGGCCTTGTTTATTAATCCATGCATTATTTAACGATTTTAGAGGAAGAACAAGCGGAAAGAATCCGAAAAGGGAAGGCTCAAGTGTCTTAGAAGAATTCAAGCTTGGTTTCGAGGTAGGTGATGGTTTGATTTTTGTTTGTACGATATATATCAGTTGATTGGTTCATTGTATGCATGCATGTATGTGAATAGTAAAATGTGAATCGAACCTAATGAAATGCTTATGTGTGAACAACTACATGCAATTAACCTATTACTTGACCATGTGACTATATGTATTATTCATTATGTTGTGGTTGTTATTGTGGTTGTGCTGATTGAATTGAGTGTCATGTTCCAACACATACATTAGATCGGGTGTCACATTTTGACATATATATTAGACCGGGTATCATGTTCCAACACATACATTGGATCAGGTGTCACGTTCTGACACATATATTAGACCTGGTGTCATGTTCCGACACATACATTGGATCGAGTGTCACGTTCTGACACATATATTAGACCTAGTGTCATGTTCCGACACATACATTGGATCGGGTGTCTCGTTCTGATACACTAACAGTTTGGGTGTGGGTTCCATGAGAGAACCACTTGTGATTAATATGTTTATGTCTACTTGTTACTGATATTGGGAGATTATATGTTGCTCTAAAATGATAACTGAATTATGTATTATGTATATGTGTGTTTACTGTGTTGTAATTACCTACTTGTATTATGCTTTTTGGAGTGGCCACGTGATCCTACCAGTACACTGTGGTTGTGTACTGATACTGCATTTGCACGTTCTTTGTTGAGTACAGGGCATCTTCAAGCGGGTACTGACAGACCTCAGTTAGGAGATCACTAATCGAGACTGGATTCAAGGGTGAACTAGTTCTTCAAGGCTGCCATGGGTCCTTTAGTTTTTAGTCCATTCCTTTCAGACTCATACTTTACAGTTAGACTTATTTGTATGTTAGTTTCGGGGTTGCACCCCTTTTTCTTAGACTTGTCATTAGTAGAGTTTTGGTACTTTGAATTTCAGATTCTAGGGGTTGAATTTCTGCAATAGTTATGTTTAGTTGTTTATTAAAGCTTCGGAGTTTATGGGAATGCCATTTTATTCTATTATTTAAACTTGCTTCCGTATGTTTAAATGCTTTGTTTTTCGTTAAGTTACTTTGTTGGGTTGTAGTAATGGTTCTCCCACCCGAGGGTTAGTGTGGGTGTCAATCACGGCGGGCTGGGTTGTGATAAAGTTGGTATCACAGCCCTAGGTTCGTTGATCTCATTGTACCAAAATGAGTCTAGTAGAGTTTTACAGAATGGTACAAAGACATTTGTACTTTTCTTCAAGAGGCTACAGGACTTTAGGAAATATCTCTATCTTTTCCTCCCTTCTTGCTTGATGAGTCCACAAATTGGACTCATTTAAGGCTATATTTTAATTGAAATTGTGTCCTCAAATGCTTATTTTATCTCAATATCTGATGAAAACCCTTAAGTTTCAGGTATTTGAAGATTGAAGGAAAGCATGGACACTACTACGCAAAAAGGAATGAAAAGGCTGAAAAGAACAAGAAAATGAAGGCCTGAGGATCGCCTAGTCCACTTGGTGAATCGCCAAAGGGTCTCACTTCGCCTTTTGTTCCAGTGTGCTGAGCTTGAAGGAAAGGATCAAGTCGGCGGAATAAAGAAGCAGTCGGCGCATCGCCAAAAAGTTCCGTGAAGTAGTACTATATCGCCCAATGACCTAGAGCATGATGATGTCGAAGGATGGTGCAAGAAGGCGATGAACTACACTAAAGGGCGAATCGTCGAGTTGATCGGTGATTTCAACTAATGTCACCGAATGATCCGTCGCAGCACAGATTTTTGAAAACTATTAATATTCGTTGAGAGTTATAGAGAATATATCATTAGACAATATTATATTCTTAATATAATTTTTAATACTTTTATTTTTTTCTCTGAGTTTGGAGAGGGTTTTGGAAACTTCAAGAAGAAGAGGGTTTCATCTCCAAGGATTTGGACTTGGGTTTCTTGGATTCTTTATTCGTCACCTGTAACAAGACTTAAATCTTCATACCCATTTGAATGCAAGCTCATTTAGGTATAAATTTCTATCTCTTGATGTGTGGTTAAAAACCCATATTATTGGGGTATGATTTAGCAAATATGTGTTGAGATTATTATTGGGTTTTGCTTGCTGATATGTTAGATGTATTTTAATGGTGATTTCACCTAGTGGTTGTGGTTTAATTTAATGGGTTTGTAGTTGCAAATTCAAAACCACCCATGTGTTTTGGCTTGCTCGAGAGAGAGGTCGTGAAACTAAGACTGCTAGACTGATGGCCTAAGGAGTGGGTCCACATGAGGTTCAACCTGAGAGGGTGAGCCCTAGTCCCATATCCTAACACTCAGCTCAAGAGAGTGAGTAGGGTAAGGCGTACGCTGGCCTTCATACAACAAATGGGTGTCCGAGAGGAACCTATTTGAAACTGGGTAAGTTGCTCGATAGGGAACTTATTTCCATCTAAAGCTTAGTCTAGTCACTATTATCTTGAAAATTTCCTATCAAAAGTATGTACCCAATGATTTAAATCAACATATATTGTGGTCACATCCTAGAATCCCCTCTCATTTATAGAATTTTTGTTGATTTTACTATTTTTGCTATATTTGTGACAAAAACCCCCAAATCGATATTTGTCACTTTTGTGTCCCCCCTTTTAATTTTCAATGTTTTTAGTCATTAATATCTTTAGCTACAACTAGTTAGAACTTCATTTTAGTTTTCTATTAATTCTCGAAACCACTCCCTTGGGACTCGACCCCAATCTTTGGTTGGGTTATTATACTATTGCATGATCGTAGACACTTGCATTGGAAGATGTGTCGTTGATTATGCAAACATTTGTGCTATGACTTGATTCCAATTGGTATTTGGTGATCCAAATTGGTATCTAATTCTATTTCACTCTTCTGTCCGCAAATGGTTCATACGCGATACATTAGCGTCAGGCCCGTAGCCCCCATCACTGAGCCAACTGAGGAGCTCGTAACAAGAGGCCGTGGTCGAGGCAGAGGTAGAGAAAGAGGAAGGGGTAGAGGTCGAGAAAGGGTAGCACCCATCAAGAGTGGAGCCCTAGTTGAAAATGCTCCCAGGGAAGAGGCTCCCCCTGCACCCTAAGAAGAGGTACATGAGATTATGGAAATCGAAAATGAGAAGGATGTTAGACCAGAGGGGGAGGTACAGGCTGAGAGTACATGTATTCCTCCCTTAGACCCAGTGTTAGCTCAATAGGTCATGACATTTCTGAAGGGATTGGTCGGCACTGGAGTCCTTCCCATAGTGTAAGCGGCTCAACCTCCAGCCAATCCCTCCATTACTATTACGGTTCCTAAACTGGGTGGAGCCTTAGGCATTGATGCCTTTTTTCATCCCCTACTAGATCCTGTGATTACTGGTACAGAGCATGAGATGTTGACTAAGTTTCTGAAGCTGAAGCCGTCTATGTTTCATGGTTCTGAAAGTGAGGATGCCTATGAGTTTATTTTACATTACTATGAGAGTCTTCACAAGTAAGGTATTGTACAATAGCATGGGGTATAGTTCGCGACTTTCCAGCTTCAGGGTGAAGTTAAGTAGTGGTAGAGAGCCTATGTGGAATGAAGATCGCCGGTCTTACCCCTACTGACTTGGATACAGTTCTATGCTTTGTTTCTTGAAAAGTATGTAACCAGGAGTTTGAGAGATCACAAGAAAGATGAGTTCATGGCTTTGGAAGAGGGTCGTATGACTGTAGCTACTTATGGGGCTAAGTTCCATGCCTTTTCTAGTTATGCTTCACAGTTGGTAACTACTGAGGATGAGAGAATTCGTCTATTCTTCAAGCGATTGAACCCCGAGTTACAGGTATTTTTTGTTAACATGACCTCTACAAGAAAACGTTTTAATGAGGTGACACACTTTGTGAAGAAAGTGGAAGGAGTTCAACATGATGGGCAGGTCAAGGCTTTGGCTAAGAAGCCTTAGAGCACATGTAACTTCCATGGTTCCTACTCAAGAGGTTCAGGTAGGCTGACACTTGCAGCCCGACCAATTCAGTCAATCATGCGCGCTACTATAGTTGGTTTCTCGTGAACTCCACAGAAAAATTTTATTCAGGATAGCTAGGGAGCCTACCGAAGGCCATTTTTTGACCGCAGTTCTTACAATTGTGGAGAACCGGGGCATATAAGGAGATATTATCCGCATCCACTCACGTTTGACCCCGCGCAGTAGCATACTAGAGTAGTGGTACCAGCGGGCAATGGTAATAATGGTAGAGGATGTCCATAAGGTAGGCGAGGAGGAAATCAGCGAGGCCGTGGAGGCTGGGAAATGGTAATGCAGGTAGAGGAACAGTGCAGCCAAGCAAAGAAGTCGCCCATCAAGATGATAGGGCTCAATGTTATGCCTTTCCGGGAAACACCGATGTTGAGGCGTCTGATGCAGTGATCACATGTACTATTCTTGTTTGTGACCGGATGGCTACTGTTTTGTTTGATCCGGGTTGTACTTATTCATATGTTTCAGTTTAGTTTGCCTTGGGATTTGATGCGATTTATGATGTACTTGATGCCCCCATCCATGTTTCTACCCTAGTTGGAGAGTCTGTCATAGTCACCCATGTATATCGTGCTTGTCTTATTCTATTTATGGGTCATCAGATTTTGGCTGATTCGGTTATTCTGGATATGAATGACTTTGATATAATCTTAGGCATGACTTGGTTGTCCCCCTATTATGCAATGCTTAATTGTAATACTAAGTCTGTGACTCTAGAGATCTAGGGTAGGGAAAAGCTAGAGTGGGAAGAGGTATATAAGCCTAATCCAGCTAAGGTCATATCTTTCATTCAGGCTAAGAAACTGGTGGGGCAGGGGTGTTTGGCATATTTGGCTCATATTTGGCTCATATTTGGGATGTTGATGCTGAGTCTCCCTGTATTGAGTCTGGTCCTGCAGTGTCCGAATTTAAGGAAGTGTTTCCTACCGATTTTTCTGATATGCCTCCAGATAGAGAAATAGATTTTTGTATTGACTTGGAACTGGGTACTCGCCCCATTTCCATCCCTCCTTATCGCATGGCTCCGATAGAATTGAGAGAGCTTAAGGTTCAAATCCAGGAGCTTCTTAATAAAGGTTTCATCCATCCTAGTTCTTCTCTATGGGGTGCTCTTATCTTGTTTGTTAAAAAGAAGGATGGTAGTATGATGATGTGCATCGACTATCGACAGTTGAATAGGGTTATAATTCAGAATAAGTATTCATTACCTCGAATAAATGATCTGTTTTGACCACTTGCAGGGTGCATTAGTTTTCTCTAAGATTGACCTAAGGTCTGGTTACCATCAGCTAAAAATTAGGCTTGAGGATGTACCAAAAACGACATTCAAAACCAGCTATGGGCACTATGAGATTTTAGTGTAGTGATGTCGTTTAGGTTGACCAATGACCCTACAACCTTTATGAGTTAGATGAATGGTGTGTTCAAACTATTCCTGGATTCTTTTGTTATAGTCTTTATTGATGACATTTTGGTTTATTCTAAGAGCAATAAAGAGCACACCTACCATCTTCGTATTGTTTTAGGTTTCCTTGGGAAACAAAAATTATATGCCAAATTTTCAAAGTGTGAAGTTCTCATTGGATTCAGTTGCCTTTTTGGGGCATGTAGTTTCAAGGGAAGGGGTAATGGTAGATCCCCAAAAGATCGAAGTAGTTAAGAACTGGGTCCGTCCTAGCTCTGTGATTGAAGTTAGAAGTTTCGTGGGGCTCGCCAACTACTACCGACGATTTGTGAAAAATTTTTCTTCCATCGCTACACAATTGACAAGGCCAACAAAAAAGGAGGTGCCTTTCTAATAGACTGAAAAGTGTGAAGAGAGCTTCCAAAAGCTCAAGACTCTTCTGACCACAACACCTATTATGGCACTATCGGTGGAAGGTAAGGATTTCATTGTTTATTGTGATGTTTCACATTTGGGTTTGGGTGTTGTGTTAATGCATGATAAGAATGTCATAGCTTATGCATCGTGGCAGCTGAAGGTGTATGAGAAAAACTACCCGAGGCATGATTTGGAATTAGCAGCGGTAGTGTTTGCCCTTAAGATTTGGCGGCATTACCTTTATGGTGTCAAGTGTGAGGTGTTTACATACCATCGTAGTCTATAACATGTATTCACTCAGAGGGACCTGAATCTAAGACAACAATGGTGGATGGAGTTTCTCAAGGATTATGATGTTACCATCCAGTATCATCTGGGTAAGGCTAACGTGGTGGCAAACGCATTAAGTCGGAAGGTGGTGAGTATGGGTAGTCTAGCTTGCTTGGGTTTATCCAAGGAACCTTTGGCCAAGGAGATTCAAACCTTGGAGTCTAAGTTCATACAGTTTGGCATCTTAGAGAAAGGCGGGGTGTTAACCAGCATTGAGGTTAGGCCCACATTCATTGAGGAGATCAAGGCAAAATAGTTTGTGGATAAGAATTTGAATGAGCTCAGATAGAAGACAGTATCTTGCAAGGCACAAGATGCGACTCTTGATGCGGTTGGAGTGTTCAGTTTTAAGGAAAAAATTTGTGCTCCTCGAATGGTTGTCTTGATTCAGAAGATGTTGACAGAATCTCATGGTTCACAGGATTCCATTCATCCGGGTGTGACCAAGATGTACCGAGGCTTGAAACAAATTTATTGGTGGCCTGGCATAAAGAAAGACATAACTGAGTTTGTGGCTAAGTGCCGAAACTTTTAGTTAGTAAAGTATGAGCACCAAAGGCCTGCAGGTTTACTTTAGCAAATGCCAATCCCTGAATGGATGTGGGAAAGGATAGCTATGGATTTCGTGGTTGGTCTTCCCAAGACCTTGGGGAAGTTTGATTCCATTTGGGTAGTGGTTGACATATTGACTAAGTCCGCCAACTTCATTCCAATCAGAGTAGACTATAATGCTCAACAGTTGGCTAAGGTTTATGTAAAGGAGATAGTGAAGCTGCATAGGGTGCCCCTTTCTATCATTTCAGACCATGGTACGTAGTTCACATCCAAGTTTTGGGGAAATTGGATGAGGAGTTGGGCACTCAACTCACTTTAAGTAGAGCCTTTCATCCACAGACAGATGGGTAGTTAGGGAGAACTATTCAAGTGTTAGAGGACATGTTGAGGGCATGTGTGATTGAATTTGGAGGGCATTGGGATAAATTCTTACCTTTGTGTGAGTTCTCCAATAATAACAGTTACCACTCCAGCATTGACATGGCACCGTTCGAGGCATTTTATGGGAGGGGATGTAGATCACCCATAGCGTGGTTTAAGGATGGAGATGTGAAATCTTTGGGGGTTGATTTTGTGAAAGATGCTCAAGATAAGGTGAGAAGCATCCAAGCTAAGCTTCTAGCAACCTAGAGTTGACAGAAAAAGTATGCAGATCATAAGGTAAGGGACATGACATATTAGGGTGGTGAGCAAGTTCTTCTAAAAGTGTCACCCATGAAAGGGGTGATGAGATTCAACAAGAAGGGCAAGTTTAGTCCTCGCTACATCGGGTCATTTGATATTTTTGACTGTGTAGGGCCAGTGGCTTATAGGTTTGCGTATCGCCTAGCCTATCTAGAGTCCATCCAGTGTTTCATGTGTCCATGTTGAAGAAGTATCATGGGGACAGAGATTACATCATAAAATGGGGCTCAATTTTGTTAGACAAACACCTTCAGTATGAGGAGGAGCCGGTTGCAATTCTTGATCGCGATGTCCGGAAGATGAAGACCAAAGAGATAAATTCCATGAAAGTACAATAGAAACACCGTCTAGTTGAGGAACCTACTTGGGAAACTGAGAAGGACATGCGAGAAAAGTATTTACAGTTATTCAACGATTCAAGTATGACTCTACTCTAACCTTAGCTAGTTTTTACTAGTTTATCACATAGGGACGAGTGATGGGTAAATTGGTATCTATTGTAACGACATGTTCCCGTCATTATAGAAAAGCCAATGGGGAAAGAATTAGGGCCAGAAAACTTTTGAGCAGTGACTTGGAAATGTCTAGCCTAGTCCATATTTGGATGAAATCTAAGTCAGGTAAGGTCTAGGGAAATCTGGTAACTAATGGGGTATTTAATTATGTTTTGATCATATGAGTGGATAGCCAAGAAGTTAAAGAGCCTGTATGGCTTTACGGAATCGAATTCAGGCGAGTAGAACTCCTAAAATTGAACTTGCTGCAAAAGGGTAGTTTTAGAACGTCCTGTTTTGAAAGTGTGTTGTGAAATAGGCGCTTGGAACTTAAATTCCGAGCTTTTGTATCAATGCAAGCTGGTGGGGCAGGGCTGCTGTGGCAGGTTGGGTCCCACTGTGGCGGGAAAGTCGCGACTTAAGTCGGGGAAAAACCCTAAAATCGTTATTTTTTTGCAAAACTTCATTCTTGAGAGCTAGGAGACGACCTAGGGCAATTCTTGACAGTTTTCTACAATTTCTAACGCTAAAGGTAAGTAAATTACTCCGTTAATCCGATTTCGATTCTTAGAGCTTAGAATCTTGGGTAATTATCATTTGGGGAGGGTTTTGGCCTGAAGTTGTTGGTGGAGAAAGCCCTAATTGAACATTAGGATCTGGGTTTGGCCTTGGGTTGATAATTTTAGTTATAATGCTCGTAATTTAGGTCTTGTTTATTAACCCATGCATTATTTAACTTTTTAGACCAAGAACAAGCCAAAGAATCTGAAAAGGGAAGGCTCAAGTGTCTTAAGAGGATTGATGCTTGGTTTCGAGGTAGGAGATGGTTTGATTTCCTATTTGTGCGATATATGCCGGTTCATTGCTTCATTGTATGCATGCATGTATGTGAATAGTGAAATGTGAATCAAACCTAATGAAATGCTTATGTGTGAACAACTACATGCATTAAACCTATTACTTGACCATGTGACTATATGTACTATTCATTATGGTGTGGTTGTGTTGATTGGATCGAGTGTCACATTCCGACACATACATTAAATCGGGTGTCACGTTCTGACACATATATTGGACTAGGTGTCACATTCTAACACATACATTGGATCGGGTGTCACGTTCTGACACACTTACAGTTTGGGTGTGGGTTCCATGAGAGAACCACTTGTGATTAGTATGTTTATGTCTACTTGTCATTGATATTGGGATATTGCATGTTGCTCTAAAATGATAACTGAATTATGTATTTTGTATATATGTGTTTACTGTGTTATAATTACCTGCTTGGTATTATGCTTACTGGAGTGGCCACGTGATCGTACCAGTACACTATGGTTGTGTACAGATACTGCACTTGCTCGTTCTTTGTTGAGTACATGGCATCTTCAGGTGGCTACTGACACACCTCAGTTAGGAGATCACTGATCGAGACCGAATTCAAGGGTGAGTCAGTTCTTCTATGCTGCCATAGGTCATCTATTGTTTAGTCATTCCTTTCGGACTCAGACTTTATAGTTAGACTTATTCATATGTTAGTTTTGGGGTTGCACCCCTTTTTCTTAGACTTTTGTTAGTAGAGTTTTGGTACATTGACTTTCAGGTTTAGGGGTTGAATTTCTGCAATAGTTATGTTTAGTTATTTATTTAAGCTTCAAAGTTTATGGGAACTCCTTGTTATTCTATCATTTAAACCTGCTTCAGTATCTTTAAGTACTTAGTTTTTCATTAAGTTGCTTGGTTGGGTTGTAGTAATGGTTCTCCCACTGGAGGGTTAGTGTGGGTGCCAATCATGATAGGCTGGGTCGTGACAGTAACTCATGAGATATAATTAAACTAATAAATATAATAGAATTTATTGTTTTTATTAAATAAATTTATTGATTAAACAATGATGATTTTTTTTAAAAGAAGAAATAAATAAATCATTTTCTAAGCGATAGATAGGGTTTGTCTATATCTAATTGTTTTTTATTATATATAGATTTAAGTTTACATCAAATGCAAGTTACCGTTAAATCATGCCACTGCTGGAAGTAATGGTTCAGGGAGTGTTTCAGAAATTTCATTAAGTAACGAAATGATATTTATAAGGAAAAAAGGATTATAGTATGAATAGTATTATAAATATTATGATATGGATGTCCACTACACCAAGAAGTTACTATGACTGATTATCTCTATTACTTCCCTCCATTATGAAGATAACCTCCACATTTATGACCATTATTCTTGTAACATTACACCTCCATAACCTCCTCCATTATATTCATATTAATGTCATGTTTATGACTAACCTTTTGTATGCCTCTATGTTACATTATAAATAGAGGCATAAGAGTTCATATTGTAGTGTCTTGAAGATTTTGTGTACACTTGAAAGAAAGAAAGTTATCTCATATTGTTCCTCTTGTCTTATATTCTTTCTGTCTTCATCTTTATATTGTTCTTTAGTTGTTAAGTTTTTTCAACACGTTATCAGTACGAATGTTCTACCATTGCAAGATTGAAGCAAAGTAAATAAAAGAAGGCAAAATAATTGTTTTTATTTTTCTCTCGGGAACAAAGTAAACTATTATGGAATCTGTTTTATATTTTACTTGTGAACAAGGTGAATGATTAATATTATTGTTACTGTGCATTTTTTTTTACCTATGACTATATATACTTTCTTTTGTATATGAAACTTATTTAATATTGTATCAATGATTATGCTCACTGTTTTGGTTATTACATAAGATTTTAATTTATTTTGTTTTGTGTGTGAAATATTTTGGGTTTCACATAGAAATTGAAAAGGAGTAGTGGTAGTGAGTAGTTTTATTTTAGTATAATTGGAATCATTATTTTCATAGTGTGCAATTGATTCTTTGATTTATAATGGTAATTCACTAGCTTAATTATTGTGCACAAAACATAATATAATATAATGCTATATTTAACTCTTTGTTTTGACAAGTTTAAGATATTTAGTACATACTTTGTTGAGAATATTTTTATTGTATTTCTTTTGTTCTATATTTATTTGTGCATGTTAATCACAAAGTGGCAATATTTTTGTAAGGCCCAATGGCGAGTCCTATTATATTTGGCTTATTATGTCATTGATTGAGGGTAAGACGAAAGATTCAAGTCCATCGCACCAAGAGGGTAATACATCTGGTGAGAGTCCTGGTGCATCATGATAATAAAATGTTTGGTTGGGTCCCAACAAATAATAACCTAAAATGCCTTCTTATGGGTAAGACATTGGGTTCAAGTCCCAACAATATATAATTATGTTGTAATAATGACTGAGAAAATTGATATGCTCTTGATAAAAGTCATGAAATTTGTCCAATTGATTTGCTCCATTCTCTTATGTGAATGAGGTAGCATGACATAATGTGTCTGAAAATGACAAGTGGTTAAATGTATGAATATGAGTGTGGTAAAATGATAATGGTCAATTGTGGTAATTAAAAGGAAGAACATTATGGGTTCTTAAGACGGTCCTTCTAATGTGAAGTAATTTTTGGCCATCAAAGTGGTATGAAAGGTTATTGGGCACATTGAGTTGGTGCAACCCACTTTGAAAGTTTTGTAAATCCTCAATCAAAATAAAGAAATACAAAGTGGTATTACATTTAGTACTTTTAAAGTGATGATGAGGTCGGTCAAATAAATTTGGTAATGTCAAAGCATGACTAATAAAAACTTATGGAGCATGTACAAATGGTTATGGTTATTTCTTGAAGAGAATGTGACTTGTGTTCGTATGGATAAGGACATGTTCATGTATGGTTGGATAAATGTCACTTCTCACCTCTACGGGAGGTTTGAGATATTGAAAAAAAATAATATTTTGACATAAATGGTCATTTTGGTCATATACTTTGAGTATTACACAAATATTGTGGTACGTTTTGTTATGAACTATAGGAGGACAAAAGAATGAAATAATTCTTTTCTATAAAGATTGTGGTCATGACCAAAATAACTGTTGTTGCCTGACAAAACAAATTTGTCATTAGTTGTCATGAAATAAGTCTTGCATGTAATAATTTTAACCATGACAATAATAATAATTTTCTCCTTGAAGGAGATGGTCACCATAAGAATGGCATTGTGAAATTTGTGGTAGTATACAAAATTAACTAAAATTCTTGAAAGGACTAATTTGTTACTATCCAGAAAATGAAAACAATTCATAATATTGAGGTTGTAGTAAGTCTCAAAAGAAACTTTTTAAGTTTGGGAGGAATTGAAAATTTTTTATTATGTTGAGACTGTAAATTATTGAAAGATTAAATGTCTTTAGATTACTACAAACAAAGGGGGTTATGAATATTTACATAAAATGTTACCCGTCGTTCTCTTGTTTGTTGAATAAAAATATGAGCATGATGAAGGAATCACATGCAAAAGTAAACTAGAAGTTTACTAGAATAAATATAGTTGGCATAATTGGTTGGTCATTCAGGTTTAAATGTGATACAAAATAAATTGAGAATTTATGTAGCTATATGTTTTTAAAAATAAAAGATTCTGCAAGATTTTTTTTTTTTTTGTTGCTTGTTCTCATGACAAAATGATAATTGTATCAACTAAGGTTGAGATTGTATCCCCTGAAATTATTTGGAACATATAAAAAGGTGAATATGGGCCCGCTCACCTACCATGTGGACCACTTATTATTATAATTTAATAGATGTATCTATGGTATGGTCACATGTGCATTTGTATCAACTTACAAATTGGTTTTTGTAAGGTTGTTGGCTCGAATTGTTAAATTAAGAGCACAGTTCCAAACTATAAATTATGTTGATAATGTTGGTTGATTTAGCAGAAATTGTATGCCTCCAATTATAACTACCTATTGATTATGAGAACAAATCTCTCAAATAAAATTTGGTATGAGATGAGTTTATTTAATATGTATGTATCAAGCCAAAAAGGTTCTCCCATCACAATTGGTTCAGGGTCACGAACCAAATAATTTCCATCTAAAAATTTGATGTGTGCACATATGATTTTAT
The DNA here is from genome assembly GCA_035578085.1 of Solanum pinnatisectum. Lineage (NCBI taxonomy): Eukaryota > Viridiplantae > Streptophyta > Magnoliopsida > Solanales > Solanaceae > Solanum > Solanum pinnatisectum. Next base: position 9,538,973 of record CM069078.1, on the reverse strand, counting down.
TGCTCCACCACACACAAAGATGGATCCCCAAGTGAGGTTGGGGTAAATGTTATATTTTCTAACATTAGGGGGAGATATGATTAGCAGCTGAAAATTATGTGTGGGGTGAATTATATAGATTCTCGTTAAAAAAAAAAAGAACTTGAAGTTCTAGTGATATTTCATTAGCAAAATGTTGCAAATAAGTTGCCAGATGTATTTGCTATCAGAATATTTTAACTAAACTGCAAATGCTCCAATAAAATAGTCCTTGAAGGACATAGTCTATGGTACGCTAGAAGCGTGATAGACCAATCAATTCCAAACTAAAACTCCTTAAGGAAGGAGAGGAACAAATTATCAAAATGGTCATAATAATGAGGTAAGTGCTTTGAAAGAGTACTACCACATATCTCAATAAGTTATGTCGTATTAGAATCGAGTCAAATAACCATCAATAGTATCTTTGATATGAAGTAGCACTCAATGCTATAAATGATTACGAGGATCTTAAATTCAAATCTATCATATTGTGTGGACAGATAAATGATTGGCCAAAAAATAAAATACACTATTCAAGTATATTTTGTTTCACTTAGAAAAGTGATGTTTTTGAACTTATATTTCATAGATAAAAATATAATGTCAGTGTGGTATATATGAATCATTGTGCAAAAGTATAACCGTAAGATATGAAGTGTGGTTTGTGCCTCGGGGCATAAATAATTTTTGCAAAAGTCCTTACATTATTAAATGGAGATATATTCTCCAGTGGTGGATGCAATGAGACTTGTTTCAGTCTGGCAATAGATGAAATACTTGAATAGGTATAATGAATGAATATTTTGTCTAACTAGACGATGAAGGTTATATGAAAATCCTTAAAGGATTTAAAAGTTCTTCAAGTAATTCCATTGAGTACTCAATGGTTCTGAGATTACTTAACTCAGAGAAAAAATCTTTTTGATCTAATGAAAATGATTAAAAATTATCATGTATTAGTGCAATTGGTGCACTTATAGATTGTTGATTATGCAAATGCTAGAAGATTATTTCATATACATAACAAAAGTTATGTGAAGAGATTGTCATATTATCATTCCATTTATGCCAAGAAACTAACAAAGCAAGTGATTCAACACATAGAGGATGTGTGATATTCTTTGAGAAGAAAAGATGAGCGTCAAAAAAATTGAAATGATCAATCTCCGAGTCAGAAATGATTAGATTATGTAGATGCGGAATATTTATTTGATCCGCATAAAGATCGATCGCAAATGAGCTATTTGTTTACATATGAAGGCACAACAATATCTTGGCATTCAAAGAATCAAACATTAATAACCACTTCTTCAAATCATGCAGAAATAATATTGATCTACGAAGTAAGTCGGGAAGGTGTTTCGTTGGAATCATGATGTATCATATTTAGAAAATATGTGATTTTCCTTTGGAAAAGGATATTCTAGCCACCATATATGAAAATAATATATACAACAACTCAATTGAAGGGAGGATACAATCAAACGAGATCACACAAAACATATTTCACCAAAATTCTTTTTCACATGTGATCTTCAACAAAATGGTGAGATAGACGTTCAAAGACCATTTAAGTGATAATCTTGTAAAACTATGCACTAAGGATTCCCAACATCAATATTTCAGAAGTTCTGATATAAAACTGGAATTGTAATACCTTAGATCTCAAAACGAAGAAAATCCTAGTTTTTAGAACATCTGGTGTCAGTACCAATGGAACCAACCACGGACCGTCGGTAGGACCACGGACCATAGGTGGGATTCCATCGTCAAGGCCCAAGTCTTAATAGTCTCTAATCCCACTCACGGTCAACCAGTACGGTCCGTGGTTGGACCTACGGACCGTAGGTGAGGGTCAGTCACTAGTTAGAGGGAAATTGTTGATGGATCAACTTCAAATGGGCATCACTTTAGCACAAAAGGAATTAAGTGTCCCATGACCCACCTAATGATAGATAATTGAATCTTCTCTTTAACGCAATCGAGTTTGCTAAAATCCCATCTCTACGTAAAATGTTATGCTCGTTTTAGTGAAGCCCTATTGTGTAGACTTGACCGACGGACCGAAACGACGGCCGGTAGGTCAAACGACGGACCATCATTTCTTTCGTGGATGGGCTTCGCCGGAATTAGGTTAAGGTTGTTTTGGTCCTTTCCATTATGCATTGGACCCCTAAACTACGTTGTATAACCTCTAAACTACGTAGTTTTGGTTAGTTTAAGCCTAGCAACTTAATTAGAACTTACCCTAGTCAACTCATTCTCCAAAAATTCATCAAGTTGAATGAAAAGAAGGAGAAAGAGTCAACCAAGCCCTAGTTGAAGAACGCAACAAGTTTTCATCAATTTCAGCCCCGAAATCGAAAGATTTCTCCATGGAATTTGTCACTAGGTAAGTGGGATTTCACTAGTGGGTTTCTTTCACCCCTTAGGTCCCTAGATTTCAGTTAGTATATTTATTCCCTCAATATTATCTAGACCTAGGGTTTATTTAATGTTAGAAATTATGGGGTTTCAACTATTAGAATGATCCAAATCAGATTGTCATGAATTTCGTATCATTTTATGTAGATTCTTTAATAAATTCAGAACCCTAGTTGTGTAGTTTTTTTAGTTCATGAATTACACATGCTAGGTGTTCCAATTTCAAACATCACATTATCAGTATATTTCAGCATGAACCCTATTTTGAGTTATAATTCTTGAGAAGCATTTTAAAGCCAACACTTGAGTTTTAAACTGAGTTTTTGAGAAAGTTAAGATGAGTTTTGAGAAAGAGATTCTAAAGCATGATTAGTATGACAATCGAGTAGGCCATCAATGCATGAACAATATGGTATCTAGATATACCATCAATGTTTATGTAGTATGACTTCCCGAGTCATCAATGATCATAGTATAATATTATTTTGAATTGTTTTTTAGAAAGAGTTTTCAAGTATGGGTATCTGCATGTCGGTATTTTGATCTATTTAGTATTTTAGTCATAATGTATCATATACATGACTCAGTTAAGAATGTTTCATTATCAGTACTTAATGTTGCATCTTCAGTTAGCATGTCAGTTCTTGAGCTATCTAGTATTATAGAAATTCAGTCATAAAATGTTAATTACATAATCAATTGGGAGAAGCTTAATACTGAGTGGACTAGGTTCAACCAGTCTCAAGTCCCAAAAATACGTGCCCCGTAGGTTGTAAGTCCCCTCTGTGGGCATCATTTTAGTAATCACGCCAGTCATGCCTCTATACCTCTCGCAGGGTATATTGGGTCCTCTCGATGAGGCGTATACATCGGACTTCACATTTATCTCATGTGGTTTTATGTCGGTTATTAGTAGCTTCCTTACAGTCAGATTCTATTGAACTGACCATGTTATTAGTTACCGTTCAAATTTCAGTCTCAGCATGTTTTAATCTTGGACATTGCATTTAGTTAGTTCATGTTCAGTATTCTCAGTACAATATTGTGTTTATCTCTTATCATTGCTCAGATATATGCTTTGGTTCAGTTATTATTATTGTTCAATTTTATTCTATCATGCATGCTTAGTACCTTTGAAGTATTGACACATACTCTTTGCTACATCTTCTCGTGATATAGGTTCAGGTGCTTAGATTCCAGATCAGGCATAGATCGGTTCCCGATCTTCAGTTCAGCAACATAAGTGGTGAGTCCTCATTGTTCGAGGACGAGTGACATGATTATCTTTCTTTACTTTTAGTTTGAGTTTCAGTTTTTGCTAGAGTTAGTTGGGGCATGTCCCAACACTTCTAGTCAGTTAGAGGCTATTTTTAGACATAGTTTGTTTCATCTTTAGTGTTTGAGTTTAACTTTTTAGCTATTTTTGAACTCTCACTTTTCATTTATTTAGATTGTATATAGGTATTCCCCATCATTTCAGTTTACATGATGATTTAGCTTCCGCACAGTATTTCTTTACTTCAGTTTATCTTTAGTATGCTTATGATATGCCAACAGGGTTAACTAAGGGTCACTCGTGATTGTAGGTCCCGTCTCCGCATCCTAGGGTAGCTTTGGGGCGTGACAAACTTGGTATCAGAGAACTAGGTTTAAGAGTACTAAGATGTCTAAAAAGCCGCACTAAGTAGATTCCTTTTCATGGGTGTGAAGTGCACCACATCTAATGAGACGGAGGCTACAAAGTGTTTTAGGAAAACTTCGCTCTTTTTGTTACTCTTATCGTGCATGAGGTATGAGCTAATTTCCATGTTCTAATCTGTCGTTATGTGCTTAAGATCATGCCTCCTCGTAGAGCTTACTCAAGGAATGCTAATGCATACAATGATAATGTAGTTCCTCTAGTCCCAGACCATGATGATTCACACGCAGAGTTTCGAAATGCGATTCAGCTTCCTCTTAGCTTGATTAAAAAAAGCCTCTCAGAATCCCGTGTATATTAGTCAAAGATGTGTCTTTCACACGGCCAATTGCTCTTTGCTAGTGGCAGCTAGAGTTTGAGATTTTGTTAGGATGAATCTGCCTCAGTTTTTAGGGTCACAAGTTGGTGAGGAACCACAGAACTTCATTGATAAGGTTAAGAAAACTTTTGGAGTGATGAAAGTGACTGGTAATGGTAGGATTGAGTTGGCATCCTACCAGCTTAAGGATGTGGCTCACATATGGTACACTTAGTGGAAAGACAACAGGGGCTACTTTGTCTTTTATAACTTCCTATATAGAAGTCAACTTCAATGTTAGTCCAGAAACTCTCTCAAAACCCTTCTCAGTCTTTACTCCAGTCGGTGATCCAGTTATAGCTAGAGAGTATACATAAATTGCCCTGTCACAGTCTCCTAGAAAGTCACCTCAACAGACCTTGTAGAGTTAGAAATGGTAGATATCGATATCATTCTAGGCATGTATTGATTGCATTCATGTTATGCCTCAGTCGATTGTAGAACAAAGATTGTTCCTTTTTTTAGTTTCCAAATGAACCAATCTTAGAATGGAATGGTAGTAGCTCAGTGTCTATGGGTCGATTCATTTCTTACCTTAAGGCCAGAAGAATGATCTCTAAGGGTTATCTCTATCATCTAGTTCGGGTTAAGGATTATAGCTCTGAAACTCCAACTCTTGAGTCAGTTCTAGTAGTTAATGAGTTCCCTGAAGTGTTTCCAAAAGGTCTTCCCGAAGTTCCTCCCGAAAGGGGAATCAACTTTGGAATTGATCTCTTTCCATATACCCAGCCTATTTATATTCCTTCTTACAGAATGGCTCCAGCTGAGCTTAAGGAATTGAAAGAGCAGTTGAAAGACCTTCTAGATAAGGGCATCATCAGACCCAGTATTTTTTTATGGGGTGCGCTAATATTGTTCGTGAAAGAGAAAGATGGTTCTCTCAGAATGTGCATCGATTATAGACAGTTGAACAAAGTCACAATCAAGAATAAGTATCCCATCCCCAGGATTGATGACTTGTTTGACCAACTTCAGGGTGCTAGTAATTTCTCAAAGATAGACCTCAGATTCGGCTATCATTAGCTCAGAGTCAGAGATAGTGATATTCCAAAAATAGCCTTCCGAACTCGGTATGGTCATTATGAATTTGTAGTTATGTCATTTGGACTAACAAATGCTCCTGTAGTTGTCATGGATTTGATGAACATAGTGTTTAAGCAGTATTTGGACTTGTTCATTATCGTCCTTATTGATGATATCCTCATTTACTCTAAGAATGAGGAAGAACATGCAAATAATTTGAGGGTTGTCCTGCAAAATCTCAAAGATCGTCAGTTATTCGCTAAGTTTAGCAAAGGTGAGTTTTGGTTGCAGTCAGTTTCTTTCCATGGGCATATAGTGTCTAGTGAATGGATCCGAGTGGATTCTCAGAAAATAAAAGCAGTGAAATAGTGGCCCATACCTACCTCTCCTACAGACATCAGGAGTTTCTTGGGTCTAGCAGGTTATTACAGAAGGTTTGTGGAAGGCTTTTAATCCATAGCCTCTCTATTGACTAAGTTGACTCAGAAAAAGGTTAAGTTTCAGTGGTCAATTAATTCTGAGAAAAGTTTCACAGAACTGAAAACTAGGTTGACTACAACTCTTATTTTGACTCTACTAGAGGGTTCAGATGGTTATGTTATATATTGTGATGCATCCAGAGTTGATGCAGTGAGATAAGGTTATAGCATATGCTTCTAGACAGCTTAAGGTGCATGAGAAGAACTATCCAACTCATGACCTTTAGCTTGCACCAGTGGTGTTTGCACTTAAAATTTAGAGACATTACTTGTATAGTGTTCACGTAGACGTGTTCACAGACCATAAGAGCCTTCAGTATGTGTTCACCCAAAAATAGTTGAATCTTAGCCAGAGGAGATGGCTTGAGTTCCTCAAGGATTATGATATGAGTGTGCATTACCATCCTGGTAAGGCCAACGTAGTAGCAGATGCTCTTAGTAGACTATCTATGGGTAGTGTAGCACATATTGAGGAAGAAAGAAAAGAGCTAGAAAAGGATGTTCACAGTTTTGCTTGCTTGGGAGTTTGCCTTATGAGCACATTAGAGGGTGGTGAAAAATTCAGAATAGATCAGAATCTCCATTGGTAGTAGAGGATAAGGAAACAGATAGTGCTCCTATACTGCTTCAGTTGGAAGGTGTAGTTCATTAATAGAAAGTAGAGGTTTTCAACCAAGGGGGAGATGGTCGCTTATGTGTTTCTAAGGTTGATGAGTAGGTGAAGCAGCCCTGATTGGGCAAGATTCGGTTTATGACGCTAGGAAAAAAAAAAGTTCAGCTCATCAGAAATAGACTTAAGACACAAGTCCTATGCAAATGTAAGGAGAAGGAACTTAGAATTTCGGATAGATGATTGGGTTTTCCTGAAAGTATCACCTATGAAGGGGGTGATGAGATTTGACACACTTGGAGGAGTCAGTCCGAAGAGGGAGCTACTTGGGAAGTACAAGCAGCCATGAAGGCCAAGTATCCTCATCTCTTTCCTTTCGATTCCGTTTCAGCTTGAGATAATAGTTTCCCATCCAGTCTCTCAGTTTACTTTTGTGTAAATTCAGTCTTAGTATCATGTTCCTTCAGTTGTTCTTGCATTTTTAGCATATTTGCATGTTCTTGGAAATCAGTTAGTCAGATATCAGTTTTTAGTACTTAGTGGTAGGGATGACAGCTCCTTCCCTCCATACCCAACTAGTTTAGACTTCATTTGAGGACAAATGTTCCCAAGGGGAGAAATTGTAACACCTCGGATCTCAAAACAAAGAAAATCCTAGTTTTTAAAAAATATGTTGCCAGTACCAACGAAACCACCCACAGACCATAAGACGGACCACAAACAGTAAGTGGAGTCCCAAGTCTTAATCATCTCTGATCACACCCATGGTCCACCAGTATGGTCCGTGGTTGGACCTACTGACCGTAGGTGAGGGTCAACAGCCAGTTAAAGGGAAATTACTGATGGATCAACTGCAAATGGTCATCACTCTTAGAATAAAAGGAATTAAGTGGCCTATGACCGATCTAATGATAGATAATGAAATCCTCTTTTCAACGCCACCAAGTTTGCTAAAATCCTATCTCTGAGTAAAGAGTTATGCTCATTTTAGTAAAGCCCTCTAAGGCAGACTTGACCGACGGACTCAAACGATAGCCAATAGGTCAAACGATAGCCAATAGGTCAAACGATGGATCGTTGATGAGCTCAATGCGTAGAAAAACTTTCATCAAGGACTTAAGTCAAGTAAATCTATAATTTAGTTGATCCTAGAAATGAGTTTCCTAATTTTTCTGGTTCTTCACTAAAAAACTGAGAAAAAGTCACAGAAGAAGATATATAAAAAGTTCCACCGACCTAGGGGCCCTACCTCACTTGCCTGCTTGTGCAGTCTCGCAAAATTGCGAATATCTCTCTATTCTGAAGTCGTACAAACAAATGGTTTTATTCGTTGGAAACTAAACTCGTAGACCTTTGATTTTATAGGTCATGGGCCCCATACATATTTATAGATTGGGAGAAAACCTCCGAAACATTTGACCCAAATTTCATAGAAATCTTTAAGAAAGAACTTATGATAACTTTTGTCGACTTTTATCTTGCCACTTCAAAACTTGAGATACAACCCTTGAACACTTAAAATATGACATACCAGAACATTATTACTTAGCACTCACCCTCTTTGTCTTTCCACGAAGGTACAGTTAATTTAGACGTTTCAAAAAGTCGGGGTGTTACATCCTTCCTCTCTTAGAAACATTCATCCTCGAATGAAAAATCTGAGTAACGCGGTTAAGTCCTTAGGAGTTGCCAAAATTTTGGCAGAGTATCCTTTGTAAATTTCGGCAGAGCATATATATCATGAACGCGAACAAGATGATAAATATAACCCTTAGTAATCATCCTTCTCGCCTTAAGATAGGAAATAAACCTGCCTTTTGGCATTGTTGTATCGCCTTTCCATTCCAGAACTGCCTCTCCTGGAAAGTAGAATCTAACAATCTTTGTCCGGCACTCAACATTAGCATAACAAGACGCTAACCAATCCATACCCGTAATGACGTTGAAATCGACCATCTCTAACTCTACCAGGTCTATAGAGGTCTGACTATCGATAATTTCTACCATGCAACCTCGATAGACTCTCCTAGAAATAATAGACTCACCTACTAGTGTAGATACAATAAAGGTTGATCTAATGACTCTTCTAATATACATAACCTCCCCTCAATAAATAGAGTAACATAAGAAAGAGTTGATCCAGGATCTGTCAAAGCATAAACACAATGGTAGCAAACAATCAATGCACCTGTCACAACATCTGGTGATGACTCAGAGTCCTATCGATTGGCTAGTGAATATATATGGTTCTGGCCACTACCATAACTAGATGCTTGCTCTATGCCACCATCTCTGCCTCTACCTACTGAAGTCTGGGTCAATGCCTTGTAGACTGTGCTGATGAGAAGGAACCTACTACTGACTCGGTCGACTAACCTATACCACCTTGATCTATGGTCGGGTAGTTCCTCCAGTCATGCCCCTTCTATCACAAGAATAACTACCTATGGAACCCTCTCTACACCTTTGGAAATGCATCCTACCGCAAGTAGCACAACGCGGCAGGGCTGTCCTAGCCTAGCCTAAACCCCTCTGTTGTTGAGAGCCTGATGCTCGTGAACCCTCACCTGGGACTGAGTGTCCTTGATGATCAAATCTATTATCCTAGAATTGTTGTGATGGAAGTCTAGGTGGCCTACTAGAATATCGGGGTCTGAGACCACCCTGAAAATCTCCCTGTGAAATAGCGGGCCTAGACCTCTTCTGTCTCTCTCTCTCAACCCTCTCACTCATATATTGCATATGTCGGCAATCCTCTATGCCCTGTGCAACGGCCTGAATTTGTGAGATATCTACATTATCATTTAGTGCAGTGGTAGAACAAGCGACGATATAGTCTGAGTCAAACCCTCCCACAAAGCTATGCACCCTGTCATGGATCGTATCAACAAATGCTGGTGCATATCTAGACAATGAATCAAATCTCAGCCGGTACTCTCTAACACTCATGCTGCCCTGTCGGAGGTTCAAAAATTGGTCCATCGAGGCATCCCAAATCTCTCGAGGCAAATAGTGATCTATGAAAGCTTCTGTAAAGCTATCCCAATTGGGTAGAGATGCATCTTTTCCCTTAGATCTCTTCAAACTTTCGTACACAATAGTGCAATATCATGCAATCGAAATGCTGCTAACACAGTTGACTCAGTCGATGAGGAATGCATGATTCTAAAGATCCTATGAAGCTGATCAAATAAGTGCTAAGGGTCCTCTCTATGATCTGTCCCTGTAAACTGTGGAGGATTCAAGGTAAGAAATTCATGAACTCTCGAACTTTTGGGCCCTTTATAAGGTTCGGCAACATCTGGTGCAACTGGTTGTCGATGTGCAACTACTAACTGTGCTAACATACATACTTTACTCTTGAAATCTTGATAAGATGGAATAGGATGAACTAGAGGTGGTACTGTTGGTGGATCCAGGGGTCCTGTAGCTCTCAGAGGCTCCTGAAGCAGTAGAGAAGCTATAGGAGGCTGAGAAGATGTCTCCCCTGGGTCTCACAATGGCCTACGTCCACTAGTTATACCTTGCCGGTACCCTTGCCTACAGCTATATCTAGCCCTTGGCTAGTTATGGTCTGTCTAGTGTCAACCATCTCTATCTGCATACAAATATCAATTATAAGCCAGAAACCTCAACCCTTAAGACACCGCTCTATAGCACGAGGTGGGCAAAAGAAGGATAATCATTCTAACATGCTCGATAGCTTCTGGCTTATCGAATGTGGTGCACAACACATTTATAAACAAGACTCTACTAGACACGGCTTGCAGACTCCCTAGGATATGACGTTGCTCTGATACCAAGTTTGTCACGCCCAAACTCAATGTAACACTCTGAAAAATGACAGGGTAAACTACAGCCTAAACGAGAGGGTGAACGTAAAGAATGAGGGTTATAAGAGTCAAGGCCAAAGGGGCAAGTGCCAAGGCAAAGGGGCCAAGCCAAAGCCAAAGGCCAAGGCTGCCCTTAGCTTGGAGCTGTTGACCCACCTTTACAGTGGGACCACGGGTCGTGGTCCACACCACATCTCATGGTCTTGCCTTGGCCATGGTAGAGTAGCCACTAATTGGCCTAGCCACAACCTCAACTTCATGAGAGGGACCACGGCTTGTGGAGCCCTTCGTGAAGATGCCTTAGGCATTGAGCTAAAGGCCCTAAATGGCAAGACTACTGCCTCAAGGACCACGACTCGTAGAGCCCCTCGTGCTAATGCCTTGGGCTTTTGAGCCTAAGGCACCATGTGCCTAGCTACTGCCCAACCTTCACGAGGGGGACCACAGATCGTGGTCCTAACCATGACTCATGAAGGGGCTCGTGGTGCCTGGGCAGGTTCCTTAAGTGAGGGACAATTAGGTCTTTTCATTTTCAAGTCTAATTAAAGTGAGGTCATTTTGGGTATTTTAGAGGTACTATATAAGTTAGTTTCAAGAAAAATTCACCCAATTAAAGACTCTAATTCACAAAACCCAAATAATTTCCAAAATCATCTCCTCTCCAATATTTCTCTCATTAGAAATCCTCCATTGAAGAAGAACAAGAACTTGAAGACTAGGGCTCAAGAACTCATCTTCCTTACTCAAATTCGTGAGGAAATCTTTAATCAAGGTATGGTAGTCTTGATTCATGGAAAAATTTCTTCCATGAAGCCCTAAAACTCTCAATTTCAAATTAGTAGATTCTCCAAAACCTAGGGTTATCAATCTAAGTCATGGGTTCTTCCTAAAAATGATTTCAATGAGTTAATTGTCTCACATTATGATTAAATTATTGTTTTATGGTGATTTTATAATAAAGTTCCCCATGAACAAATGAATTTCCCCATGAACCAATTTCATGAATTGTGATGGGTGTATTGAAGCAAGATGAATACTATGAATTGTGTCTATGGTATTTTAGTTATTGAATCTTGTTTTATCCATGCCTTATGTAGTATTTCTAGGTGTGGTTGTGAGACATGATCCATGACCCTTGAAGGGTAAATTATGAGGGTTTGTACATGTTGATGAAAATTGTGTATGAGCTTATAGTTCACTTAGAAAGTGAAGATCCTATGACTATTGTGTAATTGTGGTATTGTTGAAAGATAATTCTCCCCTGACCCTTACATATGACTATGTATGAATTGTCTAAGACTATGATAGTGTTGTTGTGTTGATTGAAAGGCTATTCTCATGAAACTTTATGAACATGATGTGAAAGGTGTACTCACATGTTAATGATGATTCTAAGGTTGAAAGCCCATTCTCACCTAAAAGAATCTATGAACTATTTTATAAGTTGTGTTAAATGAAGTGTAAGATACTCCTTCACACATGTAAATACAATTCAAGACTAATTTATAAATTCTAGGAAATAATGCTTAGCACCGAGTGGATATGGAAAGTGAGGTAGAGGCCCTCCCATCAATTCAAAAGGCCGGGTCATCTAAATTATTCTCATGAGATGGAAGCTCCTCCGTCAATACAATAGGTCGGGCTTCTAGAAGCAATCTCCCAATCCCATAATTATGTGCCCACATAGGTCATTAGCTAGTGGATCCACTGATTTCACGTATCAGGATACTTTTTCCAATACAAAGTGACAATGATTGTTAGTCAGTAATATAACCCAACTAAGTGATTAGGGTCGAATCCCATAGGAAGTGGTACGTGCTTAAGATTCAAAAGCCAAGTACAAATATGTTGAAGTCAATCATAGGTAAAAACATTTACGAATAAAAGCATGGTTTCAAATTAAGGGTGACACAAGTGTCAAATATGGGGGGTTTTGATTGTAATTATCAACTACAACAGGTCCAAATAACACGAATAAAAAAGTGAAGAGACGGGTTCTTGGGATGTGATTGGAGTTTGGGCTAAGGTAAATAAGTCCAAATTGTGGACTCATCAACACCCCCAACTTAAACTTTTGCTTGTCCTTAAGTAAAACTCAAGTTCAGCAGTTCTAAAAGGATGTCTCAAACAGTGCTATAGAAGACTCAATCTGGAATGCACACAAAAAGACTCAACTTACTCATGAAAGGATCAATTGTGCACTCAAAGATTTAAGTTGTGATTCACCATTATCAAAGACTTCCAAGTTCACAATACTTGCTTCAAATGCAAGTTCAAGCTCAACAAAGGTACTCAAATGCCCTAACACAAAGAGTGATTCCATATTCACACACAATTGTTCAATAATTTAAAGTTATGGAATCAAATGCAACACTCACACTCACAAAGATGAACACAATGCATGATTTCACCCATAGGTTTGCCGGTATTTTCCAATCAACACTTGCTTCAGCTTACTTAAGATCAAAAAGGTCTTTTCACGGCTTGTAACAGGGCTGAGTGTAAAGGTATGGTCATTTAGGCTTAGTGGCTGCTATGCTCATGAAATGTGGTATGATCAACACTTTCTTCCCTCTTCTTTATCATTCTCATTCATGCTCAAAAGTCATCCCATTATTCACTTTCCACGGACATGTTGGATACCCCATTTTCTTTACACTTTCAGAACTTTATTCCACACTTTTTCATTCTTTTTCATTCTTTTTCTTTTCTTTTTTTTTTTTTTTTTTATGGAGGGGTTCCATTTTTCTCAAAAATCATGGTTCAAGGGGACTTTTTTGCACTTCTTGATTTACCTTCTCTTTTCAGTACACCCTTAACTTAGGCTTTTGGCCTAAGTTGGCTATTCAAACAAACCACAAATCATGAGGATTATGGGTAATGGATAAAGAAAGGTCAAATTTCATCAAGTTTCTTCCAAGAAAAGGGTAAGGCTCAAAAGGTGTTCAAGCGAAGTTCACACACTCACAATGTAGGCCACAAAAAGAGGTATAATGTCAAATTGTTTCACACTCTTCAAAGTTGCATAAGATCATCTCAAGAGCTTGCATCACTTAGACAACCGGACCAACGAGGCAAATTCTAGGTGTCATCACACATGGTTCACGGTAAGCTCATCCCACAAGGCATTGACACCAATGTTAAACAAGATTCCACACTTTTGCTAGTGTGCAATGTACATCACAAGAGACTCAATTTGATACTCGGCTAGTCACAACGAGATGCAAAAAGTTCACATATTGTCTATGCAACTTCATTTGGCCTCATCGTAGCCGTACATTCATTTTTGTTCGATTATGAGCACTATTCAAGTGATCAGTATTGATCAAGACCGATACTCAAATTGCAAGAGAACAACAACATTCAAACACAAACAGGAGATGACACAAAATTTTTTGGAAGGGTCCAAAAATCATTTAAATTAAAAACAAGGAGCCACAAGCTCAATCATCCACAAAACCAATGCAAAACACAGTTATAGCTCAAAAACCCAAATATATACAGAAAAATAGTCACACAAGGTGGGCCTCACCCCACCACAAATAAAAAAATATTTGTCCTCAAATGCAAGAAAAATAATATCCACAAGTCAAAAAGTAAGACAGAGAGAGAGGTAAAAAGAAACCATGTCTACTCAGTCACTCCATCTGTTTGGGCATCAGTGCCCAGTACATCACTCTGAACTTAGGAATCAGTGCCTGGAGTCACCTTAGAAGGACCAGCTCCATTGGACCCACCCATGGATATCTATGTCAGCGATGTCTGAATCACTAACTGCACAATAGTCTCCTCAAGATCCAGCAAATCTCCATATCTCTCATCCCTTATCTTTATCAGCTCCTCGTCGGTCTCTTCCTCCGACTCATCAACTGCTGTAGCATCCTTATGTACATCTGTGGTGGTAGCCGGAGGAATCTCTGAAGTCTCAGGAGCATCCACCTCATCAGCTACCTCTAGTAATGAAGTGAAGTCAGTAGACTCTATATAGTCTACGTCCTTCCTCAAATCTGCTACTTTGGCTTTCAAAGCAGTAACCTCGGAGGTCTCCCCCTGTCTGCTCTCACAAGCCTCAACTCTCGTAGTGAGAGTTTCAATAGAAGTCTGGAGAGGGGTCAGTACAGCAAAAATAGCAGCCTGAATCATCCATGGGATGGACCTCTCAAATCTGGTTGCCCTTACGTTAGCTGAATAGGCCAGGTGTCCCATCTTCAGGATCATCGCCTGAGTAATCTTGGCGGGCTGGGATGAGGTAGAGGTACCCAGGGCTTGTGAAGAATAAGGAGGGGTAGATATACCTAAAGGCCTAGAGGCCGGAGTAGGCAAAGATGCCTCTGCAGGTATCGAATCAACATCAACCTCCGAAGAAGTATCTATCGAAGCAACTCTCCTTCTTTCAGCCTAATCCCGTGTGTATTCAGCCTCAACACGCCGGATGTCAGTTTAGGAAGAAAGGGTAACCTCAATATCTCTCGCACATCCCGGGGTACTCCAGTACGCCGACACAATTATGTGATCAAGACTGGGAATGAAAGTGAGGTCTACTTTTGCTTGGCCCTCATGGCCATCTCATGCACAATAATGAACCCTATGTCAATGCTCTTCCTAGAAATAATCGACCCAAGGTAGGCTGCCTTAGGATGATGGAGAAAGGACTCATTCTGGGAAGGAATAATAGAGCTGCTAATTAATCCAAACCAATAACATGCAGCTACACTTAAGTCCCTCTTCTTAATCGAGACTCCTGCCTCTATCCACCTTGGGGTGGTGTCTGAGATGAGGGGCACCAGCCAGCCCTTAAGCACGTCCAACGAAGCTGTAGTGGCAATCAGGTTGGGGTAGTCAAAGTCACACCCTCTGTCAAGTATGGTGTTGATGTACTCTCTATTGAATCCAACTTCATTACCCCGGACCACAACCAACTTAACCGGTCTGAATTCGTTGGCCTTCTTCTTGCTCTTTCGAACCAAGTCACCATACGCTGTATAGAACTCCCGGACCCATGAAGGAATATAGGGGCCTCAGGGCCTAGTGAACTGCTCGAATCTGTGGGAGTGGAGGGTGTCCCTCACATTGGAGTATTTTCCCTCAAGGCCCTCTGTAGACAATAACTTCTCCTAGAGAATAGTTCTCAATCCAACACCTTTCAACTTGTTGTAAAGCCTGGGAGGAGGGACGACTGGTGGAACAGGAGTCATAGAAGGTGTCAGAGTTAGTACTGAACCTGCTGGGGTAGAAGCTGAGGGGACTCTAGCTGAGTCAGGGTGAGATCTAGCCCGGATCTCATCCCGCCGGGACTTTAAGGGCTGGTCATCCTCAAGCTCAGATAAAGTAGCCCGGGAGTCAACATCCGCTCTTTCAACTATAGGCCTCTTGCCTTTGCTCTGACCTCCAGTTGGAGGCTCTTGACTTCCTCTTTTGGGAGGATTTGATCCCTATTCATTGATTGAGATACCCCATGCTCTTTTTCAGGGTGGCATGTTGATGTTTGTCCTTACCATGTCTGTAAAACATCGGGAAAAAGTTAAAAACAATTCAATCAAAAACATAGAAAAACAGTTGCAGACAGACTTACCGAACCAGTCACGAGTCGCTGAATCTCTTTGGCGAGCTAGATCAGGTTCACCAAAAGGATTGGCTAAAAAGTCTATGAAAATTTTGGCAAGTCGATGATAGGAAGGCCTTTCGGCGAGCAAGGATTAGGCCGCCAAAATTTACAGTGCAATTAAGGCTCAGGGGTGCAGACAAAAGGCTATCAAGAAGAACTATCGGTGAGTCGCCGAGTGCTTTCGGCGACCTCAGGCTTCTTACCTAAAGTTACAAAACCAAACTACTCATTTAGCATGAAATTAAAGGCAAGATGGGGAACTTCAGTGAACCGGCGAGTGGTTCGGCTAGCTCGACTCAGCTCGCCAAATGACCCAACATGCCTGCTTTTAATTCAACTTCTCAAATTCAACCCCGCAACCCCCGAAAAGAAAATCAAAGCATGCACTTATCAAATTAAGCGCAGACCCAATGCACCTATGCCCCCGGGATACTCACACTTCTCCCAATTTGGCCAAATTTGGCCATTTGATGACTTTTGCCCTTAGAATAGTGTCAAACGCTCCATCATTGGGCAAAATACTTCATCTGGCACAAATGCAGGCTACTTAGATTTTACCCGACTAAACCCAACAACATGAAAGCACAACCCCACAAATTTTAACCAATTTTAAGGCACAAATTCACGAGAATTCCACAATATAAACATTACGGGCAAAATTTTCAAATTAACATAGGCACACACATAAACAATTAAGATCATAGAGGCCCAGCACACATCACTAAGATCAAATTACTAGCACATGAATACAAATTGCTAAAAATAAACTCGGGGTTCAGAAAACCAACCTCGGATGTCAAATAAACAAATTGAAATGCTAGGCGGCAAAGTAATTCACTCCAAATACAAATTCGATGACCAAAATGCGATAAAAATGCAAGAAATATAGATAATATTGTGCGGGTGTGAGTTTGGTAATATTAAAAGTGAGGGAAAGTGAAAGAGTGTGAAAGTTTAAACCTTCGGCCTTTAAAAACCGTTCAGTTCTCACCCATTCAGCGATATTAGTTTTGCTCGCCGACCTACTCGATGACACACCGAGTGGGCACTTATCTCGCTGAGTTTTACAGAACCTCTAGTAAATGTAAAGATCCAAATGGCTGACTAAGTCATGAGGTCAGCGATTTACCAATCAGCTCCTGGGATCGCCGAGTTTTACAGACTCCAGTTTAAAAGTGTCTTGAGTCCAATGGCGGTCCAAGTCGGGCTCGCTGACCTCTTCGGTGATATGCCGACTGGACTTTTAGCTCGCCAACCTGCACTTTTCAAACACCTTCCACACTTTGACCTGCACAATCTGCACACCATTATTTCAAACTTAAAAAGAAAGCAAATAAAACTTGGGTTGCCTCCCATGCAGAGCCTTAGTCAACGTCGCGGCATGACACAAGTCCACACTCAAACCTCATTCTTGGGGTTAGCCATAGTATCACAAGGCAAACCCCCTTACTGTCTCGGGTTTAAATGAGACGAGATATGACCCATTTGGGTCTCCAACTGCTTGATCGATACTGAATTGGAGGTAACAATATGGCTAAGGGTCGACACGTCTTCTTCATTTCTTTCAAAATCTTGTCTGACCCCAACATTGCTGAGGATACTAGAAAGCATATTATCTGACTGGCCACCTTTCGAATCATTTGGCTTTTGGCTCTCATGGGGAGGCACATACCTATCCTTCTCCCCATCCTTCCAATTGGGATTTCGATCCCTCCATTCTCGATCACGATCCTTCCAACCTTCATCCCTATTCCAACCTTGGTTACCACTTGCCTCGGGTAGTTTGAACGATAACCACCACCTTGGTAGGGTAGGAAATTCACCTCTTTGCTATACAAAACCTCAAACTTTGCCTCATTAGGATTAGCACACCAACACCCACGACATTGACACTCCGAGCACCAGCTCCCATGAAATTTTTGGACAAAATGTCAAGTTGTGTCATGATCTTGGCTATGTTCTGGTCCCTTTCGTGGTCTTTCTCCATCTACTCTTTGGTCAATTTGAATGTGAGAGGGGAGACCTGATCTTCGCAGGTGTACCAAGCTCGATTGATTGTGGTCATGCCATCCAAGAGTTGTGCCGCTATCACATAAGGTTGTTGCATCAAACCTCCCAGAGAAAGTTGGTCAGCAACACCATTGTTTACTGAGTCAAGGCTCCGGTAAAAATACTGCAGCACTACGTTATCAGGCAAGCCATGAGTTGGGCATTGGAGCACCAACTTCTTGAATCGCAGCCAAGTTTTATGAATTAGCTCACCCTCTAGATGCTTGAAGCTCTGAATGTTATCCTGAAGATTCATCATCTTCGAAGAAGGGAAAAATCACACTTGAAATACGATGACCAACTCCTCCCACAAAGTTATTAATTCATGTGGCAATTCAGCTAGCCACTTACATCTTTCTCCCATCAAAGAGAATGGGAACAACCTCAATCGGACCGACTCTTAGGGATATGTTCTTGAAGGAGAACGATCCGCATACATCCACGAAGTTTCGAATATGCTCTTGGGGATCTTCATGAGCCAAACCACTGAATAGTCCCTTCAATTGCAAGAGCTGCAACATTGTACTTGTGATATGGAACACCACATTCCCTTCAGTTGAGGGCAAGCGAATGGCACCAATACACCACATTCCCTTCAAAGCTAAGGAAAATATTGTCTCCGAACTTGGAGTTCTAAAACTTTCAAAACTGATAATGAAAATTGATATTCTGATAACTGATAATAAACTAAGAATTTAAAAATATATTTATAGTCACCAAAAATATGCTACGAAGGACCATTCGTCGCAATAAGTTGGGATCGTCGATCCATTCGGCGATCCGACCTTTGGTCAATTCCATCGCCTTTTTACTTTGGTCTTTAGCATCTTCAATTTCTATAACTTTGGGAGATCTACCACTACAGCATGGAACCGTTCGGAGATTTGCCGACTGCTCCTTTCTATCGCCGACTTGATTTTCTCCTTCAGGGCTTGGCACACTAGAACTTTAGGCTAGATCATAGCCATTCAGCGACTCACCCAATGGGTTAGGCGATCATCAAGCCCTCTTTTCTTCTTTCTTTCAACTGCTTGTTCCTTTTTGCGCTTTAGTGTCCATGCTTTGTTCCTCAATCCAAATACTTGAAAATCAAGGATTTACATCAGTTATTGGCACAAAATATGCATTTGATGACACCAAATCTATTAAAAATAAAGCCCTAAATGAGTCCAAATTGTGGACTCATCAACCACCTAACAGCTAATACATTTAGTTCTACCTTAGGCAAGTACGACACCTTTTTTCGGTGTAGGGTTACACTACACCGGATTCCATGTAGCTCACATGGTCTATGTCAGTTATGGCTATTTTTCCCTACATGTAAAGATTATGAATATGACACGAACTATACTTATGACTTCTTTATGAGCTTTACTTAGTAGGAGTGGGGGTATGGGACTTCACTTTTACATTGAACAAGTAGACTTTGAAAGGGGTTATGGGATGGTTTCTTATGCTATGATACGATATGAATGTATGTATGTATGTTGAATGGATTGTTGCTATGGATGACTTTCCTTATGTTCAAAGTTAATGTACATGACTATTTCCTTATCTGAGTGTATTGACTATGATGAGGTCTATGTATGTTATGCATGACTAGAGTGGCGTTAAAGGAGTACTTAGTGTGGTTGGTATTATGGGATGCCAATCATACATTGCACAACTATAACTTGAGGTTACTAAAAAGATAGGTTCTATTGTGTTATAACGTTCATACATGATAAATGTGCTTATAACTTGTGTTTTACATTAAAAGTGCATGGTGACTCTCAAACTTCGCAAATGCATACTTTTCTACCAAAATGTCCTTTTTATCATGTTTTAAGGATTTTTATGCATGGATTCCATACTTAGTACATATTTGTGCTAACCCATAATTCTTCTACATTTTTGTAAAGTGTAGGTTCCGGTGTGTAAAGTGTACTTCCTTTCTTGACTAAGGCTTGGATTGATTCTTTCCAAGACTTGTGGTGAGTCCTCATGGTTCGAGGACAAGAGTCATTTATTCTAGTTGCTTTTCATATGTTTGACTTTTGAGACTTTTGATTATAAAGGGTTGTGACCCTCATTTGACATTCTATTGTAGTAGATGGTTAATGAGACAATGTCTAGACTCTGCTTTTGATTTTATGAAAAAGACTTCGGTTGTAAAAAATTCAAATTCTGCATCATTTCTATTACTTATGTTTATGTATGTGAAGGGCTTGTATGAGGTCAACTATGCCGTGTTGCATCTAGGTGGTACCCCAAGGTCATGATACTCAAGGGGCGCAACTGGCTCCTAATGCCAGAACTCAGGCCCGAGCTGACCCTGGAGAACCATTTGCTACTAGCGCATGGCAGCCATATGCAATCAAGAAAACAAACAAGTACATCTCGGCTTAAAATTAAGCCTTCGGCTGGCAAGGCCCCTGTCACGGATCTATAAAAGAAATAGCTACTCCCAAGAGTTCATATAAAGAAATATCCAACTAACACAGAAGTCCTGATTGGGCCATCAAGACCACCGTGATCTCTATACCGAAACGGAAAGCAGGTATATATCAAGACAACACATCAAACAGCTAACAAGCTTCAGCAAACCAACAAACTAGGCCAGCATGGCCATAACGTAGCTATACACCGCACACACTAGTCTGCAAGACTCTAAGAATAGTAAAGCTTAGCGTGACAGGGCCCAGCCTACCCATAAAAATATATACAGCAAAAGCTAGCAAACCTCCAAACTTTGCCAGCTCCGGAGGAAAGGGGCTTGCCAACTGGATAGAACTCAATCCTACTGCTAAGAAGGTCTACTGGGTAATCTGTTGGGTCCTACAGGCATGAATGCAGTACCCCCAGGAATGGGGCATCAGTACGAAATAATGTACCAAGTATGAAAGGCAATAGACTATGAGCATGTATCCTAATATACTGGGAGTAATCCGATAAATAAATCAAGGATAAGATAAGTGTACTGATATAATCCTAAATCTAAACATATCAAAAATAATAAAACAACAGCCTAACAAAGCCTCCATAAGCTCAGCAAGTACAAACAACACACAAGACCACCTACAGAGGCCCCCATAAGCCCAGAAGGTGCCAATCAGTCTATATACCCCTATCGGTAGTCCCTCTAGCCTCATAGGTAGTCACATAGCCCTCTTAGGCATTAATATACCCCTGTAAGCAGAACATAGCCTTCTTAGGCATCAACATAGCTTAAAGACAACTTATAGCCCTCTTAGGCAACAACATGGCCCTGTAGGCAGCACATAGCCTTCTTAGGTGCCAATGTAGCCCTGTAAGCAATTCATAGCCCTCCTAGGGATCAATATAGCCTTGTAGGCAACTCATATCCCTTCTAGGCATCAATACAGCCCCGTAGGCAAGAAAAAAGTCCTTCTAGGCATAGATGACATTCCTGCAGCTAACCACAATAACCCCAAGGGCAACAATAACAATCCAATAGGCTAGAAGCGAGAAATTTAGCTATAAGCAACCTATACGAATAACCTTTAAGTCGTGTCCAACATAGGGATGCTACTAACTAAATAAGAATCCCCACAAGGGAGGATTATATCCACTCGAGCAGCCAACAATAAAAAATAATGTCTAAAAGTACAAAAACGATAACTACCCTATTACATTACTCCTAAGCTTTAAGAAAACATGCCGTAAGAAGGGAATAGCCTTAATATACCTTTTTCGTTGAATTCACATGGCCTAACGACTTTTACTCACCACCCCCCTCGATACTACAACAAGGCAAGACCATAATCAACACACAATAATAGAAGATACCACTATTATCTGATAAAAGATATGTATTTCCGTTGCAAATTACTATTTGCTACTTATCAAAGCTAGAGTCGATAAAAGAAGGGTCTTGCCTTGATCTTAAGTTCGTAATACACCTCAAAACCTTAAAATACTTCCAAACCCTTGTTTTCCCAACACCAAAGTATGATATGCTACAAAATTGATAAAACAAATTATACCATGTTGACGAGCTCAATGCGTATAACAACTTTCGTCAAGGAGTTAGGTCGAGAAAATCTATAATTTGGTTGATCCTAGAAATGGGTTTCCTAAGTTTTCTGGTTCTTCACTAAAAAAATGGAGAAAAAGTCGAAGAAGATTATATATAAAAAGTTCCACCAACCTAGGGGCCCCACCTCACGTGCCTGCTTGCGCAGTCTCGCAAAATTGAAAATATATCTCCATTGTGAAGCGTATGAACAAATGGTTTGATGCGTTGGAAACTACACTTGTAGACCTTCGATTTGATAGTTCGTGGGCCCCATAAATCTTTATAGATTAGGAGAAAACCTCCGAGACATTTGACCCAAATATCATAGAAATCTTTAAGAAAGAACTTAAGATAACTTTTACCAATTTTTATCTTGCCACTTAATTAACTTCAAAATGTGAGATACAACCCTTGAACATTTAAAATATAACACACAATATCATTCTTAATTATTACTCACCCTCTTTGCCTTTCCACAAAGGTACGAGTTAATTTAGATGTTTCAAAAAGTCGGGGTGTTACAGGCATGTCTCAGCACTTCTAGTCAGTTAGAGGCTATTTTCAGACATAGTTAGTTTCAGCTTTAGTGTTTGAGTTTGACTTTTCAGTTGTTGTTGAACTCTCATTTTTCATATTTTCAGATAGTAAATGGGTATTCCCCATCATTTCAGTTTACATGATGATTTAGTTTTCGTACAGTATTTCTTTACTTCAGTTTATCTTTAGTATGCTTATGATATGCCAGCAGAGTTAGCTTGGGGTCGCTCGTGATCCTAGGTCCTATGTCCGCATCCTCGGGGTAGCTTCAGGGCGTGACAGGAATGCATCATCTCCGAGATATAAAGTAACATTTTTATTAGGGGGAGAAAAATATATGTTGTACTCTTTTCCTTAACAATGATTTTATCCCTATTGGGCTTTCCTGATAAGGGTTTTAACAAGGAAACACTCAAAGCGTATTAAAAGATATGTGTACTCTTTTTCCTTCACTAGGATTTTTTCCCACAGGATTTTTTCCTTGTAAGGTTTTAACGAGGCACATTATCTATGGACATCCAAGGGAGAGTGTTATAAAATATTGTGGTATGGATATCCACTACACCAAGAAGTTACTATGAAGATAACCTCCACATTTATGACCATTATTCTTGTAACATTTCACCTCCATAACCTCCTCCATTATATTCATGTTAATGCCATGTTTATGACTAACCTTTTGTATGCCTTTAGTTACACTATAAATAGAGGCATAATAGTTCATATTGTAGTGATCGAAAGATTTGGTGTACACTTGAAAGAAAGAAAGTTATATCATATTGCTCTTCTTGTCTTATATTCTTCTTGTGTTCATCTTTATATTGTTCTTTTGTTCTTAAGTTTTCACAATAGATGTTATTGTGTCTTATTAAAAAAAATTACAATGTATTTAATGTGAGGTTGAAACGTACCTAGTCTACGTGTAAAGATGTTTAAATTGCATCTTTGTTGACTTTTTGTCGTTTTAATCTTATAATGCACAACAAAAAACGTTAGATTAAGCTCCAAAACATGTTAATGAGTTAAAGTAAAAAGTATTTAACTTGATTATTCTCAAATCTAAGTAAAATAAATATGGGAAAAAGATGGCTTGTATTAAATTATTGGGGGTTTTCTTAATCGTTTCACTATCTGCGAAATTATTCATAATATCTTTTTTAGGAAATGTTAAAAAATTTAGAAATTCATATGCGACACGTAATTTCTGTGAAATTCATACCTTCTTGTACATAATTTGTATACTATGTCATAGGGGGGCAACACGCCTAGTCCTTTAGCATGCCTCCTAATAAAGAACAAGAAGTGCAACTAGAATTAAACCAGTGAATACCACAATATAGACGATCAAGCTTTACTTAAAATCACCTACCCACTTTTCTTTTTGGCAAGCACACGTACGATATATTGTTACATCCTGGTTTATTTTTTTCTACTAATAAATCTCTCATATTTGTATAAAAAAATTCTACGAAAGCAACTAGTCAATTCTTTTATAATTTTTTGATTTTCTATACTTCATAACTATCTAGTAGTGTTAAAAAAACATATACATGAGACATACGAAATGTATGTAAGGCTCATAAGATACACGTGAGACCCATAAGATACATGTGAGAACCACAAGATACTCATGAGGCCCAAAAAATACACGTGAGGCCTGCAAGAGGTTTTTCAAGAGAAACAAACAATAATACGACTATATAATTAACAACATAAATGAAATAATGATTTTCAAATTAAATTCATATTCACAATATTAATAACGAATTTAATAAAAAAATTCTATTATTTGGTAATATCATGTCAAAACTATTACAATGAAAATAGAGTCATCTATTAAAATTGAAAGAAAAAAATACAAATATATTAAGCCAATAGCTAGTTGGCTATAGACATAGCGGCATTCAGGACATGTCGTAGGTTTAGTCATCCAAGTATAAATGCACTCGTTGTGATATACATGACTGCATGGGAGGACTCGTACCGTTTTAGTTCACTCAAACAGACATGACATGTACCGTCGGTGAAATTTATTACTTCTTGTACTGAATATTGTACAAAAAGGAATAAATTTGATATACGTCCATGGGGGCGAATCTAGAAAGACCCAAGGGATGTCACGTAACATGACTCATCAGTTAAATTTACTAAATATGTAAATATAATTAAAATGTAGAAGCAAACATGGAAGGTATATATAGTAAGTAATATTTCTTAAGCCAAAGTTGCCTGCAGTTCAATTGAGTAACGCAAGTCCATACTTCTCCGACATGGTATGAGCAGATAGCCTTGAATAATTTCAAGCAAAGGGTTAAACTCTTTATAGAACCCATGGGCTTTGAGATATTCAAAATTCAGAGGATCTAATTGGCAGAAAAATCGTTGAACAAATCACTTAAAAGAATATTTATACTTGACATACTTGCACTTCTATATAATGATGGATTGATTACTGTAAATTGATATGTCAATATTAAAAACATAGTCAAATAATGTCATGACCCAATTCATCAGATCGTGCAGACACCTACACTAACACCTAGATAAGAGAACTCTTACCACCCAATTTGAATTAAAACATGTGGAAATTAATACAATACTACAAAATTCTTTTAAGACCTTAAAGATTTATTAAAACATCAACTTAAATGAAAAACCTTATACAGATGATCGAAAAATCCTCCCAAGAGAACTAGTCTAAATAGGTAAAAGAATTACTAAAGGAGTATAGTTTATAGAAGAGAAGAAGATACAACTTCCACCAAAAGGAAGGAAAATGAAAGTTGTCGGAGATCACCATCATATTCACCTATGAAACATCACTGACCCTGCAATCAGACTATATCAAATGGCATAGCAAGAGTAGTATCATTACAAACAACACGTATTAGCAGACATCATCGGTCAATCCGAACTTACCACAAAATATAATATAAACAATCAGAATAAAACATGCACACAACCCCAAGCCTCTATCCACATACTCTTACCCTTCCTAGGTAAAAGGTCATAACTATTGCACCTTGATCCCATGCCTCTCTGTTATGCCACCATAATTTTAAATCATAGCCTAGCCCTTCTACCATATTAATACTCATGAATGCAAGACTACCATAATGCCAAATAAACCAACCTGCTTCCTCTCAAGTTCACATGCGTTACCTTGGCCCCTTTTGAACAGTACATGAAACTGGTGCCTTAGTCCAATTCATCCAAACCTAACTAAACCCAGCATCATTTATAGAACCAAGTTCATCATGATAAATAGAAAACACAATTAATAAGCAACTAAGAATTGAGCTCTCATAAGCTCAACCCAATAGTTGTGACAATTATATTACAATAAACCCCTAAGAACTGTGTTGTAAATAAGCAAATGACCTTCCTCAACAATCACTAGTAACATATTGTACGGATTCTGTCACGACCTAAAAATAGGTGTTGTAGCACTCATCTTATCCTACCAAAATAAGTTAGCCTAAAACCCAAATATAACGATAGAAATGCAGAAAAAAGACTATCAATAAACATAAATGTGGATCACTTTGTTAATCTCATAAATACCCCAAAAATCAGATTGTCACGTGTACAAGTCATTAATATATTACAAATGAATTGAAATGACATACAAGTCTCAAATGCTTTTGTTTCTAAAGTAGAACAAGAACATAAAAAGGAACAAGGACAAGCAGCTACCCCTCAAGTGTCCACAGAAAAGCCTCGGATGAAGTAGAGAAAATGAAGAGTATCGCAGTGATCCAGGCTCAAAACCTAAGCAAGTGTACAAGCAAGGGGTGAGTACCAAAAAGCATTGTACTCATCAAGTAAATCTCTAAGAACAATGTACAGCAAAGAAGAATACAATACTCCTATTATAGCTAACCGAACCTCCATAAATGACATATTGCATATAAATCAGTATAACCTAACAATTCACAATTCAAGTAGCACATAGTTTAATAATAACACTTCAACAATACATTTTATTAATACCAACATCATGTCATTCAGTCACAAGGTCACCAAAGAAGTATTCATAAGTCCATGAAGGGTAAATGATGTACAATGCACTACAATGTCAAGTAAAGTGATGCATGTTAGTCCCTATGATACGCATCCACTGAATCTCAATTCAGAACCCATGCGAGACTTCCTAGTTTATGCATTTGCCATGAACATGTGTCCCTATCCAAATTTCATTTCAATGTTTCTGCCATAGACGTGTGGCCTGATCCCTATTTCCACTAAATATTTCCGCCACAGACATGTAGCTCTTCCCTATTTCGACTCATCCTCACCAATATTATCACAATTTTGGTACAACATCAATGCAAACATAATAGTGCAATGATGAAATACTAGGATGATAGATCATAATCGTCCAATAATAGTCAATAAAATCATACCATCAAGTGATTTATCTCATTTGGCCAATTGCCTATAGTATGATCAATTCATAAAAATCAACAAGATTCTCATTTTAACCCAAGTTGCTTAGCAAATTCACATCATAAATTACCATATACTATTCTTACATGAATCCCTTCACCAATTCTCATTACTCCCCAACACATATAGCAAGGAAGTATAAGATTATATATGCTTAACAAAGATAAAGAAGTTCACTTGCCTCAATTTAATCTATCAATTACTCCAAAACTTGATTCTGTCCTCTTCGTTGGGTCCCGAATCAACACAAGCTATTCAAATAAGAATTTACAATACGAAGTCAAAACTATCAATACCTATATCAATATTTTTTAAACTGGGGTCGAAATGCCCCAAGAAGCCAATTTTGAAAAATGAAGGGTAAACATGGAATTCAGTATAAAATTGTGTTACACAAAGCATTTGGAAACTAACGGCGAAAACCATTTAATAAAAAGAGTTGAAATCAGTCCATAATCCCCATTTAAATCAAAACCTTATGTTTTTAAAAAATCTCCTTACATTTGAAACCAAATTAGTAATTTAAATTACAAAATATTGCAATAATTAGTGAACAATAAAGATGGGAGTTGAAACCTGTTACCTAATTGAAGTTTCTTGAAAAACTCTTTCAAAATCACCTTTATCGAGCTTTTGAGGTTAAAAATGGAGGAAATGGAAAGAAATTTTGATTTTTGGAAAACATTCTATCCGGCGGTTTCTGTAAACATGGAAACTGTCGGGGAATGCAGACTAACAGGTCATTAAAGTACACAAACACGACACTCACTCCAAAAATGGGGAGGCCAATCAAATGGCCCTCCTTAAACGTGGTGGCCTACCCAAAAACGTGGTGGGGACTAGATTCAGCAGTAACTCTACAACTCCTAATATCTTCAAAATGATCCTTAGGATTTGCTTAGAACCCCATACACACAAACTAATAATGCTACCCAACTAAACTTAATGTTCCAAACTCAATGGAATCATCGCAATATGAATATGAGGTCTCCTTGACCCAAAACCCATGAAAGTCGCACTAAACTAACATAATACGTAAAAAGACCAAACCAAGCTTGAAACCTTTGAAAATTCAACCAAAACCTCTCCTAGGCCCCAAACCATCCCTTGAACCCAACGGGACTATCTGAAATTTGATATGAGCATCCAAACTCTAGATATTGACCAAAGTTAACTCAAAGGCCAAATTTTATAAACGTTAAACTTAAGACCTCAAATCCACGAAACAACTCCAAATTTGAAACTGATAATTCTCCTACACCAAATCCAACATTTCAAAACTAATGGAACTAAAAGAATTTCATTCTGAGACTCAAAACATTTGCTGACACCACAAACCACTCTTGACTAACTTAAGCCTTCCAAAATCTCAACCTTTACTCAATTTTCAAAAACCAACTTCACAAACTGATCAAAAATGACTCGGGGCAACAATCGAAAGGGATAAATTGGTAATTTTATGAAATTTTCCAAAAATGACCTTTCGGGTCATAACATTATCTACCACTAAAAATCATGTTTTTCGTTGAACATTACATAAAAGAAAGTACCTAAAGCTTAAAAAAGCTGAGGATATCTACACACATGTCGGATTCCATTTCCTAAGCCTCTCCAACTGAGCGGTTCTTCCAGTGCACCTTCACTAAAGCAATCTAATTGGTCTTAAGCTTGTGAACATGCCTATCTAATATAACTATAGGATCCTCCTCAAAGGATAAATCTGGGCCCAACACTACTAAATCGATGGAAAACACATGAGACTCATTACTTTTGAATCATGGAGACATGGAAAACATGATGCACAAATTAAAATCTTGGTGGCAAGATCAACTTATAGGATACCTCTCTAACTCGACTCAAGATCTCAAAAGGTCCAATGAATCCAGGGCTAAGCTTGCCCTTCTTCCTGAACCTCTGACACTCTAAGCCAAACATGATCACCCTCCATAAACTCAAGAGCTCAAACTCTCTTATCTATATAACTCTTCTGTCGACTCTCAGCTATCTAAAACCTATCTTGAAGCAAACAGATCTGATTCGTTGCATCTCTAAGTATATTAGTATCCAAAGTGTCCATCTCACCTAAATCAAACCATCTGATTGAAAGCCTACACAATCATCCATACAATGCCTCAAATAGGGATATCTGGATACTAGAATGATAACTATTTTTGTCAGAAAAATTCCGCTAATTGTAAGTGTGGATACCATCATGCACCAAAGTCAATCACATATGCTCAAAGTATGTCCTCCGACACCTGAATCATCCACTCAGATTGACCATTTGTCTGATGGTTAAAAGTTGTAATCATATCTAATCGAGTACCCAAACCATGTTGCAAGGCCCTCTAGAAGTGAGAAGTGAATAGTGCACCTTGATCACCCACTGAACTTGGATTATCTGAATAATGTCGAGCTGAGTTAACCTCTTCATCTTATACTTCATCCGGACTAGAATGAAATGGGCATATTTGATTTATGTTCCTACTTCCATGTAGGAATGGGCATCCTCTACAACACACGTCTGTTCCACTGGTGCTCACACTTGACCTGTTGGCAAGTCAAGCACCTAGATACAAACTCAGAAACATCCCTCTTCGTGAAACACTATAAGTAATGATAACTCAGATCATGATACATCTTTGCTACTACCAAATGGATAGAATATCAAGAATAGTGAGCCTTCTCTAACATTAAAGGAACCAACTTGCCCATCTTAGACGCACATATCCTACCTCTAATCCTCAATACACCATCAGAATCAAGCACAACCTCCTTGGCTTCACCTCTCAACACCTTAGCTTGTTTGAGACACAACTTTTCAACATCAAACTGATGCTCACAAATCTGCTCCACCAAAAAAAAGATCGGGCCTCAATGAAAGCAATCAAACTGCCACTATCCTCTTAAATCTAGAAGATTATTGGCTAACCTTTGAACATCTCCAGCTAGCGGTCTCTCCTCAACATTGATCGTGGCGATACCCCCCCAATTTAAGATGTGTTCTCATGAAGGGAAAGAATTAGAAGATGCAAAAATGTATCAGCCATTGGTGGATAGTTTGATTTACTTAACTTTAACAAGACCCAACATCTCTTATGCAGTAGGTGTGATGAGTTCTAACATGCAAAATCCAAAGAAGTCTCATTTGGATGGAGTTCATCGAATCTTGAGATATATGAAGAGTACAATTGACTATGGTCTGTTGTATAAGAAAGGTAAAGAATGCAAACTGATCGGATATTGTGACTTTGACTATGGAGGAGACCATGATACCCGTCGTTCAACTATTGCCTTTGTGTTTAAGCTTGGGGCTCGAGAAATTTCTTGGTTTAGAAAAAGGCAGGCAATAATGTCATTGTCAACAACAGAAGTAGAGTATTGGGCAGCAGTAGTTGCAGCTCATGAAAGTACATAGCTTATGCAGTTGATGAAGGATTAAAACAACCAGTGGTGTCACGACCTAGACCGTCGTGATTGGCAACCACACTACCCTCCGGTGAGAGAACCATTACTACAGCCCAACCAATCAACTTAACCAAAAACTAAGCATTTAAAGATATGGAAGTAGGTTTAAATGTCTAAAGAAATATGGAGTTGCCATAAACTCCGAAAGTTCAACAAACAACTAACAACTATTGCGGAAATTAACCCTAGAACTGAAGTCATTGTACCAAAACTACTAACCAACAATTCTAAGAGAATGGGTACAAACCCAAAACTAAACAAGAGAGTAAAGCTAATTAGAAAGATTAAGTCTAAAAAGAATGGACTACATAACAGAGGACCTATGGTAGCCTGAAAGAACTAGCTCACCCTTGAATCCGGTCTTGATCACTGATCTCCTAGCTGAGGTCTATCAATAGCCGCTTGAAGATGCCCTATACTCAACAAAGAACGAGCAAGTTAGTACACAACCCACAGTGTGTTGGTAGGATCACACGGCTATTCTGGTAAGCGAACATAAGCAAGAAATCACAACATAGTAAACACACATACACATAATACAAAGATCATATATCATTTCAAGATAAACATACAGTTCCCAATATGAACGACAATAGACAGGGATGTAATAATTACAATGGTCCTCTCATGGAACCCACACCCAAATGTTAGTGTGTCGAAATGTGACACCCGATCCAAAGTATGTGTTGAGACATAACACCTGATCCAATATATGTGTCGTATAATGACACCTGATCCAATTTATGTGTTAGAATGTGACACCCGATCCAATATATGTGTCAGAACGTGACACCCGATCCAATCAGCATAACCACAATCACAATCACACGCACAATGAACATTACTCATAATCATACAATCATGTATTAGGTTCCTGGTATGGAATTTTTCATATACACATACTAATTTGCATTAGATTTTATATACATTCCTTATTCTCATACATACATGCATACAACGAAGCAATTAACCGGCATATATCACACAAACAGGAAATCAAACCATCACTTACCTCGAAACTAAGCTTGAATCCTCCTAAGACACTTAGGTGTTCTCTTTTCGAATTCTTTCCGCTTGTTCTTGGTCTAGACACAAGTAAATTAATCAAGGATCAATAATTAAGGTATCACACCCTAACCCTAGGTGAGGCGGACAAGTACCATATGAACACATGCTTTACAGGTGACCTATGATGAAAAAGTAAACTACTATGCTGATAGATTTACTAATGAGAAGCTTCATAGACAACACATGTCGACTAGTTGAACCGATACATGTGACAAGTGAAACTATGCATACAGATGAGAGCTTTACAATGTCTACAAAGCCTCTACTGGAATCCATGACTATACCACTATGAAAATATGCATAGTAAAGACTCGGTAAAGCCCTGAATCAACCTGGAGCACACCAACAATCGATGAGTATCATGTACTTCTATTGGGGATATCTACTAGTTGAGTACCTGTACCTGCATCATGAAATACAGTGTCCCCAATAAGGGACGTCAATATGAAAGAATGTACTGAATATGTAAGGCATAATACAACTATATGTAAAATGAGAGCTCAAGTGAAACCAAATACCAATAGATAAAGATTAGAGACCACATTTGCTTATACTTGTGGAACCATGTATGTTACATTCTTTTCTTTACTTTATTGTGCATTATAATCTCTATAAGATATATGATACAAATGACCAGCTGATCAGTGGTAGAAGAGGATGATCAATGCTAGGCATTTTAACCTCTGGGATGTTGTCTTCATAATTCCACAAATTGGGATCGGCCCATGCTAGGGTTTCACCCCTGAGTTGCCATCCTTTTATACCAATTGGGATCGGCCCATGCTAGGCTTTCGCCCCTGAGCTGCCACCCTTCTATACCAATTGGGATCGACCCATGCTAGGCATTTGCCCCTGGGCTGCCACCCATAATTATACAGATTGCTTCACTTAGATTCTTTAATATTTCAGATTGTCGTTTTGGTGGTCATAATCATTATTGAGATTTGGAACTATGGACCAATAGTAGAAGACATATGAATATGGACTTACGGTAATAACAATGACATGGGAAGCAAATGTGACACCAACGTAATACTTAAGAGCTTATATGACTTAGTAAGCATTTTGACATCTCAAATTGAAGCACATATAAAGTTAAGACATTTAACATTCAGCCAAGAGATTTGAACTCTATATGATAGCCAAATACTCACTAACTAATATCAAATATAAGGTATAGATGAATGTGCAACCAAGGGAGAACATGGGCAGATTCAACTTAAGGACGAATACATATTCCAAGTAAGTACATATAAAATGTACAACAGAGCAAGTAGGGATTTTGTGAGGTAACATTATGGTCTAACACAATAGGAATAATAACCAATAAAGGGAACATATGAACATGTGAAAAGATGACATATATGACGGAATAGACTATTGAAGCAAGTTTGCAAGATATGGGCAGATTGTATATTCAACATATAAATATATGTACCATGTGTAATCTACGATCATATAGTTTTATATAAGGGGAATACGTGCCAAGGGTACCTTGACGATGAAACAAGTTTAAACCTTACATGCTAATACTTGGTAGAGTAAGCACGTACATTTATTAATAAACTCATATTAGAGTACTCACTTAAATGTTCTAGGGAGTAGGAACTGCAACTATGGATCAGTCACTACCAAGGGCACTTAGAAAGCTTACTTTGTAATACAACTGTTGGATTCATGCCAAAGAAATAGGAAATAGAATAGCCTTACATACCTCAATTCCCAATTCGTATAGCTTATGAAGTGTCAACCTTTCTTTTAACATCATAGTCTTCATCTACAACAACCAATCATTAAGGATAATACTAGAAGCTTACCAACCAACTCGGGATATTTCAATTCATCAAAATAGTAGCAAGGCAGCCAGCCCCTAATCCTTCTAATTGATTGTTTTCTTTCAAAAATTATGTTATAGTTATTTACATGAAACAACCTTCCTAGAGAAGGGACGATGAGCTTACCAAAACTATAATTTAATGGTGCATCACCATAGCTTGTAAATTTGCCCCCTTCCATCTTTCCGCAATCATTCTCTAAGTACATCCATGACCTGCCATAAACAAATCAATACAATAGTAGTCCTCAACACTCAATAAATAATCAAAAGACTTGAATTTATGGTTTTCAATCACCATCCCATGAGTTGCAATAAACAAGTCAGTTTAGAATTCTCAAATAAACTAATAATTAGAGGTTGTGGCAGCGCCCTTACCTTGGCTATCTAAATCTGTTATTCTCCTTCAATTATTGTTTTTGTAACCTTCTCTTAATATTTAGAAGAGAGTGGCAGAACCTTGGCTGCCAACACACATAGCTATCTTTATTTCACTCCACTTGAAGAACTATCCAATATACTTGAAACAATAGAGGAGAGAAGGTGATATTGTGGCTGCTTTAGAAGAAACAAGATGAAAAATTAGTTAGAACCCTAGTGGGAATATTAGGTGGTTGTTTCATCTTGAGAGAGAGAGAAATATATGAACTTGAGAGCTTAAAATTTGGATAAGAGGAAAAATGAGATATTTGTATCAGATTTTTAGCCTTAATAGTTCTCTTTTGTCACCTTTCTTTTACTTTATTTATAGCCAACATGGGTATTTAATTTAGGCCACATATATAATTAGGTGATGCACCTACTTTTCCATTCAAATCATTTCTTATGGGCTTGGAAAGATTGGGCCCTAGCTATCCATTTTCCCCTTATTCTTCTAATCAACTTGGGCCAGATTAATGCAAGTAGGTGGTAGTGTACTTGGCCCAATAACATGGTCAAAAGAGTCTTAGTAGGTGATGCACCTACTTGGTCCTTTGGGCTGGTCAATAAGTCAAAGTAGGTGATGCACTTACTTGTCACCTACTAGCTTAGTTAAGTCAAGCAAGCACCTCAATATTTTATTCCATTTCTAGACTTTAATACCTTCAACTTAACTTAAAACTTATACACACTATGTCAATTTAAACTTTAGACTCAAATATCACCTTATGATCTCAAGTTTTAATACTTCCATCGACGTCAACTTAATCAGGTCGCATCAAAATATACGGGCAGTTCACTTTAAACCTATTCTATTGTCACTAGTCACATAG
The DNA here is from genome assembly GCA_035578085.1 of Solanum pinnatisectum. Classification (NCBI taxonomy): domain Eukaryota; kingdom Viridiplantae; phylum Streptophyta; class Magnoliopsida; order Solanales; family Solanaceae; genus Solanum; species Solanum pinnatisectum. Next base: position 9,504,245 of record CM069078.1, on the reverse strand, counting down.
GAAACCAAGTCCATAATCATACCAAAAGGTAATTTATAAGCTTCATATAAATAGAACTAGTACACGTAGAATACGAGGTGTTACATAAGGTCTAATTTACTTGGATTATGACAAACCAAATAACCCAAGACCAAACCCATGATCCTAATGTGCAGCTACGACTTTTTCCACCATCAACTTCAGGCCAAAACCCTCCCTCAATGATATTTACCAAAGAATCTAAGTTCTATGGATCGAAAAATAGATTAGGGGAGTAAAATCCTTACCTTTAGCACTAAAAGTCGTGGAAAACTATGATCGTAATGTCACTTGGAAAAACAGATTGGCGTGATCGTAACGTCACTTGGAAGAAAAGAGAGGGTGACAAGGAAATTTACATCCCACCCCATGAGTGTCAAAAGCCCAAAGAGTCTGAAAATGTTCATACGGAAGACATGCTGTCACGTATTCTCAACAAAGTTGAAGGATCGGACAAAGTGTGGAAACATATGAAAGAGGATGTCTCTACACTTAATCAGACGGTTACCTCCCATTCTGTGTCAATCAAGAAGTTGGAGACCCAAATGGGTCAAATTTCTTCTAATTTTAATCCAAGGCCAAAAGGGGGCCTACCAAGCGATACCTTGGCAAAATCGAAGAATGATCCGTGAATTGGTATTTTCGTCGTGCCACGACATTAACTAAGGCGCTTTTTGGGACACAAACCATGTTTTTGATGCTTTCCTTTTTGATTTGGAATAACGGGTGTTGATTGTGCAGGTTGAAAAGTGACAAGTGTTGGAAAATGGGTAGTTTGGCGAGCCAAAGTCAAGTTGGCAAAACGGTGAATAGGTCGGCGAGCCTGACTTTATCCGCTATTTGAACCCCCAAATTGCTAGGAGTCCTGTAAAACTTGGTGAGGTAAAATACCACTATGCGCATTGCTGAGTGGTTTGACGAGCTCGATTTACTCTGCCGAAGGGAGCGCGAACTAAAAGGTTTTAAAGGCCACACGGTTTAAAATTTCAAAGTCTTTCATCTTCTCCCATTTTCGACCGCCATACTCTCACTCCCCAACTTAGATCTTTTATTTTTTCTTGCTTTTTACTCTCGTATCTTGTGAATTCTTTGCTCGGATTGTGGAACTTTGCCGCCTAGCTTTACAAATCAAAAATTTGACATTAAGGTTGGTTTTTCGAACCCCGTACTTCAAATGTGTTGTTGAAATCCAATGCAATAGGTAAATTGTTGTTGGGTAGCATGTTTTAATTTTCTTCAAGTGTTGGATTGCCCATGAATTGATTGAATTAGTGCTAAGTTGCCTTTTATTAATCGATTCACATTTTGTGCTTGATTAAATCGAGTCTAAATTGTCGGTTTGTGGTGTAGATGTATTGGGTCTAGTGAGGGTGAAGTCTAAGTAACCCCGAATTGTGATAAATGACATAATTTACCCAATGATAGAGCGTTTGACATCATTCTTAAGGGCAAAAGACCACAAATGGCCAATTTTGGCCAAATCGGGGGAAGTCTAAGTACCCCAAGGGCATGGGTAGTATGGATCTAGCCTTAATTGTATCGTTTATGTGTTTAACTTTGTTTTTGGGGGATGTAGGTTGATTTTGGGAAATGGGGTTGAAAACTGGCACGAAGTGCGATTTGGCGAGCTAAGTCCAGCTCGCCGAGTGGTTCGGCAGTTCACCAAAGTCCCCCACAGATCGCCTTTAATTTCTAATATTGGTTGAGTTTGTTCTGTAACTTTTGGTGAGATGCCTAAGCTTGCCGATTTCACTTAGAGACTCACCGAAAGTTCTTCTTCATCGCCCTTTTGTACCCCCTAACCCCTAAAATACACAATGTAACTTTCGGCGAGCTACTTCTAGCTTCTCGATTTGTGTCAGCAATTCACCGAATGGCCCTGAACATCATCAACATGTCTTGAATGTTTAAAATTTTTGTGCTGGTACTTTCAGCGAGCCCGATCTTGCTCGCCAAAGCAACTCGGCGACTCACCGAATGGTTGGGCGAGCCTTTTTACAACTTTTCTGGAAATTTTTCTAAGTGTTTCTCCATTATTTTGCAGAAATGGCTAGACCTAAAGTGTATGAAAAAGACACACCGCCCCGCAAGCAGGCACGCGGAATTTTCATAAATGAGGGTGTAGCTGCATCCCGAACATAAACTACGAAACTCCCTACAAGGGGAGACAAAGGCAAAGGAAAGGGCAAGGTGCCCGTAGCTGAGACACCAGAGACCATCTCCGACAGTGAGGGCATCTATGAGATTCACCTCACTCCATCAGATAACGAGGGAGAATCACCTTATTCTTAAGCTTCCAATTCTTAGCCTGAGGATGACCAGCTGCTACAGGCCCAGAGAGCAGAATGTTGCTCCAAGGCAATGCATGATCCATCTAGGATTCCGATAACTCAGACACCCTCAGCTGCAGCTTCACCATAGACCGTGGTCCCACTGCCACTAGTGCAAGGTCCTCCTCCCAATCTTTCAACAGACTAAAAGCCGAGGGATTGTGGACAATTCTTGAGGAGAAGAGGTTGTCCGTAAATTATGTGTTGGACATATACCAGGAGATATGGAGCACTCTCATGTTCCATAAGCTTGAGATTTTTACTAAACCCCGGGTCACCTATATTCCTAATTGGGTCCGAGAGTTCTACACAGCTTACAGAGACTTGGTGCCGTAAGGGAAGAAGAAGGCCAGGACCTTCAAACCAGTATTCTCTGTGATAGTCCAGGGTAAGGCAGTGAAGTGTGAAAGTGAGGACATAAATGTTGTTTTGGGGTGTACTTATAACTCCAAGCATGATTATATTGACTTGGTCCAAAGGAAGACCTTGAAGGACCTAAAGGGTTGGCTGGCACCTCTTCTCTCCGACATCACCTTGAGGTAGATTGAGGTTGGAGCTCCAATAGAGAAGAAGGATCTTAACATGGCAGCTAGGTATTGATTTGGATTCATCAGCAGAACTATCATGCTATCCCAAAATGAATCCATACTAAGACACACTTAATCAGCTTGCTTAGAGTCGATTATTTCCTAACAGAAGTTGAATCTAGGGCTATTGATTGAGCATGAGATGGCCATTAGGGCCAAGAAGCGCCATACATCTCTTATTTTTTCGGCGTTGATCACCGAGTTGTGCAAATGAGCCTGTGTTCCTCGATATGAGAAGACAGATGTGAAGGTGGAACCCACCTCCTCTACTGGCATCTGGCGTATTGAGGCCAAGTACCAAAAGGATAAGGCTGAGAGGAGGAGGGCAGCCCAAGTGGACACTTCCCCGGGAACTGATATTGATACGCTACTTGCAAAGGCAATTATGCCTACTATGGCCACTGGGCGTTCAGGTACTTCTAGCTTCGCTCCTCTCAACACTCTTGGCACTTCTGCTGCTCCCCTGCCCCCTAGATCTGTTGCTAGTACTACTGCTTCCTGGCCTCTGATCAACCAGGCTATGCTTTACAAGATGGGGCACTTAGCCTAGTTTGCTGATGTATGTGCATCCCGATTAGAGGCCATTGTTCCTAGGATGATCGAGAGAGGTATTACTGCTACACTGACACCTCTTAGGGCTTTGATTGATGCTCTAACGGTGAGAGTAGAGGTGTGTGAGAGAGGCTAGGGAGCTACTCATAAGGTAACAACCTTAAAGACCGAGATTGCTGAGTTGAAGAAGGATGTGTACCAGCTAAAGTCCACTGATATGTCCCTAATCTTTAGGACTTTGGAGATCCTAGATGTCCCGAGCACTGATATTACAGCTCATCCTGATGTGCCTCCGGCTACCACCAGAGATGATATTAGAGCTGATGATACTGCTACAGAGTCCGAGGCTAAGACTAATGAGGAGCAGCTTCGTGTTTAGGAGGTGACTGCATTTGAGGGCCTGACTGACTTAGAGGAGGCTATGGTAGATTCAGTTGTTCAGGCCTCCCTGTGGGATACTTCTATGATGGGTTCCAGTGGAGCTAAGGTTGATGAGACACCGAGCACTGATGCCCAAATAGATGGAGTGACTACGATGCAGATTTCATTGTGTTTTTACACAATGTTTGTTTTAGTCGCATTTGAGGACAACTGCTTTTTTTGTTGGGTGGGGTAAGGTATTTCCATACCTACCTCTTGTGACTATTTTGTGTATATTGGTTCTATTTTGATGTTGTTTTGTGAATATAAAGTGTATTGGTCTTCATCTATATCTTGGTTGTTGAATTGTGTTACGGATGTTCTTAGCTTGTGGCCCATTTTTTAATTCGAAAATGGTTTTTGAACCAATTTTTAAAATTTTACCACCTCTTGTGTGTATGAAAGTGGTTGTTCTTATACAAATTTGAGTGTCGGTTGTGATCAATACTGATGACTTGAATAATGCTCTTAATCGAACAACAAAATGAATGCACGATTACGATGAGGCAAACGAAGTTACATAGGAAATATGTGAACTTTTAGCATCTCATTATGACTAGTCGGTTGTCAAGAGTCTCTTGTGATGAACATTGCACGCTAGCTAGAAAGTGTAGAGTCTTGTTTGATATTTGTACCAATGCCTTGTGTGGTGAGGTCGTCTTGAACATTGTATTTGATGACACCTAGAAATTGCTACGTTGGTCCAGTTGATTGAGTGAAGTGAACAATTGAAATGATCTTAAGAAAGAATTTTGAAGATTGAGCCAGATTTGACAATATACCTCTTTGTGGCCACCTTGTAAGATGTGTGAGCCTAGCTTGGCACCTTTTAAGCCTACCTTTTTTTCGGAAGAAACTTGAGAAACTTTGAACTCTTTATCCCATCACCTATAACCTTCATGAAGTATTGGTTGTTTGAATAGCCAAGTTAGGCCAAAAGCCTATGTTGGGGGTGTGGTGAAAAAGAAAGAAAGTCAAAAAGTGTGAAAAACTCCCCCTTTTTGTTGGATTGTTTCGAAAAAGATGGAACCCCTCCATATAAAAAAACGAAGGAAGAAAAGAAGAAAGAAAAGAAAAAGACTGAAAAATAGTAATAATTGTGAAATAAAGTGTGTGAACATAGTGAAAAATGGGGTATTCGATAATTCACGTCTAGTTGAATAATGGGGTGGAGTTTGAACATGTTTGAATGTGAAAGAGAAGGAGAAATAGGGATTTTTAGGACATACCTCATGAAGGTAGAAGCCACTAAGCCTAAATGATCATACATTTACACTCAGCCCCGTTACAAGCTTTAAAAAGACCTTTGTGATCTTTAGTGAGCTGAAACGAATGTTGATTGGAAAATAAGGGCAAGCCTATGGGTGGAGTCATGCATGTGTTCGTCTTTCTGAGTGTGAGAGTTGTATGTGATTCCGGTACTTTAAACTGTTGAGAAATTTTGTGTGAATATGGAATCATCTTTGTTGTGAGGGCATTTGAGTACCTTTGTTGAGCTTGAACTTGCATTTGAAGCAAGTATTGTGATCTTGAGCATCCTTGATAATGGTGAGTCACTATGTAAATTTTTTAGTGTACAATTGAGCATTGTATGTGTAGTTTGAACCTTTTTGTGTGCATTCATGTTGAGTCTTATGCAGCACTAGTTGAGACATCCTTATTGAACTGCAGATCTTGAGTTTTACTTGAGGACAACCAAAAATTTAAGTTGGGGGTGTTGATGAGTTCGAGATTTGCACTCATTTAGGGCTTTGTTTATATAGTTTTAGTGTCCTCAAATGCCTAATTTATGCTATAAACTTATGTTAAAGCATCACTTTCAGGTATAAGAACTAACGAGCAAGGCAAGGACTCTACTAGGCAAAAAGGAGCAAAACAAGCTAAAGAAGTGGAAGAAAGGAGATCCTCGTGATCGCCAAGACCACTCGGTTAACCGCCGAGTGGCTTTTCAGCTCGCTTAATGTTCCAGTGTGCCATCCCTGGGGAAGAAACCAAGTTGGAAACAGAAATGGGTATTTGGCCAATCACCAATCGATTCTATGACAACACACTGGATTGCCCAAAGTTACATGACTTGGGATGCTGAGAACCAATGCAAAAGAGCGATGGAAGAGAGTAAAGAGCGGATCGTTGAACCACTCGGCGAGCCCGACTTACCTCGCCTAATGGCTTTTCAGGATAAATTTTGGGAAACTATAAATTGGATTTTAAAAGGGATTTTGAGCAGTTCTCACCCAGATATTGTAGTTTCCATTCTAGAGTTAAAGTTTTCTCTTAGTTTGTAGTTCTTGTTGTAGACTTTAAGGATTTCTAATCTTGATTTTTATGATTTGCAAGTGGGTTTCTAAATTTCTTCAATTTGGACCATTGTAAAGACGTGGGAACCTTTAGCCAGATCATAGCGAATATATTTGGTAATTGTTTCTCTATTTTTATGATATGTGGCTAAAACCGAATTCTTGGGGTGTGATTATGTGATTACGGGTTGAATTAGCTTATGGGTATTGTTAATTACTAATTTAAATGCTATATTAAAGTGGGTTTAATCATTAGTTGTATTTTAATCTATGAATTGTAGTGGCAAATGCAGTTCTAACTTTGAGTTCTTAGCTTGCTTGAGAGAGAGTTTTTGGGACCAAGGCTCTTGATTAATGGTTTGTAGGTATTGAGTTGAAATGGATTCAGCTCGAGAGTGAATCCTAAACCTAATCATACCCATCTTGCTAAAGAGAGAGGATGTATTAAGGTTGTGGGCTATTCCTAATCGCTAAGCTTGTTGATGTTCGAAAGAAATCACTTGAAGCGTGATAGTTGTTCGAGAGAAAACTATTTCATTCATAGTCTAGCCTACCCACTGATATTTAGCTCTTTATTAGTAGTTTCAATTAGCCATATAGTGAAATTTTCCTATAATCGATCACATCCCGAGAATTCCTCTCTATATTGTTATTTCATTGTTGATTGATTGTGTTGTAGCTGATAATTGCAAACTAAAAACCCCCCATTTGACATTCGTTGTCACCCCTTTAGATTTGTTTACATGTCTTTTTTGATCATTCTTATTCCTATAACTAGTTAGACCATATTTGTACTTTATAACTAAATTTGAACACGTACCGCTCCCTGTGGGTTCGACCCCAACTCTTTGTTGGGTTTTATATTACTTAAAAATCATTTGCACCTTGAATTGGATGAGGTGTGCTTTAAACATTAATCAACCTTTAACCGATTGAGTGACCTGGGAAGAGGACCCTATACTGGTGGTGCCGGGACCACCATCTGTGCTGGAGCTGGAGGAGGAGGAGTCTAAGCTGTCGGGATCCTAGACAGATTATGTGTTCCCTTGGAGCGAAGCTCTGCTCTACGGGCTTGCAGTAATTGATCATCCTTAGGCTCAGAGAAAGAAGCCTGAGATTCATGGGAGTCTAACTCACTGCCGGAGTTGTACTCAGGTGTCTCAGCTATGGGCGCTTTGCCCTTTCCCTTTCCTCCCTTTGGAGGTAGCTTCTTGGCATTGGCATTGGAAGCAGCTGCTTTCTCGTGTATGATGACTTCCCATGCCCACTTTCGAGGTGGCATGCCACTATCAGTCAAATTTGTTCTAGCCATTCCTGCAAACCACATAGAAAAATATTAGAAAAAGTTCAAGAAAAATGCAGAAAATGAGTTGCAAAAAGACTCGCCAAACTATTTGGCTAGTGACCGAGTCATTTTGGTGAGCCAGATCGGGCTCGTCGAAACTACCAATACAAAAATTTCACAATTCAAGACATATCTGTGATGTCTAGGGCCATTCGGTGAATTTTCGACACCAATCAGCGAGCTAGAAGTAGCTCGCCAAAAGTTACAGTGTATTTTAGGGGATAAGGACGCAGAAGGGTGATCAAGAAGGACTTTCGGCAAGTCGCCGAGTGAACTCGGTGAAATCAGGCATATTGACAAAAGTTACAGAACGCAACTCAACAATTAATTCAAATCAAAGGAGATATATGGGGGCCTTGGCGAACTGCCGAACCATTCGGCAAGCCCGACTTGGCTCGCCAAATGGCACTTCATGCCAGATTTCAACCACAATATTTTTCAAAATCAACCCATAGCCCCCAAAAACAAAATTAAACACATACATTGTCAAATTCAAGCAAGATCCATACTACCCATGCCCTTGGGGTACTCAAACTTCCCCCAATTTAGCCAGAATTGGTCATTTGACATCTTTTTCTCTTAAGAATGACGTCAAACGCTCCATCATTGGGCAAAATACGTCAGTTAGCATAATACAGGTTACTTAGACTTCACCCCACTAGACCCAACACATTTTCACCGCAACTCAACAATTAAGACTCTATTTAATCAATAACTAATTCAAACAAATTATGGGCAATCCAACAATTAAACATGATTCAATCATGCTACCCAACAAAAATCAACAACAATTACTGCTTGCATTTGATTTCAATAACACATTTAGAGTACTGGGTTCAAAAAACCAACCTTAATGCCGAATTTTTGATTTGTAAAGCTAGGCGGCAACGTTCCACAATCCCGAGTAATGATTTCACGTGTTATAGCAGTAAAAACATGAAAATAAGAGAGATCTAATGTAGGGTGCAAGAGTACAGGGGTTAGAAATGGGAGAGGATAAAGGATTTGGAAATTTTAAACCGTTTTGCCTTTAAAACCTTTCGGTTCATGCTCCCTTCGATGGAGTAAGTCATGCCCATCGAACCACTCGATGATGCGTCGAGTAGTCATTTAGCTCATCGAGTTTTATATAACTCCCAACAAATTTGGGGTTCAAACGATGGATAATGTCGAGGATCACTGACCTGTTTGGCGAGTCACTGATTGAGCATGTATCCTGCCGAGTATTACAGAGTTCCCCTTCAAACTTGGTAGTTCCAACGGCGGTCCAAGTCGTGCTTTGCCAACCTATTCGGCAAATCACCAACTGGACTTTGGCTCGCCAAACTACCCATTTTTCAACACTCAGTTTTCAACCTGCAAAATCAATACCCGTTATTCAAAATCAAAAACTAAAGCATCAAAAGCTTGGGTTGCCTCTCAAAAAGCGCCTTAGTTAGCATCGTGGCATGACAAAAATACTAATGCACAGATCATTTTCGGGTTTGCCAAGGTATCACTTGGTAGGCATTTGGACTTGGATTCATATTAGAAGAAATTTGACCGATTTGGGTCTCCAACTGCTTGATTGACACGGAATGGGAGGTGACCGTCTGATTAAGTGTAGAGACATCCTCCTTCCTCTCTTTGAAAACCTTGTCCAACCCTTCAACTTTGTTAAGAATGCCTGAGAGTATGTCTTCTGCACGGACATTTTTCGGTTTCTTGGGCTTTTAACACTTATGAGGTGGGACATACCTGTCCTTGTCACCCTCTTTTTCCTTTCAAGTAACATTATGATCAGGCAACTCTCTTGCACGATCTCTCCATCCATCATCTCTTTTCTAACCTCGATTTCCACCCGGCCTTGGATAGTTTGTACGATATCCTCCTCCTTGATTAGCTAGGAAGTTAACTTCCTCATTGTACAATGCTTCAAACTGAGCTTCTTCGAGGTTTACTCCACAAAAACACACAGCATTAACACTTTTCATACCATTGCCCATCACATTTTTCGCCAAGATTTCTAGCTGGGTCATCATTTTGGCCATGTTTTAGTCTCTCTCTTGATCCTTCTCGATCTCCTCTTTTGTCATTATATAGGTGAGAGCAGAGACTTGGCCTTCACAACTGTACCACGCTCTGTTTATCTTAGTCATTCCATCAAGGAGTTGAGACGCTAATTCATAGGGCCGTTGCATTATACCTCCAGGAACAAGTTGATCAGTAACTCCTTTGTTCACCGAGTCAAGAATACTATAGAAGTAATGTTGTAATATATGATTTGGCAGTCCGTGAGTTGGACATTGAAGCACCAACTTCTTAAACCTCAGCCACATCTCGTGGTTTGGTTCACCTTCCAAGCATTTGAAACCTTGGATGCTATCTCTGAGCATCATCATCCTTGATAGGGGAAAGAATATCACATGGAATGTTGTGGTAAGCTCGTCCCAAGAGGTGATGGAATCCCTCGGCAACTCAGCTAACCATTTGCTAGCTTTACCCATCAACGAGAATGGGAACAACCTGAGAAGGACTAATTCTTATGATACGTTCATGAATGAGAACGGGCCACAAACGTCTACGAAAGTCCTAATATGCTCATGAGTGTCTTCGTGAGCCAATCCTCCATATAATCCCTTCATTTGGAGGAGTTGTAGCATTGTGCTAGTGACATGTAAGATGGCATTCCCTTCAATTGGTGGAAGACGTATTGCACCCACACCACCCAATGGAATTGGGTCATTTACATCATTGAGATTCCCAATATCATCTTGCTGGCCCACTTGGCTACCATTACTCCCATTTACACTCATCTCTTCCTCTGTTCAACACAAGCAATAAAAAATAAAAAATAAAGTAAGTTGATTCAACTACAACTAAAAAGATCACAATTCAACTTCAGTAAAAGAATTTCTAACAACACCACTCCCCAGCAGCGGCGCCATTTTGACTAACGTTTCAAGCACACCTTATCCAATTCTAGGTGCAAATGATCGTTATACAGTATAAAACCCAACGAAGAGCTGGGGTTGAACCCACAGGGAGCGGTACGTGTTCAAATTCAGTTATAAAGTGAAAATGTGGTTTAAATAGTTATAGGAATAAAAATTATTGAAAAAGTTATGTAAACAAGTCTAAAAGGGCGGCAAGGAATGTCAGATGAGGAGTTTTTGTTTGCAATTAACAGCTACAATGCAATCAAACAATACTGAAATAATAATATAGAGAGGAATTCTCGAGATGTGATCGATTATAGGCAAATTTCACTATATGGGTAATTGAAACTACTAACAAAAAGCTACATATCAGTGGGTAGGTTGGACTATGAGTGAAATAGTTTTCTCTCGAACAACTATCACGTTTCAAGTAATTTCTTCCGAGCATCAACAAGCTTAGCAAATAAGAACAGTCCACAATGTTAATACATCCTCTCTCTCGAGCCAGATGGGTAGGATTAGGTTTAGGATTCACTCTTTCAAGCTGAACCCATATCAACCCAATACCTACAAACCATTAATCAAAAGCTTTGGTTCCAAAACCTCTCTCTAAAGCAAGCTAAGAACACAAAATAATTAAAATTGCATTTGCAACTACAATTTATAGATTAAAACACAACTAATGAGTATACCCAATTCCATATAGCATTTAAATTAGTAATTAACAATACCAATAAGCTAATTCAACCCATAATCACACACCAAGAATTGGGGTTTTAGTCACTAATCACAAAAATAGAAAAACGATTACCAAATACATTCGCCATGATCTGGGTAAATGTTCCCAAGTCTTTACAGTGGTCCAAATTGAAGAAATTTAAAAACCCACTTGAAAATCCTCCTAATAAGCTTACAAATCCTCAAAGTCTACAAAAAGAACTACAAACTAAGAGAAAATGTGAACTCTAGAATGGGAACTGCAATATCTAGGAGAGAGCTTCTCAAATTCCCTTTTAAAATCCAATATATAGTTTCCCAAAATTTAGCTTGAAAGTCTAGTTGGCGGTTTAAGTCAGGCTCACCAAGTGGTTTAGCGTCCTTTGCTCCCTTCTATTGCCATTTTGCATTGGTCATCAGCCTCCCAGGTCCTGTAACTTTAGGCGATCAAACTTGTTGTCACGGAGTGGATCGGCGATTCGTCAATTGGCCATTTCTGTCGCCAACTTGGTTTCATCCCAGGTACTGGCACACTGGAACTTTAGATGAGCTAAAAAGCCACTCAGCGAACCACCGAGTGGTCTTAGTGATCAGCAGGATCGCTTTTCTCCACTTCTTCAGCTTGTTTTGTTCCTTTTGTCCTATTAATGTCCTTGCCTTTCTCCTTAGATCACATACCTAAAAATCAAGGCTTTAACATCAGTTCATAGCATAAATTAGGCATTGAGGACACTAAAACTATCAAAACAAAGCCCAAAATGAGTCCAAATCTTGGAATTATTAGGAATCTGATATGGATTATCCCATGAAAAACTCTAGTAGATATTCTTTGGCTAAGGGTTTTATAAATGGATTGATTTGTCTCGTAAATATGGCAAAGAAATTATTTATATGGAACCCAATAATAAGAAAGTACAAGAAATTACCTGATTTTAAATGTTATCCATTCTTATATGGTTTTGGATATGATGAATTCCATGATTATTATAAAGAAGTAAGTATTTGTACTAATATTGGCCGTCAGTATGATTTTCAAGAGGTCAATATCTATAGTCTAAAGAATGATTCTTGGCGAAGAACTGATTATCCTCATAATGGGATGCGATTAATTAGTTTAGGTAAGTATCACGACCCGAGCTTACACCCTAGACGTGGCCGGCACTCGAGAATCATTAATGGTCCCTAAGCGAACCCTTATCCTGGCTTACTACAAGTGCAAGACTAACTCAAGCATACTAAGCTTAAAAACTGAATAAAAATAATATATTCAACTCTCCATAAAATAGGCAACTTAGGTCTTTAAAACATTTAACAAAATAAATGAACAAACTTCTGAAACTCTATTGGCTATCTATGAAGCCTCTAACTAACAAAGATGGAAGTCGAGACAAGACCCGTGACATCCTAACAACTGATATAACTAAAAGTACAAGTGTAACCCTCCGAAAGCAAGTAGGCTCACCATACCTAACTTGAACTGCATGCGGTATTAACGAAGCGCATGTTGATGATCCTGGGTATTTGTATCTGCATCATGAAATGATGTAGGCCAAATGGCTCAGTACATGGAATGAACGAGCATGTAAAGGGAATTCTAAAGCATAAACATAAGCTTGAACTGGTGGAATAAAAACATACTCACTTCTTCTCAACGCAACTCAACTTAAAGAAACATAGTTCAATTCAACTCAGAGAAAATAGGGCTCAACTCAATGATAAGATATTCAACTTAGTGAAATAAGGCTCAACTCAATAATAAGATACTCGACTCTGGGTAATCAACTCTGGATACTCAACTCAATATAAAGCAACAATACATATGTAATATATGGAAAGCTTTCAAAATAGTAGAAAACAACTCAATGTATTGAAAAATGCAATAGTAACTCAGTTTGTATGCTAGGATACAAGATAAAATCTGCTTGTATATGAAAATACAAAGTGAACTCTGTGTATATAATAATACAAAATATCTCTCTGGGAGTTTCTCTAACCAACAACCATCACTTTGAGCTATGTGATGATACATCATCTTGCCGCACGCTGCCAGGGTCATCTTATACTTTGTCAGGGTATAGATTCACTAGTCTATGCTAAAAGCATTAAGGAATAATCTAAAAAGTATGACCCTTTTCTACCCATGTTGGCTACATGATTTATGGAGACTTTGAATTATCTATACTTAAACTCGTCCCCATATCGGTGCTCAATACTACTCCCAAAATGTAACTAGCTCATATGTTTAAAAAAAACATAACTCTTTCTATGGTTTGAGATTATTACTCAAAAGCTCTTTTGGGAATCATTGTTTCCTCTCTTGTTTAAATATGAAAACAAATAACTCTTGGGAATATCATTTTAAAGAAAATGAACTCAACTCTACTCTTTCTAAAAAACATTTCAAAATCATATTACAATATGATCATTGATGACTCGGGAAGTCATACTGCATAAATATTGATGGTATATCTAGATACCATGCTGCTCATACATTGATGGCATACTCGATTGTCATACTAATCATATTTTAGAAAACTCCTTTCTCAAAACTCATCTTTACTTTCTCAAAACTCAGTTTAAGAACTCAAGTGTTGGCTTTAAAAACCTTTTTAAAATTTATAACTCATATCATTGGGTTCATGTGGAACTATGAACATGAACGACTCAATTCAGGGATCTTAATAGAAATAAAGAACCTCAGTACTCAGAACTCAAGACTCAATGATACTACTGATCTCTAGACTGCTCGACTCATAGAGTTCATATGGAATTATGGACATAAACAACTCAACTCAAGGGCTTCATGGGTAACATGTAGCAGTCCTACAAGTAGGAATATAATCTCAAAAGGATTAGGAACTAAATGATCAAAGACTTAGAACTTGAATATGCTACTCCTCACGAAGACACTCAATGTATGGAGTTCATGTGGAATTTATGAGCATGAATGACTCGACTCAAGGGTCTAAAAAACATTATGGAGCTCATGCATACAACTCTTCTCATTCTCATACTTACTTCCTCAAAACTTAGTTCAAATCAATAGTTGATCTCAAAGGATTCACAATTGAACTCGAAGACTTTCTTGAACTCTACTCTTAACTCTTTCTTGAATGTGAATTAAGAATACAAGAGTTATAGTTCATGATACGAAAAGTCTCGTGATGATAAAGTAGAATCATCAATACGTTCTTCACATTTTGATACTCACTTGCTCGAGTCTTGAAATAAGTTATTGGAAATTGTAGAAGACTCCTCAAAAAGACTTAAAGGGACTTACTCAAAATGTTCGAAAGAACTCTCAAGACTTAACTCTTAACTCTAACTTGAATTTTAATTATGAATTCAATGTTGTGATTCATGTTATGAATGATTTCTAGATGTTTAGAAGTAGTTTAGAGTATTTACAATCGATAGGGCTTGAAGGTACCCTTTTAAAGGACTCAGACGGGCAAAACGATGGAGAAGGGGTGGGGGCAGGCGACCCTGGCGCACTGAGTGGCACAGGACGCCAACCCTCTACCTACAAAGGTGTGGTTGGGGAGAAATAACTGGCGTAGGGTGCCAGGAGCCAACCCAAAGAACCCCGATGACTTTCTTTGCTCATTTTCTCACCCTAACTCACCTAGAATCGAATGATTTCTTCCCCAATCACTTAGATTCGAATACCCAATCTAAGTACACACTAATATACTAAAAATAACCTCAAATGATTAACTTTCATCTCAAGAATTCATCAAAATCCCTACAAAACAAGATTTAGAATGAAACTTCAAGAACAATTATCAAGAACTCAAACTCTTCGATTTGAAAAAATGAAACTTCGCTGAAAATAACATGATTAGCATGTGGGTGAACGAACCAAATACTATGAGAACTTACATACCTCTTAGGGATCAAACCCATGGAAAAATCACACAATAACTCTTAAGAATCTCAACGAATGCCTTCATCCTTTCCTCTTTTCTCCTCTTTTTGCTTCTTTTCTCTTCTTGAACTCTCAACTAAAATCCTAGGCGTATTGGAGATGAATTAAAATGATTCTAATCTGTTTAGACCCCTAAATTATTACTAAAAATGAAATTAAATCTGATTGGATAAGGAAAACACTAAAATACCCCTCATATTTTCCTTAACTTTCCTTAACTGGATAGCCTGACATCAAAAGGTCATATCTCACTCATACAAGCTCAAAAATTAACAAACTCGGTGGAGTTGGAAAGATAATTCAAAGACCTTTAATTTGATATCTTATGTGCCATGTAAATCATCATGTACTGAAAGTTAAGGTCATTTGAAGTTGACCCAAAACTTTAAGAACTTACGAGTAGCATGAATGAATTTTCTCTAGTTCTTTTTTGAACTCAAGGTGCTCCATCTAGTGACCTTAACACCTAAGAAAATGTAAATTCCTTGGTAAAATCCTACTCACAATGGAGGATGGATTGAATCCTAGTTCAAAACATTTCTGGGGTGTTACAATATCTCCACCTTGGGATCATTCGTCTTCGAATGACGGATGGACTAGGTATAGAACAGGTTACTCTTACTAAGGTCTGAGTCTAGCGGTATACTCTTACTATATTCAAGCTTAACCCAAAATCCTAATGTTCGTGTTCTAAACCTCAATAGGGAATCTCATCCTAAGAATACTACTTTGTACCACCACATTTAAGCTTAGTACTCTAACAACTCCATGGACTCCTACTAACCAACTCCCTCAAAACCAACTAAAAGCTCTCATTTAACTATTCCTCATAGTAAAACCTCATCCTCCTCTCCTTCCTCATTGATAACCTTAGATGGAATTATCACACCATCATTATCACAATAAGATTATTAACCTTCTCTTTCTAACATCACTCCATTACAAAAAAGACCTCTAAAAGGATATCCCTCAAACTCTTTGGAACTCATTACTATCTTATTCTCAACACTTGACTTAGTTTCTCATCTTATCATCTCCCCCTTAGGTCTAAAGCTAACACTCAAAAGCTAAGGACCTATTTAATAAAGGGAGCAACAAAAAGTTTTGTTTGTTCAGACTTTGTTGTAACCTAATAGAGAATTGTTTGTCGCCCCTTATAGTATATACAAGCAATAACTCTTGAAAGATAGTGATCTAACAATTTCCAATACAGTCTATTCCATATGAGAGATGGAAATGAGAGAACTATTTCCAAACGGGTCAAAATAGGACATAAGACTGTGGATTGTATGTTCATTGGATATGCTACAAATAGTAAAGCATGTTGATTTATAGTTCATAAGTCTGAACCGTCGGATAGTCAAGTGAAAGGTCTAAACGACCTTGGTAAGAACCAAAGGAGAATGTACTTAATAAAGAGATTCAGAGGCATAGTAAATGTCAATGGATAAATTACTTCCTCCGGGTTTGATTTTGTAACATTTCTTCTTGAAAATGAGTCCATATATTCAAAGAAGATATGTCTTCTGTGGACTCATTATTTTTGGAAAGAGGTTGTCAATAGTAGGATAGATTCAATCTTGAGCAACCACACTTGAGAGTTGGTTGATCTTCCTCCAAGAAATAAACCTTTGGGTTCAAAGTGGATCTACAAAAGGAAAAGAAAGTTGATGAAACTATTGACAAATACAAAGCAAGACTTGTTGTCATAGGCTTTAGACAATAAGAAAGCCTTGATTATTTTGATACATAATAGCCACTAACTAGGATTACATCAATTCAGATGTTAATTGCGCTAGTTGCGGTATATGACCTTCAAATTTGTCAAAATGGATGTGAAAACATTTTTTAAAAAATGGATAATTGGAGGAAGAAATTTACATGGAACAACCCGAGGGCTTTGTGGTTCCTGGTAAAGAAAATAAAGTCTGTAAACTTGTTAAGTCACTTTATGGACTAAAAACAAGCGCCCAAATAATGACATGCGAAATTTGACCAAACTATGTTGGCAAATGAATTCAAGATTAATGAATGTGATAAATGTTTTTCCATTAAAGACACTCCAAATCACAAGGTCATTGTTTGTTTTTATGTTGATGACACGTTGATCATCAAAAGAGACATTTCTGACATAAATGCTACTAAGCATATTCTAGAAACTAACTTCGATATGAAATACATTGAAGTTACTGATGTGATTGAAAATGTACTTGACAAGTTCAAGCATTTGGATTTCAATATTGTCAAGACTCCAATAAATGTGAGATTTGTACTTCAAAAGAATGAAGGCAAAAGTGACTCACCATTGGATTGTTCTAGAGTATTGAGAAGTATGATATATATCATGAAGTGTACGCGATCAAATATAGCATGTGTTATTAGTAAACTAAGTCGGTTCACAAGTAATCTCAATCAAACCCATTGGATGACAATGAAAAGAGTTTTGGAATGCTTAAAACATACTTAAAAAACTATTGATTTGCATTATAACTAATATTCAACAGTATTAGAAGAATATAGTGATGCAAATTGAATCACCAGGTCAAATGAAGTAAAATCCACGAGTGGATATGTATTTACTCTTGGTGGAGGAGCAGTCTCTTGGAAATATTCCAAACAGAAATCTATCACTCGTTGTACTATGAAATCTGAGCTAATCACTCTAGATAAGATTGGTGAAGAAGTTGAATGACTCCACAATTTCTTGAAAGATTTTTGGCCCAAACCTTTTAGCTCGGGTATGCATACACTGTGAGAGTTAATTTGCAATAGGTAGGGCACGGAGCATGATGTATAACGAAAAGTCTTGTCATATATGACGTAGACATAATATCGTTAGAGAACTACTCTCTAGTGAAATTATCATAATTGAGTATGTAAAGTCAAAGGATAATGTGTCGGATCCACTTACAAATGGCCTACCTAGAGAGGGAGTTGATAGATTATCAAAGAGAATGGGACTATGGCCGAGGACAAGTCATTGTGGCGGTAACTCTACCTAGAAGACTGGAGATCCCAAGATCTAGGTTCAAGGAGATCAAACAAAGTCATTGATGACGGTTCAACATTGCCAAAATATTTTTTATGGTCCATTCACATGATAAGACAATGTCCAGTAACAAGGATAAAGGCATTAGGACTTTTTAATGGTTTCTAAGTTTGATACAGGGTATATCAAATAGTGTATCTACGGGATAACACATTTAGAAATCACTTATGTACGTGTGAAGTGTAAGCCGCTTCAAGGAGAATCCGGTAAGGCCAGTTCTCTACGCACTTATAGACCAAGACGTGTTCATGGCTGAAATGAACAAAACAATGAGAACCAAAAACAGTTCAAGAGTTGATTGTGTGCCTTATGTTGTCTAGGTATACACCAAAGCTCAACGGCTCAAAGATATCAAATCTACCGATTGACCGAGTATATCCGATATATGTTCACTTTGGAAAGTTCAAAGGAAAACCCACTTATCTAGATGCAATCAATCCTTACTTACGAATCACACAATTTTTCATGCATATGTTTTAACAATAGTCATTCCCTATTCATATGGGGGATTGTTGGGTTTTAAAGGTGTGAACAGGAAATGAAGGATTGTGACTCTCCTGAAGGGTTGTGACTATGCCGAAGGGTTGTGACCATTATGAAAGGTTGTGTCCTTTCTAAAGGGTTGTGACCGTTTGAAAGGTTGTGCCATTTCCAAAGTATTGTGACCTTTCTGAAAGGTTGTCTCCTTTCTGAAAGGTTGTCTTCTTTCCACAGAGTTGTGACCTTTACCCTTTGTTGGCTATAAATAGAGAGGTTTTCTCTCATTTTTCTGCATTGAATCATTCCCTTTTCTTGCATACATTTCTTACAAAACAAAATCGATCAATCATGTCTCTGTGTGTGATTCGTTGCTGTCATTTTGAGTTCGTTGAAATTATCAAAGTTTGAGGTACTGCTACTTCTTTAATGGTTAATCCGTTTTATCTTGGGAGGAATTAATTTGCAACCTCGGGTACTTGAGGGGATTAAATTTCTTAAGGACACGCAGTGGGTTTTGTGGACTCGGATAGTTCTTTGTGTTTTTCTTTTCATCTTTTATTATTTCTAGTTTGCTAATCTGAATACAGGAGATAACAGATTTTTCATCCCGATGATTTCCCTTACCCAATCAACTGATTTATTCTTCTTCTTGGCAATCAAGTGTTGCGCTGATTTTCTTGTAGAAGACTGAAGTTCTGGATAGTTCTCATAATGATACATCAAAACTTTGATAATAACTCTCTTTAAGTAATTCCATAGTTTCCCCACAAAATCTTCCGGAGAGGCAGCGATTTCCTTCACTTTTTTCTTCAAAACATTAAGGAAAATGACTACAGGAATGAGGTTTGGCAATCCATTCACTTCCGTTTCTTGTGAAACCATGATCTCTTTCATCAAGAATTCATCCATTTTCTCAAAATTCCTGGAATGTAGCTTATTAGAGTATCGATCAAGCTTTTCAACTAATTATATAATCTAGTTGTAGAGTGCATTTCTTTTTCATCAGGGCACTCATCAAACTCCCCACTTAGAAAAAATTTTCTTCAATGAATCACTACAACAAAAACAGCTTTTAGCGGCTATAAATAGACATTAATAAAGAGTGTTAAAGTCTTTATCGGCATTAATTAAGTGTCATTAGATCCAGTGTCGCTAAAGGCTTTAGGGACATATACAAAGTGTTAAATGCCACTAAAAATACATATTTAGGGGCAATTGAGCTATTGCCGCTAAAGATCATTTTTGATATAGTGAATCCTTTGATGAACTCAGAGTGCACATAAACGTCGTTAGAGCTTCAAACACAGAATTTAGATGTTGAGGAAGCCTTTTGAGTTTGGTTGAACCGGAAGCATTGGAATAACCTGACCATGCAATCGGTTCCCTTTTCCTATTATACGAACAATTCTAACCTCTTTCCATGACAACCAACATGATTCATAATGCACCAAACAATATCATACCAAGATGTCATCTGAAGATTTCGACATATACCACCCCATATCAACTAGATAACAATTGTTATAAACAACACAAACATTATATAGGACTCCACATTCATAGCAACCATCTCCAAATACAAACACATGCACACAAGCACCAACAAACATATCATCACAGTATCAGACTCTTTCGTTTGTATATGCACTAAGGGTCTTATTTATGTCCAATAGGCATAACCTGTAGGGAACCAGCTTTATCTGTGTACCATACCGACGTGGTACCCGATCCTCCAAATATATGTAACCGCTCATCTGAAAGCTCACCTAGGACACGAATGATCTGTAAGGTTATAGTCACCCTTACCTTTATCACACATATAGCTCAGTGTGTTACAATTATATGCACACTTGCAATACTAATAATCTAATAGACCCATCAATCAATAATTCATGGGTACTCAAGCATCAACAACCACGTCACCAATTATAAGTACGCTCGAAGACCAATCAACAAATATTTAACTTAAGTGCATACATAAATCTTGATCAATTTAAAACTCCTAATTAACACAAGGAAACCTTTTCCCTTATCGTAATCAATAGCATAGCAATAACTAAATAGAAATATCATACTTTCACGACCACACTGTGAAGCAAATGTTAATTAGTGAGACAACAATCAATACTTAATAAAACCAAGAAATATTCAAAGAAATGTAACCAAATGTACAGTGCCAAAACAATTCAACCATCATATATATACAGGAACAAGCTAAGCTAATTACTAAATAGGTAGGTCACTAAATACCTCCCCTTATAATTTATACTATTGGAGGGGCAAACCACTTGCAGAGTTCAAAATTGTGATGAGACCCAAATTAACTAAACCGAAACACCACTTACATACTTAATTAAAAAGTAAAATAAAAGGATAAATATACCCCTGAACTATCGTAAATGTATGCATATACCTTTTGTCATATTTTTGGGACATTGGTGCCCCTGCCGTCCAAAAACTAGAAACATATATGCCCTTACTCTAACGGAAGACTAAATAGGGACACGTGGCGCAATCTTATCCGTCGATCCGATATTTATTAAATATCGGATCGGTGAATAAGATTATGACACGTGCATGTCCGTTAGTATAAAGGGTATATATGCTCTAGTTTTTGAACGGCAGGGGCACCAATGTCCCAAAAGTATGACGAAGGATATATGCATATCATTTACGATAGTTTGGGGATATATTTGTCATTTTTCCCTAAAATTAAAATGTATCTAATTAATGTTTAGTTGTAGGATTGTAATTATGGACTGGAGGCTTGCGTCGTGGCCTGGCCCTTCCACTATAATCTTTCCACATCAAATTTGCCACTTCAACAAACTCCTTTGATTCATATTTCTTATTAGCTCCCTCATGTTGATGTGCCTTCAGAGTTGATTCTTCTTTGGGCTCAACTTTTTCCACCTATCATAATATTGAATAGACTTGAGCATAGAATTAAAGATGCACCATAGGAAAAAGATTTATCTTGAAGAAAAAAAACTTATACTTGTAGTAATTTTGATACAACATATGATTTTTAGAGGAGAGTTTAGTTTATATAAAAAAAACTTACAACGTAATAACTATATTGACGTATAATAGTAATTACATGCAAACTTCTTTATAACAGCAACGTTTGAGTTTATATTGTTTGGTTGCTATAGGGAAATGTTACTAAATATATAATATAATATAATATAAATATAATATGAAACATTGATTTTAAAAAAAAAAAATGTGATTGTTATAGGGTCATTATGGATGATTGTAATAGGATGATTGTTGTAGAGAAGCCTGATTATATGTTCGTGAGGCTGATTATGAATGATATAGAGGACCTCCTATTTATGCTATAACATAAAAAATTGTAAAATATAAAAAGAGTTATAGCATAGGGAGCATTTTGGAAATACCAGATAATTTAATAATGTCAAAAATATCTAAAATATTAATTTAGGAGACCTTCCTTCTTGTTTACTTTTACAATGCTTGCCTTCTTTTAAATTTGATATATTGCATTTAGCTTCTTTATTTTAATTTTTTTTTTTTAACCAAACTAGTTTAAGTGACTGAATTTGTCTTACCTTCCAAACTTACTCTTTTGTGCTAATTATCAAACAAAAAACTCTCATAAATTTCTTTACACTTTATAACGGAGAATTGCACCCTATGGTATGTACCTTTATATTTAAAAACCTAAAATTGAATAAAAGATGCATTATTTGGGGATATAAAAAATATATATCACCTAAACTAGTTTTGTTACACAATATCTTGAATAAGAGGGAGGTGAGTGGAATACGTTAAACCATATTGGATATTAGTATTATTAAGATATAAACCTGCAGGGAGGTATCTATAATTAACCTAAATTGTACTATTTTTTTTTTTTTTTCAATTGACTTCTAGATTATCAAATGTAAAACAAAAGTGGGGTGTTGAATGCAGGGATAGAAATTAATAACCTCAACATTCATGTGATGTTTTTCAAGAGGGACATTATTTGTATCAACTTCATCATTTCCTGTAGAAAATTATACAACCATAACTTTAAAAAGAATGGTGAAACAAAGTACACAAAAAGCATAGAAAATATTATAACCAGCATTCCACAAGTCATATATATGAAAAATGTACAATAATTACATATAAAATAGAGTAAATTTTAGGTTTAGCAAACATAAAAATCATATTTGTATGTTATAGCTATAGTTTGCATAATTGCGCTCCATAGCAAACTTTATGTTTGCTATGGAGCATCAGATTTGTATAAATCGCTGGCCGGTCTCTCGTTTGCATAAAAGCGCAATGATTGTATATGTATATCTGTTAGATAATTGTATATATGTAACTATTATGTATATGTATCAATGATTGTATTTGTATATCTGCATAAAATTTGAATTTGTATACTATTGAATCGAAATAAATCATTTGTATATCATATTATTTAAAAGCTAAAAAAGGAGTAAACTAGAATTATACCTGAAATGTTGGGAATACTTTGAAATGACATATTATTTTCCTTATTAGAAAATTGATTTGCCAGCGTTTTTCTTCCTCCAAGCTTCCTTGGTATTCCTGCATAGAGGACAAAAAACTTAGGGAAAAACAATGTCCAATGCTCTTAATTAGGGTGTATTTGGTATGATATATATCTTAACTTTAATTTTGACTTTGTATCATATCATCATTAATCTTCACTACTCAAAAGTTTAGTGAAAACACTATTCAATTTGCTAATTTCATATATACAATCAATATTTAAAAAAATCTCCAACACCTAGAAAAACATCTTTCAGAAAACATGGTCTTTCTTTTTTTCTCTAAAAATATAGCTTTCAATTCAAACTATTGGAAATAAAGGTTTTTTTCCATTGGAAAAATTGTGCTATAGAATAGTTTTTTTTTTTTTTCATTCATTTTCCACCGAATTAACTAACTGGAAAAATGTATCGTAGGAAATAGATTTTCATTGAAATAGTAAAAAATTTCTTCTTAATTTTTCCATATGAAAACCTTACTATTATTTTTTCTCACCGATTTCAATCGAAAATATCTCTAAAAATAACCCCCAAACATTTATTAGTGAAAAAGTAGTAAGTAAATATTTTTTAATAGCACACGAAGGAGAAAGGAAAAGGAAAATAGAGAGTTAATTACCTAAGTGAGTATGAGCAAAAGAGGGGTGCTCTAAGACAAGCAAAAGAAGGAGCACTAGTGAGAGTTGTACCAAACGAGTTGAAGCCATTTTTGAACAGTAACTCATGACTATATCTTTCTTTCTTTCTTTTTTAAATAAAAGACATGAAAATGATGTTTTATTAATTTCATCATTAAATCATTGGGTTTATATAGAGAGTGTTCAAATATCAAGTCCCATAGTCAAAGCTTGAGTACCGCCGTACAAACATCTTGCCTTATTATAATGACAAAAAATATGCACACTATCTTGATCATACAAAAATTAATTGAACAGAAATGTGTTTTAGACTGTGTTTTCTCTTTTTAGTTCAATTAATCATACAAAAATTAACTCAAAAAGAAATATATATCTACTTAATAATACTCTAAACCGGACCCAACCATATCAATTATGTGCCATCTACCCAACCATATCAATTATGTGCCATCTATTTTCCTCAAGTTTATCAACTAATTGAATGAAATTTGCAAAAATGTGGCCTATCCTTGCATAAATTAATAATGATAGATAAACCAATTATTCACGAAGCACATGTCAAAGGATAATCGTAGAAGTAAAAGCTTAACAAGAGAATAAATCTTAAAATAGTTCTTTTCATAAATCATAATAAAACACAAAAAGTAATACAAAATCCCCATGTCCCAAGTAGAAATTTCTAAGAAATACAGATATAACCATAATCTCTACAATATTCAAAAATGAAACGATATAAACGAAAAGAAAGATAGAAGAGATGGAACAGCAGATCAGCCAAACTATCTCAGAATGAAACACGGGCACATAAATTGAAACAAAATAATGTACTATCTAGTTAATTTGGGTTTGAGACTCGATTAACTGATTGATACAAGGCCGAGGGAACTATTTGGAATCAAGAATTATACTCTTTGTAGACATTTTTATTTGTTCATTATATTAAAAATATATTTTCACTTTTATTTCTTATTTTAACCAATCAAGAGAAGAATATATTTTTTCATTATTTTACCTTAAACATTAATTATTTATTCCCCCAAACATAAATTATACAATAATTTAATTAATATGAGTATTATGATATATTAATCATTATTTCTTAAAAAATGTACAAAATCTAAAATCAACAAATACAGAGACAAAATGAGAATTGTTATTTATGAATTTAATACCCCTTTTAATTTTATTATATTACTGTGTTCTAAATCAAAATTGTTGAATTTAAGATAACCCATATGTCACACCCTAGCTATGCCATAAATAAGTACTCCCTCCATCT
Organism: Solanum pinnatisectum; assembly: GCA_035578085.1. NCBI lineage: Eukaryota > Viridiplantae > Streptophyta > Magnoliopsida > Solanales > Solanaceae > Solanum > Solanum pinnatisectum. The sequence goes on along the minus strand of CM069078.1, from coordinate 9,479,152 downwards.
AACAATACTTGTCCACTATACTAAAAATAGATGTCCAACAATATTTGTTCACTTTATGAAATTCATGAGTAATTTTATACTTAGTTCCTAATTTATCCTTATCATTAATTATAGTCATTTCCTTATTGCATTTTTCAAGACATTGTATTTATTATATTCAAACAGTGATATAATAAAAGGGTAATGCTAAATGGCCAGAATTTGGCCAGAAAAATAAAAAGTCTATAATATCTTTTTTATTTTAAAATAAATTAATCTTTTTTTCATTTTTTAGTCAAAAGGTATTAAAGTTAAAAGGATAAAAATGTTCAAAAAGGTAAAATAACATAGGTAAAATACCATTCTGGCTAAATTTTCTGGCTGAAAGGATTTTTTTCCATAGTAAAATTATCCTTCTATTTATAGTTTCTTAAAAGTGCTAACCCATCGGTGGCCCCCTAAACTTGGCATCAACTTTCACTTAGACACCTTAACTAATCTTTGTTCATTTTATACACCTCATGTCATGTTTCATTGTGTCATTTTGACACTTTTTTAATTATCAGTCAAATATATAAAGTGTTTGTAATACACTCGCCCGATGACGTGTCAAAATGACGAATTAAATAAAGACACGTAGCATATATATAAAAATAATTCTCAAATAATGATTTCTAGTACAAAAAAAGAAGTGACCAATGAGTGAATGACATGTGGAATTTTTGCCCAAAAAGCTTTAAAAATATAAAAACCCAACCCCACCCAGATCATCTTCTCCACCCCACCAACCCCAACCCCTGCGTTTTCTCCACTCTTCCCCCACCCCCACCCCCATCATCTTCTCCACCTCTACCCACCCTAACCCCTGCCTCACCCACATCATCTTCTCGAATAGAATAACGAACCCACACATACCACTACTCAAATCTAATTTGAGATTATTCATGAATTCATGGCTTTTCATTTTTCTTCTTCTTTATGATAGCAAGGGTCTTCACATTGTCTTCTTTTAATTTTTAGTATATCATAATAGTATAAGTCCAATGGGTTCAAATTCATTTTTTTAGTCTGTAGCATTATTAAATTTATTTCTCCATAAAAGGAGTTTAAGTTTTGGGAGATGATTGCTGAAAAATGAGGAAGAAGATGAAAAAAAAATAAAATAAAAACGATTAAATAAGCCTTTCACGTGCTGATAATGAGTGTATTACACTCTCTATGACATGTCAGCGAAAAGTGTCAAAATGACACAATGAACTCCTACTTAAAGTGTCTAAAATGAACAAAGCTTACTTGAGGTGTCTAAGTGAAAGATTGTGCCAAATTTAGGGGGCCACCGATAGGTTAGCTCTTCTTAAAAATTGTGTCAAGTCAATAGTAAGGACAAGTATTGTTGAAGACAAAGGAGTAAAAATGAAGGAAAAAGCTAAGTTCCCCAAAGAAGCATGAGCATTAACATGAATTGGAGTGCTAAAGGGAACATAGGCAAGTGACTGTTCATGGAATTACTAAAAAGGAGCAAGTGATCTTTGCGTGGAATTGCTAAAAGAAGTTGAAGGAAACGAGGGCCCGTGTCTATCTTTGTGGTTTTTCCCTTGAAAACTGCGATTCTTTCTGCATCAAGTCGGTTTCATACCTTGAGCAACCACATTCAACTCACAATTTTCTAACTGGAAAAATTATTTTGGCCAGAAAATTTGGTGAGAATTTTGTTAGAATGGTATTTTATTTTTTTGAATATTTTAATCTTTTAATTTTAATATTTTTTAACTAAAAAATGGAAATAAAATTAATTTATTTTAAAATAAAAAAGACATTATACACTTTTTAAAATTTTCTGATTAAATTTTGACCAAATTTTCTGGCCATTTAATATTCAATCAACAAATAGTATTGCTCATTTCATTTTTAGTTTGTATTCTCAATAATAGTTGTCCATTAGTGATTTAGCACACACATCAAGAAATTAGGGATATCAAAAAAATACCGACCAAATCTAACCGTACAGAATCGATTTATATCATTTTTAAAATCGTAAATTTTTATTTAAGTGTATAACCATCCCGAACAATTGGAATGATTTTTTTAATTTTAAAAAAATCAAATATTCCCTAATCGAACCGAATAGCCTTATGTATGCATATATATTTTTTATTTTAAGAATATGTTAAATTTAATATATTATTATATTATATAATAACATTTGTCAAATATAAATATAAACTAGGTCTTAGGCCTCTGGTGATGGAATGAAATTAGTCCTTTGCTTTTTAGTTAGCTTTTAATTAATTAGGTATTAAACTAAAATATACTATAACAGATACTTCATTAAACAATACGATAAAATCTATACAAACACTCATATTTAAAATTTAAAATCAAACAATACGGCTAAAATATTTTGCATTCTTGCTTCTTGGTGAAAAACTGAACTGTTTCTTCAAGAACACACTTGCGAAATAAATGTTTAAATAATGGTGTATTTTGAGGTGATACTTTAAAATTAAAAAAACCCAAAAATTAACCGAACTGTACCAATACCGAAGAGAAACCGATATGATTGGGATGGTTTTAAAAAACTGAATTTTGAATATATATTATAAATACCCAAAAAATGGGATGATGTAATTTTTTTAAAATAATCGGCTGAACCATCCCATTGACACTCCTACAAGAAACAATAAATTTAATACTTTGAAAAATGTATTAGATATTGAATTGTATTTAATGTCGAGGGTAAAATAGACACAAAAGAGTAAATTAAATTATCTTTTGATTTTCCAATCTGAATAATTATTATTAGATAATTATTTTTAGTATGGTGGATAAATAAAAATAGACGGAGGAAGGACTTTTTATTTTTATTGATGAAAATTATGCAACTAAAGTTTGAATTTTATCATAATATTCATAATTGTTAGCATTTCGAAGAAGTCTTGGGAATGGGTGGTTAGTGTTGTACGGCAAAACAAGAAAAATGTTAGTACTTTCTCAATCACATACGTCCATTAAGAAAATTAATAAATACAATATATAGTTCACTATACTCTCTTTATTAAGTAAAGGAAAAAAGGACAAATATACCCCCGAATTATCGTAAATGGCATGTCAATACCTTTCGTTATACTTTAAGGTTGTATTTACCCTTACCGTCAATATTTTAGGTTGTGTATACCCTTGAGACTAACGGCTGGACATGTGGCTACATCTCAATAATTTACCTAATATTTATTTATTTTTATCCGAAATTAAAAAAAAAAACCCACCCATCTTCCCTAACCCATTCATAACCCGAATTAAAACCCATTTCCCATAATAATTCCCTTCAAACAATGCTGCTGCTGAATCTGAGGATGACCCTAATGCTAAGGAGTTAGAGAATATAAAGAAGAGATTGAAGGAGATTGAGGATGAAGCAGGTGCTCTTCGCGAAATGCAGGCTAAGGTCGAGAAGGAAATGGGTTTTGCACAAGGTTTTACCCATTTGGCAACACTTTTCAAATACTTTACACTACTCACATGTTTGGAAACTCCAATCCTAACTTAAATTAAGAAATACCCCTTGATTCCCCACCCTCTTATCTTCTACATCAAGAAATTTCGGTTCATTCAAACAGTTTGAACTCCGGCAGACCACTATTGATCGTTGACGACAGTTTTCCGGCGATCTTAATGAGCAAGGTCAATGCCAAGCTGGGCGCCTCTCCAAGGCGGACACAACCCACAAAAAATCACTGCATTTCATCAAGATAAACGCCACGAATCTCATTTCTAATGATTCAATGTTTGTGTGAACTTCGGAGAAGAAGACGACGGCGGCAGTGGCCAATCACAAAATTAACTTGATGGTTCTGTGCGCAATCGAAATCAAAAACACAAAAAAAATGGCTAATGTTAGTGAAATTTTTTATTTGTGCAACAATTTTTTGAGAATTAAAGAAGAGGAGAAGATGAACAATTAGCATTGTTTGAAGGGAATTATTATGGGAAATGGGTTTTAATTCGGGTTATGGATGGGTTAGGGAAGATGGGTGGGTTTTTTATAAATTTCAGATAAAAATAAATAAATATTAGGTAAATTATTGAGATGTAGCCACGTGTCCAGCCGTTAGTCTCAAGGGTATACACAACCTAAAATATTGACGGTAAGGGTAAATACAACCTTAAAGTATAACGAAGGGTATTGACATACCATTTACGATAATTCGGGGGTATATTTGTCCGTTTTCCCTTAAATAAATGGTTTTTTGAATACTTAACACTATTAAAAGGATGAAGCATAAGAGTATAATTGAAAAAAAAATATTAATTTGTCTTAGATTTTTAAGGTGATATTTAATATAGACATAATATTTTTCTCTGCAAAATTAAACATAAAATTTATTTTTAGAAGAGTGGATAAGCAAAAAATAAAAGAAACAATATTTGGCGCGACTCATTCATGAATAAAGTTGAGTGATTAAGAATTGAGATTGTTACATCCGAATTACTATGAATTTTTTATAAAAATATATAGTCTAATACAAAAAATTATATCTAAATATATATAGCTCATATTTTTAAAATCTAAGCATATATATATATATATTGTGTACAATAAGTATTATATAAACAAAATACCAAATCTTGTACCATATTATTCTAATTCGAGTAACCAAATGAATGAACATAAAGTACACGTGCCATGTAACCTAATCCTTGTATCAAACCAAAGAAGGAATTTACGATGAAGCAAATAATTAGGATAGGCATATTATATATATATATATATGAGACGTGTGATGATGAGTTAAGGCTCCTAGTACCAATGCCCTTGTTTCCCGCTTCAACTTTACTTCTCAACTCTCAACAATTCACCAAAGTACCAAAAAAAGTTGTTTGGTATGGGGATGTTAGGATGGGATAGACAAAGTTGTTTCATAATTTGTGATATTTTATGGGATAATTAGTTACCCCATCATATATATGATATAACTTATTTTATTATTATGGAACAAATGATAGAATAAATAATCATAGAACTAATTAATACTCCTAAATCAAATGCGGGATAAAATAATCTTGCATTTTATCTTGGATTATTATCCATTTTTCCTCATACCAAACTAAAGTTATGTTTGATAGGAAGGTCTTCCAATTCCCTCTGCCCAGGCCCACACCCTTTCCCCCGACCCACTACCCTCTCCTTCCTTCTACTGCTCCGGCTAGGGGTGTCAAAAATAAGCTCAAATATAGGTAGTCCGCCAAAATCGCCCAAAATTTTAAGGGTTGGGCTCAATAATAATTTGAAGTGGATTTTATCTAAACTCATTTTAAGAGAATCCTCAATTGATCAACTCAATTTAATCTCCAATTTCAACTCATTTTAAGACTCTGTATTTAAAATTATGTAATGTATGTTCCTATATTGAAGATATGAATTACTATCTATTGTATATATTTTAAGATTCACATCTACCTGTTTGTAATTTTTTTTAAAAAAAAAATTCCTAAGTTGAAATTCAAATTGTGGTTATAAAAGTTAAATAACAATATGTTAAAATTATTGAGATTAAGCGGGTCAAATTGGGCGGGTCATGAACCAACCCAATTTTTAGTCCAACCCATTTGAGCTCAAAATAAACTTGGGTTGGGTCTTGGTGGGTCATGACCCAACCCAATTTTTAGCCCAACCCATTTGAGCTCAAAGTAAATTTGGGTGGGTCAAGACCCAACCCAATTTCTATATCGACCCATTTTAATATCTTCAATTTCAACACAACTCGCCCATTTGACATCCCTAGCCCCGGCCTACGCCTTCCCCTACCCCAGCACCTCCCCTTCCCTCCATCGAAGATGGAGCCTTCGACCCTAACTCAAAATCTGGCCCCCGTTATATATCGACTCAAGATTCGACTCCAATTCGAAATTTGATCCTCAACCGACCTTGCATTCCACATGGGACCCAGTGAAAATGATGTATATATGATCCAAAAATTTCCACCTATCCAAGGACCCACAACCACCTAGCTGCTAGCGTACGTGAATATCTCTATACTCCAATATCGTATCGACAAATGATTTTATGAGTTAAAAACTAGACTAGTAGACATTTAGTTTGGTGGGTGGGTCATCCTATAACTTCAAGTACATTGAGAGAAAATATCCATGTCATCTTACCTAAATTTTAGACAACTTATGAAAGTAACTTCCTATAACTTTTGACTTTTGTTTTACAACTTACTTGACTCAAAACTTAAATACGGCCATAGTATGATTCAAATACCTCATAACGCATCCTTCTTAGCATGCATATCAAGCACTCCTAATTTTACTCCGAAAGTATGGGTTATAACATTTTCGATTCACTTAACATCCAACCCTCACAGGCCTTCCTTAACCTATCCTGATTTACTTACAATGCATTCTCATGTGAAAATATGTGGTGTAACATAAAGCAATAGGATTAGACTCGCAAGTCTTCTATGGGCTAATTTAAGCCCTCTAGATGTTCGGGGTATTACATTACTGAGGGTTGCAATAGGCTTGCTCTTCCATCAATCCCATGTACATGCCTTCACAATTTTCTTTATTTTGTTCTATATATCTCTGATTCCTTGGTCCACTTTAGTTATCCCCTGATATAAGCCTCTTCTACTTAGTTTCTTAGGCATTTTTACATATCACGAGGCTCTCAATACTCTCATGAGGGATAGTACTAAATTTAAGGCTAACTAAATACTATTCCCTTATTCTCATTGTTTAAGAAATTATGAATATTTATAGAAATTTATGTCCAACTCTTGATGTTTTTATGCCTAGAATTCATCGTTATACTTAATGCTATAATTTTTAAAACAAAAATCACTTATCCTTTTAGCTTTGTTTGTATTCTACAAATCAGAAGTATAGCTTTTCAAATAAAACAACAAAGAAATAAACAGAAGAAAACAAAGCAAAAAGCTAGCTAAAACTAAGAAAAACAATAAAACTAAATAGAAAAAAAATCTCTAAAAACTACAAGAGTAGTAACTTCTTCCTGCCAAGCTTATTTCAACTGCAAGAGCTCCTACTGCTTTGCTTTGATGCGATCTTCATCTACCTCAAAGCTCTCACCAGATTCTATGTAATTAGAATCGAAAGAAAATCATTCTAGCAATAAAGAGATTGCAATTTTATGCCTCGGGTTCTAAGTAAGAACACTACATCAAAATTGATCTCTAGCGACAATTAATTAACGGCAATAGTTTAATTGCCGTTAAATATGTTTTAAATGCAATTAACACTCTTTGTAAATGTCCTTAAAGCCCATAACGATATTGAATATAATGACAATTAACTAATGTCGATAAAGGCCTTGGTACTCTTTCTTAACGTACATACTTATTGCCGCTAAAAGTTATTTTGTTGCAATGGTAGTTGCCTTAAAAAAAACACATGGGATCTCCCACATATTTCAACAAGAATATTTTTCATAGTCAAAGAATTTGTCTCAATTATCAAAGGCACAAACCGGTTATTCATACAATATGTAATTGTTGGGTTTAAGTTATAAGGTGTGAATTAGGAAATGAGAATTGGAAATGTGGGGGAACTAAGGGTATGTTTAGGCCCTATTTAGACACATATGTGGAGGTTTTTAAAAGATGAGCATGCAAGAATTTTAGAAATACACTCAAATGTTTATTTAAAGATTTAAAAATCTGAATAAGATAGATATCCGTAAAACAATACATAAGGTTATAACTTGAGTGACTCATCTATAAAGCCTCTAACTTACTAAAGATAGGTTATTTCGAAAAGACCCTAGGCTACCTGAATACTTGCTAACAATATATAGTAACTACTAATACTTAAGATGAATTGAAGCCCTCTGAAAGTAAGGAGATCTCACCAAAACTGGACGAAATTAATCTTAATGTTGTGTCTGTTATCATGAGTAGCTGAATCTACATCATAAAATGATGCAGCGCTGAATGGTGTCTATACATATAATGTAAAATAGTTGACTGAAACATCTATCTAAAACTGACATATTGAGTTGAAATGAGTAACTCTTAATATAAACTGAAACAAGGTCAACTAAATAGTAAAATATGCATATGTGCTTTAACAACAAAAATTTAAAACTGAATATATACAATAATAGCAAATACTAAAAATCATATAGTTTTATTAAGAGATATGATAGTTTGAAGTTGACCCAAGTAAAATTTTATATCAAAACTCAATCGGTAAGGAAACTTTCAACTCAACTGTGTGCTAGAAGATTCTTATGCCCTTAATTCATCTCTAAATCTCTTCACACACTAAATAATTGAGTTTAACACCTATGCATAATTAAGAATATCACACAGTTCGACCCTATACACACATGAGAATGGTTCAGATCTTAGCTTACAAAATTTTGGGGTGTTGCACAAATGGTGACAACAGAAGATATTCTTCTATCTGACCACCCTCCGTCTTTAACCTTTCATCAATGAAGACATTCATGTGTTAGAAGAAGGAACTCCTGAAAATGAAAAGTTTATTGTGATTGAGGTATTGAAGCATTTTGATTTTCTTTGTAAGAACTGCATACTCAATGGATTGAAAGGTGGATTATACGTCTTTAGTGTCTGTAAAACCTCTAGGGAATTATGGCATGCTCTTGAGAAGAAATAAAAAACTTAAAATGCAGGACTGAAGAAGTTTGTGGCTGTAAAATTTTTGGACTTTAAGATGGTTGACAACAAGACTATCATGTCTCAAGTTCAAGAACCACAAGTCATTATTCATGATCTCCTAACATAAGGTATGATCAAATCCAATAGTTTCATTATTTAAATTGTTGAATGGATTATAGACTTTAAAATATCCAATGTAAGTATGATCATAAATAAGACATTTCAAGTAGCAGTATTTATTGAGAAATTGCCTTCTCTAATAAGAGACTTCAAAAATTATTTCAAGCACAAGCAAAAGAAAATTACTCTCAAAGATTTGATTGTTCATCTAAGGATAGAAGAAGATAACAAAGCTGTAGAGAAAAAGACTCGAGTAAGTTTAACAATAGCAGGGGTGAATATTGTTAAAGAAGGTCCAAACATCAAAAAGAGAAAGAAGACGTCTGGACCAAAATGATACCTGCAGTTAAAAGGAAGTTCAAAGGCAATTATCATAATTGTGAAAAATTTGGACACAAAGTTGTTTGACTATCTCTCTTTAAAGAAGGCAAAGAAAAAAAATTAAGCAAACACGATTGAAAAGAACGAGGAAGTAGAGAATCTATGTGCAATCTTTGAAGAATGTAACTTGATTGGAAATCCCAAGGAGTGTGTAGATTGATTCAAGGGCCACTTACCATATTTGTGCTGACATAAATTTGTTTGCCTCCTACACTGTGGCTAGTCCAGATGATACTTTCATAATGAAAAACTCCTCTACTGCAAAAATTGAAGGTGTTGGGAAGATTTGCTTGAAGATAACTTCTGAAAAGATAGTGACTCCAAATAAAGTTCTTCATGTTCTAGAAATTCGAAATAAATTAATTTTTGCTGTACTGTTTTTTAAAAATGGGTTCAAGTGCATTTTTGTTTCTGAAAAAATTATAATTAGCAAAAATGAGAGGTATGTAAAAACATTTATCTGAATGAGGGACTTTTCAAACTCAATGTAATATATGTTGATACGAATAAAGTTGAAGCTTCTTCTTATTTGCTTAAGTCAAATTCTTTATGGCAATTCTGTTTGGGTCACGTCAACTTCAAAAAATTGGGAAAAATGATTAATTTAAAAGTATTGCCAAAACTCGAATGCAATGAATCAAAATGTAAAATTTGTATGGAAGGAAAGTATGTTAAACATCTTTACAAGTGGATTAAAAGGAATTCAAATCCTTTAGACTTAATTCACACAGATATTTGTGACATGAAGTAAATATTATTTTGTGATGGGAAAAAGTAGTTCATAAATTTTATTGACGACAATACTAAATGGAAAAGGAGCGTTTTTGTTAAAGGACTAAGTAGAGAAGATCTCCTTGGCGCATGAGGTGGCTTTGTTGCTATATTTACTTATTCAATAGTAACAATAACACAATTAATGCATTCAAGCAATACAAAAATGAAGTTGAAACACAACTAAAAAAAAATTAAAATGATAAAGAGTGATAAGGGTGGCAAATATGAATCTCCTTTTGAAGAAATATGTTTGAAATATGATACTAATCAAACCACATCCCCTTACTCTCCACGGTCTAGTGGAGTTGTAGAAAGGAAATATATAACTCTAAATTAGATGATAATTGTCTTATTGATCATTTTTGGTTTAGCCCTGAACTTGTGGGAAGTCATCCTCACGGCAAATAAAATACTCAATAGAATTTTCAGAACAAAACACAATTTATTACTTATGGAAAATGAAAAGGAAGGATACTCAACTTAAAATATTTTTTAAGTGTGGGTGGGATTTTTTTTTGGCTAAAGTGCAAGTTTCTAAATTCAAAAGGGTTAACTAGGATCTAAAATAGATGATTGAGTTTTCATAGGATATGTCACAAATAACAAGGCATATCGGTTTCAGGTCACAAAAATAGACAATCATTATATTCATGTTAATACGGTAATTGAATTAGATAATGTTGAATTCGCTGAAATTAATATCTGCATAAACATGAATATGAAATGATTAGTGTATGAAGTAAATGAACTCGGAAAGAAACAAATGAAAATATTCAGAACGAAGAAAATTCAAGATGTGACAAATGTGAAGAACCTCCACTTCTTTTGAATAGGAATTTCTTACATTTTTATTAGAAAATGAACCTCGAACTCTTAAAGAAGCTATGACTTCTTTGGAAGCACAATATTGGTAAGAGGTAGTCAATAGTGAGATTGAATCCATAATGAGTAATCATATGTGAAAATTGATTGATATTTCACCCAAAAATAAATTCTTAATTTCCAAACAAATTTTCAAAAGAAAAATAAAAAATGCTTGCACTATTGATAAATATAAAAGCAATACTAGTCATCAAAAGAATTTAGACATTTAAAGGTCTTGATTACTTAACATACTCATCGATAACTAGAATTCCATCAATTTGAGTGTTAATAGCATTAGCCCCCGTATATGGTTTTGAGATTCATCAAATGAATGTGAAAATAATTTTCTTAAATGAAGATTTAGAAGAAAAATCTACATGGAACAACCTGAAGGATACATGGTTCCTGAATATGAAATGAAGGTATGTTGACTTGTTAAATCTTTGTATGATCAAAAACAACAAGCACCCAAACAGCGACATACAAAATTTGACCATACAATGTTGTTAAATGATTTCAAAATTTATGAATGTGATAAATGTGTTTACATTAAGAACACTCCAAATCTACTCATCATTGTCTGCTTATATGTGGATGATATGTTAATAATGAGTAACAATATTTTTAACATAAATTCTACTAAGTGTATGCTATATAGTAAATTTGATACAAAAGACTTAGGTATTGCAGATGTAATATTGAAAATTGATATTCTCAATATTCCTCAAGGTCACTATCTCAATCTCATTATTTCCAAACAATATTTGAGAAATTCAAGTGCTTAGACTACAAAATTGCAAAAAACACTAATTGATGTGAACCTTGCTTTGACAAAGAATAAATATAAAAGTAAGTCGCAATTGAATTATACAAGAGTGTTAGAAAGTTTAATATACGTCATAAATTTTACATGATCAGATATAGCTTGTGCAATAAGTAAACTAAGTCGTTACACAAGTAATTTTGATTAGAATCATTTAATGACTATGAAATGAGTTTTGGGGTACTTGAAACATACACAATACTTTGTGTTGCATTACAATAAGTATCCAATACTTATTGAAGGATATAGTGATACAAGTGGATATGGTTTTACCATTAATGGAGGAGCAGTATCTTGAAAATCATCCAAATAGACATGTATCACCACTCAATAATGGAGTCTGAATTCATAGTTTTAGACAAGACCAATGAACAAGTTGAATGACTCTAGAATTTCTTAGAAGACATTTCATATTGGCCCAAATCATTGAATCTCATATGCATACATTGTAATAGCTAAGCAGCAATACGAAGGGCTGAGAGCATTATGTATTACGGTAAGTCTCATCACATACGATGAAGACACAATACCGTTAGACAACTATTCTCTAGTGAAATTATTATAATTGACTATATGATTAACAGTTGAACATTGTCAAAATAAACTTATGATCTATTCTCATGAAATGACAACATTCAGTATTAAGAATAAAGTATTGAGACCTTTTAATTATTCGTGGTGACCAGAGAGTTGTTGGCAGGGTAGAAACATTCTTAACTTGGGAAGGGGGATGCTTTCTATTCGACCTTCGATTGGATGATGTATGTATCGTTGTGGTAGAATAATACTTAGTGTATCTATAGGACTACATGTTTAGAAATCACCAATATAAGTGTGAAGTGGGAAGTGTAAAGTGATTCAAGGAGAATTTCGTAATGTCAATTCTCTACGCACTTATGAACTAGGAAGTGATTATGGTTGAAACGAATATAATGAAACCGTGAGAACCAAAAATAGTTAAAATGTCAATTGTGTGACTTATGTTGTCTAGGTATACATCAATTAATATCGATGGTTCAATGATATCAAATCTATTGATTGATTGAGTATATCTTATATATGTTCACTATAGAGAGTTCAAAGGGAAACCTACTAATCCATATGTAATTAATCCTTACTTACGAATCATAGTTTTTTTATGCATATATTTTAACAATAGTAAAACCCTATTCATGCGGAGATTGTTGGGTTTAAGTAATGTGTGAATTGGAAAATGATAATTGAAAAATGTGGGGGAACTAAATGAATGAAAAGTTAGAAGTTATTTCTTCCTCATTGGTAGAATAAGGAATAAGTTTTGTCTTTATATTAGAAAATACTTTCTTTAACTCTTAAAATGTTAAGAAGAGAGTTCCACATCATGTTGTCATTGTCACTCGCTCAACTCGTCTTCAGCTTTGATTGATAATTTTATAGATAAAATTTTATTTAGCAGTCTCATCAATAAATTTTCTTTTTCATAATATTAATTCACAAAATTATTTATTAATTAATTAATTTTAAAATTATGAATTAATTAATTTGCAAAATGGAATTAATTTGAAATTTATGAAATTATTTCAAAAATGCCATGTTCCTTCCGAACATACATCTCCTCCCAACATATGCCATACATGTTCATAACATATGAGTCTATTGTGAACAGGTGAGTTCGCACCTATTCAATCCAAATCGTTAGCCGTAAATAGTGAGATTTTTCTCAGTTTCTGCAAAAAAAAAAAAAAAAAAAAAAAATTCTTCTACACATATTTTCTTACTAACAAAGTTGAGTCTTTGTGAGATTTTGTTACTGACTTTTGTTGAAAATCAAAACTTACAAAGCTTAGAAAAAAAACTGAATGAAGGAATGTATTTTATTTATGCAAACTAGGAGATTTATAGCCTTTACAAAGAAAATAACAAACTACGCTTTCCAAGCCTATAATGTGGTAACTAGAATTTAAAATGAAATCAAACTCTCTAGATCCTCCTGAAGACTAGGACTTCTCTGCTGACACAAAGACTACTTTTAAAAAAAAAAAACAATAATATCCAACATTCCCTCCCTTAAGCTAATGCATCTGCACTTAGCTTACTTCAGTCACTCCAAGCAATCCACGAAGCTTTTCAAACTGCTCCAGTTTTATTGGTTTTGTCATAATGTCTGCAATCTGGCTCTGAGAGTTGCAGTAGCTCAGCTCAACAACTCCTTCATTCACCAACTCTCTTAGGAAATGGAATTTCACATCAATATGCTTGCTTTTCCCATGAAACACTGGATTCTTAGACAACTGTATAGTGGAGTTGTTATCACACATAATCACAGTGCCTGATGTCGCTTCAATTCCAAGCTTCTCCACCACTCTTCGGAGCCAAACACAGTGACAAGCACAAAATGCTGCTGCTATATACTCTGCTTCCGTAGTAGAGAGAGCAACCACTGATTGTTTCTTTGAGGACCAAGAAATAGCTCCAGACCCCATCATAAACACAAACCCAGAGGTACTTCTTCGATCATCTAAGTCGCCAGCATAATCACTATCTGAAAAAGCCATGAGTCTCAAGCTGCTTTCTCCTTTCTTATAAAAAATCCCAAGATCAGTTGTACCTTTTAAGTACCTCAAAATTCTTTTTGCCGCAAGCCAGTGTGACATAGTGGGACTAGACATGAACCTGCTTATCAAACTAACACCATACATCAAGTCAGGTCTAGTTACAGTCAAATACCTGAGGCTTCCAACCACCTGCTTGAATAGAGTTTCATCAACTCTAACTCCTCCCTCATCCTTGGACAGCCTTGTACCTGGTACTATTGGATTCTTCACTGCATTAGCACCCTCCATATCGAACCTTGCTAATACTTCTCGCGCATACCTTCTCTGGCAGATGAAAATTCCATCTGCACGCTGTTTAACTTCTACTCCGAGAAAATGTTTCATCTTCCCCAAGTCAGACATATCAAATTCCAGCATCATTGAATTTTTAAATTCATCAAACATGCTTCTATCACTCCCAGTAAAGATCAAGTCATCAACATAAAGACTTACCAGTAATATTTTACCCTCTTTCGACTTTGTGAACAGCGTGTGCTCACTGGGACACCTCTCAAAACCTTCTCGTTCGAAATACGCTTCAATTCTGCTGTACCAAGCTCGCGGTGCCTGTTTAAGGCCATATAATGCCTTCCTCAGCCTATAGACTTTCTCTTCTTCTCCTTTCTTTATGAATCCCTCGGGTTGCTGTACATACACTTCCTCTTTGAGCTCCCCATGAAGAAAAACACTCTCCATATCGAGTTGAAAAACTTCCCAACTGAATTGGGCAGCCATTGCAAGTATCATACGAATGGTATCAAACCTTGCCACTGGAGCAAACACTTCAGTGTAATATACTCCATGGCGTTGTGCATAACCTTTTGCCACTAGCCTTGCTTTGAACTTTTCCACATCCCCGTTTTCGTTAAGCTTAGTTTTGAACACCCACTTAACTCCAATAGGTTTAACTCCTTTAGGCAACACAGTGAGTTCCCAAGTTTGGTTCCTCTCTATGGCTTCAATTTTGGCTGATATTGCTTCCCTCCATTTCTTGCTTTTAATTGCTTATTCAAATGAAACTGGATCATTCTCAATCACCATCATTGCATTCAAGTCATCATCTTCAAATAATTCCACCCCTGTTTCATAATCAGTCATCCAACTTGGTGCTCTTTTCTCGTGCACCCCTCCCTTCAGCCAATTCTCCAGATACATTAGAGTTTGGCTCATTTGAAGGTGATTCTGCCAAGCTGCTACTCAAATTATTTGAACTGCTGCTCAAATTGTTTGAACCTGTTCCACCATTTTCTTCTTCATTCTGGTTATCCTCTCCATCTTCCCATTCTAATGTATCTTTCTTGATTTCTTCCTCTGTTCTGCCCCAATACCAACTTTCTTCTTCTTCAAATACAACATCCTTGCTGACGATGATCCTTTTTGAGACTGGATCATATAATCTCCATGCCTTGGACTCATCACTAACTCCTAAGAAGACATATTTTTTGCTTTTATCATCCAACTTACTCTTCATTTGATCAGGTACATGAACATGTGTTATGCATCCGAAGATTCGAAAATACTCCACCACTGGTTTCTCACCACTTCATGCCTCTTCCGAAGTCTTGTTTTTAATTGCTGATGTTGGGCATCGATTCTGAATATGCACACTCCACTTTACAGCTTCAGGCCAGAATATTTTTGGAATTTCCTTTTCAGCTAACATTGAACGTACTGTGTTCATGATTGTTCTATTCTTTCGCTCAACAACTCCGTTCTGCTGTGGGGTGTACGCTGCTGTCAATTGCCTGCTTATACCCTGAGCTTTGCAAAATTCTCCAAATTCATTGGAGTTAAATTCACCTCCTCTATCTGTTCTCAAACAAGTAATATGTGCGCCAATTTCCTTTTCAACACACACTTTGAAGTTTTTAAATGCAACAAAAGCTTCTGATTTCTCATGTAAAAAATAAACCCAAGTTTTACGTGAAAAATCATCAATAAAACTTATGGTATACCTTTTATCGCTGTTGGAGGCCGGCTTAATAGGTCCACATAGATCAGAATGCACCAGTTGAAGTTGCTTCGATGCTCTCCGCGAACTTTGCTTTGGTATAGATTCTCTGTGTTGTTTGCCAACCAAACAAGCTTCACATAATTTCTCTGGAACTTTGAGCAGAGGCACACCATTTACCATTTTTCTATATGCAAGTGTTCTCAATCCCTGATAATTCAAATGACCAAAGCGACAATGCCACAAATGTGATTCCTTTTCAGCCAAAGCTTCAGCTTGAAGACACATAGAATTTTTTGATGCCATATATGCTAACAGATAGAACATTCTGTTTCCACTCATATTAGTTTGCATAATTAACCCTGTTCTAGGATGATAGATTCTACAAGTTCTTTTCGGAATTAAAATAGCTAGACCCTTTTCCTGAAGTTGTCCTATGCTCAACAAATTACTCTTCAATTCAGGCATGTAGAAAGCATCTGAAATTACCTGAATGATGCCATTCATTTGAAGTCGTACACTTCCTTTAGCCACCACTGCCGTCCTAGTGTCATTACCAAGCTTCACCGTTTGGCAGAATCCTTCCTCCAGCTCCGAGAACCATTCTTTGTTTCCGGTCATGTGATTGGAACACCAGAGTCAAGGAATCAAACTTCTTCTCTTTTGGTTTCATGAAAGTCGACATAGGACATCAACAAAAGCTCTTCTTCTTCTCCTCCAAGTTCAACATAGTTAGCCTTCTTCTCCCAATCAGGACACTCATATTGATAGTGTCCTAACTGATGACATTTGAAACATTCAATAGTAGCTTTGTTTTGAGACATCCTCCCTTGTCCTCTACCTCGACCTCCTCGGAATGAGCCTCTGCCCCTTCCTCTCCCTGGCTTATCATCATAAGAGATTCTTAAGGTTTGTTCTTCTTCCTGACTCCCCTGCATTCTCTGTTCTTGAACCAACAAACTTCCGTAGAGCTCATCAATAGTCATGGTATCTAAATCATTTGACTCCTCAATTGAACAGACAACATAATTAAATTTGGGAGTCAAAGATCTCAAATCCTTACCCACCACTGTGCTTGGATTCACAACTTCACCATTCACTTTCATCTTGTTCACAACTATTAGAATTCGTGCAAGATAGCTATCTATTTTTTCTCCTTCCTTCATAGTCAGCATTTCAAACTCCTTCCTTAATGACTGTAGCTGTGCTCTTTTCACCTTGGTGGATCCTTGGTACTTCTGCTTCATTGAATCCCATATCGCCTTTGACGTCCTTTTGTCAAGAATGGTTTCAATGATTTCTCTTTCAATTGCATGAAATAGATAATTCTTTACCTTCAGGTCCTTGATCTTAGCTTCTTCGATGCTCTTTCTCTGCATCTCACTTGCTGGTGAAGTCCCGATCGTTGGTGATGAAATCCCTTCATCCACCAGATTCCACATCTCTTTGCTCCTCAAGAAATTTTCCATCAACATTGCCCAATGGTCGTAATGGCCATCAAATTTTGGAATTAAGAATTGCTCTGAGGTTGTCATGCTTCACTAGCTCTCACTCTCACACTCCTATTTAATCAGGCCCCTTTCAAAGTTCTGATTTTCAACAATTGGTATCAGAGCTTTGAAAGGGTGTGAAATAGAGAGTGAGAGCAATAATGATACTTTTCGCAATTCTTTATTCCAAAATTTTCCATCAACATTGCCCAATGGTCGTAATGGCCATCAAATTTTGGAATTAAGAATTGCTCTGAGGTTGTCATGCTTCACTAGCTCTCACTCTCACACTCCTATTTGATCAGGCCTTTTTCAAAGCTGTGATGCCAATTGTTGAAAATCAGAACTTACAAAGCTTAGAAAAAAAACTGAATGAAGGAATGTGTTTTATTTATGCAAACTAGGCGATTTATAGCCTTTACAAAGAAAATAACAAACTACGCTTTCCAGGCCTATAATGTGGTAACTAGAATTTAAAATGAAATCAAACTCTGTAGATCCTCCTGAAGACTAGGACTTCTCTGCTGACACAAAGACTACTTTTAAAAAAAAAAAAACAATCATATCCAACAACTTTTGAGTTCACTGAAGTTACTAAAATTTGAAGTGCTGCTAATTCTTTAACAAGTGTATCCATTTTATCCTGAGAGGAAATAATCCACAAATTCAAATACAAAAAGGGGATTAAAATCTTTAAAGGCACATATTAAATTATGTGGCCTCAGATATTTTTCTTTCTAATTGGAATACTTCTAATTTACTTTTTTTTAACACAATAGATAACATTAATACCATGATATATTTCTCTTGATATAGTACACATATTTGTGGTATCACTCATTTTTTAACACTTGCATAAATCAAATCCCCACTACTGTTTCTCCTAAAAAAAGTAATGCAGAGCTTAATTCTAGATTACCTCGTGAGGTCCCATTTGTATTATATGATTCTAACCAAATTATAGAAGGACATTTTCATTACATAATCTTGCAAACAATTTGTGACATATATTCCTCAAAAAATTGAATCATACAAGGCCAAATTAGTGATATATTACATTTATGGATGTCTTATTCTAGAAAGGTAATACAAGTTGTTATGACTTCATAGATCAATCTTCTCATGTTTCTGATGTCACCATGAACTAACGTGTTTCTTCTCTTTTTAGAATTGCCAGAAAACTAGAGTTGGTATTTTCTGATATAGAGACTTTGTCACTATCCAAAGTACACCCTAGATGTGACATGACATATAAAATCCCGAGTGGTCCTACACAAGCCACTAGACATACATAAACACAATATAATAAACAAAGTAGGAGATTTGATATCAATATGTCACGACCCAGATCGTCGTGATTGGCACCCACACTAACCCTCCGGTGGGAGAACCATTACTACAACCCAAACTAACAACTCAACCAGAATACTAAGGCATTTATGTTACGGAAGCAAGTTAAATGCTAAGGAAAGGAAATAGGGAATTTCCATAAACTCCAAAACAATAGTCTAACAACTAAACAAATGCAGAAAATAACGCCTAAAACCTGAAAGTCAACGTACCAAAACATCTAAAGTTCAACCATAAGTCTAAACAAGAAGGGATACAACCTCAAACTAAACATAAGACTAACTAAAGAACTAGTCTAAATCCGAAATATGGACATAGACAGAAAGAGAACTCATGGCAGCCCAAAAGAACTGGCTCACCCTTAAGTTCGACGACGATCATTGATCTTCTAAGCGAGGTCTGTCAATAGCCGCCAGAAGATGCCCTATACTCAACAAAGAAAGAGCCAAGTGCGATCGCGACACAACCACGATTATCGGGTAGGATCACGTGGCTATCCCACTAAGTGCAACATACATAAGTCATTACAACAAAATAATAACATACATACACCGAACATATACAATATCAATACCACTACGAATAGCGATCAAGTTCACAATTCTCAATTACATAGTCATGACAAGCCAATGGTCCTCTCATGGAACCTACACCCAAACTGTTAGCGTACCGGTATGTGGTACCCGATCCAATGATTATGCCGGAACGTGGCAATCGATCCCATAATTATGCCGAAACGTGACAACCGATCCAAGTTAGTGTGTCGGAACGCAACACCTTATCCATTCAACAAGCCACAATCACAATCACAAAGTACATTCTCATAATCATACAATCAAGTCATGATCCATGTCATTCATCATTCATCTATCCTCATTTACAATTAATGTGATCAATAATGCAACATTTGCATACATACATGTATCATAATGAATCCAGAACAAACATACATCACACAATCATAGAATCATTACGCCCTACATCTACTTTCAAATCAGTAAAAGAATTATCTAGGATTCTACCCCTAGATTTGAGTATTCTTGAGATAAGTTGATTTTGAGTTCTTGAATTCCTGATTCTTTTGAAATTCTATTCCTAAGTATTGAGTTTTTATATTTTTATTTATATCCTTGAGTTGATTTGTTCATGTCTATAATTCAGCATGAACTCCATTCAAGATTCTTTAAATCTTTTTCAAGATTCTTCTTCAAGGTAAATCTTTCTCCAAGAATTCCATTCATTTCAACTCAAATTCCTCCATACAATTATGAATCACTAATGAAACCATGAAGATTTCGAGAAACTAATTCAAGAATCTCAAGAAAGGTTTTCTTGATTGTTCACTATCAAGCTAGGGTTTCAAAGCTTCTAATCAAGTTCTTAAAGATTCTTTAAGAACCTTGTTTTTTCAGATATGTAAGACTATCATAGTGTTGGACTAGTTCATCATCACACCCTACATCTACTTTCAAATTAGTAAAAGAGTAATCTAGGTTTCTATCCATAGATTTGTGTATTCTTGAGAGGAGTTGATTTTGAGTTCTTGATTCTTTTTGAAATTCTATTTCTAATTATTGAATTTCTATATATTATGCATAAGATTCTCTAGTAGATTTGTTCATGTCTCTATTTCAACATGAACCCTATGAATTGAGTATTTTTGAGATAAGCAAATATATCAATTCTGTTAAGCACCTCATACACACATAATTTATATTTCTATAATCTTCAAAGAAAGAATGAGATTTTAAAGGAGGCTGACTCGCTCCTTTTGTCCTTAACTTGTTGTAACGTATGAAATTGTATTTCTTCTATCTAAATAGTCTCAAGCACTTATAACTTCAAAATTTTCTATACTAGTCGATATTCCCTAAGGTTTATTATAATTTTCATTGAGGTCTATAAAAACTCAATTCAATCTTGATATGTTTCACTATATTTGTATGCATGACTTGCTATAGTTTATTATGTTCCTTGCAAATATTTTGTGAAGCTCATTAGTGGTAGTATTTGATGATACTACAACTGAAAGAAGATAAATATAATCACAGTACTGTACATTAGTGATCAATATAACTTCCTTTCACAGGATAATAATATTTTATCCGAGCTCTACAGTTTATATTTAACCCTTTTAATTAAATTATTATAATAAAACTATTAAGTGCATACTCAAGAAACTATTTTATATCTATCTTTAAATATAAAAATTCATATTCGTTAGCTTATAATAAATTCATAGGATCAAAACTGTTAAAGTGTATTTGTTTTAAGAAAATATTTTAAATCAGCCTCAACATAAGAGACCTTTTTCATTTTTTTTCATCCAAACCCCTCAAAAGACATGGTGATATAGCACCTCTCTATGGTGTCCATTCACATTTATCTTTTTTCTCCTTTTTGACTATTTTTCTTCATTTAATTATTTATTTTATTTTTAATATCTCATAAAGTCTTTATATTCAACTACTCGACTTTTCACCTCCCATTTAGATATAATGTGCATATATTTTGTAACTCTCTCATAATTTTCAAATTTTCATATTCATAACCCTTAAATATTAAATATGAAAGTTAAGATACCTTATGGCATTCCTCTATCATTTTCTATATAAATTCATCTTTTTTGTTTCATGAGATTCTATGCAAAGTTACCCTTCATTTTCACTATAGTATTGTATTCATGTTTTTGTTTGGCTTGAAAAATAAGAACTTTCTTCAGTAGTGATAGGCTTGTGAAGTGGATATCGACAAAAGCTTAGATAATTATGTATTGATTTCGTTTTTCCTTCTATTTTTAATGATTAAATTCATAATGATATGTGTATTGTACTATTATTTTTGCTTTTGTCCTTTTTCTCTCTTTTTTTCTTATGTATCTCTATAATGCCTCTTAAGTTTAATTTTTATACTAAGAAAGCTTTTGAATAGTTATAGACTTGTAAAATAGATATCAAGAAGAGTGATGTCTCTCTGCTTTTGTTTGATTTGATAAGAAAATAGAATTGATATTGTTTTTCTTCTAGCTTTAATGATTAAAATCGTGATGATATGTGTATTGTGTTATTAGATTCTTGATTTAAAACAATAGAGGATAGAAAAAGCAAATTTTTTGAATGAAAATCTTAAAAAATAAGATTATACAAAATATTTTAAATACTATTTTTTTATTGCACAATCAAAAATACATACAAAAAGACAAACATGAGAAAAAAGATGAATAAGAAGATATATAGAGAGCATATAATAGAATATCAAAAGGCACATAAATCAATTATCATTCTAATTAACATTAGTTAATAGATCATTTGTGGGGAGAAAATGACACTACCTTATTGCAGTAAAATTAATATCGTAATAAATATTATAGTCATGGCTTGAATTAGAAGGTTACTTCTTTAATGTACGCGGATTGGTTCTTACAAAGGAATAAAATATTTATTAATTCAATTAGTTAGTAAATTAAATGGAGAAATCAAGAAAAGAATGGAGAAAAAAAAAGAAATACTCTTTTGGAGTATATATAAACTGTAACAAAAGAAAACAATAATAAAAAATAAAATAATAATAATAATAATGTAAAAATAATAATAAAAGGGGCCTTTTATAAATTCAAGTAATTTCAGCATAATAATAAAGACTTTCACCGTATCCGAGTCCCCCCTTAGGGTAATCCAACGGTATCTACCAGGTCCGCCCACAACACAAGGTAATCCAACGGATACATCCAGGTCCGTCCTTTACAGGATAATCCAACGGATCAACGTAATAGTCTTCTATTACCATGCCTAAATTACTCTATTTAGACCTTTATTTCAGCTGTTTAAACCATCTTTTATAGTTACAACTCCATTTAATTATAATAATCTAGTATGATATAGCTCAACACAATAATTTAGCCTGTCATTAGGCTAGATCTAAGAAGAAATAAAAAGAAAAGAAGCAATACCTGAAGACGAACTTCAAAATTCTTCAAACCAAATTGCCAACTTTTATTCAAACTTTGAAAGCTTTAAATATATTACGAGAGAGAATTTTTAAAGAGAGAGAGAGAGGGGGGTTCTAAAACCTGCCTCCTAACTAAAATCTACAACCACTTATATAGAGGGAAGAAAAAACACAAAGAATAAAAAGCTGGCCCACACACTTTACAATACAAAACGATAAGGCCGATACACCCATATGGCCTTCACACTTATTTCATGTGGCCGACATGGCCACTATCCCATCTTTTTCAAAGATGCTATCTTTTATAAAAGTAGATACTTTCTTTATAAAAGTTTTTTGTCCATTACCCCTTTGTCATTGTGGTGGGGTTGATTCCTATACTTTTGCTTTTCCCTTGCATGTGATATTATCAGAGGATTCCTCCACTTGTTCTTGAAATTTCTTGCAGAGAGCGTCAATATCAATCTCTTCTGTGCTATCACTTTGTCTTTCTCCTGCTAAGCACACTTCATCATCCTGGTTAATGTGACTTGCGATGCCATTGATATATCATCTTCTATTTCCACATCAAGATTTCTCATTAAATCTTTCTTAACCTCTTCCATGTATAATGCTATTGTCTCTGACTTGGATATGATCCCTTTCTTCATATGAAGTTTTCGAACAATTTGTTTAAAAGGACTAGTAATTTCCTCTTGAGGAGTAGAAATCTCTTAAGTATGATACTTATCAACTAGTGTGATTTATTAAATCTAAGATCTCTTGACCATTTTCCTTCAAGATCTTATTAATTAATTTAATCCAGAACTTTGTATAAAAAATTTTCATTAAACAAGGAAATTCCTCGGAAGTAGTATTAACTTCAACATTCCATTTCATTATCCATGGAATAGAAAATTCTATAAAAAAGAACATGACTGACATTCCCTCGAAAAAGATATTATCTTGTTCCATGCTTATAAGTTTGGGGGGTACGTCTAGCCATTCCAAGTATAATTTCTTATATTGTTCTGGCAAAATTTTTATTGATGGTCCATATAACATCCACCATTTACAAAACTAGTTAGGAATATTTTGTGTAAAAACATGTGAACAAATCTTTATAAACCATGAATGTTTTCTATTAGCATTTTCATATAATAGCGCTTTATTAAAACTATCAACATAATCCCAGTAATTATATTTTACCGCAATTTTTTGTTCAGGATGGATATAATCCTTTTCCTTTAGAGGACTCATTCTCCATTCTTTTGGAGAAATAATTCTCTTTATAATAATTTTAGAAAAGTTATAAACTTTCTTCGTATTAGCAGGGTAAAAATGCTGAAATTTTGCGGACCCTGTCGTTGAGAGTATCATCTCATAATGCATCTGATATTTATATGTAGTAGTAGTAGTATAACATACTGTATCTAAATACATGTTCATCAACTGTCATGGATCATTTTTCCATTTTAAATCATGATTTTCTAAAAGAAGTATAACCTCTTTTTTCTCATTCATATCAAATACCTCAGGATTTTCTTCATCCATCAATATTGTCGAATATGTCGGAGGAGTATTATCCTGATTTTGTTTGGACTTCATAAAATCCATAAATTCCTTATACATTGGATGGTTTATATTAAAACCTTCTGTATTTGTCGACGAGCTAGAAGCTGCGACCAGTTGTTTATTCCCTAACTAAGCGAGGATATGACCTCCTCTTCCCCTTGTAAGGGGCCATGATGACCTCATGCTTGAAAACAAAGACATTTATGATCAGTCTAAATATTCTCTAGTGAGAAAATCAGGAAGACTATTACCTTCACCTTTTTTATAAATTATATCAAAATCAAATAGGGCTAATAAAGCTTGTCATCTAGCAAGCATCTGTTTAGAAACATCATGTTTACAATTTTTATTAAACATAAACTTGGCTGCTTGGCAATAAGTTTTTATCACAAACTTCTGATTATAAAGATCGCCCTGGAATTTCAAAACACTTTTCACAATAGCTAAGATTTCTTTAGCTACTGTGGCATAAATTTTCTGAGATGGATTCCACTTCCCAGAATAAAATTGAACAGTATAATGTCGATTATCATTAGGCCAGTATTGTGTAAGAACACCACCAAATCCTATTTCAAAGGCATCTGTCTCAACTGTCTTTTCCCAATTTGGGTTTGCTAAAGTAAGACATTGAAGGTTTTTAACCTTTTTCTTAATTCTTTTAACAACTTCAGTATGATCAGTTGACCAGGCTTTCGGATTTTTCTTAAGCCTGTCATATAAGATAGTTGTATCAAGAGCTAAGTCCTTTATAAAAGGTGCAACATAGTTGAGACTACCTAGAAATCTCTGCAACTGAGTCTTATTAGTAATTTCATCAGGAAATTTAGAAGCAAATTCAATACTTCTATTAATAGGACTAATATTACCCTTTTCAATATTATGACCCAAAAATCAAACTTTAATTTGAAATAAAGCCATTTTTGGTGCAGATATAACTAAACCATTCTGAATAATAATTTTCTTGAATAATTCAAGATGCTTAAAATGAGTTTCTATATTTTTTGAAAATACTAGAATATCATCTATGTAAACTATTATGAAATTACTATAAGGCATAAAAATATCATTCATAATTTTTTGAAATTCAGATGGAGCATTCTTCAAACCAAAAGGCATGACGTTCCATTCAAATTGACCCATAGGGACATTAAAAGCAATTTTAAATCTATCAGATTCACTTATTTGAATCTGCCAATAACTGATTTTTAAATCAAATTTAGAAAATATGATAGCATCATAAACTCTATCTAATAAATCTTTTTTATTAGGGATCGAATACCTGATCCATCTCAAAGTTTTATTAAGTGGCTTATAATTAATCACCAACCTGGGGGCACCTCTTTCTCATTCAGCATGTTTATTAACATAGAATATTGTACAAGACCGTGGAGACTTTCAATGCCTTATAAGGCCTTTCTGAAGTAGAGATTCAATCTCTTTTTTACACAATTCTAAATATTCAGAATTCATCTGGCATGGCCTAGCTTTAGTAGGAATATTATCCTCAATAAAATCATCTTCATATGGAAGACTAATAACATGTTTTTTCCTGTTCCAAAAAGCATTCGGATGATCTCCACAAATATCAAGAGAGAACTGGTTTTTTAAAATAGTAATTCTTTCCTGTAATTTAGGATTTTGCAAAATAGTATCAATTTCAATGCTATTAATTTCTCCTTTAAGAAAACTTATCTTATTATTTTTCAAAATCATTTTTGAAGTTAATTCAGTTAGCATTCTTGTAAAAGGTTTAGTGATAAATTCTAATATAAAAGGTTTATTATTCCAAGTTCCTATAATTTTCTCATTATCCCAATAGGTAAGAGGAAAAATAACATTTATGAAAGGGACTCCCAAAATAATTTGGTTAGTAATATCTTTAACCAAACCAAAGCTCTGAGGGACACAATTTTTCCCTTTACAAATAAAAGCTTTAGGTAGTTTAAACTCAATATTCATCTTACTACCATTTGCAGACTTTAAACTATGAGTAGTTTTATAAAAATATCTTGAAGGAATAAGTCCTTCTTGAATGCAATTCAAATCTGCAGCACTATCAATAAGGGCAATAAATTCTTTTTTATAATTATAATCAATAAGAAGAGTAATTTTTGTATAAAATTTTTGAGAAGTAAAAGCTTTTAAACTTTGTAAAAAATCTCCTTTAGTATTACCAAAATTTAAATTTTTAAGAAAATCAAGATTATTAGCTTCTCCTTCATCTGAAGAAGATGTTGAGTTATTACTCAAATTCTGTTGAAGTTCAAAGCTGTCAAGACGAGCTTCTATGATGACATTCTTTTCTTTAAGTTGTCGGATATCAGCCTTGAGATTATTAATCTCTATTTTTAAACCATTAATGGTAGTAGGAGAACTTATAAGTTTTCTCCTTTCTAACAAAAGATTTTTAACTTCCGCCATGGTATATGCACCTTCTTTAGTTGGTATCTCCTCTTGGATATGATCCTTAGAGGTAGATGCAGTATTACTAATCTTATCAATGATTTGAGCTCTTATATCAGGATCTTTAATTGTTTGTAAAAGCTCTATACTTTTGTCATTATCAATGACATTAATACTCAGTTCTTTAAACTGAGAATAGATCTTATAAAGATCATCTTCATCATTTTCCTTGTCACATTCCAAACCTTGTTGACAAGGTACACATTCTTCTTTTGAAGACATATAATTTTCTTGATGGAGCGCTTTCAAGTCTTCACTTATGGATGATTCTCCTTGACTGGTATACTCTGAATCTGATCTTTCTGAATCAGAATTGAGCATAATCTTGTATAAAGAGTCTTTTAGATTGTCATCTATGTCAAGGCTTTTAATTTTTTCCCTGACTCTACAATCCTTAGCATAGTGTCCATATTTTCCACATTTGTGGCAAGTATCTGACTTATCATATCTTCGTCTAGATTTATAAAATCTTTTGTCACTCCTTCCTTCTTTATGTCTCCTTTCTTTTCTTTTGATTCTTTTTCTCTTCCATTCTTTATAATCTTTTTTGGAAGATCTATTTCTAGAAGAATGCTTCTCTTTCTGCTTCTCCTTTCTAGAAACAGGCTTGGGAATATCTAGAGCAAATTGGTCACAGAACTCCCAACTGTTGTCTTTCATTAAGATGATGCCTTTTAATATGTTGATTAAGCTTGATCTCATTGCATAAGGCCAATCCTTCCTGCACACAAGCACTTATTAATTTTTCATATGTATAATCCTCATATTTGATAGAATGTCCATCTCCTCTAAGAGTTTTCCTAACTCTTTCTGCAAAAAGTGTTGGTAATCCATCAATAAATTTAAATTTCCAATGAGTGCTATTACACTCTGGTAATTCCATGACTCTACTGAGGAAAACATCTTTATAAAACCTAAAAGATGTAAGTGTTTTACATCTTAAATTCTGAAGTAAAGTTCTTATGGTCTCACTATTATCTGACCATCTTCCTGAAAAATATTCTATGATATTTAAAACCAGTGTATAAAATGCGTTTTGGGTGACCCCTTGGTCTTCTTCTTGTTTTACTGACCAGAGAATCTTATCCCTTTGATCCTTAGTGAGATAATTATCCCACCATCCTTTTAATTGTCCTGTAAATCCTGCTATGATCATTTCAGCAATAGTTTTATCACTATTTTTATTAGTCTTACAGTTAGTACTGTACATTAGCATCCTATGCATAGTGGTATAAATTTGTCTATCTGTATACCCATCTATGTTCCATTCATAGATTTCCTTTCCATTGTAACTATTCGTTACAATATATTCATGTTCTTCTAGTAAAACATCTTGGGGAGTTGGTCTAGGATAATAGTACATCCTCTGAACAGGCTTTCTAGCATACTTTTATGATATCTTATTAGTTTCATCAAAAACTTCCTTATTACCACCACTACTACTTTCTCCTCCTGAAAGATTATTAATCTTTAGGGGTCTAAGGTTATTACCTTTGAAAGTCTTTTCTAAAAAATTTTCTAAGTCTGAAAAATCTTTCAACTTGAAATCTTCAATATCTGGGGGAGGTTGAATGCTAGGTTGAGCAACCTTACCCTTGCCTTTCTTATCAATACTCAGTTGAGATAAAAGTTTATCAACTTTATCATGCAAAGACACTATATGATCACCTAACATGCTCATATAAATATTTGTATAATTATACTGCTTTATCATGATATTAATATGATGAGTAGTAACTAAAGCAGTATCATTTTCAAATAATTTTGAAAAAACATTAAAATGAATAGTTTTATCATCTTTATTAATTTGAAAAGATTGTAATGGGGGAAATACTGATTTAGTAATTTCACCATTACTTAAAGTAAAATCCTTTTCTAGCATGGAAATATAATTATAAACATGCTTACTCATAAACCAAGGTACAAAAGCAATCAAAACATTTTGCCTTGATTCAATAAGATCTTTATAAAATTCTTCTTGGAATTGAAACTGTTCTTCTTTATTAAAGTTTTAAAAAAACCATTTTCTAAAAGGTTTCCATTTGGATTTTTGAAATTCCTGAGCAATCTTTGCTCTTGCCTGTGAGCTAGGACTAAAATCAATAGGCTTGCCAGACATCATAAAACAATTTTATGTAGTCAATCCATCTGGGAAATTCATTTCAGATTCAGTTATATCTAAATCTAAGCTGGGTCTAGCAATATTATCTTTATCAATTTTTGTATTATCACATCTATAGCTTTCTCTAATTTGAGAAGTAAAAGCCCTAGATGGTACCTGCACAATATAATCCACAAGAGATATATATGACGAATTAGATCTAGTAATTCTAGAAGATAAACCATCATCATCAATTTGATTGTTTCTCACATAATCAGAAAAATTTATTTTAACAGTTCCATCATTTAACTGTTCAATTTTTGAAATCTCTTTATTAATATTATTTTTAGGAAGAGTAGCTCCCTCAATAACTCATTCTTGTGGAAAATTAATTTCTTCCCACTTAATCAGTCTTCGAGTAACCACTTTGGATCTTCCAAAATTAGTTTCTATTAAAATAGTTTCATTTTTAAAATCAATTACTTTACACATGGGATTTAAAGTATGTAACAATTTATAATAAATCCTATAACAAATACAAACAACTTCAGTGCCAGGCATATAGTCATAACCATGAAGCTTAACATTCAGTATAAGAGAACTTAATGAATTCTCATCCTACAAAGAGATCTGCAAATTAGGATATACATTAAAATAAACTAGACCATAAGCCAAACTAGTTTGAATCGTCCCTATAAGAGACTTTTTCCAATTATGGTTTCTACCATCACGTAAAGCTGCTATAAAACTTTCAGGTAGACCTCTTAACGTAAGGGGCTTAAATGCTACCTGGACCAATCCAATATGCATAAATCTATAAATATCCCTATAAGGGGCAAGATCATTTTCAGATATAAGTCTAAAAGTCTGATGGTCACTATCAATAGTGATAGTTTCTTCAGTGGTTTTGACCACTTGTTTGAGACCAAGTTTCTCAAATGTTCCCATCTGATATATAATTCTAAGGGAAATATTAGGAATAGTCCACTTATTAAGTAAATCTAAATGTTGAGGTATATCATATTCTTCTTTTCTACTGTTTTTAACAGTAGATTTCTTCCTTATGATATTAATATAAAAAGAGTGTTGAACTATATCACTTATGATTATCATAATTCCATGGCTCTGATACCATTCATAATGGATCGTCCAGCTTGCTATAAGGAGCCTTTATAAATTCAAGTAATTTTAGCATAATAATAAAGGCTTTCACCGTATCCGGGTCTGCCCTTAGGGTAATCCAACGGTCTCTACCGAGTCCGCCCACAACATAGGGTAATCCAACGGATACATCTGGGTCCGTCCTTTACAGGATAATCCAACGAATCAACGTAATAGTCTTCTATTATCATGCCTAAATTACTCTAATTAGACCTTTATAAATAAATAAATAAATAAATAAATATTGTAATAAAATTTTATAATTCTATTATTTATAAGACAATATATGAAATGTCAAATATATATATAAATATATATATACACACACACACACACACACACACACACACACACACACACATACATGACTATTAATATTAGTGCGGAAATGCCCCCTTAAGTGCTTTAGTGGATTTAGGAGTTATGATCATCAACAGTCATGAGAGTTATGAAAATTTAAGACAATTAAGTTTTTATATTAAAGTAGATGATAAATGAAGGAGTAGTAATTGACACAATCATTTTTGTATAATTATGGTTGAATTCTGCCGTAAGTACAAATCAAGTTTAAAATTTATAATTTTTTTTCTCTTGGTTTAAATTAGTAACTTAATTATGTTGAAAAATCTATCAATTACTAATCAAATTTTAAAATTTGATTGCTTAAAAGAAATAAATTTTAATGATTAAATATATACTTTATTTGGTGTTTGTTATGTAAGTTCTTAAAACTATAGCGAGAAAACTTTAAAAAATAAATATAAAGTAATATTGATAGTCAAAAGATGAGGTAATTCAGAAAAATTATATGCACAAAGAAGAAACATTTAGGACCCATTTGGCCATAGATTTCCCAAGTGATATTTGGTAAAAAATTTGGCAAATAGTGTTTGTCCATACAATTTGCCATTATTTGGCAAATATTTTTTGCAAATATCCCAAATTTCCAAATATTAGTTTTTTCTAGTATTTGGGTCAAATCTCAGTATTTGGAATCTTTTAAAAATTGAAATTTTACACCAAACTTTTATCTTTTACAAAAATACCCTTTATAGTAGTTGTTTGCGTTGTATTACATAATTTTTTACGTGAACATCAAAATAGTGATGAAATATTTGGTGAATATGAAATTGATGATATGGTTGTTGATGAAAATGATGAACAATCGGCTCAGGGTAACAAAGTCATGTGCTTTTTCTACTTCACGATGTATGGAATGATGCTTGTTGCACTCACTCCAAACTACCACATTGCTCCAGTGTTATGCACACTACTTGTTATTTGTTGCAACGAAGATTCAATTGACTTGTAATGCAAAATTATGGTTAGTTTTGATAGTTTTTAAAACTTATGGGTATAAATCATATTTTTCTAAAAAAGTGAAATATGTTTTCCAAATACTATGGCCAAACTCATGGTGAAATTTCACCCAAATAATATTTGCCAAGAATATTTGGAAATCTATGGTCAAACGCTAACTTATATTATTTAAAATAATTAAGGCACAATCATTATTATTGATATTCTATAGAAAGGGTATAACTTGCTTTTTCATCAAGGTTAAGTTGTATTAATTTTCTATGACTCCGTAACAGTTGTTTATTATTTTTTTACAAAATTTATTTCATTAAACATAATTACGATTCATATTTGGTTAGAGGAGGGCGAAAAAGATCGAAATGAATAAAGTTAAATTCAACAATGCAAATGAATAATATAAAACATTAACTAATATTAGTTTGTTTTAAGGAAATTATAAATTAGTGCTATATTTATCACAAAAGTTTAAAATAAAAAAATGATGTATGTATATGTAGTCAAATATAACACCCCAACATTTAACTAAGACTTAACAGGAGAAAAAGGGTGAACCATGGAGGGGTTAACGGGCCATGAACAGGACAACGACCCGTCACCCTTATCGTGGTTCACATCGCAACCCATCTTGAAGGACCACCATGGCTCAAGGGAAGAACTACGGACCACTTGACGGTCCGTGGAACTTCAAACGGCCCATGTATTGGTCCGTCGACTTGACCCAGTGAACCTCGGTCCTCTGTGAAGAACCAAGATGGCCTTCATGACCTGTGGTCCTTCACACGGTCTATGAAGTGGATCGTGAATGGGCGTACCAAGAACCAGTAGCACTGGCCAAGAACCATGACCCACTTGACGAGTTGTGGTCCCAATGACGGTCTGTCAATGGCCCTTATGGATGGCCCTGTCGTTTGGGTATTTTCCCTACGCATTGGGCATTTTAACTACGTCGTTTAACACCTAAAATACATTGTTTTACTCAGTATAAGCCTAATAATCTAGTCAGACATACCCAGAACCCTCATACTCCAAAAATCATCCAAGTTAGAATGAAAATAAAAGAAAGAGGCGCCAGTTTCTTTCAAGAACAAGAACAAGTGTTCTTCGAAATTCAGCCTTGAAATCCAAAGGATTTCTCCATAGATTTCCTCACCAGGCATGTGGGATTTCACTAGTGGGTCTCTTTCATCCACTAGGTCCCTAGAATTCAGTCAGTTCCTTAATTCTACATAGCTTGTTTAGACCTAGGGTTTGTAAAATCTTGGGAATTTGTTATGATCTTAGCTGCTATAGAATCCATAGTCTAAATAACATGTTTTCTTGGAAACGTTGCATAATTCCTTGTATAAAACTTAGAACCCTAGTTTGTGTAATTTCTCTTAGTTCATGAATTATACTTTCTAGGTCAGTTAAATAGAAAATCATGATCCAGATTTCGAATGACATATTTTCAGTATATAAATGTTGCATTCTCAGTTAGCATGTTAGTATTTTGAGCTATTCAGTATTTAGTTCATTTTAGCTTCATGAATATTCAACTGGGAGTAGACTTAGCACCGAGTTGGACTAGGGTTCAGCGTACACTCAAAGTCCCAGAACTATGTGCCAACGTAGGTTCAGAATTCCCCTCTATTGGGCATCAGTTTTTAGTGATCATGCCACAGTCATGCCTCTATACCCCTAGCAAGGTATATTGGTTCCTCTCGATGGGGCGTGTCACACCCCTTTTCGCGCAAATAATGGTTTTGAAAAAGGGTTTTTCCAATTTAAGTGACGGTATTGATTAAGGATTATTTTTTTTACTTCGCCACTTGGAATTGAGTTATGGTGTTCCAAGTCACCTTTTTTTTTTTAATCCTTAATCAAAAGGAAATGACTCTTTATTTGGTCTGCGATAATAAAAGTTAGGGTAAGGAATTCTGTTGACCGAGGAGAAGGTATTAGGCATCCCTCCAGTCTGTGGTTTTAGCACGATCACTTTTATTAACTTATATTTGACTTATATTATTATTATTATTTGGATAAATTGTGTTATAGGCCATGGTTTGCTCATATTTTTTATGGTGGAATTTTGCTAATCATTGAACCAGATGCATAACTGCATTCTCGATTTTGACATACAATTATTTAGAAGCATAGCTGTTTTCTTATCTTAATCGTGTCACCTTAATATTTTAGTCTAAAAATTTCAATTTACATTAAATCAAAATTGATATGATTATGATCATTTGGCCAAGGTGCATCACCGCATCCAACTTTTCTTTTAGCGTCTCAAAAACATGTGAAGCCACATTCTTTAGTGAAACCTTATTTTTATTTATTGGTCTTTTGTAAAAACAAAATTAAAAATTATACTTAAATTTACATTTATTGGTCAAAAATGCAGTTTGGTTTAGGCCAAAGATAATCCATGACTGCCAGAACAGAACATGCATTAACTTCTGAGTAGCATTTTTTAATCAAAAGTTGAAGGCTCAATTTTAACCAAAAGACAAATATTATAGCATATTCTCTCAATCGTAAAAAAGTTCATCTATTGAATTACGCGAATAACTTGATTCTAACACCATTAAATATAAACACCAATTAACACGAAAATAAAATACAATTTAGTATCTGTGCAAATAAAATATGCTACCACCCTATTTGTTTCCCTCAATAAATTACTCATTCATGGAAATCAGACTTTCAGTAAAAATAATAATAAGTTAAAGTTAACATGTCTCAGAAAATAATGTACGTGTCATTAATCATATAAAAATGTTTATAATAGAATATTCTTGAATAACTTATGGTTTATCATAAACACAATGTTCTCTTCTTTTTTTTTTTTTTTTTTTTTTTTTTTTTTTTTTTCTATCATTGTCAAAATTAATACAAATTCCTAGAAAAAAAAAAGTATCTACAACCCAAGATGCGTCATTCCGATTTCTATTAACAAATTATAATCATAAAAAGAAATAAAAAAAGATTAATGATAATAACATAAAACAATGGCTAAATAAATAAGTGAATTCAAAATTAGATAAAAATAAAGAAATCAACACATCATTATAACCTAAGATTAAATATATAAATGACCATATAATAACAATAGCAATCACTACTTCGTCTTGATTGATTAATGACCATATAATAACAATAACAATCACTACTTCGTCTTGATTGATTAATGACTCAATAAACTAAACTTATATAAATATAAAATAACAATAAAAAATAAAAAGAACGAACCTTCAAAGGTATGCAAACTAGCCGCTCTGTAAACGAAAATCTCAATCCCAACTTCTTGCTCAATTGAATTATTTTTTTTACTCTTGCTCTAACTTTTTTCTCTCTGCCTCTTTTTTTTTCTCTATTGTACGTTGCTTTTTATAATCTTTTTGGTGTGAGTCGAGTGCTAATTAAAAGGAATGTGAGGAATTGGGGAATATAATTTAGTTGAAGATTTTATGGCTATTCGGTTGAGAGTTTTGAGGAGTAGAAAAATAGAAAAGAAAAGAAAAGAAATAAATAAAAATAAAAAAATGCATTAATGGGAAAGTTCACGTGAAAACAAAAAAGAAAAAATAAATGGGGAGAGGATTTATAGGAGGAATAAGTTGGGGAGTTTGAGGGTAATTAGGATTAAGGGTGAAGTATATTTGAATCTTTTAGGACTCTTTTTTTTTCTTCTTTTTCTTAACATATAATTCTATTCTTTAGTCTAGGTAAAAGTTGAAATATTAATTAAAATAAATAATAAGTAATAAATACATTAAATGCACAAACTTCTTTTATTAAAAATCTAAATGTAAAGAAAGCATATAATTTATTATAATTTTCACATCTTTTTATTCAATTATTTAAAATATATATACCTACTAAATAATAATATTTAAGTATTAAAAGGGTGTAAAATCTTAAGTTCGGTCAAAAATCATGTGTCTACAGTTTACCCGTCTTTGACTGAAAACACGAAGAGTTTACAGACAAAGAAGTAGATAATGTGACAAGTATTGACCGAACTCTTATATGAAAGGAAAAAATATAGGACTGAATCCTGGTTATGGGCATCCTACATATCCCGGGTTAAAGGGAATCAAGTCAAGTGTAGTTCAACGAGATGAAATAATGAGTTGGAAGTCGGGTGAGATCCCATCCAGGCTTCAGTTTGCGGCCACCTATTTTACATGAAAGTGAAAGACAAAAACTTAAAAGAAATACAAGTGCAAGATCTTATCAATGTCACGTCTCTTGAATCTTGACTTGGTTCTTCATGTTTCTCAAGTTGTGAGATATTAATTTTCATCTCGAGTGAGTCTGAAGGTAAATGCCTTTCTCTAGGTAGGCTCCTTCTACTAGGATTTGGATATCGCCCTTGTTCTTAGAGAGAACTTTTGCTACTTCAATTGAAAATGAGCTTGAAAGTTTTGACTCTTTTCCAAATAAGATCCTGAGCTTGAAATATGGATTGACCTTATTCTACAAGCGAATTCCTGAAATTAAAACAAACAAAAAATAATAACACAAAAATTTTGCCCAGTTTATAATAAAGAAAATTTTGCGAAAACAATAAAAGATAGTGCTTAGCTTTGAATCCAAACTTTGAATGACACGAGCTTTGTTGTGATGTACTCTTCAGATGGCTTCTGCATGTTCGAACCAACTCCATTCCTCATGATGATCCAGTTATATTAAATTATGTCATTCTAGTCCCGTTATTCAGGAGGGTCCTGCTAATGCCCCATTATCCAAGAGGGTCCTGCTATACTACGTCCCATTATTCATGAGGGTCTTGCTAGTCCCATTATTCAGGAGGTTCCTGCTAGTGTTCCATTATCCAAGAGGGTCCTGCTATACTACTTCACATTATTCAGGAGGGTCCTGCTAGTGTCCCATTATCTAGGAGGGTCCTGCTATACTACGTCTCATTATTCAGGAGGGTCCTGCTAGTCCCATTATTCAGGAGGGTCCTTCTAGTGTCCCATTATCCAGGAGGGCCCTACTATACTGCGTCCCATTATCCAGGAGGGTCCTGCTAATCCCATTATTCAGGAGGGTCCTGCTAGTGTCCCATTATCCATGAGGGCCCTGCTATACTACCTCCCATTATTCAGGAAGGTCCTGCTAGTCCCATTATTTAGAAGGGTCCTGCTAGTGTCCCATTATCTAGGAGGGTCCTGCTATTCTAAAAATACAAACTGAACATTTGCCAGTATGATCTATAAAAGTTTTGGGAACGTTATCCAAATTATTTATGGAACATTCAAGAACCAGAGATTCCATCTCTCAGGTAATTGTTATAATCAATAAAAAAAATTTAATTAATTAATTTCACTGTAATTGAGTTTCACAAACCTTTATTGCAATGTTGTCATTTTTTCCTATGTAGACTAAAATTGAACATCTAGGCTTTTTTTTTCTTGAAATAACTTGTACCCCTGCTTCAACAAAGAAAATTTGTGAGTTTAAAATGTGGTGGTTGGTTTGTGGTTCTGCTTTTTGACGAGGATTGCTCCAATACTTGTCAGGTTTTCACTTATTTCCAAACGACTAGTGCTCGTTATTGATTGCATGTATTTTTACCCCAAATTTGCTTACTTTGAGCGACTTAAATCCAATATCTACCTTTATTTCACGATACTCATTGTGTAGCCTTCATTAAATCATGGCTTTCTTCTGAATCCAAAACTTTTCGATAGATGATAACTCATTGGCATGATGCTTCACCTTGTACAATCCAGAGAGTTGGTAGCGAGTCTTGAAATCCTTTCTCACTTTCTTGACATGGACTCGACACAAGGACATATGAAACAAAGTGATGAAAAGTGAAAGAAAAATAAATATACACTACACAAGAATAGAAGAAAATGGTTCGATGAGAAAGGTTTATTTTAGAGAGAGGAAGAAAAGAAAACTTATCTGAGTGTGGTAGCCGACTCTACTGATCATGACATGCACTTTGAATTGATTATCACAGTTTGTCCATCCAATCCATTAATCAATCATTATTGATCATCCAATTTTGACGTGGAGTTCCAACATTTAACAAAGTCATAATCAAGTTCAAACTCTTATCCGCTTTATGATTCATTCAACTCACATTCGCCTTATGTTGCCCACTAGGGTTTTCACCAATAAAACTCTCTCATTTTTATTTCTTTTAGCTCACCTTCGTCTTATGGTGTCCGTTAGGATTTTCACCAATAAGACTCTCTCATTTTTATTTCTCTCAGCTCACCTTCGCCTTATGATGTCCGTTAGGATTTTCACCAATAAGAATCTCTCATTTTTATTTCTCTCAACTCACCTTCGCCTTATAGGGTCCGTTAGGATTTTCACCAATAAGACTCTCTCAATTTTATTTCTCTCAACTCACATTCGCCTTATGATGTCCGTTAGGATTTTCACCAATAAGACTCTCTCATTACTATTTCTCTCAACTCACATTCGCCTTATGATGCCCATTCAGGATTTTCACCAATAAGACTCTCTCATTTTTATTTCTCTCGTGAAAAAGAGTATCTCTTATGGTGCCATCATTTGTACCCTTAACATACTTACTCTTGACATTTCAAAGGTTGATCCAAAGGTCTTTCTTTGATTGAAATATGATTTCTCGACAAGGTTAGAAAGAAATGACAACATGAAAGCTCAAATACGACTTTAAATGATAGGGTTGACTTTTAGCTTTGGGATAAAAATAAAATAAATTAAAAAAACGACTTTTGCCCAGTTTTGTGCAATATGAAATTTTGGATTTTTTATTTGGTTGGACCAAACCCTAATGTTAGGGCTGCCTATGTATCTTGCCAAAACAAGAATCACGTCAAACGTAGTTTAGGTGGACTGCTTTTTTTTTTTTTTTTTAGAAAGAACCAAGGAAGTGGAAGAGCCAAGAAAGTAAATTAAATCTCAACAAGGGTAGCAACATATGACTTAATACTTAAGACACAGAACCAAGAATTTCCATTACATCAACCTTTAAAATGTCAAGTCCAAACATGTGGGTTTTCAATGCCGAAAAATCAAATCATATATAATATCTTTTCACGACATCAGCATTGACGGCCATTTCTGTCATTTTGCCTTCTATATTTGCTAAGTAAAGAGCACCATTGGATAATACCTTCTTTACAATGAATGGTCCTTTCCAATTTGGAGAAAATTTGCCTTTGACTTCAGCATGATGTGGTAGAATGCGTCTCAATACTAGTTGACCTTCTTCGAAACGTCTAGGGCGCACTTTTTTGTTGTATGCTCGTGCCATTCTTTTTTGGTACAATTGTCCATGACATACTGATGTCAATTGCTTCTCATTAATCAAGCTTAGTTGCTCCAACCGTGTTCTGATCCACTCATAATCATCGATTTCAGCCTCGACGACAATCCACAGGGATGGAATCTCAACCTTTGCAGGTATAACTGCCTCAGTCCCATATACCAATGAATAGGGGGTTGCACCTACTAACGTACGTATTGTAGTGCGATAACCCAACAAAGCAAAATGCAACTTTTCATGCCATTGTCGAAAACCTTGCACCATTTTATGAAGTATCTTTTTTATATTTTTGTTAGCAGCTTCTACAGCCCCATTCCCTTTTGGGCGATATGGAGTCAAATTTTGATGTTGAACCTTAAATTGATGGCATACCTCTTGCATTAAACGACTGTTGAGATTTGTTGCATTGTCGATAACAATTACCTTTGGAATATCGAATCGACATATGATGTTGAAATGAATGAAATCCACCACGGCCTTTTTGGTCACTGACTTGAAAGTTATTGCTTCCACCCACTTTGTAAAATAATCAATGGCCACCAGGATGAACCTATGACCATTCGATTCTTTTGGTTCTATTGGTCCAATCACATCAATTCCCCATGCCACAAAAGGCCAGGGGGCAGACATTGCATGAACCTTTGAGGGAGGAGAATGTATCAAATCACCGTGTATTTGACATTCATGACATTTACGAACAAATCGTATGGAATTTTGCTCCATACTGAGACAATAATAACCTGCTCGAAGTATTTTCTTTGCGAGAACATATCCATTCATGTGAGGTCCACAAACTCCAGAGTGTACTTCAATCATGATCGTTGAAGCCTCTCTAGCATTTACACATCTTATAAGACCTAAGTCAGGAGTCTTTTTGTACAAGATTCCTCTGCTTAAGAAAAAATTGCTAGCTAGTCACTGAATAGTTCTTTTTTGATTACTAGTGGCATTAGTCGGACACTCTCCGAATTGAAGATATGATTTAATATCATGGAACCAAGTTTTACCGTCAAATTCTTCCTCAACCATGTTGCAATAAGCATGTTGATCACGAATCTGTATGTACAAAGGGTCAATATGAGCCTCGTCAGGATGTTAGAGCATCGAAGATAAAGTTTCCAATGCATCAACAATCTCATTATGAACTCTAGGAATGTGTCTAAACTTTATTGACACAAACCGTTAACAAAGATCTTGTAAACAAAGTTGATATGGTATGAGCTTTGGGTCACGAGTTTCTCATTTTCCTTGAATTTGATGGACTAGTAAGTCTGAGTCTCCTAACACTAACAACTCTTAGATGCCCATGTCAGTAGCTAACCTCAAACCCAAGATGCAAGCTTCATACTACGACATATTGTTGGTACAATAGAATCTAAGTTGGGTTGTTATAGGGAAATATTCCCCTAATTCAGACATAAGAACAACTTTTATCACAACTCCTTTCTTGTTAGAGGCCCCGTCAAAGAGCAACTTTCATCCCTGATTGTTATCGGGAATAACTTCATCAACATATGATATCTCCTCGTCAGGAAAGTAGGTCTTAAGCGGTTTATA
Organism: Solanum pinnatisectum; assembly: GCA_035578085.1. Lineage (NCBI taxonomy): Eukaryota > Viridiplantae > Streptophyta > Magnoliopsida > Solanales > Solanaceae > Solanum > Solanum pinnatisectum. Next base: position 9,438,834 of record CM069078.1, on the reverse strand, counting down.
TTCTTCATTAATAGGGTTCTCTGCCAAATGATATGGCAATGCTTGAGCTTTCATTGCGCTCTGTGTCACATAGATAATGTCAAATTTTATGAGTAATATTTGCCATTTCGCAAGCCTGCCCGTGGGCATGGGATTTTGAAAAATATATTTTAACAGATCTATACGAGAAATGAGATAAGTAGTATAAGATGAAAGATGATGTTTCAACTTTTGTTCTATCCAAGTTAGGGCACAACACATTCTTTCAAGAAGGGTGTACTTAGATTCATAACCGGTAAATTTCTTGCTAAGGTAATAAATGGTCTGCTCCTTATTCCTAGTGCCATCATGCTGACCCAATACACAGCCAAAAGAATTATCCAGTACTGACATATATAATATCAATGGTCTACTTGGCTCGGGAGGAACCACCACTGGGGATTCAATAAGTACCTCTTAATTCTTTCAAAAGCCTCTTGACATTCGACCGTGGCATTCTTTTTTAGCAACTTAAAAATGGGCTCGCAAGTTGTTGTGAGTTGAGCAGTGAATCTACTGATGTAGTTTAGCCTTCCTAGCAGGGTCATCACCTCGGTTTTGTTCCTTGGTGGTGGCAATTCTTGAATGGCTTTTATTTTTGAAGGATCTAACTCAATACCTCGTCAACTAACTATAAATCCCAAAAGCTTTCCTGATGGTACTCCAAATACACACTTTACAGGATTAAGCTTGAGATTGTACCTCTGGAGCCTTTCGAAGAATTTTCTTAAATATTGCACATGGTTTGACTGCTTTTTTGATTTGATGATCACGTCATCCACATAAACTTCTATTTCTTTATGCATCACATCATGAAACATGGTTGTCATTACCCTCATATAAGTTGCTCCCACATTTTTTAACCCAAATGGCATGACTCGATAACAATATGTACCCCATGATGTGATGAAAGACATTTTTTCTGCATTTTCATCATCCATAATAATCTAATGGTACTCCGCGTAACAATCCACAAAAGATGCAATTTCATGTTTAGCACAGTTATCTAATAAAAGATGGATGTTGGGCAAGGGAAAGTCATCTTTTGGACTTGCTTTGTTCAAATCACGATAATCAACACACATTCGAACTTTACCGTCTTTCTTTGGGTCATGCACGATATTGGCTAACCAAGAAGGATATTGAGCGACTCAAATGACTTTGGCTTCAAGTTTCTTTGTGATCTCCTCCTTAATTATTACACTCATGTCAGTTTTAAGCTTTCTTAATGTTTGCTTGACCAGCGGAAACTTAGGGTCAGTCGGCAACTTGTGAACCACCATGTCAGTACTTAAACTAAGCATATCATCATAAGAGGACGCAAAAACATCTTTGTAGTCAAACAGAGCCTAAATTATATCTTCCTTTTGTTGTCGAGCATGTACACTTATCTTAGTCTCCATAATATTTTCATGATCTCCTAAATTTATTGTCTCAGTTTCACTCATGTTTGGGTTTGATTTATTCTCAAAATGTTTGAAATCCTCGCTTACTTCTTCAAATACTTCGTGTTTATCATATTCGACTTTTCGGCTTATTATTTCATGATTAGGTTGAAGATTAGATTGGATTTTAAGATCTGATGAAAGTTTTTGCATGCATGTCATATCACTATAATCGGCATAGAAAGAACTGTATTGAAGAAAACAAATAAATATATCATACTAAAATAAAAACACAATTACATCCTATTGTAAAGAAAGATAGAGAGTTTTGAAATAAAACGACAATATAAAATCCGAATTACAACCCTTGAATGAAGCGGATAACATAAAGAAAACAAGACAGACTACCAAAACTCATTATTAAAGGGGAGAGGAGTGGCCTCCCAATTGTTCAGCTGGACATCAGGACCAATTAATTGCACCTCTCTATTACTGGAGCCTTCTTCAATTTCAACCATATCAGCCTCGACAAATAAATTCTAAAAATAGTTGATCAATTCTTCGTTATCCTCCAACACTGGCTTTGGGAGTGGTAACTCAAGAGAATCTTCCATGTATGTTCTGATGAAGGATTTGTATATGGGTGGTATTGGCTTGGTAAGTGACCATACTTTTCTTTTATGCTTTTTTGCCTTCATTTTGTCTTCGATTGTGGGCTTGTATCCTAAACCAAAAGTACCAAAGCTCTTACATGGATATACGGGATAAGCTCTCCCTTGCAAGAAGATCCCTAAGCTTTTACTTGGTTCAAACCCATGTTTCAGCATTTAATTCACTATCATCACGGATGTCATGGGCAATTGTGGTTTTGAAATAAGATTCCCCTCAGGGATATGCTCAACAACCACTACCTCTAAAGCTTGATAAACTAGTGTCTCAGTCTCATTATTTGCCTTGATAAAAGGGAAGGAATAGTCTTTATAGATTGACAAGTCCCCCTCACCATGAACAATGACTTCTTGTCGGTCGTATTCAAACTTGACTATTTCATGCAATGTAGAGGGCACTGCCCCATCCCTATGCACCCATAGTCTCCCAACAATAGGTTATAGGATGCATCAGTTTTCAACACTTGAAAATTCACGGTGAAATCAACAGGCCCTATTGTTAGTACGAGATCTATCTCACCAATGGCATCTGTTTTTGACCCGTCAAAAGCTCTAACACATACATTGTTGGGTCGTACCCTTTCAACACTAACATTCAATTATTTTGTAGAGTTGACAAAGGACAAATATTTTCCCCAGATCTTCCGTCAATCAGGACTCTAGTTACATAGGAAAGCTCACACTTTACAGTGATATGGAGGCCTTGGTTATGTCCCGTGCCTTCCACCAGTAGCTCATCATCTAAAAAGGTGATTTGGTTTACCTCAAAGATCCTCCCAGCAATCTTCTCTAACTGACTTACTGTAACCTCATTAGAAACATGTTCTTCGTTCAAAATATTCATTACAGCTTTACGTTGTTCATCTGAATGTATCAACAAAGACAATAGAAAGATTTGGGCCGGAGTTTTCCTTAGCTGTTCCACAATGGAGTAATCTAACAATTTCATTTTCCTTAAGAACTCCTCTGCTTCTTCTTCAGTGACTGGATTCTTGACTAGCGTTTGGTCATTTTTAGTTTTCCTTAATTCGGCTGGGGCATAACATCTTCCCAAACGGGTCATTCCTCCTACTTCATCTACTTCTTCATTGACTTCTTTCCCCTAGTACGTTATGACGGTGGGCTTATAATTCCAAGGGACAGCCTTAGGGTTAGTCATTGGAAGTTGGTACATTGGCCTAACGATCATATGTGGAATATAGGCTTCTTGCACGATCAAGATAGGATTATTTGGCCCTTCTGGAACAACCAATCTTGCCTCTCTCTGGCTTGCCCAAACATCTTCAAGTGCTCCTTTCACAGTTAGGATGGGTGTGTTTGATGGGCTCAACATTTTCGACGTCCTTTCCGCCACTAAAGGCATTATTTTTGTCAAATCAACAATATTCGTCGAATTTTCTATGTCAGTTTCAACCTTAAGGATTGGCTTGTATGGAACTGCAAATTCTCCATGACCATTCATCATCTCTAACATATTTCTTTCAGTATGCCTCGGTAATGAATTTTGATTGATGTTTGGTCCATTCGGGCTTTCAACTATAATTTGATGAGTATCAATTAAATCTTGAATTGCCCTTTTCAGGTACCAACACTCTCTATGTTGTGCCTGGGGCCATTAGAATAATACGCGCAGCGTTGAGAATAATCCAGATTTCTCAATGGAGGATTCAACATTATTTCAATAGGACTTAAAACATTCAACGTCATTAATTTTTGGAATAAGCTAGCATATGATTCTCCAATAGGGGTGAACTCATCCTTAACTCCATTTCCCTTCTTGTATTTTGGTCTAGGATGAAAATGAGTTCTAGCGGTATTTTGGTGAATTGGTGGGGGTGGTGGATGATTTTGAGAAGTTGGTGCACGTCATTGCGGATAAGAAGGGGGAGCAATTAGTTGTGTGCAAAAAAAGGGATATTGAGAGTATTGGAAGGGATATTGTGGAGTTAGGGAAGGAAAATAATGTTGAAGGTGATTATCTTGGACATAGGTCTGAGGTGCTGGTACAACGGTAGCTACATCTTCCTTTCTTTTCTTTCCTCTAAGATTTCCAGAACCATTTTGAAGCACTTGTGTTGTGGCTTTTAAGACATCCTGGCTTACAATCTTTCTAGACTTAATGTCATTTTCCACCATTTCCCCAACCTTAATAACTTCGGTGAATGTTTTTCCGACAGCAGAGAGCAAGTAATGAAAGTAGTCAGGTTCTTACGCTTGGAGAAAGACGTCGATCATCTCTGACTCTTTCATTGATGGCTTAACCCTAGCAGCCTGCTCCCTCCACCAAATAGCATATTCACCAAAATTTTTAGTAGATTTTTCCTCATGTTGGCTAGAGAGGAGCGGTCTAGCACAATGTCAATATTATATTAGAATTGTTGCACAAAACATCTAGCCAAATCATCCCATGTATGCCAGTTGACAATATCCTGATCTATGAACCATTCAGATGCAATTCCCACTAGGCTTTCCCCAAAATAAGCCATGAGTAATTCTTTTTTGCCCTCAGCACCCCTCAATTGATTGCAATATTTCTTCAAATGAGCCATAGGGTCTCCATTACCCTCGTATTTCTCAAACTTTGGGGTTTTAAAACTAGCAGGCAAATGGACGTGGGGGAACATGCACAAATCACTGAATGAGATGCCTTTGTGGCCTCCCAAACCCTGCATATCTCTTATACTTTATTCTAAACTCTTTATTTTTCGAGTCATTTCTTCATGTTCCTCGTTCTTAACAGTTTTATCAACTTGGATAGAGGAACTATATTGATGAGTGTGGGGATAAGAGCTTGGAATTTTAAGAGCCTCTTCAGAGGTCTACCCACGATCACGAGGAATTTTGGACGGAGGATCCTTGTTGGATTTGGGTAACATTGTTGGCTGTAGGACATTATTAGTCGGTTCAGTTGGCACAAAGAGTGGATTACTTATCATAGGTGTGCTTAAAGGGCACACCGTAAAAGTTCCAATTACGCTGGATGTGTTAGCGTAAGGGCTAAATCCAGGTGGATAAATCGGATCACCTATCGACACTTGGATAGGGGGTGGTATATTTATATTTAGATAGTCACGAATTGAAGAAGGTGGAGCTTGTCCACTCATCCAAGTTTCGTACATCTCCATCATTTTTTGTCTTAAAATTCTTACCTTTTCTATTGACACAGTTTCCTGTGAGACCATCTGGTTTTGAACCTCATCATTGTCCGACTCATTTTCGTCTTTCTGAGTCATTTTCTTTTACCCTTTTGACCTTGTATTGTAGGTATGTAATGTCAGCTTAACCACAAACCAACCATCTTTAAGCTAATATGTCTCTCTTTCTTTCTGAATAGAGTAGCAAACGGTTTAGTGTTAAGAAATTGTGCACATTGCATCCACATATGTACTTCTAATATGGAAGACCTTATGTTTCATCCCGGCTTATCTAGGCGTTTTTCTCCTCTTTAGTTATTTTTGTTGCAAAGGTTTCTATCGAACCCATTGGATTGCCTATGTATCATGTTGGTGCATGAATCAGATCTTTACGTAGTTCGAGAATATATATTATTTTATTATAGATTCAGATATTACATTACTATTTATATATTTATTTATTTATATTAATGGGGAAAAACTGAAACAAGAAATAAGCATAACTCAAACTATCATTCCAATGTTTGAAACATAAGTAGGAAAACGATAAAAATATCACCAAACAAATGTCAGTAACTTAAATAGACATGATTTAAATAAAGTGTAGAAACATAGAAGAAATAAAGCAACACTCAAACTATAAGGAAACGACAAAAATGAAACAAAGCTTTGTTTCAACCCTCCTATCCTAAAGATCTAATCGTCACGCTTGCATTCTAATCTTCTCACTCACGGAGATTGCGGTCTTAAACGACCTCCTACACTCTGATATATATCTTGCAATGAAGTCGTAAGGTACTCAGCAAATTCAGGTACTTCTGCCAGAAATTGTTCATGATTCATCTCTTGGTAATCCAGATCCATTTGGGCAGTGCAATCAGCCAAACAATGGACCTTTGATCGAAGTAAATTTCAAGTCTGATTCCATCCTCGTATCTGTTGATCACGGGAGGCCACCATTTCTCTGGCACATCTTTCTTGAGTCGAGACTGCCTCTAGTTCCTCTCGAAGTCTTCCTCTTTCATGAATCCATTGAGCTCTCTCTTGATCAAAATTTGTCTGAATTTTATGATCACCTGCCCTCAGCTGTTGTTGTCGGGACACCGCAAGTTTTGCAATTTGTGCTCCCCTAATTGTTGCCAGATTAACTTGTCCTTGGAGAAGGGTTTCTCTTTGAGTCTCATTGGCTCTTTCCTTTTCGAATTTTACTCGTTGTTGGGTTAGAGCGGCTCTAGCGAGCTCAATTCTACTCTTTACGCCTGATTTTTAGCAAGGTAATCGCGCATAGCCAACTCAACTTTTATTTTTATCTCAGCCTCATGGTCTATTGGTTCTTTTACAGATCTCTCCGGCCTAACCAGTAACAGAGGTTGTTTTTTAAGCCAATTAGAGTATTCCGGGTGAGTTTGTCCTGTATGTCGCTCTTTAACCATCGTTCCAATTCCCATGACTATACAACCATCCCAAATATTTTGGGCTAATCCTTCCAAAAGAGGGACCTCTGGCCTAACTTTGGACACAAAATCTTTCATATCCTCTGTAATAGGTAGAATTTAACGCCTACCCAACTAACGTAGAACCCGTAGTGGTACGTATGGTTGCACACCCCTAATACCCATCAACAATAAAAAAGGGCGAACAGACGACACGTGTATGACTTATTCTCAAGGGAACCAAGGATAATTCCAAGTGATCTTATCTTCCGTTAGCGAGTGAAAACACTCCACCCAAGCATTAACCCCTTCTGGACACTTGTATTTCCCCACCCTTTTGGCATGACTTGTAATGTAATCGCTCCAATCCTGAATGAACCTTACCATCGTAGGAGGTCGGTAAAGATGTTCCATTATCCATAGTTGAAGCAATATGTTGCATCCCTCGAAGAAACGTTTCCCTTTCTGGAAGACAGTTAAAGCGCGGTAGATATCAGCCAAAATCATAGAGACGATGGTATAATTCTTTTTCTCAATTAACACATTCACTACCCTGACCAAACGGATGTTAATTTTCCTCATCTCTTTGAAAAAACCATTGTTCCTAAAAAAGCTACCATAAAAGCAAAACGTCTATGCTCTTTCCATGTTTCAAAACTTCCCTTATTGTTGAGTTTCGTTCCAAATTTCTTGAATCCGTCTTCTTTTCCATACCTATCATACAAAAATTGTAATGAGATCCAACCTTTGTCTAGTGATTCCTCCTTAACTTTGCAAATATTCAAGTGTTGAAAAAATTTATTGATGGATATGCCCCTTGGGGCTACAAGCTTCTGATGGTGCAACCTCACTCCAAACCTAGTAAAGACGCCTATTTCCTCCAAGGTTGGGGTCAACTTAAAATTCGAGAAACGAAAACATTGTTTGCGGAGTCCCAAAAAGGCAGCAGTCCTTCGATCACATCCCTCTTAGGATCCACTTGCATGATTCTAGTCAAGAAACCTAAGTATTTGAATATTATGTCTTGTTCTAACAACCCCATGTCTTTCCACTATGTCCATAACTGCAAGGGAGTACAATCTATAACGTACGTTCAAATCTATTTTCCTCTTTTGATACTTTTCATGATCAAGATGAACCATGTTGTGCTTATGGAAAAAAATATTGTGTTAAGAAATATTCATACTTCCGATACTTAATTTATGGACCTCTTATAATTTACTTTGTTAAAGAAATAAAATAAAAATAAATAAATAAAAATAAAATAAATAATAATAAAATAAGAAAGTGTGAAACTCTTATAAAAGAATATAAACACTGGTATAAAGTGAATACATCATGAATAGAAATAAAATAAAAATAAAATAAATAATAATAAAATAAGAAAGTGTGAAACTCTTATAAAAGAATATAAACACTGGTATAAAGTGAATACATCATGAATAGAAATAAAATAAAAATAAATAAATAAAAATAAAATAAGAAAGTGTGAAACTCTTATAAAAGAATATAAACACTGGTATAAAGTGAATACATCATGAATGCCTGTCACTTGAACAATCAGACTTAGAGCACATGTGGGTAATAAATATCTAATTTATTTGAAAATTTCTTTTAATAAGATACCTATATTCCCTTAAACAAGTGTTTATTCTAAGAGTCAAATTGCAAAATAATTTCTAGTAAATGCACATTTAAAATCAAGGTTTAAATAATACTTTCAATTATATTTATTATTAGAAGCGACTATGATGAGTTTTAATTATTATTACTTATAGATAGAACAAAGAAAATATTAAAAAAATATATGATATACTTCTAACATGACTACAGTCAGCAAATCAATACAGAGGGTGATATATATGGATTAATAAAGAATTTTTGTGTAAAATAAGAAAAAAAAATGAAATTCTTGAAATTGACTTTGCCAAAACATAATAAATAATAATAAAAAGAAAAATAATAAAAAAAAAAAAAATTGTTGGAAATTTCAATTCATTAGAGATATATTGGTAGACCTGCCAATATATTGAATGGTACTTTTGTTTTGAAAAATAAATAGCTACATATATAAAAGAAAATTAAAAAAAAAATAATTCTATGCCAAACGTGCTCCAAATCTTCTTATCTTACATGGACAGGAGAATTTCAAGTTAAGATAAATAATTTGTAATGGTCAAACATTTATGTCATTGAGAAATTTTAGACTCGAATCGACTACTTTAGAGAGAAAAGAAATGAGTTATATTTTTTATTTTTAGGCCCAAATTGACTACTTTAGATGGAAAAGAAACTTTTTTTTTTGTTAGACTCAAATCAAATATGTTAGCTAAGAAAAGAGCTTAATAGAGAGATGTTTATATATTTTTGACTATCTTAAATATAAAATTATCTTACTTGCAAAAAGTTTTCTATTAATTTTTATAAATGATGCAAATCGGTCTAAAGATTTTTTTATATATATATAAACATTGTATGACAAATTCATTTTTTTTATTTATATCTATATCTATCTATCTATCTATCTATATATATATATATATATATATATATATATATATATATATATATATATATATATATATATATATATATGTTTACACGTTTAGTATTTTATTTCCTTTTTTTATGAAAAATGATAAAAGTATAAATAAATTTATTTTAGAGGGAACCTAAAGCCGGTCAACAATCGAGGTCTTCCAAATGATATTTTACAAATAACACATAATACACATGTTAGCCAAGAAGAGGGTCTCCAACGGACCTGACTCCGGTGTTGAGATTCAAATATTGCAAATAAGTAGAACCTACATAGGGATAAGCATGTATATGTTCCCGTCTACTTGGTTCAAACATAAAGGAGATATGTATCTAAACTGACTTACCCGAGTGGACAACTCGAGCCAGGGAGGGGCAACTTATCGGTAGCAAGGCTATTCCGACTTCATTGCTCATCCAACCCTGCCTAACATGTGTGACTAACATCCTTCATTAGGTGTCAAGACTCTCCAGCTTTATCTCAATAGAAACTAGGACAGAGCCATCTTTACAGGATCAAAGACCTGGCGGTAGTCCGCCCAGTCAAAGATCAAGCAATTCAAGCATCCTTAAGCTAGCGGTAGTCCGCCTGCGAAAGAATCGAAATATACAAGAATTTTGGCATAGCTTAACAGACTGTATGGTAACCTTTTACCCGAGCAAAGGGTCTGTCAGAATCTAATACGTACTACTTATTGAGCCCATGTATGCGATTCTTAGCAGGTATGAAGTGCCCTACTTATCAAAACTCATTTTTCGGGCTAAAACCACGGCTGGCCAGGCGTAGTCACTAAGACAAAGCCAATAATAGTAGTGCTAGATTCGACTGTACCTCGATCTCGGAACCAAGTCGAAAAGCCATACTAAAATTCCTTTATATTTAAATAGAGCTTAGATCCGTTCATGGTCTATACAGGAGAGAAGTTAGTTATTCGACATAGATAATCTTTAGCCGGACATAGTCCTGGCTAGGAGAAACATACTAAATAGAAGACTAAAAAGAAAATAAGTACCTTATAAAGGATGATTGTCTTAAAGATCCAAGGAACTCTGATTAACTGACCGATTTATTTATATATGAAGGTCGGAACAGTACTCCGATTACAAGAAACAAACTTCAACACAAAAGAGAAAACAAAAGAGAGAGCTCTAAAAATTTTCTGATGCCTCTCTCCAAGTAAACTCACACTTATAAAGGAAAGAAAAGAAAACACAAAGCATCTATGTACAGTACAAAACGGCCCTCATCTGGGTCCCTAAACAGTAAATCTACTGTTTCAACAGTGTTTTTACTGTTGAGTGGGTCTCTTTTTCACATGCCTTCACATGTCTATGTTTCTTTCACGTTTTTGCCTTTTTCTAAGGCTTTCATTTGCTGCAAAAAATCTTCCGCCTCTTATAATTCGGTGGCCGACAGCATATGTTCTGACTCCGCCCTCTGCGAATCATCCACATCGTTGCTAGTTTCACTTTGCATTGAGGTGTCTGATTTATCTATCTGAGTTATTGATAGAAGTAAATTTTTTCTTACTTCTTCCAGATAGTCTTGAATCATTTTTTCTTTATCACCTTCTTGGAAGGAAATCTGCCTAGCAATATGTCGGACTGAATTATCTTCAATAATTTTCTTAGGATGAATCTTTTTGTATTCTTCAATCCTTTCTTTAATAGAGTCTATAAGCTCTTGACCAACTAATTGTTTGGTCTTAGGATCTATTTTTAAAAGTTTATCCCAGAAATTATTATAATAAGTTCTGTATAAACAAGAAATATTTTCTTTGCTACTAAATCCAACTTCAGGAGTCCATTTGTGAATCCATGGTATTGAAAATTCGATGAAAAAATAGATTTGATCTATTCTTTCTATCCAGCATACATGATCTTCGTAATATAATCTGTTAAGATCTGGAGAAACCTTAGCCCATTCTTTATATAATGTCAAAAATGGTTCTGGTAAAATTTGAGTAGTGGGACCGTGGTATGACCACCATTTGATAAACCAATTAGGAATTGTATCAGCGAATATCTTCGCACATACTTTGACAAACCAAGTATGTTTGTGTTTGTCGTTATTGTAGTGTAGCCCTACATTGAATGCTCGGATATAATCCCAATATGTATAATTCATTTTAGTATTTCCAAGACTTATCTGCCTTTCCTTCATGGTCGACATGCCCCAGTCTTCAGCAGATATAATCTGTTTAATAATGAATTTAGAAAAGTTATAACCTTTTTCATTATTATTACCTGTGCTGAAGTGCTGAAATTCAACACTTCCCGTACTCATTAAGATCTCCTCATAGTAAGATCGAGTCTTATATGACTCTCTTGGAAAATATAATCCATCCACCAGGTATCTTTGGAATATTTTCCAAGGTTCATCTTTTCTTTGTAAATCTGAGTTTTCTAAGAGAAATATCATCTCTCTTTTTTGCAATTTTTCATAGGACTTGATATCATCAGAATCCTCTTTTATTATTGAAACAAAAGTATCTTTTTGCTTCTTTCCTTCCAGATAGGCCTGCATATGAGCGTATAATGGACTATCTTTTGGAATATCTTCCAAACTGACCAATTGCTGTGAACTGGATGAAGATTCTTCTTGAGACGCGGTTCTTTTATTAAGTACCGTTTTTCTTTCCATCGGTATAACCTGGGAATTTGAGTCGGATCTGTATGAAGATCCTTGTGATGATCTAGTTCCATAGGAACCATAGTTGCCTCTGCTAGGGGCTGTTCTTCCCCTTCCTCTTCCTTTGATGTGAACCCAAGGTGGATCCATCCTGCAAACATAACATTTTTCCGTTATCATTCTGAAAAATAGTCTGTCAGATAATTATCATCATCTGACTAATATGCTATTTGAATATGAGGAAAATCTTCCTTCAAGATATCATCTACAATCTTTTCAATGATATGATTTTTCATATCTCTAGGTAATTTTTTAAGAACCCTCAATATAGAAATGAGAGTATCATCATCTAAAAAAGTTCTAAAAAACATGATTTATTGAATATATTTCCTGGATAAGAAATCAGGTAACGAGTTATCAACTCCCTTTTTATACTGAATATCGAAATCAAAAGGGGCTAACTGTGCTTGCCACCTGGCAAATATTAATTTTGAAGCATCGTGCTTAAAATCTTTATCAAACATAAATTTGACCGATTGAGCGTCAGTTTTTATCAAAAACTTTTGGTTGTATAAATCGTCCTGAAATTTGAGAATGCATTTAACAATGGTTAGCATTTCATGTGCTACCGTCGCATACTTCTTCTGGGCTTCGTTCCATTTCCCCGAATGAAATCTAATCAAATATTCATTCTTATCGTGAGGATTAATCTGTTTAAGAATTCCTCCATATCCAATATTAGACGCATTTGTCTCTATAATCTTTTGCCAAGCATGATTTGCTAGAGCCAAGCAGGGCAGTGATTTCACTCGCCGCTTAATATCCTTTACCAGATTGGTAAGAGTCTCATTCCAAAGAGACTTATTATCTTTCTTCAGCCTATCATATAATGGAGCTAAATCTCGAGAAAGATGTTTATAGAATGGAGAAATATAATTCAAACTTCCCAGAAATCTCTGAAGTTGAGTTCTATCTGTAATAACATCAGGAAATTTGTCAGCAAAATCAATGGCTCTTTGAATGGGAGTAATCTTCCCTTGACAAATTTGATGTCCTAAAAATCGAACATTTGTTTGCAATAAACTCATTTTTGGTTTAGAAATAACTAATCCATTTTGTATTATAACCTTTTTGAAAATATAAAGATGTTTGATATGTAATTCAAAAGTTTTAGAAAATACTAGAATGTCATCAATATAGACAATAATAAATTCCATATAAGGATTGAAAATATCATTCATAATTTTCTGAAATTCAGAAGGGGCGTTTTTCAAACCAAAAGACATGACATTCCATTCGTATTGTCCAAATGGGACATTAAAAGCAGTTCTGTAAGAATGCTCTTTAAAAAGCTGAATTTGCCAATATCCTGATTTTAAATCAAATTTTGAAAATATATTGGCATCATATAATCTTGATAATAAATCCCTTTTATTAGGAATAGGATATCTGATCCACTTTAAGTGTTTATTCAAGGGTTTATAGTTAATCACCAATCTCGGAACACCCCGTTCTCTTTCAGCCGCGTTATTAACATAGAAGGTTGTGCAAGACCAAGGAGACTTGGAAGGTTTTAACAAACCCTTTTGTAATAGATTATCAATCTCATTTTTGCAGAAATCTACTAACTCAGCATTCATTTGACAGGGCCGAGATTTTGTAGGAATATCATCCTCTACAAATCCTTCTTCATATGGAAGAGTCACAATATGCTTTTTGCGATCCCAAAAAGCGCTAGGATGATCTGCACAAATATCTACAGCCATCTGCTCAGAAATCAATTTGATTTTTTCCCTTACCTTAGCAGATTTCATTGAATCTTCAATGTTCATACTGAATAATTCCAATTGTAATGAGTCCATATGACTCTGCTTCATTTTTATCAATGCATTAATATCTCTTGTTATCGGATCTGTAACGAAGGAATAATGTATCTCATTATCTTTGTATTTAGCTGAGAATCCTTTCGCATCGATTCCTGTGAAAGGATAGATTGCATTTATAAAAGGAGTTCCTAGTATAATTGGAGGGTTTAACTGATTCTTAACCAAAAAGAAGAAGTGAGGAATACAGACTTTATTCTGATAAATCTTCTGAAAGTATTTAGTTGGCACTAAACCTTCCTGAATACAACTAACGTCTGCACCACTATCAATCATTGCAATGTTAGTAATTGAAAAAGAATTATCAATTAAAATAGTACATTTGATATACCATTTATGAGCCGTAACAATCTGCATCATTCCTAAAAAAGAATCTTGTTTAGGATCAGGAATATCAAGTTGGAGATTTTCATTTTCAACTTGTTTTCCCTTATTTTTTGAAAACTGATCTTCGTCAGTATTATTTATCTCAATCTGAGTAATACGGTGATCACAAATTAACTGGCTCTGTTTAAGAACCTTAATTTCCCTTTTTAAATTTTCAACCTCAATTTTCAAATCATCAAAAGAGGAATCTTTTTTAATGAAATTATGTTTTTTAGCAATACGATCTTCTACCACTTTTAAAGAGTAGGGACTTTCATAATGAAAATCATTTAAATCAGTATTTCGTTTTTCAATAATTTTTGAAGTACTAGTTTCATTTGAAACGGCCAAATTAATAATTTTTTCACGAAGCCGACTATCAGTGACTTCCTTCAAAAGTTTAATCACATTATCAGAAGGATCGTGTTTAAATTAAAATCTTGGAATTGCGATTGAAGTTGTAAATCTCATCTTCCTCGCAATTGCAATCATCGCCCTGAGAAGTATTACAAGCATTAGTACAATTATTATCAGAATTAGAAGAATCAAATAATTCGATATTAGCACCTGTATCTGATTCATAATCTTCTTCCGAACCTGAAGTGTATAACATACTATAAATCTTTTCATAAGTGTCGTTTTCTAGTTCCAAAGTTTTCAACTTGTGTAACTTGCAATTAGGAGTGATATGCCCAAGTTTACCACACTTGTAACATTTTACTTTAGAAAGATCTCTTCCTGATCTATCTTTAGTAAATCTTTTAGATTTACGATGGCTTTTTCTAGCCTCTCGATCTTCCCTAGATCTATGTCTTCGCTTAGATCTTCTTCTTTTACTCGAAGATTCTTCGTTTCTTGCCGATCTGTAGTAATCATCCTTCTTTGGTGTGGGATTAGGTAAACCAAATTGTTCACAAAAGTCTCCCAACTGAGATCGTTCTTTTAGCTTATCCATCTTAAGCTGTCTTGCCATTTTAAGTTCATTACACAGGTTTAATCCTTCCTGTGTACATACTCCTATAATTTTTCCGTAACTTAAATTGACATAAGGTATATCAACCTGATTTCCTCTTAGAGTTTTTCTAACTCGTTCTGCAAAAAGAGGAGGAAGTCCGTCAATGAACTTTGTTGTCCAATATTCAACCTTATTTTCGGGTAGTTCCATAACCCTACTCATATAAGTATCTTTATACCATCTAAAATAAGCCAAAGTTTGACATCTAAGACCGTTTAGCAACGTTCTTACTGTCTCATGCTGGCTGGTAAATCTACCATTGAAATGTTCCAAGATAGTAAGAATCAAGGTATAAACAGCATCTTCTTTGTTTTTTACCAATGCCATTCCTAAGTTATCAACTCCTTCATCGTCGGCAATAGCATTAATAACCGAAGCTTTCTCCTCGGTGGTAAGATAATTATCCCACCATCCTCTAAGTTGACCTGTAAAACCTGCAATAATCATCTTGCAGATCGTTCTATCTGTGTTTTTAACACTCTTGCAAATAGTTGAATACATCAGCATACGATGTACCATGATAGTTAATTGTCGATCTGTTAACCCATCTAGATTCCATTCATAAATCTCGGAACCACTGTAAGACATATTAGTCAGATTCCAGTCACGTTCTTCAATTAAGACATCTTGAGGAGTTGGACGCGGATAGTAGTATGTATTCATACTAGGTTTGGTAGCGTAGCTGCTATTTTTCTTTGGATATCCCCTGAGTTTATTAACTTCTGAAAAATCACCTGTTTTTTCAACAAAATCTTGTGATAAATCCATAGGACCAAAATTTAATCCAGCAAGCTTCTTAGCTGCAAGTTCTCCAATGTCTAAATTTGCAAATTTTTCGCTTAGAAGATCTTCTAAATTTTTTAAAGAAGTTGGTTTAAAATCAGAAACTTCAATCGGTCTTTGAATAAAAGTAAAGACTACTGTAGGAGTATTTTCCGAAGTTGAAGCAATATCAGTTTTTTCTTTAAAATTAGTTTTGACTATATCAGCCTTAATATCTTTTATTAAAATAGTTAAATCATCAAGTTTTTTGTCAAGAGAACTAATATGTTCCCCTAACACTTTAACATAAAGACTTAAATAATTGTTTTGAGTAATCAGTTTATTAATTTCATTAATACTGATTGAAGCAATATCTTCATCAATAAATTTTTGAAAAGCTGAGAAAGTAATACCAGTATTATTTGGCAAAACAAATGATGACTGAGGAGGGTATATAGCTTTTAACAAGTTACCACTCCCATCTTTATAAGTCCTTTCAATAACGTTGATATATAACGGTAAATAGGTGGTTATAAACCAAGGAACAAAATACATAATTTGATTATGCAAAGCACAAGTTTCATAAAACTCTTGAGAAATACAATTTAAATCTTCTTTGCTATAAGTTTCAAAGAACCAAGTTTTAAACCGATTCCATTTTTCATCAAAAAATTCTTTTTGAATATGTTTTCTTGCCAGTGAACCTGGACTAAAATCAATTTGGTGTGGAATCATTAAGAATCGTTTAAATCAAACTCCATTTCAGAAGCTGAAGGAATATCCTTGTCATGACCATCATTATTCACCTGCACTATATTGGTTTTCGGGTCGATCCTTACTTTTTCGACCACAGAGTTCTCATCAGAACCAATAGTATGTAACGAAGCAGCACAATCTCAGGCTGGACCATAAATAGGATCAATCGGAAAAATATGGTGTATCGTAGGCAAGAGTCTGTGACTAGACAAAGAATGTCTATTCATACTCACAGAAGACATGAGCCTGCTTTCATTAAAAGACTGCCTATGAGGCGTGTAGATATTATCTGAAAACTGGATACTAATTCTTCCATCGGGATTTTGAGAAATATGAGAAAAATCAGAATTAGTAATAGCATCAGTTAATTGATTTGGGGATATAACCGAATTTAGAGTCCATGAAGTTGGGAAATCTATTTCTTCCCACTTAATAGGTCTTCTAGTAGTGACCTTGGACCTTGCAAAATTGTTTTCCACCAAAATAGTTTGATTGGAAATATCATATAATCTACATCTAGGATTAAGAGTAGATAATAATTTAAAATAGATTCGGTAAGATAAACAAATAAGTTCCGAACCAGGCACATAGTTGTAACCATGAGTTTTAACATTTAATGTTAGAGCATCGAGAATATTCGCATCAGTAAGAGATAACTGCAAATTAGGTTGCGTATTGAAATAAACCGGACCATAGGCCACCGTAGATTCTATCGAACCCATAAGATCGCCGAATCTAAATTTCTAGCATCACGAAGAGCAGCTAGAAAAGTCTCTGGCAACCCTTTAAGAGTCAGGGGTTTAAAGGCAATTTGAACCATACAAATATGCAAATAATTATATTGATTTTTATAAAAAATCACATCTCGTTCATTCAACAAGCGAATAGTCTGTTCAGAAGAATTTAAAGCAAGAGACTGCTCAGTAGTTTTAATCATTTGTTTTGAAGAGAGTTTATCAAACCAACCATAATCATATATAGTTTTAATAGGGACTTTAGGAATCGTCCATTTGTTTAACAAATCAAGATTATGAGGTATATCTACCTCTTCTAGTCTAGTACTTTTAGTACTTGTATCTCCCAGATCCATAGGTGAAAGATTAAGATCTATGTCGAATAGTTCACCTCTATCTCATATATATTCAATGAAAATTTCTTGGCTCTGATACCATCTTTACAGGATCAAGAAATTTTCATTGAATATATATGAGATAGAGGTGAACTATTCGACATAGATCTTAATCTTTCACCTATGGATCTGGGAGATACAAGTACTAAAAGTACTAGACTAGAAGAGGTAGATATACCTCATAATCTTGATTTGTTAAACAAATGGACGATTCCTAAAGTCCCTATTAAAACTATATATGATTATGGTTGGTTTGATAAACTCTCTTCAAAACAAATGATTAAAACTACTGAGCAGTCTCTTGCTTTAAATTCTTCTGAACAAACTATTCACTTGTTGAATGAACGAGATGTGATTTTTTATAAAAATCAATATAATTATTTGCATATTGGTATGGTTCAAATTGCCTTTAAACCCCTAACTCTTAAAGGGTTGCCAGAGACTTTTCTAGCTGCTCTTCGTGATGCTAGAAATTTAAATTTCCGACAGTCTCTTATGGGTTCGATAGAATGCGGTGACTATGGTCCGATTTATTTCAATACGCAACCTAATTTGCGATTATCTCTCATCGATGTGAATATTCTCGATGCTCTAACATTAAATGTTAAAACTCATGGTTACAACTATGCTACCGTTCGAACTTATTTGTTTATCTTGCGAATCTATTTTAAATTATTATCTACTCTTAATCCTAGATGTAGATTATATGATATTTCCAATCAAACTATTTTGGTGAAAACTAATTTTGCAAGGTCCAAGGTCACTACTACAAGACCTATTAAGTGGGAAGAAATAGATTTCCCAACTTCATGGACTCTAAATTCGGTTATATCCCCAAATCGATAGCGATGCTGTGCTATTACGATTTTTCTTATATTTCTCAAAATCCCGATGGAAGGATTAGTATCCAGTTTTCAGATAATATCTACACGCCTCATAGGCAGTCTTTTAATGAAAGCAGGCTCATGTCTTCTGTGAGTATGAATAGACATTCTTTGTCTAGTCGCAGACTCTTGCCTGCGATACACCATATTTCTCCGATTGATCCTATTTATGGTCCGGCCCGAGATCGTGCTGCTTCGTTACATACTATTGGTTCTGATGAGAACTCTGTGGTCGAAAAAGTAAGGATCGACCCGAAAACCAATATAGTGCACGTGAATAATGATGGTCATGACAAGGATATTCCTTCAGCTTCTGAAATCTAGTTTGATTTAAACAATTCTTAATTATTCCACACCAAATTGATTTTAGTCCAGGTTCACTGGCAAGAAAACATATTCAAAAAGAATTTTTTGATGAAAAATGGAATCGGTTTAAAACTTGGTTCTTTGAAGCTTATAGCAAAGAAGATTTAAATTGTATTTCTCAAGAGTTTTATGAAACTTGTGCTTTGCATAATCAAATTATGTATTTTGTTCCTTGGTTTATAACCACCTATTTACCGTTATATATCAACGTTATTGAAAGGACTTATAAAGATGGGAGTGGTAACTTGTTAAAAGCTATATACCCTCCTCAGTCATCATTTGTTTTGCCAAATAATACTGGTATTACTGCCGACTTTTCAAAAATTTATTGATGAAGATATTGCTTCAATAAGATAATGAAATTAATAAACCGATTACTCAAAACAATTATTTAAGTCTTTATGTTAAAGTGTTAGAACATATTAGTTCTCTTGACAAAAACTTGATGATTTAACTATTTTAATAAAAGATATTAAGGCGATATAGTCAAAACTAATTTTAAAGAAAAAGCGATATTGCTTCAACTTCGAAAATACTCCTACGTAGTCTTTACTTTTATTCAAAGACCGATTGAAGTTTCGATTTTAAACCAACTTCTTTAAAAATTTGAAGATCTTCTAAGCGAAATTTGCAAATTTAGACATTGAGAACTGCGACTAAGAAGCTTTGGATTAAATTTTGGTCCTATGGATTTATCACAAGATTTTGTTGAAAAAGCGGTGATTTTTCGAAGTTAATAAACTCGTGATATCCAAAGAAAAATAGCGACTACGCTTACCAAACCTAGTATGAATACATACTACTATCCGTCCAACTCCTCAAGATGTCTTAATTGAACGTGGATCGAATCGACTAATATGTCTTACGATGGTTCCGAGATTTATGAATGGAATCTAGATGGGTTAAGATCGACAATTAACTATCATGGTACATCGTATCGATGTATTCAACTATTTGCAAGAGTGTTAAAAACAGATAGAACGATCCGCAAGATGATTATTGCAGTTTTACAGTCAACTTAGAGGATGGTGGATAATTATCTTACCACCGGCGAGAAAGCTTCGTTATTAATGCTATTGCGCGATGAAGGAGTTGATAACTTAGGAATGGCATTGGTAAAAACAAAGAAGATGTTTTATACCTTGATTCTTACTATCTTGGAACATTTCAATGGTAGATTTACCACCAAAGATGAGACAAGAAGAACGTTGCTAAACGGTCTTAGATGTCAAACTTTGGCTTATTTTAGATGGTATAAAGATACTTATATGAGTAGGGTTATGGAACTACCCGAAAATAAGGTTGAATATTGGACAGCAAAGTTCATTGACGGACTTCCTCCTCTTTTTGCAGAACGAGTTAGAAAAACTCTAAGAGGAAATCAGGTTGATATACCTTATGTCAATTTAAGTTACGGAAAAATTATAGGAGTATGTACACAGGAAGGATTAAACCTGTGTAATGAACTTAAAATGGCAAGACAGCTTAAGATGGATAAGCTAAAAGAACGATCTCAGTTGGGAGACTTTTGTGAACAATTTGGTTTACCTAATCCCACACCAAAGAAGGATGATTACTACAGATCGGCAAGAAATGAAGAATCTTCGAGTAAAAGAAGAAGATCTAAGCGAAGACATAGATCTAGGGAAGATCGAGAGGCTAGAAAAAGCCATCGTAAATCTAAAAGATTTACTAAAGATATATCAGGAAGAGATCTTTCTAAAGTAAAATGTTACAAGTGTGGTAAACTTGGGCATATCACTCCTAATTGCAAGTTACACAAGTTGAAAACTTTGGAACTAGAAAACGACACTTATGAAAAGATTTATAGTATGTTATACACTTCAGGTTCGGAAGAAGATTATGAATCAGATACAGGTGCTAATATCGAATTATTTGATTCTTCTAATTCTGATAATAATTGTACTAATGCTTGTAATACTTCTCAGGGCGATGATTGCAATTGCGAGGAAGATGAGATTTACAAACTTCAATCGCAATTCCAAGATTTTAATTTAAACACGATCACTTCTGATAATGTGATTGAACTTTTGAAGGAAGTCACTGATAGTCGGCTTCGTGAAAAAATTATTAATTTGGCCGTTTCAAATGAAACTAGTACTTCAAAAATTATTGAAAAACGAAATACTGATTTAAATGATTTTCATTATGAAAGTCCCTACTCTTTAAAAGTGGTAGAAGATCGACATAAAAACATAATTTCATTAAAAAAGATTCCTCTTTTGATGATTTGAAAATTGAGGTTGAAAATTTAAAAAGGGAAATTAAGGTTCTTAAACAGAGCCAGTTAATTTGTGATCATCGTATTACTCAGATTGAGATAAATAATACTGACGAAGATCAGTTTTCAAAAAATAAGGGAAAACAAGTTGAAAATGAAAATCTCCAACTTGATATTCCTGATCCTAAACAAGATTCTTTTTTAGGAATGATGCAGATTGTTACGGCTCATAAATGGTATATCAAATGTACTATTTTAATTGATAATTCTTTTTCAATTACTAACATTGCAATGATTGATAGTGGTGCAGACGTTAGTTGTATTCAGGAAGGTTTAGTGCCAACTAAATACTTTCAAAAGACGACTCATTTGGTAAAATCCGCTTCAGGCCATGCTTTAGATATAGAGTATAAGTTACCTAACGTGAAGATTTGTCAGAATAAAGTCTGTATTCCTCACTTCTTCTTTTTGGTTAAGAATCAGTTAAACCCTCCAATTATACTAGGAACTCCTTTTATAAATGCAATCTATCCTTTCACAGGAATTGATGCGAAAGGATTCTCGGCTAAATACAAAGATAATGAGATACATTATTCCTTCGTTACAGATCCGATAACAAGAGATATTAGTGCATTTATAAAAATGAAGCAGAGTCATATGGACTCATTACAATTGGAATTATTCAGTATGAACATTCAAGATTCAATGAAATCTGCTAA
The DNA here is from genome assembly GCA_035578085.1 of Solanum pinnatisectum. Taxonomy (NCBI): domain Eukaryota; kingdom Viridiplantae; phylum Streptophyta; class Magnoliopsida; order Solanales; family Solanaceae; genus Solanum; species Solanum pinnatisectum. The sequence continues at coordinate 9,416,904 of CM069078.1, read as the reverse complement.
GGTAAGGGAAAAAATCAAATTGATTTCTGAGCAGATGGCTGTAGATATTTGTGCAGATCATCCTAGCGCTTTTTGGGATCGCAAAAAGCATATTGTGACTCTTCCATATGAAGAAGGATTTGTAGAGGATGATATTCCTACAAAATCTTGGCCCTGTCAAATGAATGCTGAGTTAGTAGATTTCTGCAAAACTGAGATTGATAATCTATTACAAAAGGGTTTGATAAAACCTTCCAAGTCTCCTTGGTCTTGCACAGCCTTCTATGTTAATAACGCGGCTGAAAGAGAACGGGGTGTTCCGAGATTGGTGATTAACTATAAACCCTTGAATAAACAGTTAAAATGGATCAGGTATCCTATTCCTAATAAAATGGATTTATTATCAAGATTATATGATGCCAATATATTTTCAAAATTTGATTTAAAATCAGGATATTGGCAAATTCAGCTTTTTAAAGAGCATTCTACTGAATCGCTTAATGTCCCATTTGGACAATACGAATGGAATGTCATGTCTTTTGGTTTGAAAAACGCCCCTTCTGAATTTCAAAAAATTATGAATGATATTTTCAATCCTTATATGGAATTTATTATTGTCTATATTGATGACATTCTAGTATTTTCTAAAACTTTTGAATTACATATCAAACATCTTGATATTTTCTAAAAGGTTGTAATACAAAATAGATTAGTTATTTCTAAACCAAAAATGAGTTTATTCCAAACAGATGCTCAATTTTTAGGACATCAAATTTGTCAAGGGAAGATTACTCCCATTCAAAGAGCCATTGATTTTGCTGACAAATTTCCTGATGTTATTACAGATAGAACTCAACTTCAGAGATTTCTGGGAAGTTTGAATTATATTTCTCCGTTCTATAAACATCTTTCTCGAGATTTAGCTCCATTATATGACAGGCTGAAGAAAGATAATAAGTCTCTTTGGAATGAGACTCTTACCAATCTGGTAAAGGATATTAAGCGGCGAGTGAAATCACTGCCCTGCTTAGCTCTAGCAAATCATGCTTGGCAAAAGATTATAGAGACAGATGCGTCTAATATTGGATATGGAGGAATTCTTAAACAGATTAATCCTCATGATAAGAAAGAATATTTGATTAGATTTCATTCGGGGAAATGGAACGAAGCCCAGAAGAAGTATGCGACGGTAGCACATGAAATGCTAACCATTGTTAAATGCGTTCTCAAATTTCAGGACGATTTATACAACCACAAGTTTTTGATAAAAACTGACGCTCAATCGGTCAAATTTATGTTTGACAAAGATTTTAAGCACGATACTTCAAAATTAATATTCGCCAGGTGGCAAGCACAGTTAGCCCCTTTTGATTTCGATATTCAGTATAAAAAGGGAGTTGATAACTCGTTACCTGATTTCTTATCCAGGGAGTATATTCAATAAATCATGTTTTTTAGAACTTTTTTAGATGATGATACTCTCATTTCTATATTGAGGGTTCTTAAAAAATTACCTAGAGATATGAAAAATCATATCATTGAAAAGATTGTAGATAATATCTTGAAGGAAGATTTTCCTCATATTCAAATAGCATATTATTCAGATGATGATAATTATCTGACAGACTATTTTTCAGAATGATAACGGAAAAATGTTATGTTTGCAGGATGGATCCACCTTGGGTTCACATCAAAGGAAGAAGAAGGGGAAGAATAGCCCCTAGCAGAGGCAACTATGGTTCCTATGGAACTAGATCATCACAAGGATCTTCATACAGATCCGACTCAAATTCCCAGGTTATACCGATGGGAAGAAAAATGGTACTTAATAAAAGAACCGCGTCTCAAGAAGAATCTTCATCCAGTTCACAGCAATTGGTCAGTTTGGAAGATATTCCAAAAGATAGTCCATTATACGCTCATATGCAGGCCTATCTGGAAGGAAAGAAGCAAAAAGATACTTTTGTTTCAATAATAAAAGAGGATTCTGATGATATCAAGTCCTATGAAAAATTGCAAAAAAGAGAGATAATATTTCTCTTAGAAAACTCAGATTTACAAAGAAAAGATGAACCTTGGAAAATACTCCAAAGATACCTAGTGGATGGATTATATTTTCCAGGAGAGTCATATAAGACTCGATCTTACTATGAGGAGATCTTAATGAGTACGGGAAGTGTTGAATTTCAGCACTTCAGCACAGGTAATAATAATGAAAAAGGTTAAAACTTTTCTAAATTCATTATTAAACAGATTATATCTGCTGAAGACTGGGGCATGTCGACCATGAAGGAAATGCAGATAAGTCTTGGAAATACTAAAATGAATTATACATATTGGGATTATATCCGAGCATTCGATGTAGGGCTACACTACAATAACGACAAACACAAACATACTTGGTTTATCAAAGTATGTGCGAAGATATTCGCCGATACAATTCCTAATTGGTTTATCAAATGGTGGTCATACCACGGTCCCACTACTCAGATTTTACCAGAACCATTTTTGACATTATATAAAGAATGGACTAAGGTTTCTCCAGATCTTAACAGATTATATCACGAAGATCATGTATGCTGGATAGAAAGAATAGATCAAATCTATTTTTTCATCGAATTTTCAATACCATGGATTCACAAATGGACTCCTGAAGTTGGATTTAGTAGCAAAGAAAATATTCCTTGTTTATACAGAACTTATTATAATAATTTCTGGGATAAACTTTTAAAAATAGATCCTAAGACCAAACAATTAGTTGGTCAAGATCTTATAGACTCTATTAAAGAAAGGATTGAAGAATACAAAAAGATTCATCCTAAGAAAATTATTGAAGATAATTCAGTCCGATATATTGCTAGGCGGATTTCCTTCCAAGAAGGTGATAAAGAAAAAATGATTCAAGACTATCTGGAAGAAGTAAGAAAAAATTTACTTCTAACAATAACTCAGATAGATAAATCAGACACCTCAATGCAAAGTGAAACTAGCAACGATGTGGATGATTCGCAGAGGGCAGAGTCAGAACATATGCTGTCGGCCACCGAATTACAAGAGGCAGAAGATTTTTTGCAGCAAATGAAAGCCTTAGAAAAAGGCAAAAACGTGAAGGAAGCATAGACATGTGAAGACATGTGAAGAAGAGACCCACTCAACAGTAAAAACACTGTTGAAACAAAGATTCTTGTTTAGGGACCCAGATGAGGGCCCTCTTTGTACATAGATGCTTTATGTTTTCTTATTTTTCTATATAAGTCATAGCTTAGTTTGAGGAGAGGCATCAGAAAAATTTCAGCTCTCTCTTTTTCTTTGTTTTGAAGTTTGTAAGTCTTTTGTGTAAGCTTCCCGAAGCACTGTTCCGACTATCTTATAAATAAACCGGTCAGTTATTCAGAGTTCTTTGGATCTTGAAGACAATCATCCTTTATAAGGTACTTATTTTCTTCTTTAGTCTTTTATTTAGTATGTTTCTCCTAGCCAGGACTATGTCCGGCTAAAGATTATCTATGTCGAATAACTAACTTCTCTCCTATATAGACCATGAACGGATCTAAGCTCTATTTAAATATAAAGGAATTTTAGTATGGCTTTTCGACTTGGTTCCGAGATCGAGATACAGTCGAATCTAGCACTACTCTTATTGGCTTTGTCTTAGTGACTCCGCCTGGCCAGCCGTGGTTTTAGCCCGAAAAATGAGTTTTGATAAGTAGGGCACTTCATACCTGGTTAAGAACTGCCAGGCACATGGGCTCAATAAGTAGTACGTATTAGATTCTGACAGACCCTTTGCTTGGGTAAAAGGTTACCATACAGTCTGTTAAGCTATGCCAAAATTCTTGTATATTTTGATTCTTTCGTAGGCGGACTACCGCTAGCTTAAGGATGCTTGACTTGCTTGATCTTTGACTGGGCGGACTACCGCCAGATGCATAACTGCATTCTCGATTTTGACATACAATTATTTAGAAGCATAGCTGTTTTCTTCTCTTAATCGTGTCACCTTAATATTTTAGTCTAAAAATTTCAATTTACATTAAATCAAAATTGATATGATTATGATCATTTGGCCAAGGTGCATCACTGCATCCGACTTTTCTTTTAGCGTCTCAAAAAGATGTGAAGCCACATTCTTTATTGAAACCTTATTGTTATTTATTGGTCTTTTGTAAAAAAAAAAATTAAAAAAATTATACTTAAATTTACATTTATTGGTCAAAAATGCAGTTAGGTTTAGGCCAAAGATAATCTATGACTGCCAGAACAGAACATGCATTAATTTCTGAGTAGCATTTTTTAATCAAAAGTTGAAGGCCCAATTTTAACCAAAAGACAAATATTATAGCATATTCTCTCAATCATAAAGAAATTCATCTATTGAATTACGCGAATAACTTGATTCTAACACCATTAAATGTAAACACCAATTAACACGAAAATAAAATACAATTTAGTATATGTTCATATTAAATATGCTACGCCCCTATTTGTTTCCCTCAATAAATTACTCATTCATGGGAATCAAACTTTCAGTAAAAAATAATAATTTAAAGTTAACATGTCTCAGAAAATAATGTACATGCCATTAATCATATAAAAATGTTTATAACAGAATATTCTTGAATAACTTGTGGTTTATCATAAACACAATGTTCTCTCTTTTTTTTTTTTGTTTTTTTTTCTTATCATTATCAAAATTAATACAAATCCCTAGAGAAAAAAAAATTTACAACCCAAGATACGTCATTCTGATTTCTATTAACAAATTATAATCATAAAAAGAAATAAAAAAGATTAATGATAATAACATAAAACAATGGCTAAATAAATAAGTGAATTCAAAAATTAGATAAAAATAAAGAAACCAACACATTATTTTAACCTGAGATTAAATATATAAATGATCATATAATAACAATAGTAATCGCTACTTCGTCTTGATTGATTAATGATCATATAATAACAATAGCAATCACTACTTTGTCTTGATTTATTAATGACTCAATAGACTAAACTTATATAAATATAAAATAACAATAAAAATAAATAAAAGAACAAACCTTCAAAGGTATGCAAACTAGCCGCTCTGTAAACGAAAATCTTAATCCCAACTTCCTGCTCAATTGAATTATTATTTTTACTCTTGCTCTAACTTTTTTCTCTCTGCCTCTGTTTTTTTCTCTACTGTACGTTGCTTTTTATAATCTCTACTGGTGTGAGTCTGGTGCTAATTAAAGGGAACGTGAGGAAGTGGGGAATATAATTTAGTTGAAGATTTTATGGCTATTCGGTTGAGAGTTTTGAGGAGAAGAAAAATAGAAAAGAAAAGAAATAAATAAAAATAAAAAATAAAATAAAACTTATATATCTTGTTCAGCTTAGCATCTCTATATCCTGCATGCTCAGTACATTCAAAGTACTGACACATACTTTTGCGCTACATCGTTTCTTGATGTAGGTTCAGGCACTCAGCATCTAGATCACGATTAGATTGATTCTTTATTCGACTTCAATAGCTTCAGTGGCGAGTCTTCATACTTCGAGGACAATAGACATGCTTTCTATTTTAGTCCTTACTTTAAGTTTTCAGTTTGTTAGAGTTAGCTAGGGGCATGTCCCAACAACTCAACTCAGTTAGAGGCTTTTCAGACATAGTAGCTTGAGAGTTATTAAGTGTTGTTTCAGTCTTCACTAAAACTCGTAAATAATGGTATATTTACATTTAGACTAGTTGGGCTTGTTTCTCTTAAGATATCTATTGATTTAGCTTCCGCATAGTTCATGTTTTACTTAGTTATTCAGTATGCTTATGATATGCCAGACTCGGGGTTAGCTTGGGGTCACTCGTGATCCTAGGTCTCGTGTAACGTCAGGGGGATAGCCTCGGGACGTGACAAACTTGGTGTCAGAGCATCACGTTCAAGAGTCCTAGGGTGTCTATCATTTAAAAGTATATTTATTTATTTCTTTTTCTTCTGTTCTTTTTTTTTTTTTACTTTGAAAAATAGTGTATTTATGTTATTTATTTTAAAATCGTTATAAATTACAAGAATGTTCTTTCACCTTTAAAGAATATGATAACATGTAAAAAAAGAAATTAAAATTTTCCTTTATGAAACCAAATATTACATTACACATTTATAGGAAGGTAATCAAGGTATAATATAATTATTTTATTTTATATTCTTTTTTATGTAAGAAGAAACTCTAAAAAATATCTAAATTTTTCAACTAAAATTCACACACACAGATACACACATATATCCTCTTTTATTGAAATAATATTTAATAAATTATTTATGTTTTTCATGACCGCAAGGGCGAATGAATTCACTGCCTATAGAAAAAAGAAAAAACATAGAAGTGGTCTAGAGCTCAACCCGAATCAGCAGGAGCAAAGTAAGAAAAATAGCAGAGCTGAACCGGTCCAGACAGTTTACTCCTTTTTTTTTTTTAACGGGTTCCGGCTTTTTCGAACAACAAATCAAAGCTCGAGCATGGCAACAATGGTGAGAGAAAAGTATTGGTGAATCCACCTGGAAAGACAATCGGAATTGCCCAATCTCAATACGAAATTGTGTTTGGATGAAGAAACCTGATTTCTAATTTTGGAAATTCTGGTCATTGCGATGTTGATACTCATGTTGAAAATGGACAAATTGCGTAGGATATGAACTCAGAAGTTTGTAATTGGAACCAACTGGTGTAAAAAAATTGGGGGAAAATGAAGACAAGTGCTGCGAAGCTGATTGTTGATGCACTGCTACAGAGGTTCCTTCCGCTTGCTAGGCGTCGCATTGAAACTGCTCAAGCTCAGGTACTCTTTCTACTAATTTTTCTTATTTCTCTTATTTTAATGTAAGGTATTTTTCATTTTTCCCTGACCGTGGACCGTGGTGTTCAGACAAGCTTTTGCGTACGTAGACTAATTTCGTGCGTGCCACCTCCTACTAGCAAGAATAATCTGATTTGTTTTTGTCTCCCCTGGATTTGAAACTGAGACTTCAGTAGTCTCAACCACTTCATTGACACTCTTTCTATTTGAAATGTCATAATACTAATCTCAATAATTCGAATTCATTAAACTTTTTCATCTTGATTTGATGTTCTCTACCAAAAGTTTTCACCCACTATTGGTGGCATCCAAGCCAGCTTGGGGCACTGGTTACTTTCTACTTTCTATTAGCATGAGTACCACATAACTTTGTCCAGATTTAGGCAAATTGGCCTAGTATCCTTCTGATGGGACTCTGACCTTGGTTGTCAAGACGGTTAGGAGTGCTTACTTCTTTATAGTTTGAATCCCCTTGGTGAAAATCCTTGTTTCACCACTGGAACTTAATATCGTCCTCTTGGCATTGGGGTCCTCAACCACTATCTTTTTTTTTATGACCGTGGTGTCTGGCCAGGTACTAGGTAATTCTGTCCCCAAGGCTAGCACAAATGGGAAGAATCACCTAGTGGTCCTCAACCACTATCTTAATGCTTACTTTCACTATTAATAATATGTATAATATATAAGTCAAAGTAACTTCTTAAACCTCGTGTCAATCAGGTACTATTACATAAAATTGAAGGGAGGTAGTATAACAATGCTTGGTGTATTTGTGCTTTAAATAAATTTTCATGCTATATTTGTCACATGACTTGGAAACATATTTAGCCTATTTGTCTTCGCCTAATCAGTTGATTCACAATTGCTCCAAGAGCAATAGTTAAGTCCAGATAATATCTTTTTTTGGATCATATCATGTATATATTTTAGTCTCACCTAGATAAGCATCAGAGAGAGTTTCCGAGGAGAGATGCTTGCCAGTGTCCTAATGCTTATTCATAAGAAGGCTCTGATAGGTTGCCTCTACTACTTGGGTGGGAAAAGAGCAAAAAAAATAAGAAGAGCAGAATTAGTTGGGGATAGGCTTAGAGTGTGTCAGTGTGATCTCAATCCCTTTGTATGTTCCCTCCCCAGGAAAGGAATTCAGTGGACACAGGAGTGTCAATTGAAATCTATCACGTGAAGGGTAAGAGAGAAAAGTAACAAATTATTCTGTAGCACCAGAAAGAGAAAAGAGTAAGCATAATTCTTTTATGTTGGCACTGGTGCTATTACAGTTATGTGCTCTGTGTTTCATTGGCATGATTCTTAATGATGTAATTTTATCTGCATGCTAATGCAAGAACAAATTACGTGAAGTTAAAGAGATGTAGTATATTTTATTTTATTTTTACTTGATTTGTGTTATTCTGAAACTTTACCTGGACTAAATAGGATGGACATATTTTATTTTATTTTTACTTGATTTGTATGCTATTATGAAACTTTACCTGGGCTAAACAGGATGGACAGTACCTTCGGCCATCAGATCCAGCCTATGAGCAAGTACTGGATTCGTTAGCTATGATTGCTCGACACACACCTGGTCCTCTTCTAGAGGCTCTTTTAAGATGGAGAGAAAGGTACATATTCTTAACTGTAATTTGTCCTCAAGTGCTGCATGGTTGCCATTTCTGTTTCAAGTGATATTCATTTTTAGTCATGCACCCGAATCATGCTGATTCATTGCACTTGCACGGGCAGACTCATCATGCATCTTCAAATAGTTTGTTAGATGTATGTCTAGTTTTATCATTGCATATTCTGTCCAGCATGCCTATAGCTACTTATCACATGGCATGTAGCACAGGATTCACAGTCATGATGTATAGTGCACTGAGATTATCACAAAACAGTATTGGAGCTGTGGACAGTGATACACCAATGTCTCTAAGAATGTAGGTTATCCATGTGATCTCTGCTGTAGTCAAAGCCAATGCCCTATATTCAGCTTCAACACTTGATCTTGCAACTGTCTGCTGCTTCTTAGAGGTCCAGGAGATGCAGTTAGCACCTAAGTAAATTGAATACCCAGTAGTTGATCTTCTTCTTGTTGTAACACAACTTCCCCAATCTGCATCAGAGTATCCATGCAATCTTAAAGGTGATTGTGCATTCAACCTGAGTCCCAGCTTTGTAGTGCCTTTGACATATCTGAGGATTCTTTTAACAGCTTGGAAGTGCTCACTATTAGGAGTCTGCATGAACTGGCTGACCAAATTCACTGCATGAATGATATCTGGCCTAGTTAATGTAAGATATTGAAGACTTCCCACAATACTCCTGCATAATGAAGCATTGGCAGGGCTTCCTGTAGCTTCCAATAGGCCATGCTTCTGTGCAAGGGGTGTGTTCACTGGTCTAGCCGTGGCCATATCAGTCTTCTTAAGCAGTTCTGTAGCATACTTACTTTGATTCAGATGGATACCACCATCAAAATATATAACCTCAATCCCAAGGAAGAAATGTAGTTGGCCAAGATCCTTCATTGCAAACTCATTTCCAAGTGCAATAATTATTTCTTGGATATATGTAAGGGAGCTTCCTGTAACTACTATATCATCTACATACAAAAGAAGAAGAATAGTACTTTTCTTGCAGTGAAGAACAAACAATGATGAGTCTGCCCTATTGCACTTGAATCCAAGATGAAGTAAGTACAGGCTAAATCTGTCAGACCAAGCCCGGGGTGCCTGCTTAAGACCATACAAGGGTTTCTTTAGGGAGCACACATGATGTGGATACTGAGGATCAATAAATCCTGGTGGTTGTGCCATATGGACTTCTTCTTGGAGATGTCCATGCAGGAATGTATTCTTAACATCAAGCTGTCTAATGGGCCAGTGTAAGCTGACAGCTACCGATAATACTACCCTTGTAGTTGTAGCTTTGACAACAGGACTGAAGGTCTCTTCAAAGTCAATTCCTTCAAGTTGAGAATACCCCTTGGCTACCAGTCTGGCTTTGTGTCTGTCTACAGCGCCATCTGATTTGAGCTTAGTTTTGAATACCCACCTTGATCCAACCACATTCATGTCAGTAGTTCCAGGCACCAAGGTCCATGTTTGATTTTGATGCAGTGCATCCGCTTCTTCCTTCATGGCTTCATACCAGTGTGGCTATGTTAGTACTTGATCTATGGTTCTAGGCTCAGTGTTAGCTGCTCCATTTGCTGCTATCAAGGCTTGTTTATTCTTTGATCTTGTTACCATGTGATGTCCACCTGTACTCTCAGAAGTTTGAGCTTCTGAGACTCCATTTGTGCTTTGAGAGAGTAGCATCTCTTCAGAATTTGGCCTATTCTCAGTGTTGAACCATCTTGACAAGTCAACTTGTAGTTGTATGCCTTGTGGATTAGATGTTGAGGCTGTGTGTCTAGAATCTTGATCAGCTAGACTTGATGACCTTCTGAGATGCTTTCTTGTATATAATCATCAGTCTGATCATGACTGTATTCTGATAGTACATCATCAGACTGAGCATCAGTCGATTGTGGAGAAGTATGCACCACTTCTGGAGGAGTATGTAACAACACTTCCCCTGGATTGATAGTATCAACTGCACTGGAAGCCTGGTGATCACTTGGAAGTGTCATCCTGCACATCAGAAAAAAACTCAAGGAAGGTAGCAAAGCGAGTGGGATTAGTTGTATCAATTTTTTCTGGTTGCAGATAAGGGAGTGTTTGTTCATCAAAGATCACATGTCTAGAGACAAACACTCTCCTAGTTTATGGTTGATAACACCTGTAGCCTTTGTGTAGGCTACTATAACCAATGAACACACAAGGATAAGTTTTTGGTGCAAACTTTGTCTGGCCTTTGAGATATGGATAACACCTGCAGCCAAAAACCTTTAAACTGTTGTAGTCTGGAGCTGTCCCATAAAGCTTGGCAAATGGTATCTCATTCTTTAGCACTGAGGATGGAAGTCTATTTATTAAGAACACAACAGTGAGGAAGGCTTCTAGCCAAAGGAACAAGGGCAATTTGGCATGAAAAAGTAGTGTTAGCCCAATTTCCACCATATGCCTATGCTTTCTTTCAGAAATTCCATTTTGTTCAAGTGTATTAGGACAAGACATTTGTCTTATAATGCCATAGCTTTCTAAATGCTTAATGAACACATTACTAATGAACTCACCACCACCATCACACTGGAAGATCTTAATTGGCTTGGAAAACTGTTTTTCAACCATCTTTTGGATCTTGAGAAAAACTTCAAAGAATTCTGATTTCATTCTAATTGGATACAACCAAGTGTACCTTGTATTATCATCAACAAACAATACATAGTATTTCATATGTTGAGATGATGCAACAGGGGCTAGACCCCCTAGATCACAATGAATCTTAATCAAAGGCTCTTTCTCAATTTTATTTTTCAATGCAAAAGGAAGTTTACAGCTCTTTCCCAACTGGCAGCTAGTACAGATAGTAGGCACTTTATTCCAATTTTCAACATCTATGAATTTATTTCTATTCAAAAACTGTTAAGACTTTAAACTAGGGTGGCCTAATTTAGTATGCCAAATCCAATCTTTCTTCCAGTCTGAAGATGCTGTCCTGGCAAAGATGTCATTATCTTCCGGTGCATAGAGTCCTCTCTTCTTAGATCGCCTGACCAGCTGATTCCCTGTCTTCTTGTCCTTAACAACAAAATCAGATTCATTAAACTCAAGTGTACAAGAGTTGTCCTTAGCAAGCTTGCTAACAGTCAATAGATTCTTATTTAACTTGGGTACTACTAGTATTTCCTTAACTTTCAATCCTGATTTTGTAGTGTTTCCAACATGTGTAATGTTTAGATGTGATCCATCACCTACAATTATTTTATCAGTTCCATTGTAAGGTCTAAAGATCAGATAGATTACCTATGTTGTTGGTCATATGATTTGTGGCTCCTGAATTAACATACATTGTAGGATCAGTTGTTCCCTGCAAGTTGGATGCTGCCAAAGCTTGTGGGAGAGTCTCTTTAGCCTAGCAGGAGTAGTCCTATCTAGTCCCATCTGTAGAAACACTTAAGTGCAGTGTGGTTATTCCTACCACAAATTTGACAAGCACTAGATGAATCCTTGCCCTCACCTGATTTGATCCTTGCATGATTTGGTTGTTCTCGTTGAAGTTTCCCTGTCTAGCAGGTCTGAATCCTCTTCCTCTTGAGTTGTAGTTAGAATTTCCTCTATTGGAGTTTTCTTAGAATTCTCTACCTCTTCCTCTTTGTGCAGAGAAGGTCATGCTATGGTTCTCCTGTGGCACTTCATCCTCCTCTTCTCTCATGTCAAAACCTCTTAAGGGCATTGGCAAACTGATGGAGAGTTGGATAAGGTGCCTTTCCAAGCATCACAGTTCTGAAAGTCCTATACTTAGGACCCAAACCTCTTGCAAAGTTGATAACTTTGCCATCCTCATCAAAAGGTTTGTGTGCCGCAAGACAATCACATATACCCTTAAACTCCTTCAGATACTCATCAAGTTTCTTAGATCCTAGCTTGATGTTCTGAAGTTGTTGCTTGAGTTGAAATTCTTTATCCTTTGTTGCTTGAAGATATGCCTCTTCCAAGCATTCCCACATCTCCTTAGCTGTAGTACAACCTACAATGAGATACATGCTCTCTTCAGTCATAGTTCCTCAGATCCATGTCCTTAACAACACATCTCTTTCTTCCCAGTCACTGTCCTCACTTGCTTTCCCTTCAACAGATTTCTCCTTCCCATCTGTGGAAGATGAGCTACCTTTGTCTGGTTTCTCCTCTTTGATTAAGTTTGTTACCTTCATAACTTGCATAAGCTGCATGATATGAGTTCTCCAAATCAAGTAATTTGTGGGCTTAAGCTTGATTGGGCATGCAGCAATAAGGTGATGCACGGAAGGTGCTGACAGTGATAGAGGAGTTGTGTTTGGGGCTGTTGTTGGAGATTGTGGGAGAGAAATTATGCAGCTTTTAGCTTTTATCTTCAGGGCTCTGTTACCATATAGAAAACACAATATAGAAAGGAGACAGAGAAGCTAGAATACTTTGTATATTTCGTTATGTGAATCAATACAGCAATGCCCTTTTTATAGGCAATGTTGTTGTACAGAGTTGTTCAACTTGTGATCATCGTGTCCTATTCGACTACTACTACTACTACTACGTACATAATATGTAATACATTTACAGAGTCCTATGCTAATTAGTCAACTAAGTCCTATGTTAACTCAGTCATATTCAAGCACAGAGTCCTATGTTAACTCAGAGTCTCCAACAATGACGTGTGCGAAAGTCTTTGACGGAGCTGCTTGTTGGAGTTTGGTAACTGGCAATAGAGGAATCCTGTAGTTGTGTTGGTTCTTTTTTTGCATCAACACTGGTCAAAAGTTGACTTGTACAACTACCCTTTTTGACGCGAATAGTAAAAGAGGGAAGAAACTTGACCTCTTGAAACACAGTGGAGCCCTAATGTTGCAGAGTGAGATAATTCACATAAAAAAGGCAAAAATAATTCTGATATCATGAATTATTTGAGAAAGAAGAAGACTTTTTTGTATTCGTATTGGTTGTATTCTTGAATTTTGTGAAGTTTTCTGTGTCTTTACATCGCAATAATCAGGATGCTTATACAAACAGTCTTATGACTAATTTAGATTAGACAATCAATTACAACTAATAACCATAAAAAAAAATCTGCTCCCACAACTAAGCTAGAGAAGAATATCTCCTAGAATCAAGCTAATCAACAATCACTTATATTGGGTCTCATGGAGTGTAATTTTTTACTCCCTCCTTGGCACGGTGTTTACGAAAAAAAAGCAAGACTTTTGAAATTTATGGTCTAAAAAAATCCTTAGATATTTGTGTGGTTGAGAATCATTTCATTAAGGGTAAAAGGGGAATTTTAAAGTTAAATTGTTTCTAATTATAGTAAGGTGACAATCTTTTTGGAGGAACTAAAAAGGAAAGGCTGCCACATAAAATGGGACAGAGGGAGTACTATCTTTTCTTCTCCTGACCAAATTCATTCCACATTCTGTCTGCTTTTCCCTTTTCATTGATCAATAGGTCACATACTTTTTCCTAGGAATCTGACTCTAAGAAATTTTTCATAACAGAACTTTTCTGTTTTATATTCTTTCCTTGTTCAATACCGTCATAAAACTAGTTACATCTCAGTTTCAAAAAAAAAAGTAGTTAAATCAAGGTTATTAGATTATTTAAATTATCTTATTAACGTTGTACTCTTTTATGATTCTTATGTTGGTTATAGCGAATCTCCCAAAGGTGCAAATGACGCATCAACGTTTCAGAGAAAGGTCTGTTAATCTACTAATGCTTGTACATTACTTCATTTACCAGTACTGACAAATGCTTTTGCATTCAAGTGCTGAGATATTGTTCTTTATATGCTCTTCCAGTTTCCTGTCATAAAACAAGTTGCATGAAAATGAACGCCACATAGTTAATTGAATAGAAAAAAGATTGAAAGACCTTTCTATCAGATTGGCGGACTGGTCATACATTTGTGTTATAAACCTTTACTAATACTAATCCAGGTCTTTGCCCTTTTGAACTTGGTGTATATATCTATGTAAAACAAAACTTAAGGAAGAAATATAGTGGGTTATGAAACTTATGGATTCAACTACAAAATATGGTTAGAAATAAAGAAATTGCTATACTTTAACTATTTATGATAGGATCACTTGGTATTTATTGGCTCAAATTTATTATAGGGAGCAAGTCACCACAAGTATTTATGATTTGACATCCTCTTAACATTTGTTACGCTTTGATGCTATCTAACTTCCTCTCAGAGTTATGTGTACGAAGACCATTTTTTTCATGCGATTAGTTGTATCAAACTGAGAGCAATGCATTTTATTGATCACTCCTCATTATAATTTTTTTTGGATGAAAAACAAAAAATTGACCATCAATCTGCAAATTTAAAGCTTTGTGAATACAGTTCTCCAATCTGTCTGCACAATGCTTCATAATGGATAATCGTAGAAATCTGTGACATAAGATTCTTAATTAGAATATATTCTTCTCCAAAAAGTTACACATTTATCCAGGATAAATTTGTAAGGTAATTGTTGCTTCCAATTACACACACAAGTTTACGTGGTCGCGCAAGGAATATAGTGGCTCTAAAAAATCCGGATTATTGAACCCAAATGACTTGTCGATTAATTATTTTTACTAAATTATACTAGTCTAATTATTTATCCAAGAGTGCCAAAAGAATTTACCTTATTAGAATGCAAGAATAAAAAACGTATACTAATGATTGGGAAAATCCAAGTCTGCAACTTACTTAGAGTTCATGAATAGTATCTTCTTCTATGGACTTCAATTAGTTATCAAATCGCTGATTTACAAGGTTGAATGTATGATCATGGTCTCCCGACCTCTAATCACCTGCCACAATAGACCGTCTACCTACATCGTTGAGCAGGGATAAACTAAACCAATTGTGGAGCATTGAGTTTTCATCTTGTTTAGCAACCAAGCAAGGTCTCTAGGTATATTCCTATCCTAGATACAAATTAACCCTAATTTCTAGAGAAGATCATGCACCTTTTGTCCCATGTTCTATCCTCTTATTCCTCTTCCGAGTTCAATTCGGACAATACATTTGTTTCAGTGGTGGCCAATCCCAAAATACTAAATCAAGAACAAACGAACAACTTATATGATAACCAACATCAATCCATAAAATTTAATACTAAACAATCATTCGTAGTTACAACCTGATGCCTAAGAAAAAGAAAAGAACCCTAAAAAGTATAATGACTTTTTCTCACGAAGTTATCTCGCAAGTATATCCCCCTCTATAATTATTTTTATGGACTATTTATAGATGTAGGAAACTCTAAATAAAATAATTGAGTCCAAAACAAATTGGGAAACCAAAACCCAAAAGAAATTGGGTTCCGCTTGAACCATGCTGGGCCGCCTCAATCTGTGCGTGTATTCAAATTTTGACACGTGGCCCATGTAATACTTCAATTCAACTTCTTCTTGCACTTCTCATATATTAAAATTATATATTATTATATTCAATTTAATCTATTAAGCTGTCTATTTGATTTCCTTCTGTAATCTTCCATCTTTTTATTAGTTTAAGCTCCAAACTTTTCCAACTTTACACCAATTACTCCTACAAATAAAATACACTATTAAGTACAATCCATAAAATTCATGCTCAAGAAGGACAAATACAAATAATAAATGTGAGGCAAATAATAATTAGAAATATGTATTTTTGGCCTCACATCAACACCCCACACTTAAACTTTTGCTCGTCCTCGAGCAAGCATTAAAGTTCATCTAAAAAATCAAATTAGGAATGCCACCACTTTAGTTGATACAAGCAATTAGGCCAGCCACAAATTTCAACACATCAAGTACACTTCTCAATTATTATGCCAAATACACAAATAAACAACAAACCTCTGACGTCCTAACCTCAAGGAAGCACTCTAAACTCATTAAATTTAAGCTTGCTCACCTACTCTAGTCAAAGAAAGTTAATAAAATCACCTATCTATCATGAAACAAGTGCCCTCACAAGAAGAAACAATCCACACACTCAACAGAAACTTGAAGAAACAGAACAAAAGCCTTATGATGAAGTGGTTGTGGAGATTTCCTAAAGAGGAGCAGGCCCTTTGGGTTAGAGTGATTCAGGCCAAGTATGAGAAGATAGACCACTGGAAAACTAAGGAAGTGACTTCTGCCTATGGTATTAGCCTATGGAGATCAATCAGAAATTTGTGGCATTGTTCCTTTCAAAGAACTAGATTCAATGTAAACAATGGAAGAAAGATTTTGTTTTGGGACGATAATTGGTTAGGAAATGGCAGCCTCAAACAGCTCTTTCCAGACATCTATCTGTTGAATCAGCAACATCAGGCCACTGTGCAAGAAGTTTGGTCCATCCATGGATGGAACTTAACATACAGAAGGATGATACAAGACTGGGAGGTGGATAGACTAGCTGAATTTTATGGCACCCTGGACCATTTTGGAGGATTGAAAGAGGGAGAAGACACTCTTAGGTGGATTCATCACAACAAAGGTATCTTCACAGTTAGCTCTGCCTACAAGAACCTGAATCAAATGGGGACTCAACTCAGATTTTTGCCTTGGAAGCTTATCTGGAAAGTCAAAATTCCATATAAGGTGGCAGTCTTTACTTGGTTGGTAGTTAAAGAGGCGGTACTAACACAGGAGAATCTAATGAAGAGGGGAATACATATGTGTCCTAGATGTTTTTTTTTGTGAGCAACAGGTAGAGAGACAATCAACCATCTATTTCTTAGGTGGTTAGACAATTGTGGCACTTATTTACCAGCTTCAGGGGCACAAACTAGACCATGCCACAAAGGGTAAGTCAGGCTATAGAAAGCTGGAACAATGAAAGCAGTGGCAGTACAAACCAAAGCCGATGGAGAATTGTCCCAGCAGTGATTTGGTGGACCATATGGAAGGAGAGAAATGTGAGATGCTATGAGAGTATTAGAAGTCCTTTACGCAGGATTAAAATGAATTGCATAATCACTTTTTGCTATTGGTGCAGTTCTGAGTATGTAGATGATCCTATAGCTATTATAGGTATCCTAGGTTCTTTGTAAGATGAAGTAGGATCTAGTTTAGTTTTGTTTCGAGTACACGCAACTGTATGTAGCTCCATGATGTAAATTTGGGATCCCAGCCTTTAGTGCTGAAGATTAATACACAAAATTGTTACCTTTGTCAAAAAGATAAATATAAATTAAGGACTTAGCGTCAAAGAGCAACTCTCACACTCACAAATAAAATTCACATGTATGCATAAAGAATCATAGGCTTGCCCATTATGTACATCTCCACCAATTAAGCATGCTTGAATAAAATCAAATAGGACTTTAACGGGTTGTAATATAGGCTAGATGATGGGTAGGAAAACTATATAATAGTGACTTACACTTCCCTAAGCACTTTGCACTTTTAGATTTCATTACAAATTATTTTCTTCTCTTTATTTTCGGCCCTCTATAATTATTTCACAAGTAATTCTCATCATCTCAAAATGCTTCAATTATTTTTTTTTTCTCAAAGAATTTTTTGTTTTTCTCTTTTTTTTTTTTTTTTTCTTCATGTCACATTCTTTCTAAAAGGGCTTTTTAATCACTTTGTAGCTGTCATTGATTACTTTTTTCACTCAACCATCCCTTTTTCTTTAGATTTAACAATTATAAATAAGTTTATGCTACAGTGCTCAAGGAAGCAAGGCACAAAAATTAGGAATTCAACAAAAGAGTCGAGGTAAAAATATGGCTACCAACAAAAGACTACAGGCTCAAAGGAGCCACTAGTGATATAATATTTGAAAAGGTTAAACTTAACCAGACAAATCAAAGAAAGCCTAATATCATCTCCTAAACAAAACAACACTTTTTATTTTGCTTCAATAACATGCAAGACAAGTTCTAGACTGAGATGCAAATTCTCACCACACATGACACGAGTATCAATCAAGATGAATCAATTCTACTTCTAAGAGAAACAGGTCATAACAAACTGTAAAATAAAATAAGTTATATACAAAGTCACAACCATGAGCCTTAGTGTTAAAAAGTTTGCAATTTCATTAGCAATCAAGCATTCACAAGAAAGTACTAGTCAAAATTAGGCCCAAATAACAAGTATCAAACAAATCAAAAGGGTGATTTCTTTTCTCTCCAACAAAATAAAAATAAAAAGAAAAAATTTACTTCCTAAAAAAATTACTTGGTTCAAAGGGACTATCCTCAGGAAAAGAACCGAAAACAAAAGCCGAGAAACCCATCCTAAAAAAAAGAAAAGACTCAATAAAACAGTAAAAACTAGGAATTCATTCCCCCACCCCACACTTAAAACATGTCACTGTCCCCAGTGCAACAATTCAATACATAAGCTAAGAGTGAAAGAAAGAACTCCCTTAGGCCTCTAGGCCTAGCTAGTAGCATGTTCTCTCAATTTTTTTCATCAAGGGTCGTACACACCCCACACTTAAGCTCAAAGCTCCTTTGCTTCAAATTCTTGGGTACTCAGACTTTCCCTATTCTGCAAAAATAACACAAAAAGAAGTGACACTAAAAAAAATAATAAAAAAAATAAGAAGCTACACTACAAATTGGGTTGCTTCCCAATAAGCACGTAATTTGACATCGCGGCACGACACAATTAAGTTCACCACATTTTTTTTCTTTTATTATTATTTTTAAAAAAAACTTAAATAAATAAAAAGAAAAAGTATAGCCTAGAAAAACAATTAATTTCCAAGTTACCGGCAGTGGCGCCAAAAACTTGTTGCTTCCAATTGCACACACAAGTGTACGTGGTCGCGCAAGTAATATAGTGGCTCTAAAAGAGCCAGATTATCGAACCCAAATGACTTACCGATTAATTATTTTTACTAAATTATTCTAGTGTACTTATTTATTCAAGAGTGCCAAAAGAATTTACCTTATTAGAATGCAAGAATAAAAGACGTATACTAATGATTGGGAAAATCAAGGCTGCAACCTACTTAGAATTCATGCATAGTATCTTCTTCTATGGACTTCAATTAGTTATCGAATCGCTGATTTACAAAGTTGAATGTATGATAATGGTCTCCCGACCTCTAATCACCTACCACAATTGACAGTCTAACTACATCGTTGAGTGGGGACAAACTGAACCAATTGTGGAGCATTAAGTTTACATCTTGTTTGGTAACCAAGAAAGGTCTCTAGGTATATCCCTATCCTAGATACAAATCAACCCTAATTTCTAGAGAAGATCATACTCCTTTTGTCCCACGTTCTATCCTCTTATTCCTCTCCCGAGTTCAATTAGAACAATACATTTATTTCAATGTTGGCCAATCACAAAATATTAAATCAAGAACAAAAGAACAACTTATATGATAACCAACTTCAATTCATAAAATTTAATACTAAACAATCATTCGTATCCGCAGCCCCAAAATAAGGGTCTTTAGCTACTAATGCCTAAGATAAGAAAAAAGAAGAAAAGAACCCTAAAAAGTATAATGACTTTTCCGCATAAAGTTATCTCGCAAGTATATCCCCCTCTATAATTAGTCTTATGGACTATTTGCAGATTACATGGAACAGAAGTCTTAAAGGCTTGAGATTGTTAATAAATGACTGCCTAAGGATTTTCTTCAGGTGAATAGGATCCTCATCCTTTTACCTTTACAGGGACTCTAGTGTGTGTTTGTGTGAATTGAGTCGTACCAAATTTTCTTCACCTCTTAATGGTTGCCTCCAATGCACCTTATTCTTATAAATATTTAGTTTAAACAACTAAAAACTGTAAAGTGCAGTGTAATAATGAACACACGATTTAACGTGGAAAACCACTTGGCTCAAAAAGTGTAAAAATCATGACCTACCCCCGTAGTATTTAACTCTAAAACTCCACTGAACAGAATGAGCCAAAATCATATTACAACTCCTGCAATCTAAGCCAAAACTCTAAGAGGGTGTTTGGATTGGCTTATTTTAAGTGCTTTTGGATTTTAAGCTCTTTTTCTACTTTTTGTAGTTTTCGGGAAAGATAAAAGGTGCTTTTAATCACTTACTTTTAGGCCAAAAAAGTACAAAAATGAATTGCTTGAATGCTCTGAACTGCTTGCACGGTCTCTCATTAATCTGCAAAACAGTACACACAATATGTACCAATCTCGTTAGTAAGCATGCAGGTAAGGAAACCAATTAATCCTTAGTTTTTTTCAAAGGAGGACTCCTGGAAATGAAACCAAATCAATCGGATTCTTTTTCAGTGAAGATTCCTAGGCTGCATCTTACCCAAAATAGCCACAGAGTTGGCTATACTTAGAATCCTTTTACAACTCAATTTGTTAGAAAAATCTTGTGTAATTACCCCAAATATATTACAGGAATTTGAATGAAGACAGTCAGACACACTGATCTGTTTCCTAAAATATATCAGCACAGGACTTGTGTCGCTACACACTCGTATGAGTCTTAAGGACCTGGTTCTCATTTCACATATCACAATCAATACACAAAGCACATTGTGTTTGTTTATCATCAAATTTCATCAATACTGAAGCTCTTCAATTTAAGTTCTTATGGGGTTCACTACAAGATGTTTGAAGAGAACTACAAAGAAAACAATTCACTTATGAGAAATGGAACTCAAAAGTCTCAATTTTATCCCTTATTTCGAAGTACCTTTTTTAAAACTCAATTGTCCAAGCAAAGAAAAGAATATGTATTGTTCTATTTTTGTAAACTATTCATGTTTGTACCTGAACTGTATCATATAGTAAAGAATCCTAAATCTGTAAGTTTCTGTTGGAAGCATCTGACATGCTTCTTGGATGATTTAGCTTGCTGTGGAATGCATCTTTTGCTCTGCATGTATTCGCTTCGTAGAGTGTTGTCCACAAGAAGGACTTACAGGTACATTTGTAGAGTTAATGTCATCAACAAATATTCCTTTCCCTAGGTAGCTAGTCAAGTTCTATTAAGTTTAATGTGCTTTTCCAAACTGCAGAGAAGCTGTGGATTGGACTTGAAAATTTTGTTTTCGATTGGTTAATAAATGCAGACAGGTAATGACTAGTCAAGCTAATACATAATTTCATGGCACTCAACTTCCTTTTCATTTTTTTCCAGAATGAAAGCTATAAATACTGACAGCTGTTTTGCTCCACTTCTATTTGGCCCCTAGTTTGTTTCTTCTCTCTATACTAGAATCACAAATCCGATCTTGGTATTCCTATTATTTTGTTTCTACGGTATGGCTAATTTTTTTTATTTGAAATTTATGCATCTCTACAATGACATGTTCAGATAGGACATACATTGTTCAAACCTTCTTGTTACCTC
Organism: Solanum pinnatisectum; assembly: GCA_035578085.1. Taxonomy (NCBI): domain Eukaryota; kingdom Viridiplantae; phylum Streptophyta; class Magnoliopsida; order Solanales; family Solanaceae; genus Solanum; species Solanum pinnatisectum. Next base: position 9,395,176 of record CM069078.1, on the reverse strand, counting down.
ACCTCTAACTTTCAAGTGACACAATTCTTAATTAATTTCACGTGCATAAAAAGTTCTGTGGAACTGGCTCTGGTTATTTCGAGAGGGCATGCCTCTCCTAAAGTGTACTTTTTGTTCTAGCATAGTGAAGTGGGGTAAGGGGATAAAAATTGGTGGCTAAACACTGAGGGATTTGTAGACAAAATCAGGTCTTGGTGGAATTATTTTGCATACACAGGGAAACCAGACTACATTTTAGCATGTAAATTGAAAGCACTGAAGGGTAAGCTCAAGGAGTGGAGTAAGGAAGAAAAAGGAAATCTGTTTTTGCAAAGATCCAATCTGTTAAACAAGATGACAACTCTGGACTTTATTATTGATAATAGAGCACTAAACAGAGGAAGAGGTTGCATTAAAGGCAACTACTCTCTTGGAGTATGAAGAGCTACACAAGAACGAAGAGACTGCATGGAGGCAAAGATCCAGAATTTTGTGGCTAAAAGAAGGTGACAACAACGCTAAGTTCTTCCACAATTCAGCTAATGCACATAAAAGAAGAAATTGTATTGACCAACTGGAAGTAGACAAAGTAACAAAGGAGATCATACAGTTCTATAAGAAGTTGTACATAGAAACAGAGAGATGGAGACCCGTAGGAAACATGATAAACTGTCCTACAATCTCTGAAGCAAAAAAAGTACAATTACAAGCCAAATTTGAGGAGGAGGTGCTCAGCTGCCTCAAAAAGTTCTATAGATAAAGCCCCTGGACCTTATGGATGCACAATGGGCTTCTTCGTCAAATGCTGGGAAGTTCTAAAACATGACATTATGAATTACTTCCACAACTTCTATGGACATGAGATATTTGAAAAGAGCTTCAATGCAACATATATTGCACTGATTCCCAAAAAGGAAGGGGCTAAGGAGTTAAAAGATTTTAGACCAATTAGCTTGATAGGCAGTTTCTACAAGCTTTTGTCTAAAGTGTTGACTGAAAGGATCAAGGGGTGATGGATAAACGGGTAGACTCCCAACAAATGGCTTTCATTCAAGGCAGACAAATTATGGGTGCAGTATTGATAGCTAATGAAGCAGTAGACTCAAGACTATCACAAAAGATGCCTGGAATCCTATGCAAATTGGATATAGTGTTGTTAAAACTGAAATAGCAAGATGAATTGAATCAGAAGAATAATCTTTATTGAACTTCAAGCTGATTAAATAAGTAGAGGAGCAATACAACTGAAACAGAACATTGTTTTTTGGATCAAATCCGGTGACAATTCTCCACTCATGTCCTTCCAGAGCTGGGTAAGTCATCTTCAAGGGCATCTCCCTGATCCATTCTTCCCAGCGCTCCTCAATCAAATCCGTAACTATTGTTGCTTGTGCAGGAGTAACTGGAGAACTTCAAATTGCAATAAAAAAGTAGTCAACTAAGAAAGAACGGAAGCCCATGCGAGCCGGGCTGATATTAACCAAAAAGATACCCTCCTCAAAAGGGCTTGAAATCAAAGACCCAGTCAGGGATAGAGTTGAGAATGACATTAAAATTGAACATGGACTGCTAAAAGACTGCTAACATGCCTAGAAAATAGGAACAACTATAACTAGTTATTAGGATAATGACTAAAAGAAAACTAATCTCCTAACAATCAGCTGAAGTCTCTGCCTCATTCAAAACAGATCCTGAGACACATAAACACATCTCCTCCTAAATTAGGAGCTGCAAACTCCCAACTTTCTCTAAGATATTCGAATCTGCTAACATGAAATGACTTTGTAAAAATGTCCGCCACTTGATTCTCTGATTTGCAATAGAGTAAACCACTTCACCGTTTTATAAACTTCGCTCAAGAAATAAAAGTTGATGTTGAAGTGCCTGGTCCTTCCATGAAACACGGGATCTTTGGATATGGCTATGGCAGCTTGATTATCCACAAGGATCTCAGTGCTTTTTTCTTGCTCCAACTACAAATTGATCAAAATTTTCCTAACCCATAGTGCTTGATTAACAGTGGCTGCTGCGATGAATTCTGCTTCAACTGGTGATTGTGCTACTATTTCCTGTTTCTTTGAGCACCATGAGAAACACCCTGATCCAAAAGTGAAACAATAACCAGACGTGCTTTCATATCACCAGTTGACCCGCCCCAATCACTATCAAAATTCCACGGAGTTTGAAATTCTGACTTTTGCTAAATCTGATGACATAGGTTAGAGTTCCTTTAAAATACCTAACCACTCTTTTGACAGCCATCATATGCAACTCACTTGCACAACTTAAAAACCTGGATAAAACACTCACAGGAAACAAGATGTCAGGCCTTGTTGTTGTGAGATACATCAAACATCCAATTAAGCTTCAATATATTCCTTCATCAACTAGTTCAACCCCATCATCCTTTTGCAGCTTTTCTTTTTGATTAATTGTAGTACTCACACTTTTGCATTCTTCCATTCTAAATCTTTTTAGAATCTCCTTCATATATTTCTTTTGACAAACAAAGACTTCATTCTGAGTTTGCTTGATCTCCATTCCCAGAAAATAAGGCATCTCTCAAAGATCAGTCATCTCAAAGACTTTCATCATCTCCTCTTTGAATTCTTCAATCAGCCCTGTATTATTTCCTGTCACAAGTAAATCGTTGACATACAGAGAAATAATAATAAGGTTAGAGACAGCTTTCTTGACATAAAGAGTCGATTGACTTGAGCTTTATTCAAAACCTAAGTCTAGCAAATGGTTATCCACACAGCTGTACCAAGCTCTAGGAGCTTGCTTTAGTCCGTATAGAGCTTTCTTTAACAGATAAACCATATCCTCATGTCCTTGTACGTTGAACCCTTCTGGCTGCTCAACATATACTTCTTCCTGCAGTAGACCATTCAAGAAATAATCTTTATTGAACTGTAAGCTGATTAAATAAGTAGAGGAGCAGTACAATTGAAACAAAAAATGGACTGCTAAAGGACTGCTAACATGCCTAGAAAATAGGAACAACTATAACTAGTTATTAGGATAATGACTAAAAGAAAACTAATCTCCTAACAATCAGCTGAAGTCTCTGACCCATTCCAAACAGATCCTAAGACACATAACAACGTATAGAAAAAGCATATGATCATGTGAATTGGGGGTTTCTAATCAACACCCTCAGGAGAATGGGATTTGGGGAGAAGTGTATCAGATTTTGCATCTCAACTGTAAAGTTCTAGTAGTGATTAATGGATCACCGAAAGGTTTTTTTGCAGCACAAAGGTGAATAAGACAAGGGGACCCTCTGTCCCCTTTTCTGTTCATCCTAGCCATGGAGGGTCTTAATAATATGATTAAGACAACAAAGGTCAATGGCTGGTTATCTGGTTTTGAAGTGGCTAAAAACAATCGAGAAAGTCTAGAGGTGACACATCTACAATACATAGAATACACATATGATACATTGATTTTCTGTGGTGCAGAAGAGGAACAATTAAGATACTTAAGAGTAATCTTAGTACTCTTTGAAGGCATCTCAGGTTTGTACATTAATTGGGAGAAAAGTCACATTTATCCCAGTTACAATGTCCCAGACATTGACCTCAATTTTGGGAGGAGAAGTTGGAACCCTACCCTCTATATATCTAGGGATGCCATTGGGGGGCCAATCGAGGTCCAAGGGAATTTGGGACAATGTTCTGGAAAGATGTGAGAGGAAATTATCAAGATGGAAGTTCAATACTTGTCTAAGGGGGGAGACTCACTTTGATCCATGCTGTGTTAGATGCTCTCCCAACCTACATGCTTACCCTTTTCCCCATCCTAGCAAGGCAATACAGTGGCTAGAGCAAATCAGGATAACCTTTTTTTGGCAAGGAAATAATACCAGGAAAGGTTATCACTTAGTCAAGTGGAAAGAACTCATCTCAAGAAAGAAACAAGGTGGCCTAGGCATTAAAAATCTGAAGAACCAAATTAAAGCTTTGAAAATGAAGGTGGTTGTGGATATATGCCCATGAGACACTCTCTATGAAAAAATGTGATCAGAACAAAGTATGGAGCATTGGATGGGTGGATGACTGAACAAGCAAACAATCCTTATGGTGTCACTGTTTGGAGATCTATCAGAAATTGGTGGCCATTAGTGTATGTGATGGTAATAAAACCATCTTCTGGAAAGATAGGTGGTTAAGTCTTGCAGAGAAGTTCCCTGATCTGTTTAATTTAGTTATCCACAAGAACAGAACAATAGCTGACATGTGGGCATTCCAAGGCTGGGAATTACATTTCAGAAGAAACTTGAATGATTGGGAAATTTCTTGACTGATTGAGTTCTTCAAAACTCTTGAAGCTTTTCAAGGTCTAAAGAATGGGGTGGGCTGACTATGGTGGAATGGGCACAACAAAGGGGCATACAAAGTAAGTTCAGGGTACAAACTTCTGAACTCAACAGTGGCACGGAACTCTATGTGGCCATGGAAACAAATATGGAGAACCAAAGCACCTTTGAAGGTGGCATATTTCTCATGGTTGTTAGCAAAAGAAGCTGTATTGAAACATGAAAACCTAAGAAAGAGGAACACTATCTTAGTCACACGACAGTGGGACATTTGTTTTTGCATTGCAGAATCACTGTCCAGCTATGGAAGATTTTCATTAATCTCAGAGGCATACAATGGACAATGCCTAGCAAGATTATTGACACTCTATCTAGTTGGGAAGAAGCTGGGAAGGGAGCTAAAAACAGGAGCTACTGGAGAACCATACCAGCTTGTATATGGTGGACCATCTGGAATGAAAGAAATGCTAGGTGTTTCGAAGACAGGAGTAGAACAGTGCAGAAAATTAAAACAGATTGTATTTTGCTTTTGTGTTTTTGGTGTACAATGAACTCTCCTATAGATGCAGAAAATATCCTCAAGTGTTAAGAGTCATGCTAGGATTAGGAGTTCTTTATTATATTGCTATGCTTTGACTTGCTGTAAAGGTGTTTAGCACTACCTAAGTGCTGAGTTATAATACAAATGTTACTTGTTCAAAAAAAATAAAAATAGATGTTTCTGCCTTAAACTGGAGGACTCCTGTCTTGTAGGCTTGTGATACTATGAAGATCAGGTTTTTGTATCTTTCCAAGCGTTATAACTTTGCTCTCTATAAATATGTTTTTATTGCCATTGCAATGACCAAGAGAGACTATCTGTGATCGACCTTGACTTATTCTCATTCTTGTGTCAGATGGTAGAATAATGAAAATAAGGCTATTGACCTTGAAGTTTTTGTGGTATTGTGACACTTTATTATTGCAGGGTTGTTAGCCAGGTTGATTACCCTTCATTGGTTGATTTAAGGGGGCTTCTTCTGGACTTGGTTGCCCAACTCCTTGGTGCCTTATCAAGGATCAGGTAAGTGAATGGTACTCCTACCTTTATAGTCCAATATTTTCAAACTCACTCACTTGATCCCAACTTGAATGGAATTTATTTTAACAAGGATAAATAACAAGTTTCATGAGAGTTGTATGTGAGCGGTAAAACCTGACCCTATACACATCATACAGTTTGTGTACTTCACTTCACAAATGATTTTGATCAGTGAGAATGTCAAGTTCAGCCACGTTTCATTAATGTGAGGTGTTAACGTTTCCCCTTTCTCTGTCACCAGATTTAGTTCAGTGACAGAGCGCTTCTTCATGGAACTCAACACACGGCGGATAGATACTAGTGTTGCTAGAAGTGAAACATTAAGTATTATAAACGGAATGCGCTACTTGAAGCTTGGGGTATGCGGTATTTTATTTGACTGAATTAATTTGCATTGAGGTACTATAAAGATAAAGATATTTCCAGGTAAAGACAGAGGGTGGACTGAATGCTTCAGCTTCCTTTGTGGCTAAAGCTAACCCACTTAATCGTGCTCCACATAAACGAAAAAGTGAACTTCATCATGCCTTATGCAATATGCTATCAAACATCTTAGCGCCACTTGCAGATAGTGGAAAAGGTCAATGGCCTCCTTCATTCATAGATCCTGCACTAACTTTATGGTACGAAGCTGTGGCACGAATAAGGGTTCAGCTCATGCATTGGATGGACAAGCAAAGAAAACATATTGCTGTAAGCATCTTAAAAAGTCCAATTAGATTTTTGAGAACTTTCCACCTGTCTTACTCTGGTGTTTTTCCATCTAAGATGAAAAATAGATGAGGTGAATAGCAGATCAAATTAACCTATAGAAAAGTCTCAAAATATTTTAGCTGGACTGCTTTAACGTTTCCTGACTTCTTGACCAAGTTGTCTCTTTCTCATTCTGTTGTCCACAGTGCATGCTGTTTTCTTACACTTTTGTTTCTGGACAATGTTTTCTGGTTGCTTTTTTCTCATTCTGTTTACTCTAATTTGTATATGTTTTGCAACCCAGGTTGGCTATCCTTTAGTTACACTTCTCCTGTGTCTTGGTGATCCGCATTTTTTCCTCAGTAACTTTGGTCCTCATATGGAGCAACTCTATAAGCATTTGAGGGTAAGCTTTGGGAACAAAGTAAAAAGTTACTGTAGTTGCTTCTCACTTTCTCTTTTGCATCAACTGAGTCATGTATCTACTTATGCAGTTGCTATGGGTAAGATCATTGAAAGAATAATATAACATTCGTCTTTCTGTAGGACAAGAGCCACCGATTCATGGCTTTAGACTGTTTACACCGCATATTAAGATTTTACCTGAGTGTTCATGGTGATTCCCAGCCTCCAAATCGTGTATGGGATTACCTAGACAGTGTGTCGTCACAACTCCTTACAGTTCTCAGAAAAGGCATGCTTACCCAAGATGTGCAACATGATAAACTAGTAGAATTCTGTGTGACCATTGCTGAACACAACATTGATTTTGCTATGAACCATACGATCTTGGAATTGCTGAAGCCAGATAGTCCGAGTGAAGCCAAAGTTATTGGTCTTCGTGCTTTGCTTGCCATTGTCATGTCTCCTACCAGCCAGCATGTTGGATTGGAAATTCTTCATGGTAAATATAGTGCCCTTAGTTTCTTGGTATTCTTTTGTTCATTGTTTTGGCCTTGTTATTCTGGAGTCATCATTTTGTTATGACCAAAATTGACAGCTCGTGGTATTGGCCACTACATCCCAAAAGTGAAGGCTGCAATTGAGTCAGTTTTGAGATCTTGTCACAAGACCTACAGCCAGGCTCTTCTTACTTCCTCAAGGACCACCATTGGTAATCATCTTAAATACGTAGCTTATGTTCTTGAACCTTTATATGAGCTTGCGTATGTATGGTTGAGTTGCATACTTGATTTTGCCAATTTCTCAGAATTCAATCTAAGAACTTTGTAAATATTTTGGTTTATTTACAATCTTTTTGAGATGCTTTTCTCACTGCTCAGAAGACATTGTTTGTTGGTCAGCTGAGACCTATAGAGACATACATCTTTGATGCCGCATACATTACTTAAGTTGGTCAAGCCTCGTTGAATTCTTTGCTTTCTCTGTCTGTTCATGTATTGATATATGCCATTTGAACTATGAATCACTGATAAGTATATGTGGATTTTCGCAACTAAAATACACCAAACATTGCCTATGTAATCCTCACACAGGTAGAACTCTGATTTGGGCTGTTCTCAATATGATTTTGGGACTCAGATGTCTTGTGGTGGGTAATGCAAATACGAGAAATATACTTTTGGTTGAATGCATGTTCCTTTGTTTCTCTGTGATGTGAATGATAACATATTGTGACTGATGTACTTGAGACAAGATATAACCAAGCTCCCTTCCCCGTGGCTTTGTTCTGAAGCCTTGCTGCCTCCTACTGTTTATGCCTTACGACTTCCTCTCCTTTCAAACAAGTAGGCAGGTCCTGGATTTGTTAACCTGGTTTCCAGGTCTTCCTTGTATAACAATTCTCACCAAATATATTTATCAATTAAAAAAATCAATGATGAGCAAAGATATGATTTCTTATTTATTTTTGTCTTATATTGATTCTAACCAAAGATAGTTACCACAAAAGGGTAATGCTGGAGCAAATATATGATTTCTCCACAGTACAATATGAGGTTCATAGGAGAATACAACAACAACTAGAGTGAGGTGTTAGCTCCGAGGCATTGTGCATATTTTATTTTTTTACTTAAAAAATAGAACACACAAATTTAAAATATGAAAAGACATTTTAAGTATATTCCGATAAAAAATGTTGAAAAATATACTGAGCTCAAAAGCAATATGTCCAGTGATTTTGTTAAATATACATTCTAAATAAAGACATACTAAGTCACCAAATTTAGAAAATAAACTAAAGATTATTTTCAGTCAAATACTAAAAAATAATCAAGAGTTAAGTGTTTATGGGTGCACAAATTGGACATTATAAGGTGCAGAGCATTGAAAATGTGTTATTACAGTTTGACAACTCAAGACATAAGATATTCACTAGACAAATATCTCACCTTTCAAGGGATTAGTATAATGTGACTTGAGCCCCAAGGGTTGCCTTGAAGTGTTTTAGAGCCCACCTCACTTTGCTTAAATTTGCAATCCTTACAACATTCAGCGGTTTTTTTTGTTTGGAGAGAAGTCATGTGTTGGATTGTAATGTAGCAATAAACATTACACAAACCACATCAACGTTTATGATTTGGATTTTTTTAATTGAAACCTTTGGATGTTTGTTCACCATCCAACATCTTTTTGGCCATACCTCTTAGTATACTTGTATTTTCACATACCGTGAATCCCCTAGAGAATATTTTCTTATCTTATCTTTGGATCTCTTCTTTCGAATTGCCTCTAGATTGTCTCAAAGGGAATTTTGTGCCAAATTGATGTAATATAAATGCTTTTGTGCCACAGATGCTGTAATAAAAGAAAAGTCTCAGGGTTATCTATTCCGCTCAGTTCTGAAGTGTATACCATATCTGATTGAAGAAGTTGGCCAAAGTGATAAAATAACCAGGATAATACCTCAACATGGTATCAGTATTGATCCAGGTGTGCGTGAGGAAGCTGTACAGGTACTCAATCACATTGTAAGATACCTTCCACATCGTCGATTTGCAGTTATGAGAGGGATGGCAAACTTTATTATGCGTCTTCCAGATGAGTTCCCTCTTCTCATTCAAACGTCTCTGAAGCGCCTTTTGGAACTTATGTGTTTCTGGAGAGCTTGCCTAACTGACGATAGGGTGGAGTATGAAGTTTCAGATGCAAAGCGTGTTCAGAGAACTGAGGGATTCAAGAAGTCTTCTTTCCATCACTCCCAAACAATTGAATTTCATGCTTCAGAGATAGATGCAGTTGGTCTTATAATCCTTAGTTCTGTGGATAGTCAGATTCGACACACAGCACTGGAGTTACTGCGTTGTGTCCGTGCCTTGCGAAATGATATTAGGGAACTTTCATTGCACGATCGATCAGATCATATCTTGAGAAATGAAGCTGAACCCATATTTATAATTGATGTTTTAGAAGAGAATGGGGTATGTAACATCTCTTTCCTTTGTAGTGCATTCTGAGCATTCAGGTACCTCTGTTATTTCTGATTAAGAAATTCAGGTATTTATCTGGTAAGGAGCTATTTGTTTTTGCAGGATGATATAGTTCAGAGCTGTTACTGGGATTCAGGGCGCCCATTTGATCTGAGGTGAGAGTCTGATCCTGTACCCCCTGATGTTACTCTCCAATCTATACTATTTGATAGCCCCGATAAGCACAGATGGGCTCGTTGTCTTAGTGAGCTTGTCAAGTATGCTGCTGAGCTGTGTCCAAGTTCTGTTCAGGATGCAAAGTAAGCCATTTGTGTATGGACATCTAAGACGTGAAAGTTGTGCCTTTAAGCATCATTTATCTTTTATAAGCGAATTTTTGGGTATACTTGGGAAAGTCTAAACAATTCTGTTGTAGAATGATTTGTGTGTAATGGTTTGGTCCAACTATAATACTGCTGATAGAAGAAAAAAGATTCTTGTTAAAAAAATTTCTTTACTTGTCCTTATAATCATGAATTAGAGTCTCTTCTCTGCAAGAAAAAAATCTATGCATGCAATTTGACATGGAATACACGTCTGCTATTTTTTGGGATGAGATGAACATTGTATTTATTTGGTGTTTTACCTTGATACACTCCTTCGACTGTGCCATTTTGTTCTTTATCAGAGAGAACAAATATTGCATGTTCAATTTCCTGTTCATTGATGCAGCTCCTGTTTTTCAAAATTTCAAATTCAAGCAATTTATGCAGATGGCTAAATGTTCCACTTTGTTTGCTACCTGCAGACTGGAAGTTATTCAGCGGCTTGCTCATATCACTCCTTCTGATTTGGGCGGAAAGGCTTATCAATCACAGGACACAGATAATAAGCTAGATCAGTGGCTGATGTATGGAATGTTTGCATGCTCATGTCCACCTGATAGTAAAGAAGGTGGTGGTTCAGCAGCTACAAAAGAACTTTTTCACCTAATCTTTCCATCCTTAAAGTCTGGTTCCGAACCAAATATAGTAAGTAGTGGCTACATAAAAGTTTTCAGGTGGTAATAAGGTTGTTAGGCTCTGTGTGTGTTTATTTCTCAATGTAAATGTTAACGCATAGGATAATATATTAACAATCTAATCTTAAATGACTGATGGTATTAAAATTTTTGATTGTTGAAGACTTGCGATTGAGATCAGTGTAATGAAGTTGGTGTCGTTTCTCGTTATTCTTGTATTTCATGAGTATTTAAGAATCCTTTGACTGAATTTTGGTCTTCAAACTTCCTGCAGCCTCTATCTAGGACAAACATATTATGCCTTTGGAACTTGAAAGAATGTTAAAGCACCAGAGTTTATTTGTAAGAATTGAAAAATACACTAAATAAACACTGGGCTGATATCAAGTTACAATTTATGTTTTTCAGTTTGATAAATAATCCTTGAGCTGTTCCCTGTGATGACACTGGTTATTATGAGGAGATCCTCTATATACTGTCATATGCGTAGATATTGAAAAAGCTGTTCAAAGTTTTGTGTCTCTGAAATATTTTTCTGAGAATAAGAGCCCAGGAATATGGGTGATGGTTTGTGTATTAGTATTTCATGATGCTGAGAGAAGTAGGAGAGAATCAGAACTTCTCATTGAATGTTATCAATGTGTCAAATAATTTGTTCTTTTTGCTTGTTTTAGCATGCAGCTACCATGGCTCTTGGCCACGCCCATCTTGAAATATGTGAAGTCATGTTTAATGAGCTTGTGTCTTTCATCGACGAGGTCTCTCTGGAGACAGAAGGGAAACCAAAATGGAAGGTACTTCTTTTGATACTTCCCCGTCATTGTTCTCCTTTTGTCTCATCTTCCGTATGATTTGATGTCAGTAATTGAGTGCTTGATTCATCCTTTCCTTTTCTTCCTTCTTTGGATACACGGGAGTGTCATGAGTTTCTATCTACTTCATGGCATAGATTTCCGCAAACACTATGAACATGGACCTTCTTAGTCCACTTGGAAAACTGAAGGCTTGGATTGGAAGCCTTTTTCTTCCTTTCCTAAATGACATGTTAAGGTGAACCCTTGGAGGTTAAAACCAGAGAGTGCAGCATCCAACTTGATGCAAAGTTGTAGTAATGAAACTTGTTAGTTAAGGGATAACATCAAGAGTTTTCATACTAATCAATTTACATCGACTGACATCCATGTGTTTAACATCTCCTTTATAACAAATGCCCAGGTTTGGAGAAATACATTTCTTGCATGCTAAGGGCATCTCCAACCCTATTCTCTATTTTACTCTCCAAATATAGAGTTCTCTATTTTTTCAGACAATCAACTCCAATCCAATTCTCTATTTTACTCTCTAAAAAAGAATCTTTTTTCTCTTTCCTCAATATTATAGTATTATTTCTATTTCAATTTTATTTTCCTATTTCAAATAATCACCCTATAATCTATATAATCTTCATGTAATATAAAAAAATTTTCTTATCAAATCTTTCATTTAATAAAAAATTATTTTATTCTAAATTTCTAAATAACATAAATTGCAACAAATATTATATATAATACATATAAATGAACAATTCAAATCAAAATGAAATCATTGATGAAATACAATTACATAATAAATATTGCATCATTGAAAAAGTTATTTTAAATTTTAATATTCAACTTTCAAGATTATTACGTTTCTCCCATAAATGCTCTATTAATGCATTACGGAGTTCAAAATGAGTAACTTTTTGTCCTTATTTTATTTATGTGTAGCTAAAAATTGTTTTAATTAACAATTTCATTTGTATCCAATTATTTTGTATACTACCCCCTCCGTTCCTATTTATATGTCACCATTTTTGATTTCACGTGCATTAAGAAATTAAGTAAGTTTACTATTTTACCCGTATTTAATTTTTCTTGAAGTCAACTTTTCAATCAATGATTATGAATGAATTTATTTTGATTAATTAATTTAACCAATGAACATGAATTATTTACTTAGTTTTTCTATATTGGTCAAATGTATATTTTCAAGGCTAATAACTCACAAGGGTAAAATAGGAAAAATATTGTAATTTATGCATTGATTTTATGAAATGACAAGTATTATGGACCAACTATTTATAGTAAGGATGACATATAAAAAGGAACGGAGGGAGTAATTACTTCCCCTATTCCATTTTGAACTATTGCATCAAGTATTTTCAGGCTCATTAAAAAGTGTAGTTTAATAATTTATCACTTTAACATAAAAGTGGCTTGTTGGAATTATCATGTAAACTTTGTGCATTCTTCATAGTAAAAAGTAATTATAATTTTAAATCACATATTTAAAGTGACAAAAAATTTAAAAAAATCAAATTAGAAAAATTGTCAATTCGGGATGGAAGTAGTATACTTATCAATAATATGTTTTTAGATATTATATTACTTAGAAAATAATTTCAAATATTAGACACTTAATTAATAGTCTTATATAATATAAATGATTTTAAATTACATATTTAAAGTCCTTTTTTTAAAAAAAAAAAAAAATCAAAAAATTATTAATTTAGGTGGAAATTGTAACTTGTCAATTATATATTTTTAGATGTTATATTACATTAGAAAATAATTGCAAATAATAAAGACTTAATTAATGATATCAAAGAAATAATATTAAAATAATAAAAAGGTAAAATAGAGAGGTGAATAGTAGTTCTCCAAATTTGGAGAACATGTCACGACCCAGGGGTACCCCTAGATGTAACATGGCATATAGAACCTTGAAGGACTCCATACAAGCCACTTAGTTCTCATAACATAAGAATTAGAACAATAAGAGTAAAACAATAGTCCAAGTCCAAACATTTTTATAAAAGAAAAGTGGAAGTCTAAAACTCATGTTTCATCATAGCCATCTAATACAATAGAATGAAATTGGGCCTAGCCCACACATCATGTTCAAAAGAGAAAATACATGAAAAGATAGTTAATCAATAAAACTCCATCCTCGAAGCATGAGGACTCACCAAAGCTCAGGAAAAATATCCAAGAATCAACACTAGCCACGAAACTCGGAAACCTGACTGCCGGACCCTACATTTGGGAAAAATGTAGGCAAGAGTATGCGTTAGTACAAAACAATGTACCAAGTATGATAGCGATGCACAAAAATATTTAAAACATGCAAAAAGGGACATTTCATTTCATGGCATGGAATAGACCAAGTAAAATCATGATATAAGTAGTTTAGAAACATAGATCATAATGTCATGGTCAATGCAAGCTAATTCATCTTTAAACCTTTGAACACATATGAGATACTCCTTGAGTAACCTTAGTTCACTTTTAATCTTGTTATGGGAAAATTAGCCTTAACCGACATAGAGACCATGTGAGCTATAATATGATCCCCCGGTGTCTCCCACACCAAAAAGGGTTGTTCTACTTGCCTAAGGTAGAACCATGAACTTCTAGCTTAAGTGGATCCACCAGCTAATCATCCTATAGAGGCACATAGTTTATGGGATAAGGAGATTACTACTAGAAACCCGGCCTCTACTAACGGGAGAACTTCCATCTCAAGAGATTGTTTCTAGAAACCTGGCCTCTACTAATGGGAGAGCTTCCATCTCATAACAATATCCACTTGGTGCTAAGCATAATTCCCACGGAATAGTCATTTCTTACTTATTCTTATTATCCATGGAAAGGTGTCCTTGGACAACCAATCCAAGCTAGTTTCATTAGGATAGCTCTTACTCTTTGATTCAATTAGGTGAGATTAGTTTTTCAACCTAAGAATCCTTATTATGTGAGAAAACCTTTCACATCATGCTAGATTGTGTTTATGAAAATGTCCTTTCAACAATACAACAACATCATCATTGGCACTTTACTCTCAAAGCACCCTTAAACATTTACGTAGATTTCTTAAGATCATGCATAAACTCATACTTGGCCATTTCAAGGTTCAAAGCTTGCTTTTAATCACCAAATCTAGAATTCAATGATTCGATAGGGATTATATCATAAATTCATGTAATTCTCTCACTTCATGCATTAATTCATAAAACTCCTCTTTCATAATCAACAACCCACCTCATATGATCACAATTTGGAAAACATGGGGGTTTACATGGGTTCATAGGGGAAAACATCATAAAACCATAGTAAATCATCAATTCATGCTTAGAAGATCATAATACAATCATTCAAATCAATAATCATAAGAACCCATGGTAATTGAAGAAAACCCTAGCTAATTGGGGAATTCTACCTTTTGAAATAGAGGAATTTAGGAACTCCATGGATGAAAACTATCATACCTCAAGTCCAATTGCTTATTTTCAATGGAGGAATTGAGACCTTAGCTTGAAACCCTAGGTGAATCGTTCTTCTTCTTCAAGTTTTAGAGAGAATTATTTGAGAGGAGATTTTGATCTTCTTTTGGGATTTTGGAAGAATGAAGTAAATGGGTCTAATTTGAGGGTAAAAAGACTTATATAGGGGTCCTAAATATAGGCAAAACGACATAGTATAGGAATAAATTAATTAGGAAAAGACCCAACTAATCCTGAAAAATAACTGCCAGCAGTGAACCACGAGACACCACTGACGGACCAACCTGCATGGCCGTCGATGGTGATCAGAATCTTGGTTTTGGGGGTTCGAACCACGGACCGTGGTCTGACCAACGGTCCGTTGGTCAGGCCTTGGTTCTAGACCCTCAAACCCTTCTTAGGCAAGCCAAACCACAAACCACACCTATGGTCCGTGGCCCACTCCACGGGCCGTGTGGGTTGGTACCTGCAACATCTGGAAAGCTGCTATTTTGGCCTTTTTGAATACGGGGTGTTACAGAACTACTATTCACCTCTCTATAAATGGAGTATAGAGAGTAATATAGGGGGTTGGAGTGGGCATTCTCTATTTTACTCTCCAAATATAGAGAATGGAGAGTAAAATAGAGATGGGTTGGAGATGGTCTAATAGTAGAAGATGATATTACTGATGACTTCTCTAACTAGTGTTGTGAAAGGCGCTCGCCTTTCGCCTTTGGCGATAAGGCGAGGCGAGGCACTTTCGCCTATTTGCCTTGAGGCGAGTTGAAAATGGCGATCTTATGGGCGCCTTTTGGTGACCTTTTGCGACAAGGCTGGCGTCGCCTTTTTTTTTTTTTTTTTAAGGTCTGATTTATAATTAAAAGCCAAAATTAGGGGTTTTTTTGGGGTATTTTTGCAAACATTCCACATTTGCGATTGCCTCCTCTTCTCCTCAGTCGCAAACCCTTCGTGTTTGCCTCCTTTTTGCAAACACCGACTTCGCGACCTTCTTCTTCAACTGACTCGCGACTACTGATCCTTCGCCGCTTTGTGACTGCTGCCAGGTACGTTTCTTCTTCTTCAGTTCTTCTCTTCTAGTTCTTCTCTTCTTTTCTTCTTCTTCTTCACTACTCTGTTTTTCACTCACTACTGTGCTCTGTTTTCAGTGTGGTAGTGAACAGGGTTGTTCACTCACTCGGTGCTTTGTTCACTATTAGTTTTTAAATTTAAATATTTGCTAATATATGTTATTGCTATTAAGATTTTGGATATTTATATGTGCAATTAAAAATTTTAATTTTTGGTATTAATTGCTGCCTTAATTCAAAAAGGCGAGCGCCTCGCCGCTCGCCTCACCTCGCCTTGTGGCGAGGCAGGCCCTTGTCGCCTTTTGTCGCCTCTCGCTGTCCAAAACACTGTCTCTAACCAATTCTGTTATATCACAAAATCTTGATGTGTTCATTAATCTTGATTATGTCCTTAATAATTGACGTTAAGCAAAAATACAATCTGACACTAAATTGATGTCCCTTAAATTGATGCATCTATATATTTGCACAAAAAATTCCAACTTTCTGCCAAACAGAGTCTGGCATGGAACTCTCTGTATTTACAACAACAGTCTTTCAAGATTCTGTCCTGAACTTTTTATGAGCCTGATTGGGCATGTAGTTATAGGTATTCATATTCACTTTACTTATTTTGTATGCATATATGTCCTGTCAGATTCTTAAGTAGATATATAATGTTATTGTTGCAGAGCCAAAGGTCCCGTTGAGAAGAACTTCGTATCCACATTGCGAATATATACCGCACAGTTGCTGAGAATATCTGGCCTGGAATGCTTAGTAGGAAACCAGTTTTCCGCCTTCATTATTTAAAGTTCATTGAAGATACAACCAGACAGATATTAACAGCATCTGCTGAGAATTTTCAAGATATGCAACCCCTCCGTTATGCACTTGCTTCTGTATTGAGATCCTTGGCTCCTGAATTAGTTGATTCTAGATCTGAGAAATTTGATATTAGAACTAGGAGGCGACTCTTTGATCTTTTGCTCACCTGGAGTGATGATGCTAGCAATACTTGGAACCAGGATGGTGTTAATGACTATCGCCGTGAAGTAGAGCGATACAAGTCTGCTCAGCACTCTCGATCAAAAGACTCCATGGACAAACTATCATTTGATAAAGAACTGAGTGAACAGGTAGAGGCAATCCAGTGGGCTTCCTCAAATACAATGGCTTCACTATTGTATGGACCCTGCTTTGATGACAATGCAAGAAAGATGAGCGGGCGTGTAATATCTTGGATTAATAGCCTATTCATTGAGCCTGCACCAAGGGCTCCGTTTGGTTATTCACCTGCTGATCCAAGAACTCCATCTTATTCAAGATTCACTGGTGAAAGTGGCAGAGGAACAACTGGTCGTGATAGGCACAGAGGAAGTCATCTTCGAGTTTCACTGGCAAAATTAGCTTTAAGAAATCTTCTTATAACAAATTTGGACCTCTTTCCTGCTTGCATTGATCAGGTCAGCCTTTTTCTTTCCTTTTACACGTAGGACTTCCCTGTGCATGTAACTCATTCATTTATTATCTACTACACTTGTTTTCTTAAGATACTAATATGATTTATGTTCAAATTGCACTTGTGTAATCAGATTAACCATCTTAAATGTGATTGTTAATGTGTGACTGATTTAAAATACATGTGCCCACAGACAGACATGCATAATGGTGCTATGATTTGATTAATTATTTCCTGTATGGTTTTTGTTGGGGTAGTTGCATTGCATCTGTTTCCATGGTAGGTTTTCAGTCACATTCTTTTAGCATTTTCCTTGTTGCATTTACTGCTAGCTATTTGATATACAAATTAGGTTGAATATTCATCTAACTTATTTTCTGTTGTTACATGCAACAAGTTATATTTAACCTTTTCTCCCCTTGGTAGATTTTTGGTGTTCATGTTGTTATACCTCTGAAGATCCTAAGTTTGTATTTGGTACAGTGCTACTACTCAGATGCTGCAATCGCAGATGGCTACTTCAGTGTGCTAGCAGAAGTTTATATGCATCAAGAGATACCAAAATGTGAAATTCAGAGACTCTTAAGCCTGATCCTCTACAAGGTGGTAGATCCTTCTAGACAAATTCGTGATGATGCCCTTCAGATGCTTGAGACGCTTTCTGTCCGTGAATGGGCTGAGGATGGCATGGAGGGTTCAGGTAGCTACAGAGCTGCTGTTGTAGGGAATCTTCCCGATTCATATCAGCAGTTCCAGTACAAACTCTCTTGTAAACTTGCTAAAGATCACCCTGAACTTAGTCAGTGGCTTTGTGAAGAAATCATGCAGAGGCAGCTTGACGCAGTCGATATAATTGCACAGCATCAAGTCTTGACGTGCATGGCTCCATGGATTGAGAATCTCAATTTCTGGAGACTCAAGGACTCGGGTTGGAGTGACAGACTATTGAAAAGCCTTTATTACGTGACATGGCGGCATGGTGATCAATTTCCTGATGAAATTGAGAAGCTTTGGAGTACAATTGCCAGCAAACCTAGGAACATAAGTCCAGTTTTAGATTTTTTGATTGCAAAAGGTATTGAAGATTGCGATTCAAATGCATCAGCAGAAATAATACGTTACCAGCCTCAAAAAAAAAATGCATCAGCAGAAATAAGTGGTGCATTTGCTACATACTTCTCTGTTGCTAAAAGGGTCAGTTTATATTTAGCTCGTATATGCCCCCAACGTACTATTGATCACTTGGTTTATCAACTTGCTCAGCGCATGCTTGATAGCATCGAACCTCTGAGGCCCAGTGCAAACCAAGGTGAGGGAAATGGAAACACCGTGTTAGAATTTTCTCAGGGGCATTCTGTGGTTCAAGTTGCATCCGTTGTAGATAGTCAACCTCACATGTCACCTTTATTAGTTCGTGGGTCTCTCGATGGTCCACTGAGGAACACAAGTGGGAGCTTGAGCTGGAGAACAGCCACTGTTGGAGGGAGAAGTGCCTCAGGCCCATTGACTCCTATGCCTCCTGAGTTGAATATTGTCCCTGGAACTGCTGGTAGGTCTGGCCAACTTCTTCCATCATTGGTGAACATGTCAGGGCCATTAATGGGGGTACGGAGTTCAACTGGAAGTATGCGAAGTCGTCATCGCTCTCGAGACAGCGGAGACTACTTCATTGACACTCCAAATTCGGGGGAAGATGGGTTGCATTCTGGGTCTGTAATGCACGGGATTAATGCAAAAGAACTTCAATCAGCATTGCAAGGACATCAGCAGCACTCTCTCTCTCACGCAGACATAGCATTGATTCTACTCGCTGAAATTGCTTATGAGAACGATGAAGACTTCCGGGAGCATTTACCTTTGCTCTTTCATGTCACTTTTGTATCTATGGATAGTTCAGAGGATATTGTCTTGGAGCATTGTCAGCATCTGCTTGTAAATCTATTGTATTCACTTGCAGGGCGTCATTTGGAGTTATATAATGTTGACAATAGTGATGGAGAGAACAAGCAGCAAGTAGTGAGCCTCATAAAGTATGTTCAATCTAAGCGAGGTAGCATGATGTGGGAGAATGAGGACCCCACGGTAGTGAGAACAGAGCTACCAAGTGCAGCACTCTTGTCTGCTTTGGTACAGAGTATGGTGGATGCTATCTTCTTTCAAGGAGATCTCCGAGAAACTTGGGGAGCAGAGGCACTTAAATGGGCCATGGAGTGCACATCTAGACACTTGGCCTGCCGCTCCCACCAGATTTACCGTTCACTAAGGCCTTGTGTAACAAATGATGCATGTGTATCCCTGCTACGTTGTCTTCACAGGTGCTTGGGAAATCCTATACCAGCTGTTTTAGGTTTTGTTATGGAGATCTTGTTAACATTACATGTGATGGTGGAGAATATGGAACCAGAAAAGGTTATACTCTATCCCCAGCTTTTCTGGGGTTGTGTTGCCATGATGCATACTGATTTTGTTCATGTGTACTGTCAAGTGCTGGAGCTCTTTCGTCGGGTTATTGACCGTTTATCGTTCCGAGATCGAACAACAGAGAACGTGCTTCTTTCAAGTATGCCTCGAGATGAGCTTGATTCAAGTATTTCTGACAGTTCTGAATTTCAACGTCTGGAATCACGGAATGCTTCTGAATCAGATGCAAAGTTCCCAGTCTTTGAGGGAGTACAGCCATTGGTTCTTAAAGGCCTTATGTGCACTGTCAGTCATGGTGCTTCTGTTGAGCTTCTATCAAGGATTACAGTGCCTTCATGTGATTCCATCTTCGGTGACGCAGAAACACGGTTATTGATGCACGTCACTGGCTTGCTTCCCTGGCTCTGCTTACAGCTCAGCCAGGATGTATTTCTGGGTTTTATGTCACCACTACAGCAGCAACATCAAAAGGCTTGCTCTGTTGCTGCCAATATAGCCGTCTGGTGTCAATCAAAATCAATGGATGAACTGGCTACTGTTTTTGTGGCTTACTCCCGTGGTGAGATCAAACGAATAGAGAACCTTCTAGCTTGTGTTTCACCATTACTATGCCATGAATGGTTCCCCAAGCACTCAACTCTGGCATTTGGGCACCTCCTACGGCTTCTTGAGAAAGGGCCAGTGGAATATCAGCGTGTTATCCTTCTTATGCTGAAGGCATTGCTTCAGCATACTCCTATGGATGCTGCTCAGAGTCCACAATTGTATGCAATTGTATCTCAGTTGGTGGAAAGCCCCATGTGTTGGGAGGCACTTAGTGTGCTGGAAGCCCTCTTACACAGCTGTAGCTCTTTACCCGGATCACATCCCAATGATCCGGGGCAATTAGATTATGGACTCATTGGCACCGAAGAGAAGCTCCTTGCATCTCAAACATCACTTAAGGCTCGAAGTGGACCATTGCAGTTTGCAATGGGCCTCGGATATGGACCAGGTTCGACACCAGTGGCACAATCTAATGCATCTGAATCTGGTTTGTCAGCAAGAGAATTAGCATTACAAAACACACGGTTGATGCTAGGGAGGGTGCTTGATAGTTGCCCACTTGGGAGACGGAGAGATTATAGAAGATTAGTCCCTTTTGTTACAATTACAGGGAACCTGTAAGCATCTCATTTACGCGCTACTTTTGACTGAGAAAAATGTGATATCTGTGAGTTTTGTTTTGTAAATAGGTGCACTCATCTAATTATGTATACGGGTTAGTTTGGTTCTAATAATTTGAATGCACCAAGCTCCATTCACTCTAGTTTTGGTCTATTTCTTTACATTTTTGGAGGTCTGTAGATTTGTATGTAGTCATCACATTATGGAAGGGATGACACTGAATACTTGACCACTATGATGTTATTGGCTTATTTGACCTGTCGGAATATTTCATTTAGATGCTCAAACTAAGTTTTGTTTTAATTGAACACCTCAACTCCTAATAAAGTGTTTTAACTATTGCTCTTTCAGTTCGAATTTGATTTTTTCCCCCCATGTATTCTCATTGATCTATTAGGTAGGTAAGTTAATAACATAAATTTGCCTCGAAACTCGTGATATTTTCTACATGAGGTTGATAATGTTTATACCTTGCATAAAGCAGTTCTGAGTTGATTATGATATGCTCGTTGAGACCGTCCGTGTTGAGTATACGATAATGTCTAGCTGATGATTATGCTTTATTGAAATGACATATCTTGCTCAAGTGGTTCTGAGTTGATTATGATATGCACGTTGACACAGTTTGTGTTGAGTATGTGATATGCATGTTGTTACTGTCTGCACTGGGATTGATATGTACATTAAGATCGTCCATACTTTATTTGGTGTTGATTTGTGCATAACATTCCATATGTTACGTTGTTGATGTATTTAAAAATTAGGCTGATTCAGTAAAGTATTGCATTGTTAAATGCCTTCATGTTGTTGATTATTGTTTACTTGTTGATGACTATTATATGTTAATTATCCATATTATCGGTTGTTGTCATATGAATGACAGGATTGGGCAAGTATTTCTGAGATATATATTATCTTATTTGGATTAGTCGATCGATGATACTTGTTGAGTATTCAATATTTTATCACTTGCACCAAGGACTCCTTAATGATCTTTAATTTTGTATCCTTTCCATTTAGATATATAGCGTATTTGGACACAATTATATTTACTTTCAGTCTTCTCAGATGATGTATAATTAGGTTTTGGGTTTTAACTTATATATTTTTCTACTGTATTTAGTTTGAGACTTTTATCTTTCTTCATTACTTGCTTGACCATAACATACTATACGTTTTCTTATGGATAGTAGCTCATTAGATACCTTGTTGTGGGCTTGTGGCCTAGATGTCTTACTTGGACCGTGAAGTAATCTGTTAGGACCGAAAAATAATTAGGTGTCATGCGGAAGCAAGCAAAACAAACCTTAAAATACCATGAGTAATAAGACAAGCGAGAAATATACCTAAAGACACAAAGATTTAACGTGGTTCGGTCAATCGACTTACGTCCACAAAAGAGATGAACAATCCACTATATAAATATGAGAGTACAAAATATAGAGAAAAACTCAGGACAAATACCCAACAAATCTAAATTGATGAGAATCTGGAGATCTTTTATGATAAACACATAGTTTAGTATAATATGTCGAGTGCTGAGTTAATTAGTTATGAATATTGTTTTCAGTCCTTTGAACTATATACTATACGTTTTCTTAGTTAGTTTTAGAAAAATGAAGAGTAATACAAATCTTGGCTTAATATAAGTCACAACACTATAAACTCTCCGAATTGATCTTTGTTGTAATTCAATTATTCAAACTTATCTCCTTTCACTCCATTATTTATTCGTAAAATGAGCTTCTCTAATATCCAATATGTTTGTTCAATTTTAGTGTTTCCATTTTCTAAATATCCTACCAAGAAAATAGTATATTACACAAATGATGATTTCCATGACTTGTGTAATTAAATAAAAAAGGATAAACTTGATTGGACTGAATATATGATAAAAGTGTTGAAACACTTCTAAATTTATCGTGAATTATTAGTTTCATCATCAAATTATTGACTGCCTTAAAAACACTCTTTTACTTGATTAACTAAACATAAATATACCCTCGATCTTGCAACACTAGTGACATACACCTCTAAATTCTCGCCAAGTTTAGGATGTTTTCAACACTTGATCTCTCAGTTTTTTTTTATTAAGAGGCACATGCTCCTACAAGAGTATGAGACCACTTGCTATGTTATGTGGTAGATCGGGGGTATATCTAAGTTTAATTAATCAAGTAGATGGGTATTTTTAAGACTGTCCATAGTTGGAGGGACAAAATTAATAATTTGCGTCAAGTTCAGGAGTGTTTTCAACACTTCTCTCTTGTTTTATAGACACGTTTCCTCTTTAGTCAATACCTTTTTTTTTTTCAATTACTATTCGATATCTATATTAGAATTTGATTAAACTGAAATCGCATCGTCTAGGATCTCATTCAAAGGAAAAATACTCATTAAAAAAAATTCATACTCAAAACTCGAATTTAAAATCTTTAAT
Source organism: Solanum pinnatisectum (assembly GCA_035578085.1). Classification (NCBI taxonomy): domain Eukaryota; kingdom Viridiplantae; phylum Streptophyta; class Magnoliopsida; order Solanales; family Solanaceae; genus Solanum; species Solanum pinnatisectum. The sequence continues at coordinate 9,371,871 of CM069078.1, read as the reverse complement.
TAAAAAAGGAATAGCCTTATTAATAATTCTTTGATGGTAGTCATTACCTTTTGAAAGCATAGAACAAGAAAAGTAGAAAAGAAAGAAAGAGGAAATAAAATAGGCTGCAATTATTGTCACCCCATGTACAAGTGATGGTACACAATTGAAGGTGTAAACCGATAGGGTTACAATCTACATGTCTATGGATTGTAGTAGCATTTGTTCATAGTTTCTTCATTCTTAATTTAAAAAATAATTTATTATTATTAGTTCTGATAACTAAAATGGATCGGAGAAAATATTCACTAAATATTTTTTTCCCTCTAAAAATGAGTGTTACTTTAACAAAAAAAAAAAAAAAAAAAAATTTCAAAATAAGTGTCTTTTTAAAAATTCAAGACAAATTATTAATTAAATATTTTCAAAATAAATTTTTTAATAGTGAGAAACATCTAATACAATGGATATTTTAATAAATTATACATTTGAGTTTAATTTTTTTTTCTTAATAAGTATCAAATAAGGTAAAACAATAAGGGACCGTTTGGTTGCAATATAAGAGGACATGTTATCTATGTATAAAGCATTGTTTACTATGTTTGGTAGATGTTTTTTTTTAGGTTGAGAAGTCAACATGACTTATACTAGGTTTAGTTGATAAGTTCTAAATATTGTATAAAGAATATTCATGTATTAATTTTATACGATGTTTGGTTGCATTTTTTGTAATTCTACATAATTAATATCTACATAACTTGTGAGGGAATCCATGTATAAGTTATGCGGGATAGAAGGTGGAATAAGTTATGTGGGTTTAGTTATACATGTCTTAAAAAGATAAATTACACATTTACCCTTATTAATTTAATTTTTTTTTATTGAAAACTTTACATAACTATTCTATTTTCCGAACTATTTTTGTTTCTTATTTCTTTTTATATATAAACGACTTTTTATTTGTTTTCATTTAAAATCAAAATATAAATATTTATTAATATTATGAATCGGAATGTATAATTTTAATAGTGCATATGTTAATTATATATTCACATTATATATTACTAAATATATCCACATATTTAATTATCACGTATTAATTTTTTATTTAGAATGTGAGTTTATATATAATTTATATATTTGATATACTAAAAATGTACAAACAACACATGCGGCATATTGATAGAAATTTACATCATATAATATATGATAGTATAATGTACTTGAAATATATTAATAGTATTTTATTTTTATAAGCTTTAAACATTAAAAAAAAAAAAAAAAAAAGAGAAAAAAAACACAGAATTCCTAGTCAAGTATAGAGAAAATTCCTTTCTTTATTTTTTTAAGTTAGAATTTATACTATTTGGTTACTTATTTTATTTGCAAATAATCTATAAAATTCAATATTCAATAGTTAATAATTCATGTAATGTAATCTCTACATAACTAAATAATACCTACGTATAATTAATACTCGCATAACTAATACTCACCTAACTAAATCTTACATAATTAAACTCTGCATAACTAATACTTGCATAACTCTAAGCAGTAACCAATCGGCCCTAATTATTTTGGAACAAAGAAAGTATATGCCGACAATATACTATTATAAAACATCATTGGAATTTTATGGTTATAATTAAGGAGTAGTCAATAGAATAGCTACATAAAAGTCATATTAATTAAAAGAGAAGATATGCTGATCACATGTTTTTCTTTTATAAAAAGAGACAGAGACTGTAAAGTAAACCTTTTTTGTGCAAACACTTTGCATCACAAGTACACAAATAATCCATGTTTAGAAATAAGGGGAGAAGTCTACACCCCAAATACTGGTGGAGCTAGGATTTTTATTAATTGATTCAAAATATAAATAAATAAACATATGAAAAAGATTAAAAGAAATTTAATATTTATTGTGTATGTATAAAAATTATTTTTAATTATATATAAAATCAAGGTAATATTTTTTTATTGAAGAGGATTCGAAAAAATCTTGTGCACCTTTACTAGCTTTGCCCTGATCCCAACAGAGAAAGTATATAGGTCAAAAAGGAAAAAGAAATGCAACAATAAAAGGTAAACATTTTAAAGGGAAGATAAGAAAGGGGGTAGAGTTAATATTTGTATAATGATATTGTTGACCAATCAGTCAAATCAGCTTGACCCTCCTATAAGAGGGTCACTGCAATTTCCCTATGGGATTTCTACTTCCACACTCATTACATATTAGATTATTAACTTATACTCTCTTCGTTTAAAAAAAATAATTCAGTTTTCTTTTTAATTTGTTTAAAAAAGAATGTTTTCTTTCATTTTTTGGTAACATTTTAATTTTAACTTTTCACGTGACATGTTTAAGGCCACAAGTTAAATGACATTTTGGTACATTTGACATAACTTCAATTTAGAATCACAAGATTAAATTTTCTTTCTTTTCTTAAATTCCGTTCCAAGTCAAACTAGATCTTTTTTTTTTAAACGAGGGGGCATAAGTTCGAATTTTCCAAAGTTTAGTGGTAAATTTAGATTATTCCGTTGTTTAATATAATGTATAAGAATAATGCTAACAATAGATGGAGTACATATTAATAATGCTTTCATTAGTTATATATAGATTATTTTTTATGCATTATTTGATTTTGTGTATTAAAAAAACATGCATTGCATAAAAATATTTAATTTACAAAGATACACTTTACAATTATAGTGGAAAAAATGTAAAAGAAAATTTTGAGGGGCAGTGAGATCTTTAACCATGTTAATGCATGCATTAAAACCCTTTGCATTACTAATACCTAGAAATCTATAGTATTAATAATATACCTTAAGAAACAATAGAGTACATAAAATAAAAAGTATACTAAACAAAGTATTATTATATGCAAAGTTAATATATGTATAATGTACTGTTTTTATTAAGTGTAAGGAATAAGGATAGATTGGAACCTTTTCTCCCATACAAAAAAGTTACATGCATGTTGAAAAGCCAATAAATAAGGACATATTTAAATTAATTCTATAACGATGGTGATATATTTTAATTTTACCCTAATTATGGACGGATGACATATTTAGTTTTTTTTTTTTTTTTTAAAGTTCATATTTCCAAAGTTAGTGCAACCTTTTCCCTAGGTTAAATGACACATTTGAAGTATAAACAATTTATATATATATATATATATATACACTTATTACACCACCGGTAAATCATAACTTGTAAAAGGAGGTAATGCCATATTTCAATTAATGTTTATCATCAAAGTTAATGTATAATTATTTTTAAAAAAAATTGACCTTGTTAATATTTGCGTTATCGTTACGTCAAATTTAAACTCTTAAATAATTTTTTGAAACCATATGCAACACACAAATGGTTGTTGAGTCATCCACTTATTTGGTCATGTGGTGTTTCCACTTATAGAAATAGAAAAAGAGCTAGGCTTGCCTTCCCCAACCTCAATTTTCCAATTCTGTTAATGTCATTGAAAATTGTTGACTACATACATGTACATTATTGCCCGGGCCTTGCAAATTGCAATAATGCCACTTTTTGGATGGTCATTGCTCATTTGTTTTTGCCTTCAAACTAACTCATTGATTCTTCTTTAATTTATGTGATATATTAATTTTCTTTTTAGTTTGAGTAGGGGTGTGTATCAGTCGGTTCAGTTCGGTTTTATGTATTATCGGTTCGGTTTATCGAGTTGTGGTTCTTAAATATGTTAACGCAATAAGATTTTCGATTTATCGGTTTTTGGTCATTAACGGTTCAGTTTTCAATTTGCCCAATAAGAAAATGCTCATAAAATAAACATATGATTTCTCACTTCTCTAACAATTTGGCGCGTTACAATGAGACAAGCAAATCAGTTGTAAATACTTTGATATATTGAAACAATAAATATAATGAGAAATTGCATCAATAAGAGTAGATGTAGTACGAAGGCTACAATAACATGTTACAACCAAAACAAAATATGAAATTTCTGATGTGAAGTAGAGGTATTGTGACGTGTGAAGTGTGTAGACCGTAGTGTAGAGTACTGATATAGTTTCTAGTTATTTTAAATTATTAATATTTAATATTTATGAAGGGCATAGTAGTAAATTACTATCCTCTAAATGAGTTATCGATTTACCCAATAACCCAATCCTAAAAATCGATACCAAACCGATAAACCAATAATTTTTTTTTTTTATAAAACCATTAAAAACTCGTTAACCCAATAATCCTATAGCAATAACCCAATAACATTTTTTTTCGATTCGATTTATTGGTCGGTTTGATTTTTGCACACCCCTAAGTTTGAGTCGTATTTTCATAACTAGAAACTTAATTTTAATATTTCCTTTTTATCTTTAATAAAATAAGTGATTTGGAAATTCAAAATCTAAGTTAAGATCCAAAAAAAGTAATCAAGATCAAGTTTAGAGTTCAAAGAATAATTATACATGTAAAAAATGAAGGAAATCAAGATTTCACAGCAAAATAATGTGCAATTACGCTGGCAGGCACACGTCAGGTCAGCTTAGACAAAGAAGAGGTTGGTAAGAAAAAAAGCTACTGGAATATAAGTCAGGCGTGACGCTGTAACACCTCACAACTCTATTTTTATAATTCGAATCGTTCGTCGTAAGTCTATAAGTTGGAACCGGGTGTTATCCTACTTTCTCACATGTTTTAAGGTCCTTTACCAAGTGCAACAAGGGTATCAAACATGATTTAGGGTCATAAGGGACCTCTAACACTAAGTTAAGTTCAAATCATTTTTACTGGCTAAGTTTTTTGCATTAGTTCATGCAAGGGTGGGTCAACTTCAAACGATTATATCTTTCAGTATATAAAGAACTACATGATGCATACCTATCAAATTAAAGGTCTACGAGTATTCTTATCAACACCACCAACCACTTATCAATCCGACTTTTGAGTGAAGAGTTAATTTGCATTTTTCTAGAGAGACGTCAAATTGGTCGTGTGCTCCACGTGGCCCATAGCGTGGGAGCACCGCGCCAAGCTAAATTTCTAGCATCCCCATTATTTTTGGATTGGCCGTGCGCTCTACGCGACCCGTAGCATGGGCACACCCGCAAAGCTAATTTTCCAACAACCTTTTTATTTTTGAAAGGTGGTCGTGCACTTTGCACGACCCTTAGTGTGGGCGCACCATGCCAAGCTAATTTTTGAAGGCTTAGAATTTTTTTTAATACACTCTATTTATTAAGTTAATTCGGTGGGTCATTATAAAATTCATCTTGAACGACCTATATTTTCTCTTAAATTCTCTCCTCTCCTTCATCTCCTACACCAAGGTATGTTCCTCTCATGTATCTAAATTATTTTTAAATAATATAAATATTTAATCACGAATTCTTAACAAGATTCTAACATCAAATATTTCTCCCATACCTAGTGAAAACAAGAGTTCATCCTAAAGTTCAAAAAAGAACTTTTGAGGTTCCTCTTCAAAGTTAGAGTTTCAGTTAGAGTGATTCAAGGTATGTAAGGCTACTCATAGTGATGGACTAAGTTTATCCTCACACCCTACATCTAAAATTCAGTCATTAAAAGTTAAATCTAGGGTTTAGCCATGTTTTCATGAATTTTGAATTGACCTTTATTCCTTGTTATTAAATTCTGATTCTTATCATTGAGATTATAGTACTTCATGTATTTTGGTTCTTGAATTGTTGTTCATATTTATTTTATCACATGAACCCTATTTAATTGAGAATTGTTGAAAGCATTTGCATAATTATTTTAATGCATTGACTTCTAAATTAAAGTAAGTTAAAGTATTTTAAGTTATCAGTTGAGAAGAATTTTTAAGGGAATACTAATGGTTACAAATGCACTATTTTGTATTGAGAAATGTATTGCTAATTCAAGAAGAGTATAAATAGTCCTAAAAGAAGTTTTAGTCAGTAAAGTAAAGATCAGTTTTCCCTAAGGAGGGCCTTTTAAGTACTAACTCAACACAAATATTAGTACGATAATTATTTTATATTTTGAAAGTAGTGTTCAGCACCGAATTAGGTACGAGTATATATAACTCAAACCCCATAACCTGCGCGTCAGCGTCGATAGGATCATTCCTTTGGTTCGGGCGACTCCTCTCCCAGCCTCATTAAGGGCTTTTTAGATGGATCCATAGGTTAAGTTTGTTGTCCAATACTTTGGCAAGGTATATGATGGCTCTATCAACGTGGACTAGGCGTTGTATCATCACGAGGCTTATAGTGATGGTTGTTTGTTAGAGAAACTCCCCAAGGAAAGCAAAATAATATTCTAGAAATTGACATGTATTAGTTTATTGAGACGCAAATCTTTATTACATTGCATTTTTTACTTTTAGTCAAGTAATTTTCAGTAGTCTTTCAGCTCACATACTGTTTCATTCAGCTTTATTACATACCGTACACTAACGTCTTTCAACGCTCAGGATCATCAACAGACGCTTCGTTGAGATCACTATCCCATCAGCCTTTGGTGAGACCTCTTTGCTTTCAGAGGACTCCATCTATTATGGTTATTAATAGTAGTAGTAGTAGTCAGTAGTACTTTAGAGGTAGTTGTGGGACTTGTCCCGACACCTACCTTCAGTTTACTAAAGGCTTCATGGACAAAGTTAGAGAGTCAGTTCAATATTCCCTTTTTAGGCATTTCAAACATTTTCATTATCTTTATTCAGTACTTTTAGACAGAGCATGGGATTTATCTAAGTATTTTTTTTGGAATGCTCATCATTAAAGTTCCACATGTATGTGTTTAGTGTTCTGCTAAGTAGTCTGTCAGGCCAAGACTTTTCTTGGGACTAGCAGAGTGTCGACCGCACCTAGGAATTAGACTTGGGATGTGATAACTTGGTATCATTGTCATGATCGAGGGGTACCCCCTAGATGTAACATGCTGTATAGGACCCCGAAAACCCCCATACAAGTCACTTAGCATTCATAACATAAGAAATAGAACAAGAGAGGTAAAACAATATTTCAAGTCCAAAAGTTTTTATTAAAGAAAGCGGAAGTCTAAAACACTTGTCTCAATAGCCATCTAATATAATATAATTAAATTGGGTCTAGCCTATACATCATGTCCAAAACTGAATAAAAGAAAATAACTAAAATAATGAAAGTCCATCCTCGAAGCATGAGGACTCACCAATGCTCGAAAACCTTGTAATCGAACACTAGCCACCAAACTGAGAAACCTGACTGTCGGATCCTACATTTAGGGAAATATAGGCAAGAGTATGCATTAGTACAAAACAATGTACCAAGTATGACAGCCAAGCATAAAAAATTTAAATTATGCTAAAAGAGGACATTTCATGACTTGCAATTGACCAAGCTAAAACATGATATAAAAAGGGTTAAAAAACATAAGTCATAAAAACATGGTCAATGCAAGCTAACATCTTTAAAGCCTTTGAACACATATGAGATACTTCATAAAAACACGGTCAATGCAAGCTAACATCTTTAAAGCCTTTGAACACATATGAGATACTTCATAAAAACATGGTCAATGCAAGCTAACATCTTTAAAGCCTTTGAACACATATGAGATACTTCTTGAAGTAACCTTAGTTCATTATTAATGTGGGAAGTAGCCTTAACCGACATAGAGACTATGTGAGCTATAACATGATCCCTTAGTGTCTTTCACACCGAAAAGGGTGTCCTACTTGCCAAGGTAAGGACCATGAACTTCTAGCTAAAGTGGATCCACTAGCTAATGTCTATCTAGACAATCATCCTTTGGGGGCACATAGGTAAGGGATAAAGAGATTTCTTCTAGAAATCCAACCTCTACTAATGGGAGAGCTTCCGTCTCAATATCATCTCGGTGTTAAGCATAAATCCCACGGAATAGTCATTTCTTACTTATTCTTATTATCCATGGAAAGGCATGTCATCTTACCAATCCAAGCTAAGTCATTATACATTCATGGAAAGGTACAATTAAGTATCCAATCCAATCCAATCTAGGTCATTAGGATAGTTCTTAATCTTTGATTCAATTAGGTGAGAAGACCTTTCAACCTTTGAATCCTTCCTATGTGAGAAAACTTTCACAATCATGCTTTCATGTGTATATGAGAAAATTCTTTCAACAACACAACAACAATATCATCATTGATACTTCACTCTCAAAGCATCCTTAAAACATCTACATAGATTTCATAAGAACATGTATAATTTCATAATCTCCTCTTTCATAATTCATAACCCACATCACATCTTCATAAATGGAAAATATGGGATTTACACGGGTTCATGGGGAAAACTTCTTAAAATCATAGTATTTCATCCATTCATGCATAAGATATCATAATTCAATCATTTAAATCAATAATCAAAAGAACCCATGGCAATTGAATAAAACCCAAACTCAATAGGGGAATTCTACTCTTTGAAAATAGGAAACTTTGGGAACTCCATGAATGGAAGGAATCTACGGATGAAAACTCTCATACCTCAAAGCCAAATGTTTATCTTCAATGGATGAATTGAGACTTGACTTGAAACCCTAGGTTGAATTCTTCTTCTTCAAGCTTTCTAGAGAGATAAATATTTTGGAGAGTTCTTCTTTTTGGTGAATTGAGAGAATGATTTTTATTGGGAAATTTGAGAGTAAAATACTTATATAGGTCTTTAGATGAAGGGTAAAATGATGTAGTATAGAATTAAAATAATCTGAAAAGACCCAAAAGACCCTGACTTAAAAACTGAAAACAACTCACGCTGGAGCTCGCCAAAGGCCACTCAGCGACTCTCCAAGTGAGCCTTTAGCTCGCCAAAAATTACAGTAAGTTGGCTCATGGACCAAGCCAATTAGGCGATAAGGAAGGCACTTTGGCGACACGTCAAATGGAATGGCGAGCTCGACTTAGCTCGCCTAAAGCTTCAGAACATTGGACGCTGAATTCAAGCCAAAAGGCGAGGGGGATTCCACCTGGCGAATCGCCAAGTCACTTGGCGTTCATATCCTACTTCATCGAATAGGCTAACTCTAAATCCGAGGTGTTACATTATCTCCCCCTTGGGAACATTTGTCTTGGAATGGGATTGTAGGTAGCTCTTATAAGAAAAGACTCAGAACTAGCAGCTCATCATGCATGCCACTTCATAAATGCACATATCAAGGAGGAAACATCGACTCCAAGCTAAACATACTCAATGCATTACAAGAAAGGTAGGAACTAGACCTAGCAACCCAATATGCATGAAATTTCAAAATTACACATATTCAAGGAGGAACTACCATCTCTAAGCTAAAAGCAATGCTTAACATCCTCTCATTGAGCCTTTATGCAATTCCTACTCAAAAGCATAGGTAAAGCATGTTCAACAATTCATCTCATGAAGTCTATAGGTTACTCATACTCAATGCACAACAACATGAGGAAATAAATTATGTAAACTCATTTTCTTTCAAAACACAAGTTTTTCATGAACATGCATAACATAAGGAAATCATGGAAACATATAAGACACATGACTCTAAAACAAAGAACAAACCATGAGGAACTCATTACCTAAAGCTAGAGTAGGAGTAGAAGGAAAGAGTTGAGGACATCGAGATATCATATCGGCCTCAGCCTCCCAAGTAGAACCCTCAACTAATTGATTCCTCCACATCACTTTCAAGGAAGCTACTTCTTTATTTATCAACTTCTTGACTTGTCGGTCTAAAATCTCAACCGGAACTTCCTTATAAGAAAGATTCTCCTTAACTCCCAAACCTTCTAAGGGAACTATGGATGTCGTATTTCCAATACATTTCTTTAACATAGAGACATGGAAAACTGGATGCACCGATGCCAACTCATTCAGCAAATCTAATTCATAAGCAACCTTACCAACATGTCTCAAAATCTAATATGGGCCTACATAACGGGGACTAAGCTTCCCTTTCTTACCAAACCTCATTACACCCTTCATGGGTGAAATTTTCAAGTAAACCCAATCATTAACATCAAACTCAAGATCTTTTCTTCTCATATCGGCATATGAATTTTACCGACTTTGAGCCATTTTCAACCTTCCTCTAATAAGTCGAACCTTCTCTATGACCTTATGTACCAACTCGGGACCTATTAGGGAAACTTCACCCACCTCAAACCAACCTATAGGATATCTACACCTCCTACCATATAGTGCCTCAAATGAAGCCATACCAATACTTGAGTGATAGCTATTGTTATAAGCAAACTCAATCAATGGAAAATGGTCATCCCAATTACCTTTAAAATCAATCACACAAGCTCTCAACATGTCTTCCAAAGTTTGTATAGTATGCTCCACTTTCCCATCGATTTATGGATGAAAAGCTGTGATATGCTTAACACGAGTACCAAGACCCTTTTGGAAAGACTTCCAAAACTGAGAAGTGAATTAGATATCACGATCGGAAATAATGGACAAAGGCACTCCATGCAACTTTACCATTTCTCTCAAGTACAACTTAGCATAATCCTCCACCGAATAGGAAACCTTGACGGGAATAAAATGAGCCGATTTCGTCATCCGATCTACAATAACCCAAATTGAGTCATGTTGTCACCGGGTGCGAGGCAAACCAACAATAAAATCCATTTTCACATCCTCCCACTTCCAAGTAGGAATGCAAATGTCTTGGGATAAACCTCTCGGTTTCTGATGCTCAACCTTCACATTTTGACAATTAGGACACTTAGTCACAAATCCCGCAATATCCTTCTTCATCCCATTCCACCAATAAACCTCCCATAAATCATGGTACATCTTGGTGGCTCTCGGGTGAATGGAATACCGCGAACTATATCTGACAAGATTTATTCCCTCAAGTCATCTACATTCGGAACACATAAACGACCTTGATATCTAAGGACACCATCTCCCCCTTGGGAGAAAGCCTCAACGGATTTCCTAAGCACCACTTCTTTTAAGTAAACCAAAATTGGATCAAGACCTTGCAACCATTGTGAATCGTAACACCACCTTTGGTGGATTCCACTAACTGAACACCCAACTGGGCCAATCTATGAACATCTCGAACCAAATCTTTCTTATATTCTTCAATGTGGGAAACACTACCCAGAGACAATAGACTAAGAGAATCCGCCACCACATTCACTTTATCAGGGTGATAGAGAACACTCATATCATAATTTTTCAATAACTCAAGCCACCTTCTTTGGTGGAGATTTAGATCCTTCTGACTAAACACATATTGCAAACTCTTATGGTAGGTAAAAACATCAACATTAACACCATACAAATAATGCCACCAATTTTTAAAGGCAAAAACAATCGCCGCTAGTTCAAGTTCCTGGGTAGGGTAATTATTTTCATGAATCTTAAGTTTCCTTGAGTCATAGGCAATAACTTTCCCATTTTGCATAGGCACACACCCTAGCCCAATTCTAGAGGCATCACAATAAACCGCAAAGCCAACTGTTCCTTCTGATAAAGTCAACACTGAAGCATAAGTAATTCTATCCTTCAACTCTTGGAAACTCTTCTCACACGCTTCATACCATATGAACTTAGCCTTTTTTTGAGTCAAAGCTGTCAAAGGAGAGGCAATTGAAGAGAATCCCTCAACAAGTCTTCTATAGTAATCGGATAAACCCAAGAAACTTCTAATATCCGAAGGGGTTAGAGGTCTAGGCCAACTCTTGACCGCATCCATGTTAATATGATCTAACTCAATACCCTTACTTGAAATAATGTGACCTAGAAAGGCTACAAACCTTAGCCAAAACTCACATTTTCTAAACTTTGCAAAGAGTTGTTGGTCCTTAAGGACTTGCAACACCATCCTCAAATGATCAATATGCTCATTCTCATTTCTCGAATAGATCAATATATCATCAATGAATACAATCACAAACATGTCAAGGTATTGTCTAAACACCCTATTCATCAAATCTATAAATGCCGCCGGAGCATTAGTCAAACCAAACGACATCTCCAAAAACTTATAATGACCATATCGAGTTCGAAAAACCATCTTTGGAATGTCATCATTCTTCACCCTCAATTGGTGATAACCCGACCTAAGGTCAATCTTAGAGAAGCAACTCACTCCTTGGAGTTGATCAAACAAATCATCTATCCTTGGAAGAGGATACTTATTCTTAATGGTCACTTTTTTCAACTGATGATAGTTAACACACATATGAAGGGAACCATCCTTCTTAGAAACAAACAAAATTGGAGCACCTCATGGAGAGATACTCGGTTGGATGAAGCCCTTATCCAACAAATCTTTCAATCATTCTTTCAACTCCTTTAGTTCTACCAGAGCTATATGGTAAGGAGGAATAGAAATAGGCTGCGTATCTGGGAGAATGTCAATACCAAAGTCTATTTCCCTTTTGGGAGGGATACCAGGTAAATCATCAGGGAACACTTCCGAAAACTCATTAACAACGGGACCGACTCAAGAATAGAGGTTTCAGAATCTACATCCCTCACCATAACTAGATGGTAAATGCAACCCTTAGAAATCATCTTTCTAGCTTTAAGACAAGAAAAAAACTGACCCTAAGGCATAGAATTTCCCCCCTTCCACTCTAGAACAGGCTCATTCGGGAACTGAAACTTGACTACACGAGTTCTACGATTGATAGAAGTATAACATGAGTGCAACCAATCCATACCAAGGATAACATCAAAATATAGCATATCAAGATCTACCAAATCAACAAGAGTAACTCTATCGGATAAGGAAACATGACATCTTCTATAGACCCTCTAAGCCACAATGGATTCATCAACAGGAGTAGAGACATAAAAAGGATTTAACAACACATCCGGAAGAACATCAAACCTCATAGCCACATATGGCTTCACAAAAGACAAGGTAGCACCAGGATCAAGTAAACCATAAACATCAAGTTGGAAAACTTTTATCATACTGGTAACCACATCGGGAGAACCCTCTTGTTCACCACAAGTATGAAGTGCATAGAGTCGATTTTAGTGGGGAGCATTGGAACTCGAACCACTAGGAGGAGCTTGCTTGCTCTCTCTTACTTTTTCCATAAGCATTGGGCAATCCCTTATCTTATGACCACTTTTTCCACAACTGAAGCAACCATTCATGTCGGCTAGGTACTTACCCTTATGTTTCTTTCCATACCTAACACAAGTAGACATAGGCAATGAAGATCCACTACCATTCCCTCCTTGAGGCTTAGGGTTAGACACCCTATCTTTGTTGAGCTTAGGAGGTGCATTGGAGAAACATTGACCAGATAACCTTTGTCGAAACCTATGATGGCCATGTCCATCGGACCTTGCATGAGAGAAATTTCCATCACCGGTTTTGGCCCTCTTTGTCTCCCTAGACTTTTCCTTAAGTTTCTCTTCTTCAATTTGTTGTGCATGTACTATGAGATGAGAGATGTCGATGTCATTAATGAGCATGGTGGTACGAAACTCTTTAACCACCATTTCGGACACACTCGAAACAAACTTGCTCATCCTTGCCCTAGAATCAACAACTATTATTGGAGGATATTTAGATAGTTGTGTGAACTTCAAAGCATATTACCTCACATTCATACTTTCTTGACGAAGATTGATGAACTCAAGCACCTTTGCTTCCCTCATCTCAAGGGGAAATAACCTATAAAGAAAAGCAGCCTTAAACTTCTCCCAATCAAGAGGACCCGCATTTTCTGGTCTCCCTTCTTTCCATTGGTTGAACCAAGTTTGAGAAACACCTTTTAGTTGATAAGCAACCAACTCTGCCTTTTCCATCGGTGTTACTCCCATAATCATCAACACCTTGTAGACCTCATCAATGAACTCTTGAGGATCTTCCTCAACTTTAGAACCATAAAACTCCGAAGGATTCATCCTAGTGAAATCCCTCACTCTAGATGCCATCGTACCCACATTTGGGTTCACCAAAACCGCAACCTTCCTATTGGCTTGGGCCATCATGGCTTGAGCCAACACTTGAAAAGTAGCCCTAAACTCTGCATTAGTTACTTGTTCGGCCAAAGGATCGATCGAAACTTGAGGAGCTTGGGGAGGAGCTTCTTGTTCCTCATTCTTTCTCACATTCCTTCTAGCATAAGATCTTCATGTAGCCATATCATGTAGAGCATCAGATAAGGATTAGGAGAGAGACCTTATAGAGTTTAACTCTATCGCACGACTTTAGAGTAATGAAAGAAGTGGAGTTCCTAATCATTTTGTAGCCTCTCATTTATAAATGTGGCGCACTTCACACTTATGAACAAGACTCTACTTGACGTGGCTTATGAGACATTCTAGGACCATTCTAAATCTTGTGCTCTAATTACCAAGTTTTTCACGACCCAGAGGTATCCCCTAGATGTAACATGGCGTATAGGACCCAGAACGACCCCATACAAGCAACTAACATTCATAACATAAGAAATAGAACAAGAGAGGTAAAAAAATATTTCAAGTCCAAAAGTGCGGAAGTCTAAAACACTTGTCTCAATAGCCATCTAATACAATAGAATGAAATTGGGCCTAGCCCATACATCATGTCCAAAACTGATTATAAGAAAAGAATAAAACAATGAAAGTCCATCCTCGAAGCATGAGGACTCACCAAAGCTCCGAAACCTTGTAATCGAACACTAGCCACCAAACTGAGAAACCTAACTATTGGACCCTACATTTGGGGAAATGTAGGCAAGAGTATGCGTTAGTAGAAAACAATGTACCAAGTATGATAGCCATGCATAAAACATTTAAATTATGCTAAAAGAGGACATTTCATGGCACGCAATTGATCAAGCTAAAACATGATATAATAAGGGTTAGAAAACATAAGTCATAAAAACATGGTCAATGCAAGCTAACATCTTTAAAGCTTTTGAACACATATGAGATACTTCTTGAAGTAACCTTAGTTCATTATTATTGTGGGAAGTAGCCTTAACCGACATAGATACCATAAGAGCTATAGCATGATCCCCCGGTGTCTCCCACATCGAAAAGGGTTGTCCTTCTTGCCAAGGTAAGAACCATGAACTTCTAGCTTAAGTGGATCCACTGGCTAATGTATATCTAGACAATTATCCTATTGGGGCACATAGGTAAGTGATAAAGATATTGCTTCTAGAAACCTAACCTCTAATAATGGGAGAGCTTCCATCTTAATATCCTCTAGGTGCTTCATAAATCTCACGAACTAGTCATTTCTTACTTGTTCTATTATCCATGGAAAGGCACGTCATCTTATTAATCCAAGCTAAGTCATTAGATATCCATGGAAAATTACAATTAAGTATCCAATACAAGCTAGGTCATTAGGATAGCTCTTAATCTTTGATTCAATTAGGTGAGAAGATCTTTCAACCTTTGAATCCTTACTATGTGAGAAAACCTTTCACAATCATGCTTTCATGTGTATATGAGAAAATTCTTTCAACATAACAACAACAATATCATCATTCATACTTCACTTTTAAAGCATCCTTAAACCATCTACATAGATTTGATAAGAACATGCATAATTTCATAATCTCATCTTTCATAATTCAAAACCCACATCACATCATCATAATTGGAAAATATAGGATTTACATGGGTTCGTGGGGAAAACATCATAAAATCATAGTATTTCATCCATTCATGCATAGGATATCATAGTTCAATCATTTAAATCAATAATCAAAAGAACCCATGGCAATTGAAGAAAACCCTAACTCAATTGGAGAATTCTACTCTTTGAAAATAGGAGAATTTAGGAACTCCATGAATGGAAGGAATCCATGGATGAAAACTATCATACCTCAAAGAAAAATTCTTATCTTCAATGGATGAATTGAGACTTGACTTGAAACCCTAGGTCGAATTCTTCTTCTTCAAGCTTTCTAGAGAGAGAAATATTTTGGAGAGTTCTTCTTTTTAGTGAATTGAGAAAATGATTTCTATTGGGAAATTTATGAGTAAAATACTTAAATAGGTCATTAGATGAAGGGTAAAACGATGTAGTATAGAATTAAAATAATCTAAAAAGACCCAAAAGTCCCTGACTTAAAAACTGAAAATAGCTCACGTTGGAGCTCGCCAAAGGCCACTCGTCGACTCGCCAAGTGAGCCTTTAGCTCGCCAAAAATTACAGTAAGTTGGCTCATGGATTAAGCCTATTAGGTGATGGGGAAGGCAATTTGGCGACACACTGAATGGAATGGCGAGCTCAACTTAGCTTGCCTAAAGTTTCAGAAAACTGGACACTAAATTCAGGCCAAAAGGCAATGGGGGATTCCACTTGGCGAATAGCCAAGTCACTCGGCGTTCATACCCTACTTCGCCGAATTGGCTAAATCTAATTTCGAGGTGTTACAATCAGAGTAAAAAGTTCAAGAGTTCATGAATGTCTATAAAGGCATTTCTAGTAGAGTTCTTCTTATTGGTATGAAGTGCACCACATATATAATAGTGAGGCTACATGACATTAGGAAATTCTACCCTTCTTTTATACTCTAGTTCACGCGATGGAGTTTAACTCTTTGAAATTTCTTCTAACTCGTGCTTACCAAAGTGTACCACCACTCAGAAGTATGCTACAAGTACTGAGGTTCCAGCTCAAACCGATGCAAGTAATCTGCCTCCACTGACTAGGATGAACAGAAGGAATGGAGCTCGCTTGACATATCAGGGCAAAAGTTTTAGGGCTCAACTATGCATGTTAACACAAATAGGGTTCCAGAAACATATGTTCCTCAGCGTACCCGTACTACTATTTCAGAGGCAAATTTTAGGGGAGCTATTCAGATACTCACTCAATTAGTGGCTGCTTAGTCAGGTCGTCAATACACTAGAGTCACTAACTCCAATTCCCAAGAGTCGTCAAGGATCAGAGATTTCCTTAGGAGTCCACCAGTTTTCACTAGGTCCAAGGTAGAAGAGGATTCTCAGAACTTCATTGATGAGATATGAAAAATTCTGAAAGTGATGCATGCTACCAAAAATGAGGGAGTTTAACTTGCTACTTATCAACTAAAGGATGTAGCACACATATGGTATGAGCAATGGGAAGAGAGTCATGGTGAGGATGCAGATGCAATCATAAGGAGACATTCCTAGATCATTTATTTCCGCAAAAGTTGAGAGAGGTTAAGGCAGAAGAGTTAGTGAATCTGAAGCAAGGGGAAACGAAGGTGAAATAGTATGGTCTCAAGTTTATTCAATTGTATCTCTATGCTCCAGAGATCATTCTTGACATGAGATCTAAGATGAGAAAGTTTTTCTATGGGTTAAGAAAGCATGTGAAGAAGGACTGCAAGGTTTCCTTGTTGATCATTGACATGGACATCTCCAGGATTATGGTGTATGCTAAAAAGTTTGAGGAATACAAGTAGAGGGATAGAGAAGAGCACCAGAACAAAAGGGTGAAGTTAGCAGGTCATGAGTTCAATAAGCATAAGAGTGGAAATTGTGATAAATCTTTGTTTTAGAAAAGGTTATCTTGACATGCCCATCACCGCTAGGGCACCTACGCTAAAGAACATGAATGATAAGAGGTTTCAGAACTTCAAATCTCTAAATTCTCAGTATCAAGGTAGTGTGGCACAAGGATCTACTAGAAACCCATCTTGTGGTAAGTGTGGTAGGATTCATTTGGGAGTGTCGCGACGGAACAAGTGGCAGCTATAAGTGTGGACAGATAGGTCACATTCTGAGAGACTGTCTCATATGAAAGCAAGGTAATAGGGAAATAAGGCCTAGTTTTCTTCAGTGACTCCATCAAGTAGGGTTGCCCAAAGGGATACTATATCAGGAACATGCCAAAGTTCAAACCATTTGTATGCTATGTCTAGTTGCCAAGATTAGGAAAATTTGCCAGACGTCGTCACTAGTATGCTTAAATTCTTTTCCATTGATGTTGATGCCTTACTTGATCAAGGTGCTAGTTTGTCTTTTGTGACTCCATATGTAGCCATGAAGTTTGGGACTTGTCCCGAATGACTTCTAGAGCCTATCAGTATTTCTACTCTTGTTGGTGAGTCTATTATATCAAAAAGAGTCTATAGAAATTGTGCCATCTCTAACCATCATAAAGACACCAGAACTGACTTAGTTGAATAAGAGATAGTAGACTTTGACCTTATTCTAGGTATGGATTGGTTATATGTGCTTGTTATGCCTCAGTTGATTGTAAAACTCGAGCACCCAAGTTTCAATTTCCTGATGATCCGGTCTTAGTGTGGAAAGGTAGTCCAGCATGCCTAAGGGTCATTTCATTTCATACCTTAAGGCCAAACAGTTAGACTCCAAGGGTGCATCTATCACATAGTTAGAGTAATAGACTATAGTATTTAGACACCACCCCACCAGTTAGTTTCAATTGTGAATGAGTTCCTAGAAGTCTTTCCCGATGATCTTCCCGGAGTCCCTCCCAATAGAGAGATAAAGTTTGCAATTGACATCCCCCCAATATTCAAACCATCTCTATTCTACCATATAATATGGCTCCAACCGAACAGAAAGAGTTAAAATAACAGTTAAAACATCTCCTTGATAGGGGTTTCATCAGACCAAGTATCTCACCTTGGGGTGCTCTAGTCCTATTCGTGCAAAATAAAGATGGTTCCCTTAGGATGTGTATCGATTATTGTCAGTTGAACAAGATCATCATAAAGAATAAGTACCCTCTCCCTAGAATCAATGATCTATTTGACCAGCTTCAGGGTGCCACTTGTTACTCCAAGATTGACCTCAGATCTGATTATCATCAATTGAAAGTGAGAGAGAGTGACATCCCAAAGACAACCTTCAGGACCAGTTATGGTCAATATGAGTTCCTTGTCATGTCATTTAGTTTGATTAACGATCCTAAAATATTCATGGATCTCATGAATAAATTCTTTAAGTAGTATCTAGATATGTTTGTTATCATGTTCATTGATGACATTTCAATCTACTCTAGAAACAAGGAGGATCATGTTGTTCGTCTTAGAGTAGTCCTCTAGACTCTTAAAGATTGTGAGTTATTTGCCAAATTTTCAAAGTGTGAGTTTTGGCTAGAATCTATGGCGTTCTTAGGCCATATTGTATCCATTGAAGGTATTTGAGTTGATTCACATAAAATAGAGGCAATGAAGAATTGGCCCACGCCCATATCCCCAAGTGACATAAGGAGTTTCTTGGGTTTGATTGGTTACCACAGAAGGTTTAAAGAAGGGTTTTCATCTATTTCATCCCTATTGACTAAGCTGACCCTAAAAAAGACTAAGTTTCGATGGTCTGAGGCTTGTGAGAAATACTTTCAGGAATTGAAAACTCGATTGACTACTTCTCTAATATTGACCTTACCAGAGGGCGCTGAAGGTTTTGTTGTATATTGTGATGTATCTAGTGTTGGACTTGGTTGTGTGTTGATGTAGAATGGTAAGGTTATGGCCTATGCCTCTAGACAACTTAAAATCCACATGAGGAATTATCCAACTCATGATCTCAAGTTAGCAACAATATTATTTTCTCTAAAGATATGAAATCATTATCTTTATGGCATGCATGTTGGTGTGTTCACCGACCACTAGAGTCTTTAGTATGTTTTTCAGTCAGAAGAAGTTGAACCTTAGACAAAGAAGATGACTCGAACTGCTTAAGGACTATGATATGAGCATCCTCTATCACCCTGGTAAGTCTAATGTTATTGTTGATGCTCTTAGCAGATTATCTATGGGGAGTACTACTCATGTCGAGGAAGGAAAGAAAGAGTTGGCTGAGGAAGTGCAAAAACTTGTGCGGTTAAGAGTTTTCCTTATACACTCATATAAAGGCAGTGGTCTTATTCTAAATGTGGAAGAATAGTCCCTAGTAGCGGAAGTAAAGTACAAGCAAGACAAGGACCCCATTCTACTTCAGCTGAAGGAAAATGTTCATAAGCAGAAGGTGTTGACTTTTGAACAAAGGGGAGATGGTGTGTTGAGGTACCAAGATAAGCTATGTGTTCCAGATATTGACGGTCTTCAAGATAGAATCATGGAAGAAGCTCACCGTTCGAGATACTCGATTCATCTATCCAACCAAAATATAGCATGACTTGAAAGAAGTCCACTCGTGGAATGTCATGAAGAAAAATATTGCAAACTTTGTTGCTAAGTGTCCAAATTATCAACAAGTTAAGGTTGACCACCAGAGGCTATGTGGCATGGCTCAGAACATATATCTTCTAGAGTGGAAATGGGAAATCATGAATATGAACTTCATTACCAGCTTACCGTGATCTCGCCAACAATACGATTCGATTTGGATAATTGTAGATCGGATGACTAAAAAAACTAATTTCTTACTAGTAAAGACAACTGGTTCAGTAGAGGACTACGCGAGATTGTACATTCGTGAGACATTTTGACTTCAGAGAGTACCATTATCCATCATTTCAAATAGGGGTGCTCAGTTCACCGCCTAGTTTTTGAAGTCGTTTTAGAAAGGTTTGGGTTCAAAGGTAAATCTTAGCACCATTTTTATGGTCAGGTAAAGCGTATATCCAGACTTTAGAGGACCTGTTGAGGTCTTGTGTGATTGACTTCATCTAAAATTGAGATGATCACTTGCCTTTCATAGAGTTTGCATACATTAACAATTATCACTCAAACATTGAGATGGCTCCTTATAAGGCTCTTTATGAGTGAGGTGTAAATCTCTGATTGGTTGGTTTGAAGTTGGTGAAGCTGAGTTGATAAGGCCAGACTTAGTTCATTAGTCCATAGAGAAGGTTAAGACTATTCAAGAGAGGCTGAAAACCGCATAGAGTTATCAAAAGTCATATACTGATATTAGGCGAAGAGATTTAGAGTTAGAAATAAACGATTGGGTTTATTAATGGTTTCATCCATGAAAGGCGTCATGAGATTTGAAAAGAAAGGGAAGCTCAATTCCCGTTATATTAGTTCCTACCATATTTCAAAAAAGGTTGGTAACATAGCTTAGGAGTTAAAGCTACCACTAGAATTAGCGTCTGGTCATCCAATATTCCATATCTCCATGTTTAAGAAATATTTAGGCGATCCATCACTTATTGTGCCCACAAATAGTATTGGTGTGAAAGAAAGTTTTTCCTATGAAGAAATCCCTGTTCAGTTTCTTGACCTTTAGGTTTGCAAGTTAAGGACCAAAGATGTTGCATCAATCAAAGTTTTGTGGAGGAATCAGTTTGTTGAAGAGGATACATGGTAAGACGAAGAAGATATGATAGCAAGATACCCTCATCTATTCGTCCCTCCAGACACTAATGTTAAAGGTAGTAATCCTTTCCCTATTTTAGGTTTAGTATCTATTCATATGTCGAGTGCTAAGTCTCCTATCCATTGGTGTATTTAAGTCTGTGCATTGTATTCGTGCCATTGTGCATTTCCTAGCTTAGTCATCATTCAAGGACAAATGATTTCAATGGGGGATATTGTAACACCTCACAATTTTATTATGAGAAATTCAAATAATTTGTTGTAAGTATATGAGATTTAACCAGGTGTTATCCAACTTTTTCACATGTTTTAAGGTTCTTTACCAACCGTAAAAAGGGTATCAGAAGTGATTTAGGGTCATAAGGGACCTCTAACACTAAGTTAAGTTTAAAGTCTTTCTACCGACTAGGTTTTTTGCATTAGTTCATGCAAAAGTTAACTTCAAACGATTATATCTTGCATCATATAAATAACTACATGACCCATAATCTATCAAATTAAAGGCCAACGAGTATTCTTTCCCAT
The DNA here is from genome assembly GCA_035578085.1 of Solanum pinnatisectum. NCBI lineage: Eukaryota > Viridiplantae > Streptophyta > Magnoliopsida > Solanales > Solanaceae > Solanum > Solanum pinnatisectum. The sequence continues at coordinate 9,350,179 of CM069078.1, read as the reverse complement.
GCTACTGACAATTTTCCAATCCAAATTTTGAATAAAGAGTTGTTTGCATTTTACTAGAGAGACGTCAAATTGGCCATGCACTCCACGAGGCCCGTAGCATGGGCACACCGTGCCAAGCTAAGTTTCCAGCATCCCCTTATGTTTGAATTGGTCTAGCATTCCACGTTGCCCCGTAACGTGGGTGCATCGCGCCAAGGAAATTTTCCTGCAACCTTTTTATTTTTCAAAACTGGTTGTGCAGTTCGCGTGATCCATAGCATGGGCGCACCACGCAAAGCTAATTTTCAAAGGTTTAGATTTTTGTATTACACTCTATTTATTAAGTTAGGTCGGCGGGTCATTGTAAAATTCATCTTGAACGACCTAGAGATCACTTTCTCTAAAAGTTTCTCCTCTCCTTTATCTCTAACACCAAGGTATGTTTCTTTAATATATCTAAATAATTTCTAAGCAATCTCAATCTCTAATAAAAAATTCTTAACATTATTCTAGCATCTAATCTTTCTTCCATATTTAGCGAAAACAAAAATTCATCCTAAAGTTCAATAATGAACTTGTGAGGTTCCTCTTCAAAGTTAGAGTATTAATTAGAGTAATTCAAGGTATGCAAGGCTACTCATAGTGATAGACTAAGTTCGTAGTCACACCCTACATCTAAAATTCAGTCAGTAAGAATTAAATTTAGAGTTTTTACCCAAATTTTCATGAACTTTAAATTAACCTTTTCTCTTGTTATTGAATTTTGATTCTTATCATTGAGATTATAGTACTTCATATATTTTGGTTCTTGAATTGTTGTTCATGCTTATCTTTTCATATGAACTCTATTTAATTGAGAATTGTTGAAAGCTTTTGCATAGTTTTTTTCATGCATTGACTTCTTAATCAAAGTAAGTTCAAGTATTTTAAGTTATTAGTTGAGAAGAGTTTTTAAGGGAATAATAATGGTTCCAAATACACTATTATGTATTGAGAAAAGTATTTCTAATTCAAGAAGAGTATAAATAGTCCCAAAAGAAGTTTCAGTTAGTAAAGTAAAGATCAGTTTTCTCTAAAGAAGGTCTTTTGAGTACTAATTCATCAAAAATGTTAGTATGAGCATTATTGCATATTTTTGGAGTAGTATTGAGCACCAAACTAGGTACGAGTATAAATAACTCAAACCCTTTAACCTACGCCGCTAACGTAGATAGGATCGTGCTATTGGTTTGGGAGACTCCTCACCCAGCCTCATTAAGGGCTTTTCAGATAGATCCATAAGTTAAGTTTTGTTTTCCTATACTTCGGCAAGGTATAGGATGACTCAACAATATGGGCTAGACGTTGTATCATCACGAGACTCATAGTGATGGTTATCAGTTAGAGAAACTCCCCAAGAAAAATAAAATACTATTTTACAAGTTGACATGCATTAGTTTATTCAGACGCAAACTTTATTTGTTTTATTACATTTCATGTTTTACTTTAAGTCAAGTTATTTTCAGTATTTTGTCCACTCACATACTGTTTTATTCTGCTTTATTACATACCGTACATTCCATGTACTAACGTCTCTCAACAACGCATCATTTTATAATATAAATACAAGTGCTCAAGATAAAAAAATAGGCGCTTTGTTGAGATCACTACCGCATCAGCCTTTTGTGAAAGCTCCTTACTTTCAGGGGACTGCATTCATTATGCTTATTAGTAGTAGTAGTAGTAGTAGTCAGTTAGTATTTTTGAGGTAGCGGTGAGTCTTGTCCTGACACCCACCTTCAATTTAGTAGAGGCTTCATGGGCAAAGTTAGAATGTCAGTTCAATATTATCTTGCAGACGTTTCAAACATTTTCATTATCTTTATTCAATACTTTCAAACAAAGCATGAGATTGAGCTAAGTGTTTTTTCTTGAATGCTTATCATTAAAGTTCCGCATGTATGTGTTTAGTATTCCCCTAAGTAGTTAGCTAGGCCAATGATTTATTTGGGACCAACAATAATTTTTGAGTGCTAGCATGCCTAGGTTGTAGACTCGGGGTGTGATAAACGGGACCACACTATCAGGCCCAAATCAGATCAGGACAATTTCTGGGATAATTTGCACTTCGATCATTTAAGGTTGTTTTTGTCTAGGAATTTTCTGAAGTTGAGTATATTTACACTATATTTAAACATATTTCACCCACATGCTTCAATCTTAATACTCTTTGTTTTCACTAAATTATATTGTTTCGACTTATGGAATGTGTTTTAATAGGTGCAAAGACCTTGAAATTTGTTAAGTATGGAGAAAAAGATGGAAGAAACTCTCAAAATAAATCCCAAAGCAAGAGGGAGTAAAAAATAAACCCCATCGAAAGTTTAGCCCCTACAAAAAACAAGATCAAGGCAAAGTTGTCTGCCTCGCTGCAGGGTGGGACATACCTACCCAAATTTTAGGCTTTCCAAGTTTGACTTGGTGAGCATTTGAAGATATTTTAAAACTCTTTGAAGACTCTACTTTTGCATTTTTAAAAGAGAGTCCATATTGAAGAGGAGAATATAGTTGGAGCACAAAGAAGAGCAAAACACTATTATTCTAGTTTTAATTTTTAAATCTAAATTAGATTATTTTTCTATGTTGTTTATGAATTCTACGTACTTTGTAAAATCAAATACAGTACGGCTAAAAGTTCTTACTCTTGTATTATGATCATTGTATGGACATCTTTATCTTAATTATATGATTGTTTAGCAGATTCTACCATTATGTTTTATTTATTTAGTTTATACTCGCTATTTATGACTTCGCGATCCATACAATAAATGGATATTTGCTAGCAGAACTCAAGAGAAAAAGGTTAGAAATAGAACGTGAATGAATTAGAGGCTAGGACATAAATAAACCTAATTTGCTCGCTTGAGTCAGATACAAAAAATTATATAAATACATTTGGAGTAGTTTGCCACATCCCCATTTAACAATGTAGGTGTGAGGCTAATTGGAATAGGTGGTTATACATCCTGAGATATCATGACCATATTATCAATCTTATGATTGAATAATTCAATAAATATCTTAAATATGCTTAACAACTATAATTATATATGATGAAATTACAGAAGTGTCATATCCCTAAGTCTTTATCTCTATGTGAGCAAGTCTTACGAATCAATCGTCTTTACTATTATTACTCTGTCGAATTCATAAATAGAATAAATTACCACAACAAACACTCTGAAATGGGATAACAATAATTATAATAAATACAATAGTGGAATTGATATGTTGTCAATAGCTAAATCCTTGTAGGATTAAAAGCCCGATTGTATTGACAATCACGTATTACTTGCAATCACATATACAAGTGTGTGTTGGGAGAAAAAAACAAGATTTTGACATTGTTTTTGGGGAATTAAAAAATCAACAAGTTAGACATTTTTCTATTATTATTGTTATTATAGTTTTAAGGCTTGTCTTTGGTTGTTATAATTGCAGTTAATAAATTCTATGTAAACTTTCAATAGTAAGACAAACCCTTGTGAAGTTGAAGTAACCTTACGACATTTTAACCGGTACCAAAAAGTTTCTTTCATCAAAGTTTAAGGTGAAATCCTTGTTATAAATACAAAAAAATCAATTAGAACTAATAATAATGGTAACTGAGCTAACATCCCAATCTCACAGAGTTATAGTTCCACTAGCAGAAACGTCCTTCTGATACTATAAGGTCAAACATTACTGAAATATGGGAGCTAAAACAAAATATGATGCAACTCTTGCATTTAAAGGGATAATTTATAGGTTTTTATCACATGAGGACCTGTAGGATCATCTATAAAACCTTCTGAACATTGTCGATGCTTAAATCATATAGGGCGTGTCAACAAACTATATCAAACTAACTATATTCTTGTTCTTGTTATATAGGGATCCATATTCCTTGTGATTATCATATAATCAATGGTCCTTAGAGGACTACCTTAGAATAAGACTGGGCTTTGAGAATCAGTTGCTTGTTTTTAAATTCATTGAATCATGTGTTATGAAAATCATTACTTGTCCTTGAACTCTTTGGATTATATGTCAATTTTTAGGGCTTTAATATGATATATAAAGTATTATTTCATATTTAAATAGTTTCAAGTAATTTAATTAATATATTGTCTTTTAGCAAAATAGAAGTACTTTGAAAATAATTATTTATTCTCAAACTCATTAGATTATATGTACGATTGATGGGGGGACATCATATGATATAACAGAGTATTAGTTTCATGTTTGAGTACTGTTAATTTAACACCCCAAAAGTTCCTAAGTCTAGAACAATATCTGGAAAAGTTGAGAAAAATTAATCCGCAGAAATTTTATGTGTTTTACATTACCATCTACGGATCGTGGAAGCTTTCATGAGGCATAGATCAATATGTAAAATAAAGTACTGAAACTTGCAATTTAAACTAGATTCAATGGATTCCTTTACGGACTATAAACTTTTTTATGGGCGGTAAATATGTCTCATAGAACTAGACTTCAGAACTCGGGATAACCCTCAGAAATTCAAAATTCCTCTGTTTTCTATGGACACTTGTATGACTGATAGATTGTTCTACGTCCGTAGAAGGTGTCTGTAGATGACCTCCGACAGTTTTTAATTCAGGATCATTTTGATCTTTTCTCACTATTTTAATTCCAATACTATGTCGTTTTAACCTATTCAAAATAGGACTAAAGAATTTTTATCAGCCTAAACCTTCCTTTACACGCATAAAACACCAAATTAGATTTGCTTTCTCTTAAGGTTCCTCTCAAGCAAGAATTAGGGTTCCTAAGCTTCAAGTCTCCATTCACTAATTCAAGCCAATATTTCCATTCTAGGTGTGTGGAATCTTATCAATTGACATATTTTCACCAATTGAGTCCCAAAATAACCTCATTTCTTCAGTTTATGATTCCTACAAAACCTAGGATTTTATTATTTCATGGGTTTTCAATACAAATAATTAGTTCTTCTTCGGGAGTAACATGTGTCTGCATGTTTTTACTTGTGATATTTTGTTTAAAATTGTATTTCATAAACCCTCGGCTTATAAATATTTTCATGACTCAGAATTATGTAATTTCATATGCATGTTTTCAGTTTATCAGATTTCATGATTTAGATACTTAAACATAAAATGTCTCTCAATATTTTATTAGTTTTATCATGATTCATGAGCTAGTAAGTTATTATCAGTTATTAAATATAAGTCAGTATTATCATATTATTATTTTTTCAATTTAAAATGCACATTTTTTCATGAGAGTTTTACTTAGCACCGAGCAGAGGTAGAGATAAAGGCTCACAGTCATCATCTGTTGGAGTTTTTAGTAGCAATCCCCAAGTTTATACCTTGGCTAAGTATATTAGGCCCTTTGGATATGTATTATACATCAAACTTCATTGTAGTAGGTCATATGATTATGTGTCAGTGTTAGTACCTCCCACAATGCAATCTCTCAATTGTTCCATGACCCAACGTTCAGTTATATCATTACAATATATTATTATTAAATTTCATGTTATTTAGTTGGTCAATACATCAATATGTCTCTTTAGTTCAGCATGTTCAGTGTTTATGTATCATCTTTATCCTACATACTCAGTACATTCAAAGTACTAACCACATACTTTCTACATATGTCATTTGAAAATATGGGCTCAGACATTCAATGGTCATGCCACAATTAATATAGATTCCAGTCAGCGTAGCAGAAGTATTTGGTAAGTCCTCATCCTTCGAGGATGACCCTTACCTTTAACTATTTTAATTATGCTTTATTTCAGTTTTCAGACAGTTGGAGTTAGCTAGGGGCTTGTCCTAGCAACTCGTCTTAGTAGAGGCTTTCAAGGAGTCAGTTTAGATTAAGCTATATATGTTATGAAACAAATGTATGTCTATTTATTTTTATAGACTATTTAGTTTTAGCTTTTGCTCAATATTTTAGTTATCTTTAGTTATTTCATGTTTATCTTCGTGTCATGCCTAACCATGAAGTTAGCTTGGGGTCACTTGTAGATCTAAGTACCGTGTCAAAACTAAGGAATAGTCTCAGATTGTGACAGTTAAGTCCCTTATTATAAATTATTTATTGGATTTTAGCCAAATAGTAGTACTTTGAGGACCATTACTTATTCTCAAACTCATCATATCATGTATCCAATTGATAGATGTTGTCATATGATATAATAACTGATTAGTTTCATGATTAAATAATGTTAAGTCCATTGTCATAATTTAATTAATTAATTACTTTTTTAGCCAAATAGTAGTCTAGCCTATGTATATACCAAGTGGGCGATTATTGAAAAATAATTTAGTAGTTGAGTAGAAGACATATTTGTTAACAATTGACATGGATGAGTTTATGATATACTTATCTTCAGTCCATCATTAACATAGAGGGTAGTCGATGATCATTAGTAAAGTAGTTGAACTTTTACAACAATAGATAAATTAATTAGCTAGAGATAATAATGGTAGGAATAACAAATGTTGGAATTAATGCATTCACATCTTGATGTTTAGTGTTCTAATATCGCCTCTTAGTTTTTCAATTAGTCTTTTAGAATATTGTTATACATGTATCTAGTAAATTATGATACATGTATCTAGTTAATTGTGCAAGATTTTTGGTTTTACAATTTTAGTAGTATAAATAGAGAAGTAGTTGATGATTGTAATCATCTCAAGTGGCCTTAAGTAGCCTATATAAAATTTGAGAAATCTCTAAAGAATATATTCTCCTTCTATATTTCCTACAAATTGGTATTAGAGAAATTTTTCATTCTTAATCTGAGGTTAGGTGAAGAAAAAAAATATGACATCCAAAAAAAATGAAGGTGCTGATTCTTCAGATGTTCTTAGTCCTTTTTTCTTTAATGGAAATGACTTTGAATATTGGAAGATAAGAATGAGAACCCATTTGAAAGCTGAAGGTTTGTGGACTATTGTTGTAAATGGCTATGAAGAGCGAGAAAATGATGGTGAAATTACAGCAATAGAGATGAAAAATCTTGAGGCTAAGTACCGTCAAGATGCAAAAGCCTTGAACAAAATCCAAATGGGAGTCTCAAGAGCATATTTTGCAAAAATTGCTACTTGTGAGACTGCAAAGGAAGCTTGGAAGTCTCTAGAAACAAAGGTGTATGGTGACGAAAAGGTACGCACTATAAATCTTTAAACTCTTAGAAGAGAGTTTCAAAACTTGAAGATGATAGAATCTGAAAAAATAGATGAATATTGCACAAAAGTCATGAATATTGTCAATGAAATGAGAAATCATGGTGATACTATTTTTGACCAACAAGTTGTGGAAAAGATTCTAATTAGTGTCATATAAAAGTATGAGTACATTGTTGCTATCACTGAGGAGACGAAAGATCTTTCTAAGCTTTCTATCAAAGAGCTAGTTGGATCATTTCGTGCACACAAGAAGCGAAGTTTTTTTCGTGTAGATCAACCCAAAGAGATGACTTTACAGTCCAGAACCAATGAAAATTCTCAAAATTTCTCAAAAAATCAACAAAAGAAAAATTGCAATCCAAAAAAGAAGTAGGATCATGATGATTCTTCTAAGAAGGTTGAAGAAAGTGAGAAAAATACTAGTCTTTTTTGTAAAATTTGCAAAAGGACTAATCACAATGCAGAAAAATATTGGCACAAAGGCAAGCTCCAATGTAACTTTTGTAAAAAGTTTGGCCACATTGAGAAGGATTGCTGGCACAAGCAATGGGAGCAAGCAATTTTTTGTGAAAAATAGGAGGAAGAAAGGGAAGAAAACCTTTTTTTTGCTTCTCAATATGATGCTTCAATAAAAACCAATGAATGGTATGTTGATAGCGATTGTAGCAATCACATGACTGGAGATGAATATGCTTTTCTCTCAATTAATAGTAGCATCACTACTAAAGTGAGAATGGAGAATCAACCCTTAGTTGATACAAAAGGTAAATGTACCATTTTGATCAACATAAAAGGGAGTGGTAAGAGAATTCATGATGTGATTTATGTTCCTAACTTAGAAGAAAATTTGGTTAGTGTTGGTCAATTCCTGGAAAATGGTTATTCTCTTGCGTTTAGAGATAATTATTGCGAGATTCATGATAAAATTGAGCCAAATCAAGTCATTGTTGAAGTAGAGATGGTAAAAATAAAATTTCCTTTACAATTCATTACAATGCATTCAAAATGAAGTTGTAGATGATTCATGGCTTTTGCACAAAAGATTTTATCACTTGAATTTTCATGGTTTCATGGTTTGAAGCTTCTCAAGCAAAAAGACATGGTGCAAAGCCTTCATGAGATGCATACTGAGATTAAGGTAGAGAATACTTCTATCATATCTTTAGATGTGTCAAATGAAGAAGAGGATGAGGAAGAGGAAAATGTCCCTCAAGGTGGAGAAATCTTAGATTCAGATGATCAAGAACCACCTCCAAGAGGAACAAAAATGTTGAGTGACATTTGTCAAAGATATAACTTTGCCAGTGTTGAGAAAGAAACTTATGAGGCAATAAAACATGATGTTTGGAAGAAAGCCTTGGCAAAAAAATTCAGATGATTGAGAAAAATATTACTCGGGAGTGTGTGAGTATACCCAAAGAAAGAAAAGTTGTAAGTCTAAAGTGGATTTACAAAACCAAACTCAATCAAGAAGGAGATATTCAAAAGCACAAGATAAAGGTGAAATTCAGTTGCAATTATTGTTAGATAGGAGAACAACTTGTTGACATCTTCACCAAAGCACTTTCTAGAGATTTTTTTTTTCTATTTTTGAGAATGCATTGGAGTTGTCAAGCAAATGCATTATGGGGGAGTGTTGGAATTAATGGATTCACATCTTGATGTTTAGTGTTCCAATATTGTCTCTTAATTTTTCAATAAGTCTTTTAGAATTTTGTAATACATGTATCTAGTAAATTATTATACAAGTATCTAGTTAATTGTGCTAGACTTTTGATTTTATATTTTTAGTAATATAAGTAGAGATGTAGGTGATGATTGTAATCATCTCAAGTGGACTTAAGTAGCCTATATAAAACTTGAGCATTATCTAAAGAAAGTATTCTCCTTCTATATTTCCTACATAACAATGGCTGAGAGTGTAACGACCGGATTCCGTCATTATAGAAAAGCCAATAGGGAAGTAATTTGGGCAAGAAAACTTCTGAGTAGCAACTTGGAAATTTCTAGCCTAGGCAGAATTGGGCGAAATCTGAGTCAGGTGAGGTCTAGGGAAATCTGGTAATGAATAGGGGATTTAATTATGATTTTGATCACGTGAGTGGATATCCAAGATGTTAAGGAGCTATACGGCTTTACGAAATCAAATTCGAGAGAGTAGAACTCCCGAAACTAATCTTGGCGTGAAAGGGTAGTTTTAGAATGTCAAGGGTTGAAGGTGTGTTGCAAAATGGGAGCTTGGGACTCAAATTCCGAGTTTCTGTCTCCGTGCAAGCCGCTAGGGTGGGGCTGCTGTGGGGGATGAGGCCCGCCATGGCGGGCCAATCACGACTTAAGTTAGGGAAAAACCCCAATTCATTATTTTTCTACAAAAATTCATTCTTCATAGTTAAGGGACAACCCAAGGCAGTTTCTTATTAGATTCCCACGACTTCTAGTGCTAAAGATAAGATAATTACTCCCCTAATCAGTATTTCGATTCTTAGAACTTCAAATCTTGTATAATTATCATTGGGGGATGGTTTTTGCCTAAAGTTAATGGTGGAAAAAGCCCCAGTTGAGTATTAGGATCTTGGGTTTAGCCTTGGATTGATAGCTTGATTATTATTCGGGGAAATTAGGCCTTGTTTATTAATCCTTGCGTTAATTACTTGTTTTAGACCAAGAACGAGCTGAAAGACTTCGGAAAGGGACGACTCAGGTGTCTTAGGAGTACTCAGGCTTGGTTTCGAGGTAGGTGATGGTTCGATTTCCTGTTGTGTGATATATGCCGGTTAATTGCTTCATTGTATGCATGTATGTATGTGAATCAAATCTAATGAAATGATGATGTGTGAACAATTACATGCCATGAACCTATTACTTGATTGTATGATTATAAGTACTATTTATTACGGGTGTGATTGTGACTGTGGTTGTGCTGACTGGATCAGCTGTCATATTTTGACATATATATTGGATTGGGTGTCACATTCTGACACATATATTGGATCGGGTGTCACGTTTCGACACATGTATGTTGGATCGGGTGTCACGTTTTGACACACTAACAGTTTGGGTGTGGGTTCCATGAGAGGACCACTTATGATTAAAACATACATATATGCATGTCTTTGATATTGGGAAATTGTATGTTGCTCCTAAAATGATAACTGAATTATACATTCTATATATGTGTGTTTAGTGTGTTGTAATTGCATGTGTGTATTGCATTTATTGGAGTAGATGCATGACCCTACCAGTACACCATGGTTTTGTGTACTGATATTGTATTTTCTCTTTCTTTGTTGAGTACATTGCATCGTCAGGCGGCTACTGACAGACCTCAGTTAGGAGATCATTGACCGAGACCGGATATGAGTGTGAGCCAGCTCTTTCAGGCTGCCATGGATCCATTCTTAGTTTAGTCCATTCTTTTCGAACCCAGACTACATATTTAGACTTTTACTTATGTTTAGTTTTTTGGGGTTGCACCCCCATTTTCTTAGACTTGTTGATTGGTAGAGTTTTGGTACAATGACTTTCAGGTTTTAGGGGTTGAACTTCCGCGATGAGTATGTTAGTTGGTTTGTTTAAACCTTCGGATTTTATGGGAACTCCATATTTAGTTCATCATTTAAACTTGCTTCCGAATCTTTAAATGTTTTATTCTCTTAAAAATTGCTTTGCCTGGTTGTAGTAATGGTTCTCCTACCGGAGGGTTAATGTGGGTGTCAATCATGGCGGTCTGGATCGTGACAAAGTTGGTATTAGAGCCCTAGGTTTGTTGATCTCATTGTACCAAAATGATTCTAGAAGAGTCTTGCGGAACAGTACGGAGACATCTGTACTTTTCTTCGAGAGGCTATAGGACTTTGGAAAATCTCTCTGTCTTATTCTCCTATCGTGCTATGACTTGATTCCAATTGGTATCTAGCGATCCAAATTGTATCTAATCTCTTTCACTTTTCTGTCCACAGATGGTTAACATGCGATACAATGACGTCAGGCCTGTAACCCCCATCAATGAGCCATTTGAGGAACCCACAAGAAGAGGCTGCGGTCGAGGTAGGGGTAAAGGGAGAGGAACGGGCAGAGACTGAGGAAGGGTAGCACCTGCAAGGAGTGGATCCCAGTTGAGAATGTTCCCCAGGGAAGAGGCCCCTCATTTGCCCCAAAATAGGTCCAAGAGAATGAGGAGATCGAAGATGAAGAGGATGTTGGACCAGAGAAGGAGGTACAGGTTGAGACTACAAGTCTTCCTTCCTTAGACCTAGTGTTAGCTCAATAGATCATTACCTTCCTGAAGGGGTTGGTCGGCCCTGGAATCCTTCTCGCAATGCAAGCGGCTTAACCTCCAGTCAACTGCCCTATTGCTGCTACTGTTCCCAAGGTAGATGGAGCATTAGGTACGGATGCCTTTTTCTGTCCCCTATTGTTTCCTGTGATGACTGGTACTGAGCATGAGATGTTGACTATGTTTCTGAAGCAGAAGTCGCCTATATTCTATGATTCTAAGAGTGAGGACGCCTATGAATTCACTCTGGATTCCTATGAGAGGCTTCAAAAGTTAGGCATTCTACATCAGCATGGAGTAGAGTTTGTGACCTTCTAGCTTCAAGGTGAGGCTAAACAGTGGTGGAGAGCCTATGTGAAATACAGATCAACTGTTTTTCCCCCACTCAGTTGGACGTAGTTACATGCTTTGTTTCCAGAGAAGTATGTGCCTCGAACTTTGAGGGATCGAAAGTAGGACGAGTTCATGGCCTTGGAGCAGGGTGGTATGAATGTAGTTGCTTATGAGGCTAAGTTCCATGCCTTTTCCAGATACGCTACACAATTGGTGACTACAGAGGAGGAGAGGATTCGTCTATTCGTCAACGGATTGAACCCTGAGTTATATGTATTGTCTGTTCACATGACCTCTGTAGGTAAAAGTTTTAATGAGGTGATAGATTTTGTGAAGAAAGTGGAAGGAATTCGACGTGATGGGCAGGCCAAGGCTCTGTCTAAGAAGCCCCAAAATGCCGGTAACTTTCATGGTTACTACTCCAGAGGTTCAGGTAGGCCAACACTTGCAACCCGGCCAATTCATTCAGCCATCCCCGCTTCTACAGGTGGTTACTCGGGAACTTCACAGCAGAGTCTTATTCAGGATAGTCAAGGAGTCGCGCCTTCATCTGGCAACAGGTCGTCCTTTGACTGCAGTTGTTATAATTATGGAGAATCTAGCATATAAAGAGAGATTGTCCCCATCTGCGCATGTTTGACCTCGTGCAACAGCATACTAGAGCAGTGGTACTAGCGGGGGCAGTAGTAGTAATGGTAGAGGACATCCATAAGGTGGGCAAGGAGGAAATCAGCAAGGCCGTAGAGGCCGGGGATATGGTAATGCAGGTAGAGGAGCAGTGCAATCAGGCAAGGAGGTTGCCTGTTAAAATGACAGGACTCATTTTTATGCTGAGGCGTCTGATGCAATGATCACATGTACTATTCTTGTTTGTGACCAAATGACTACTGTTTTGTTTGATTCAAGTTCTACTTATTCATATGTGTCAGTTTAGTTTGCCTTGGGATTTGATGTGGTTTGTGATGTGCTTGATGCCCCCGTCCATGTTTCTACCCTAGTTGGAGAGTCTGTCATAGTCACCCATGTATATCGTGTTTGTCCTATTCTGTTTATGGGTTTTCAGACATGGGCTGATTTGATTATTATGGATATGACTGACTTTGATATAATCTTAGGCATGACTTGGTTTTCCCCTTATTATGTTGTGCTTAATTGTAATGCTAAGTCGGTAACTCTAGAGATCTCGAGTAGGGCAAGGTTAGAGTGGGAAGGGGTGTACAAGCCTAAGATAGCTAAGGTCATATCTTTCATTCGGGCTAGGAAATTGGTGAGGCAGGGGTGTATGGAGTATTCAGCACATATTCGGGATGTTGATGCTGAATCTCCCTCTATTAAGTCTATTCCGGTAGTGTCTGAGTTCAAGAAAGTGTTTTTAACCAATTTTCCTGGTATGGCTCCGAATAGAGATATAGATTTCTACATTGACTTGGAGCCGGGCACTCACCCCATCTCCATTCCCCCTCATCACATGGCTTCGGCAGAATTGAGAGAGCTTAAAGCTCAAATCCAGGAGCTTCTTGATAAAGGTTTCATCCGTCCTAGTGCTTCCCCATAGGGTGCTCCTGTCTTGTTTATTAAGAAGAAGGATGGTAGTATGAGGATGTGCATAGACTATCGACAGTTGACTAGGGTCACCATTCAAAATAAGTATCTGTTGCCTCGGATAGATGATCTCTTTGACCAGTTGCAGGGTGCATCGGTTTTCTATAAAATTGACCTAAGCTCTGGTTCCATCAGTAAAGATTAGGCCTGAGGATGTACCAAAAATGACATCCAGGACTCACTATGGGCACTTTGAGTTCTTAGTGATGTCGTTTGGGTTGACCAATTGCCTGCTGCCTTCATGAGTTTGATGAATGGTGTGCACAAACCATTCCTAGATTCCTTTGTTATCATCTTCATTGATGACATTTTTGGTTTATTCGAAGAGTAAGGAAGAGTGTGTCGATCATCTTCGTATTGTTTTGGGTGTCCTTGGAAAATAGAAGTTGTATGCAAAATTTTCCAAGTGTGAGTTCTAGTTGACTTCAGTTGCCTTTTTGGGGCATGTAGTTTCAAAGGAAGGGGTGATGGTAGATCCTCAAAAGATCAAAATGGTGAAGAACTGGGTCCGACCTTGCTCGGTGACGGAAGTTAGGAGTTTTGTGGGGCTCGCGAGCTACTACCGGCGGTTTATGAAAAAAATTGCTTCTATCGCCACACATTTGACAAGGCCGACATAAAAGGAGGTGCCTTTCGAGAGGACCAAAAAGTGTGAGGAAAGATTCCAAAAGCTTAAGACCCTTCTGACCACATAACCTATTCTGGCACTAAAGATTTAATTGTTTATTATGATTCTTCACATTCGGGTTTGGGTGCTGTGTTGATGCAGGATAAGAATGGCATAGCTTATGCATCGTGGCAGCTGAAAGTGCATGAGAAGAACTACCCGATGGATGACTTGGAATTGTCAGCGGTAGTATTTGCCCTCAAGATCTGGCGGCATCACCTTTATGGTGTCAAGTGTGGGGTGTTTACTGACCATCGTAGTCTACAACATATATTCACTTAAAAGGATCTGAATCTGAGACAACAAAGGTGGATGGAGTTACTCAAAGATTATGATGTTACCATTCAGTATCATCTTGGTAAGGCTAACGTGGTGGCAGATGCATTAAGCGGAAAGACGGTAAGTATGGGTAGTCTAGCTTGCTTGGGTGTGTCCAAGCGACCTTTGGCCAAAGAGATTCAAACCTTGGAGTCTAAGTTCGTGCAGTTAGGTATCTCAGAGAAAGGTAGGGTATTAGCCAGTATTGAGGTTAGGCCCACATTTATTAAGGAGATCAAGGCCAAGCAGTTTTAGGATGAGAGTTTGAATGAGCACAGAAAGAAGACAGTGTCTGGCAAGCCACAAGATGCAACTCTTGATGCGGGTGGTGTGCTAAGTTTTAAGGGAAGAATTTGTGTTCCCCAAATGGATGGCTTGATTCAGAAGATGTTGATAGAATCCTATAGTTCGAGGTATTCCATTCATCTGGGTGTGACCAAGATGTACTAAGACTTGAAACGACTTTATTGGTGGCATGACATGAAGAAAGACATAGTTGAGTTTGTGGCTAAATGCCAAAACTGTCAGCAGGTAAATTATGATCACCAAAGGCCTACAGGTTTGCTTCAGCGAATGCCAATCCCTGAATTGAAATGGGAAAGGATAGTTATGGATTTCGTGGTTGGTCTTCCCAAGACCTTGGGGAAGTTTGATTCCATTTGGGTGGTGGTTGACAGACTGAGTAGAATATAATGCTCAGCAGCTGGCTAAGGTTTATGTGAAGGAGATAGTGAAGCTACATGGGGTGCCTCTTTCCATCATCTCGGACCGTGGTACGTAGTTCACATCCAAGTTTTGGGGAAAATTGAATGAGGAGTTGAGCACTCAACTCAATTTTAGCATAGCCTTCCATCCATAGATGGACGGGCAGTCAGAGAGGACTATTCAAGTGTTAGAGGCCATGTTGAGGGCCTGTGTGATTGACTTTAGAGGGCATTGGGATAAGTTCCTACCTTTGTGTTACTTCTCCTATAATAACAGTTACCACTCCAGTATCGACATGGCACCGTTCAAGGAACTTTATGGGAGGGAATGTAGCTCACCCATTTGAGGCTAGAGATGTGAAACCTTTAGGGATTGATTTGGTGAAAAATGCTCAAGATAAGGTGAGAAGCATCCAAGCTAAGCTTTTAGCAGCCCAGAGTCGATAGAAAAAGTATGCAGACTGTAAGGTAAGGGACATGACATTTCAGGCTGCTAAAAAAGTTCTTCTAAAAGTGTCACCCATAAAGGGGGTGATGAGATTAGGCAAAAAGGCCAAGCTTAGTCCTTGATACATCGGTCCATTTGAGATTATTGGTTGTGTAGGGCCAGTGACTTATAGGTTGGCTTTACCGCCTAGCTTATCTGGAGTCCACTAGTATTCCATATGTCCATGTTGAAGAAGTATCATGGGGACGGAGATTACCTTATAAAATGGGACTCAGTTTTGTTAGACAAAGACCTTCAGTATGAGGAGGAACCGGTTGCAATTCTTGATCGCGATGTCAAGAAACCGAGGACCAAGGAGATAAAGTCTGTGAAAGTTTAATGGCAACATCATCCGGTTGAGAAAGCTACATGGGAAATCGAGAAGGACATGCGAGACAAGTATCCCAGTTGTTTGACGATTCAAGTACTACTATATTCTTGCCTTAGCCATTTCTCCTAGTTATCACTCGGGGATGAGTGATGGGTAAATTGGTATCTATTGTAATGACTTGATTCTGTCATTATAGAAAAGCCAATGGGGAAGGAAATTGGGTCAGAAAACTTCTGAGTAGCGACTTGGAAATTTCTAGCCTAGTCCAGACTTGGACAAAATTTGAGTCAGGTGAGGTCTAGGGAAATGTAGTAATGAATGGGGGATTTAGTTATGATTTTGATCACGTGAGTAGATAGCCAAAATGTTAAGGATTTTGTATGACTTTACGGAATCGAATTCAGGTGAGTAGAACTCATGAAGCTGATCTTGGTGTGAAAGGGTAGTTTTCGAACATCAAGGGTTGAAGGTGTGTTGCGAAATGGAAGCTTGGGACTCAAATTCCAAGTTTCTGTCTACATGCAAGCCACCGGGGCGGGTTTAATCCCGCCATGGCGGGCCGCTGTGATGGGATGGGTCTCGTCGTGGCGGGCCCATCGCTACTTAAGTTGGGGGGAAACCCCAATTTCGTTATTTTCTGAAAAACTTCATTCTTCAGAGCTAAGAGGCGACCCAGGGCAGTTTCTTATCAGATTCCCACGACTTGTAGTGCTAAAGGTAATATAATTACTTCCCTTATACGTATTTCGATTCTTAGAACTTAGAATCTTAGGTAATTATCGTTGGGGGAGGATTTTGGCTTGAAGTTAATGATGGGAAAAGAAGCCCTAGTTGAGTATTAGGATCTTGAGTTTGGCCTTGGATTGATATCTTGATTATTATCCAGTTAAATTAGGCCTTGTTTATTGATCCTTGCATTAATTACTAGGCCAAAAATGAGCTGAAAGACTTCGAAAAGGAAAGGCTTAGGTGTCTTAGGAGTATTCATGTTTGGTTTCGAGGTAGGTGATGGTTCGATTTCCTGTTGTGTGATATATGCCGGTTAATTGCTTCATTGTGTGCATACATGTATATGAATGGGGAATGTGAATCAAATCTAATGAAATGATTATGTGTGAACAATTACATGTCATGAACCTATTAGTTGATTGTATGACTATGAGTATTGTTCATTATGAGTGTGATTGTGACTGTAGTTGTGTTGACTAGATCGGGTATCATGTTTCGATACATATATTGGATCGGGTGTCACGTTCCGACACATATATATTGGATCGGGTGTCACGCTCCGATATACTAACAGTTTGGGTGTGGGTTCCATGAGAGGACCACTTGTGATTATTACATTCATATGTACCTGTCTTTGATATTGGGAAATTGTATATTGCTCCAAAAATGATAACTGAATTATGCATTTTGTATATGTGTGTTTATTGTGTTGGAATTGCTTCCGTATATTGCGCTTACTTATCTGCATGATCCTACCAGTACGCTGTGGTTTCATGTACTGATACTGCACTTGCTCTTTCTTTGTTGAGTATAGGGCATATTCAAGCAGCTACTGACAGACCTCAGTTAGGAGATCATTGACCAAGACCGGATCTGAGGATGAGTCAGTTCTTTCAGGCTGCCATGGATTCATCCTTACTTTAGTCCATTCTTTTCGGACTCAGACTACATAGTTAGACTTTTACTTATGTTTAGTTTTTGGGGTTTCACCCCTTTGTTCTTAGACTTGTTGATTGGTAGAGTTTTGGTACAATGACTTTCAGGTTCTAGGGATTGAGCTTCTGTGATGAGTATGTTAGTTGTTTTGTTTAAACCTTCGGAGTTTATGGGAACTCCATATTTAGTTCGTCATTCAAACCTGCTTCTGTATCTTTAAATGTTTTAGTCTCTTAAAAATTGCTTAGACGAATTGTAGTAATGGTTCTCCCATCGGAGGGTTAGTATGGGTGCCAATCACAACAGTTTGGTTCGTGACAGAGAGGTAGGAATAACAGTGACTGAACTGGAGAAACTCTCTATCATTGCGGAGTGATTCTTTTGATGAAAAGTTTGAATATTTGGCCGGAAAGGGAATCTACAAGGGGAGAAATCGGGAGTTCTTGGAGGGAAGAGATTGATTTTTAATTTCTAAATCAGGTAATTTAAACTTTGAAGATGGGAACTATTTTGTAGGTAGTAATTTTTTTATATTTTGGTACTAAAATTGACCACTTTTTAACTTCGTTTAGTGAAATCGGGAGTTCTTGGAGGGAAGAGATTGATTTTTAATTTCTAAATCAGGTAATTTAAACTTTGAAGATGGGAACTGTTTTGTAGGTTGTAATTTTTTAATATTTTGGTAGTAAAATAGACCACTCTTTAACTTCGTTTTGTGATGTGTCTATTTCACCAAAAAAAAATTCAAAACTGATGAATATTTTACTAATTGAGTTTTCAAAGTGTTATTTTAGTAGTGTACTTGTATAGGTGTAGTCAATATGTATTAGTCCTACATGCACATGTTCAACGTGAAAATGGGGCCATCGGCCCTTTTAGCCAGCCTATAAAATGCCTCCTTCCTACTATAACTTTGCCATTCACCTTTCAAGTACAAACAACTTTTGGCTGACACTCTAATTACACCTAATTCACTACACATTGTCCTTGCAAACTCAAATAATACTTTTAAGTCATGCAATCCACTAATGTCACAGAATTCTATTATAACCCTCCTCAATATAACTACACACCCACATTTCATGATCAGTCCATCAATAGAATCCCTAGTCCCTTGTATCACCTTCAAATTGGTCCTCCAATTCAAGAACTCAATTCACAATCAACTTATTTCAACGCTAACAATTCAACGTGTGATGAAATTGATGAGCTAATTAATGAAAGGAAAAAGAGAAGAATGATATCTAATAGAGAGTCCGCAAGGCGGTCGCGCATGCGCAAGCAAAAGCACTTGAACGAACTATGGGCACAGGTTAGTGACAAATGTATAGTTTATGGGATTAGATAAGATAGAGACGTATTCCAAATTTTGAATCATAAAAAAAGAAAGGGGTACTTGCTTTCGAATAAATTATTTATATATATTAAGTTGATTTCTCTACACAAATAAT
The DNA here is from genome assembly GCA_035578085.1 of Solanum pinnatisectum. NCBI lineage: Eukaryota > Viridiplantae > Streptophyta > Magnoliopsida > Solanales > Solanaceae > Solanum > Solanum pinnatisectum. The sequence goes on along the minus strand of CM069078.1, from coordinate 9,331,158 downwards.
ACAAGATTAAGTTTATTTCTCTATCAAATTAATATTTATGGTACTCATTACTTTTTAGTTTGTGCCAAAAATATTGATTTTTCACATTTCTCACATTTACAAAGAATTTAACTAGAACCTTAAACGCATATAAAGATTATATATTAAATTCGCCTCATTACAGGTTAATTGCCTGCGGAACGAGAATCACCTACTCCTGAGCAAACTTAATCACGTCTCAAAAAGCCATGACCAAGCACTTGAAGAAAATGCTCAACTCAAAGAAGAAACTGCTGGACTTCGTCAAATAGTTACTAACATGCAGCTCATGAATGGTCCTAATTATCCTTGTTTAAAAGATCTTCAACTTGATGATGATGAACCTTGTAGTGGTTCATCTCAAAATGAATAGTATAAACATAAATGTGCATGTGCTTTAACTTAGCCTTATCTGATATTTATGTTCTTCAATTTTGGGTATCCACACATAGATACTTAAACTTGTACACAAAACAAGTAAACACATGCATTCTACATGACAATTAGCGTCCTAATATGTGTAGTATGTCATGTAGGACACGTGTGTTAACTTGTTCAACTGTTTATAAGTTTAAGTGTCTACTTATGCATACCCAAAATTGAAGAACATAAATACCAACTAAGGTCAAATTAAAAGCCATATTTATATATGTATTATGACAAATTTATAAAGTCCCCTATATATTATACTTGTTGGCCATAGTTTTCTTTCTGTTTTTGCTTTCTTTATAGTTGGATGATGGAAATAATTTGAGTTTTCCTCCCCTTATTGGTTAATCTCTTTCCTTGTTGTGGTCGAGGCTATGATTATTATATATTTTCCCTTTATCTTTGTCGTTCTTGCTTTGCTATAGAAGTATTTGTCCCTATTTGTGTTGGTTTTTTTTTTGCAGATTTAAACAGTGTAAACTTTAACTAATAATTATAAGAAGAATTTCAACTTGAGTACTTTATTTTGAGTTTTTAGGGAAAAAGGTGTGAAATATATTCGAATTTTGATCGAACTTGTTGTAATAATATCGAACTTTGGAAAGGACCTTTTACCCCCTGCACTATTTAATAGTGTATTTTAGAGGTATATATGTGCCCATGTGGACATCATAAATATTGCATCATTATAAATAATGTGTCCACGTGGACACATATATACCTTTAAAATACACTATTAAATAGTGCAGGGTGTAAAAGGTCCTCCATAAAGTTTTGTATCGTAACAACAATTTCGACCAAAGTTAGAGTATTTTTCAGACCCTTTTGCTGAATTTTTAATATATAGGTTTTAATTTAAAAATCTTAAGTTGATCAATTTAATTCAATTTTCCTTTAATAATTAATCAAATTGATTCCAAAAAAGTGAAAAAAAGTCATATAAATTAAAACGAAAAAAGAAACTTTCAGTCTAAGCTAGCTATCAATTAAGTACGACTGTAACGCCTTTCGGTCTAAGCTATCAATTAAGATTTTAAGTAGATCTAATTCAATTTAACTAAAAAAATTAATTAACATTACAAATATTCAATGATCAAAATATTAAGTAGATCATTTATATTAAAAAGAATTAAGCACGACAACTCCCCAAATGTAGCTACTAATATATTCTAAAATTGCATAGCTACAATAGAGCAAACATATCTTTTTGGAAAAAGTTACTCCTATGTTCTCCAACTCCCATAATCTACTATTCCAAGCTTCACTTATGAGGGGGTGGCGGGGTGGGGGAAGGAAGTTGTGATGGAAATTGGAATGGACACAATAAATATCACTTATGTAATAAAAAAAATCTACCTCCATGAGGGAAATCATTTTTTATTTAATATTTTTTAGAACATGTAAAATTGAAAAGCATTGTCCTCCTATTATATCATACCCATAATATATGTACAATTGTTCATGAATTCATGTAAACAAGTATATAGGTGATTAGACAAGACATGACACAATTTTAACTTCTTAAGGAGATGACTTTAGATGGGACGGTATGAAGGTCCAACATAAGGATATGTGAGTGTTGTCGCATTCTTTCTGGGAGAGGGTGTGGGCTAGCCCCCTTCTCCCCTCTTGTCCTTTCAGTAGAATTATTTAGTTATCACATAAGTTTTTATTCTTTGATGTGTATTAATATATACTAGTTTTTTTGACACGTGTGTTGCATGTGATTACCAATTTTAAAAATATATGTTATAGTAAATAGTATTGCTTATTTAAGCGAAGATTTGAATAATGAGCTTAGCAAAAAATAATATTGCAGATTCTTTTGTAAATGTTTAATGTGGATCGTCATATATATCTCTTATTTGCACAAACCTATTAAGAAGGTCAATGGAAAATTTTATTAGTTAAATACAATTATGTATATATTTATTTCAATTTGATGTGGTTCAATCATATAATTAATCTTATCTCACTAATATTACCTTATAGACAATATTTGTTTTGTATTTTTCTTGTCATCTAACCAGATGTGCTTTGCATGTGTATTCTACGTTAAATTGTTTAGATGTCATATGAACATGTGAAGAGAACAACTACATTTTATATATTCACATATTTTCACATTTGTTCTGAGTTTTTTTCTTTTTACTGGAAACATTTTAAAATAATATATATTGAAGTTAGAAGATCTCGTTAACTTGATAATACATTTGTGACATATATAATACTTTAATTTAAATACAAATACCTACCCAAATATAAATATCTATTTGCATTAATGAAAATATTTATCTCATAAAATTAGTTATTAAATAAATAATAAAAATTAAACTAATACAAACTTCAACTGGCGTTATTACAAGTCATATGAACTTTTCTTCGTCTAAAATACTGAAATATTAAGAAATAGTAAATAAGTAAAACAAAAGGGCAATGCTTTATATAATAATAACTATTTTGAAGCAAACTTCCTAAGAGTCTAAATCACATAAATATCATTGATAATAAAGTCATTCTTTTGTCTTGAGCATCAAAATCAAATCGTGACAATTCTCTAAATTTTGGAAAAAGATATTCAGAAGCATATAACTACATCACAAGAGAGATTGTTAACAAAAACAAATGAATTTAGACTACATCATGTTAACTTCATATATTGGAACATTACATACTAATGTATATATTAAGAAAAAAATAATTATTATATTATCAAAAGTACTCGAGGCTATGGAATATACCCTCTTAGGATAGAACGACTTACTTCATCATACAAGTGATACCTCATATTCTGCTAAACTTTGAACTCACTCAACGACAATAAATCACAAAAAAAAAAAAATTAAAATGCAAGAATAAGAGTAGAAGATTAGAAAAAAAATTGTGGTTGAAAAATGAGAGGAAGTCCATCTATTTATAGTCAACGAAGGGTAGTATGAACAAATATTTTTTGTGTCTTATCTGAAAAATCATGACCTTTATGAGAAGTCACAACACTTTGGAAAAGTCACAACTTATTGGAAAAGTCACAACTCTTTGGAAAAGTTACAACTTATTGAAAAAGTCACAACTCTTTGAAAAAGTCACAACTCATCGAAAAATCACAACCCTTTGAAAAAAGTCACAACTTATCGGAAAAGTCACAACTCATCGAAAAAGCCACAATCTAAGTTAGGGATATTATTGTAATTTAACATTCAAGTTAGGAGTTCATACTTTTAAGGTAATATATATATATATATATTGTTTCATTTGTTTTGTATTTTGCTACTTTGATGTCCTTTTCTTACAATCCTGCATCAGGTACATGATCATTTGAGCCGAGGATTATTGGAAATTGTCTTTCTATCACGTAAAAATAAGTAATATAAGATCTACATGCATCCTACCCATTTGAAATGACTCCTGGTCATTTCTGTGTTTTTCCTTCTGTGTGTAGTTTAGAGTGTTCCTGTAGCGACCCCAAGTCATTTATGACTTGCTGGGACTGACAGTTTGGTCACCTGGTCGTTCGTTTGGTTATTGTGCGAGTTTTAGTGTTTTTAGAGCTTATGAACCTTGAACGATCATTTTCGATCAAAAGTTCAAGAAGATGACATCAAAATCTAATTCTGATGATTCTATCAGCTCCGGAAGGGTCATTTTAGGCTAGTAGCATGGTCGGCATGACTCCCGTGGTTTTTAGTGTAAGTCAGTGCGATTAGGCGTTTTAAGTTTAAATTTAAGCCCAAGTTTGACTTTAGTCAACATTTTGAGTAAACGCGCTTGAATGAGAATTCCGTCAGCGCAGTCAGCTCTGAAATGTCAAGTTTGGTCTAGATTGACCCTTCATTTGTGTTTCGAGGTTTTCAATATTTTTTCGAGCCCTTTTGTGGTTTTTGACTTCAAATGACATTTGGGTGTGGGATCCACTTTTTGTCAAGCTGATCTCGTATGGAAAATTTGATTGTGCCATCGAGTTCGGAACATCAAATTTAGTATGGTTGCATATCTTGTTTGCGTGCACGGAGTTCCGAATGAGTTCGGAGCACCCCGTCGGAGTTTTTAAGTTTTTGGAAAAATAATGCAGAAAAATCTGCTATAAAATGCAGAAATATCAGCAACCCTTTTCCAAACTTAAAACCCTCATAACTCTTTCATCTCTCAACCGAATTAGGCGATTCGAAGTGCGGGAGCTTCATATTTCCGGTGGCTTCGCTGTAGAGTGTTTGCAAGTTGTCGGGTGCACGTAGTTCAAGGTAATTTCGCGATAAACCTGAATGTTGTACCGATTTTCGAGCTTTTGTTTTTGGCATTCCTGTTTTGGTTATATCTCACTCATTTTCCCTCGATTTTGGGTGATTCAAAGTCCCACATGTTGGGAATTGTCGTGGATTCATCGTGGAGTGTTCAAGGAGTGCTGGGCACCATTAGATCCTTGTAAATTTCGAGTTTAGACTTCTGCATGTTTTCTTTTAAGTTGATTAAAGTGTGGTTTTCTTGCATGTTGGTTATTGCTGCGTTTTGAGCCTAAAAAATGGAACACAAGTTTGGGGTACTGTTTTGGGTCTCTTGATGGAGTCAAATTCTAACAGTTCGGTGCGGGTCCCATGATTTCCGTTTTGACTCCAAAATTGACCCGTCTCCATTTGTTGTGATTTTGGTGTCTAAATGACCTTACTAACATTGTGATCCTATATTTGATAGAGTGACAGTGTTCAAAGTTCGTTCGGTAAGGTAAAGCTCCGAAAAAGTGATTTGGAGCGCGCATGATTGGCCTTAAGGTAGGCTACAACTTCCTTTCTATTAGATTGAGCTTAATTATGTAAAAACATGTCGATTGGAGTGAATTGGGGGTGGGTACCAATTTCCTACTTTACTTTGATTAGATACCTCATGTTATGATAAATTGGCCATATTATGGGTGTAGTATCATGTTAACCGATTTAGTAGAGTTGCATGCTTATATGCTAAATGCTATTGTATGCTTGTATGTTATGTGTTGTATGTTTGTTCGTCCTTAACCATAAGCATGATGTCCTTAGTCTAGGTTAGACTAGCATTGCCTTAGACTTATGACCCGTGTGGGCTGGATAGCCTTGACTTTCTGCCGACGTCGTTTGAATGACTTAGCTCCTTGTAGACTGGAGTAGCAGACTTGAGTCTGATAGTTGAGCGTTAGATTAGGTGTTATCGCTGCTTGATGCACTTATGTATCTTCTCCCTCTAATTTTGCAGTTTCAACGCGTTCTCGAAGGTTTGGTGCATCACTAGAGGCGTGGGATTGAGATAGTATAGGCTTGGAGCCTTTTCTGTGATTTCTTAGAGTGGACAACATTCCGTGGTGGTTGTTGTTGGATTGGATCCTATTGGAGATACCATCACACACGATATCGTTCTTTATAGCTGGGTTAGGAGCGTATCGCTGGCTGGGTAGACTCGGTGATTTCGGCGATCGCCCCCGGGCCTTTCTTTCTAGCTGGGTTGGGAGTGTGCTACTGGTTGGGTGTCCCCGGGTCACTCTTTTTAGATGGGTTGGGAGCTGTCTGTATGGTAGGACGACTCGCGATATCAACCTCACCCTCGGGTCTTTCTTTCTAGCTGGGCTGGGAGTGAACTGTTTGGTAGGGTGCCCCCTGGGGTCACTCTTTCTATTGGGAGAGTGCACTTCCGGGTGGAGTCACAGTAGGTTATCTTGGTTACTTTGGGCTGGGAGCCTGGATTTCTTCTTTTTCAATAGACTTAGCTTTTCTGTGTACCTGTCGGGCTTATGGGGGTCTGTTAAGGTTTTATTTAAACTTGCGCATGAGTGTACCTTCTGGGCTTATGGGGGTCCAGTTAGGTTTAGTTTAGTTGTACTTAGTTTATTTCTGGTATACTCGTGTGCTTCCTTTTCTTATCCGTTTTGACCTCTCTGAGTCTAGATTCTATCCTTTCTTTTTATTTGTTTTTACCCTTTTCGTTCAGTCAACCTTTGATGCCTACTGAGTACCTGCTGTTTTGGTACTCATGCTATGCTCTTCATCTATTTCGTGATGCAGGTCCCAGTACCAGTTACCAGCGGTGAGTAGTTTCAGCCTTTTTTTGCAGCTGTGATTCGGAGACGATGGTGAGCACTTGGCGTTTTGGGTTTGTCTTGTCTCGTTCTTTTGTTTTAGCTAGTCTTGTTGCCTTTGAGACACACTTTGTTGTGGTCCACTTTTGGGACTTGTACTCTTTATTAGAAAGCTCTGTACTAGTGACTTACAGGTTCTGGGAGGGATTCTGTATATATTTATTTTGGTTTGCTTCTGCCTTGTTGTCCTTGTTTAGATTATTATTTTTGCTAGTTTCTGCCTTACGCTCATTGCTTGATGTTCTGGGTTACGGGTTGACTTACCTACTGGTAGGGTATAGTAGGTGCTATCATGGGTCGACAAATCTTAAAACCATCATAACTCTCTCATCTCTCAACCGAATTAGGCGATTCGAAGTGCGGAAGCTTCGTATATTCGGTGGCTTTGCTGTAGAGTGTTCGCAAGTTGTCAGGTGCGCGTAGTTCAAGGTAATTTCGCGATAAACCTGACTGTTGTACCCTATTTTGAGCTTTTGTTTTTGGCATTCTTGTTTGGTCATATCTCACTCATTTTAGCTCGATTTTAGGTGATTCGAAGTCCCACATGTTGGGAATTATCGTGGCTTCATCGTGGAGTGTTCAAGGAGTGCTGGACACCATTAAATCCTTGTAAATTTTGAGTTTAGACTACTGCATGTTTTCTTTTAAGTTGATTAAAGTGTGGTTTTCTTGCATGTTGGTTTTTGTTGCATCCACAAGTTTGGGGTACTATCTTGGGTCTCTTGACGGAGTCAAATTCGAACAGTTCGGTGCAGGTCCTACGATTCCCTTTTTGACTCCAAAATAGACCCGTCTCCATTTGTTGTGATTTTGGTGTCTAAACAACCGTACTAACGTTGTGATCGTATATTTGATAGAGTGACAACATTCAAAGGTCGCTCTAGAAGGAAAAGCTCTGGAAAAGTGATTTGGAGCGCGCGTGATTGGCCTTAAGGTATGCTACAACTTCCTTTCTATTAGATTGAGTTTAATTGTGTAAAAGCATGTCGATTGGAGTGAATTGGGGGTGGGTACCAATTTCCTACTTTACTTTGATTAGATACCTTATGTTATGATCGATTGGCCATATTTCGAGTGTAGTATCATGTTAACCGGTTTAGTAGAGTTGCATACTTATGTGCTAAATGCTATTGTATGCTTGTATGTTATGTGTTGTATGTTTGTTCGTCCTTAACCATAAGCATGATGTCCTTAGTCTGGGTTAGGCTAGCATTGCCTTAGACTTATGACCCGTGTGGGCTGGATAGCCTTGACTTTCTGCTGACGTTGTTCGGATGACTTAGCTCCTTGTAGACTGGAGTAGCAGACTTGAGTCTGATAGTTGAGCCTTAGATTAGGCGTTATCGCTGCTTGGTGCACTTCTGTATCTCCTCCCTCTAATTTTACGGTTTCAACGCGTTCTCGAAGGCTCGGTGCATCACTGGAGGCGTGGGATTGAGATAGTATACGCTTGAGCCTTTTTTGTGATTTCTTAGAGTGGACGGCATTCTATGGTGGTTGTTGTTGGATTGGATCTTATTGGAGATACCATCACCCCCGGGATAGTTCTTTCTAGCTGGGCTGGGAGCATATCGTTGGTTGGGTAGACTCGGTGATTTTGGCGATTGCCCCTAGGCCTTTCTTTCTAGCTGGGTTGGGAGTGTGCTGCTGGCTGGGTGTCCCCGGGTCATTCTTTCTAGCTGGGCTGGGAGCTGACTATATGGTAGGATAACTTGCGATATCAACCTCACCCTCGAGTCCCTCTTTCTAATTGGGCTGGGAGTGGACTGTTTGGTAGGGTGCCCCCTGGGGTCACTCTTTCTAGCTGGGCTGGGAGTGCATTGCTGGTTGGGTGGAGTCTAATGGGTTATCTTGGTTACTTTGGGCTGGGACCCTGATTTTCTTCTTTCTCAGTAGACTTAGCTTTTCTGTGTACCTGTCGGGCTTATGGGGGTCCGTTTAGGTTTTATTTAAACTTGCGCACGAGTGTACCTTCTGGGCTTATGGGGGTCCAATTAGGTTTAGTTTAGTTGTACTTAGTCTATTTCTTGTATGCTCGTGTGCTTCCTTTTCTTATCTGTTTTGACCTCTCTATGTCTAGATTCTATCCTTTCTTATTTTTTTTTTTTACCCTTTTTGCTCAGTCAACTTTTGATGCCTACTGAGTACCTGTTGTTTTGGTACTCATGCTACGCTCTGCATCTATTTCGTTATGCAGGTCCCAGTACCAGTTATTAGCGATGAGTAGTTTCAGCCCTCTTTTGCAGCTGTGATTCGGAGACGAGGGTCACCACTTGGCGTTTTGGGTTTGTCTTGTCTCGTTCTTTTGTTTTAGCTAGTCTTGTTGCCTTTGAGACACGCTTTGTTGTGGTCCACTTTTGGGACTTGTACTCTTTATTAGATAGCTCTGTACTAGTGACTTCTAGGTTCTGGGAGGGATTCTGTATATATTTATTTTGGTTTACTTCCGTCTTGTTGTCCTTGTTTAGATTATTGTTTTCTCTAGTTTCTGCCCTTACGCTCATTACTTGATGTTCTGGGTTATGGGTTGGCTTACCTACTGGTAGGGTATAGTAGGTGCCATCATGACTCGAGAAATCGGGTCGTGACACCATTCTAGACCTACTTAGCTTATAGAATTGAGAAAAGACATAAAGTGACACCTAAAGTTGTCTCGAATTTTCAAAAAGACACTTAACTTTGCGGGCATCCTATTACCCCATAAAATATTTCAGAATCACAATAAATACACACTTTTTACACAATCTGCATTCTCAGTGCTTGAGCGTGAATATCACCTTAATTAAGAATATAATTACATATTTTTTCCAATCTATTTAGTAAAAATTGGATAAAATCTTTACCCATTCACATTTTAATCATGACCCGCTCCATTTAATCCTAAATCCCTTTTAGATTTCCACTCCAATTTCTCTCTTTGATGATCAAAACCCTAAAGCATTTCAATAGTCACAATAAATTTATTTTGCGAAGATAATTTCTTGAGTTATGGAGTCAAAACGAAGAAGTGAAGGCTCACATGTTAATTGTTTCTTGATTTGAATGCAAATTTTGGTTAAAAAATGTTCTTTTTAGGGAAAAGGGTCTGAAAAATACTTCAACTTTAGCCGAAATTGTTGTTACGATACCAAACTTTATGGAGGACCTTTTACCCCCTTGCACTATTTAATAGTGTTAGCTTAGGACTGATTTGAGTTTGAATTTTTCTTCACTGATTTAATTTTGAAATTTGTTTGCAATTGTACTTTCAAGATTTACAAATTAGTTGATCTCATAACTTCTAAATAAAATAAAAGGAAGAAATTGAAGTTAGTAAAGCTAGATGATAATTTCATTGAGGATGGGGATTTATTTATTTATTTATTTATTATTTTTTTTTTTTTGTAGATGGTAAGCTCTTCAACATCTATCAGTGGAGGTTTTGGAGAAGATAGAAAGTGGCTCTTTTAATAAAGAAAAAAATTCAAATTGTCATTGCCACGTGACATTTTTACATTGGTTTGGGGGTGTATTTTTACTCCTCCACATGCCTATCAAATGTGAGAATACAACTATTGTGAAAATGGATCAAAAGTGTTTATTTATTGTGATTTGAAATAGTTCCACGAGGTAATAGGACGCACGCAAACTTTAGGTGTCTTTTTGAAAATTACCACAACTTCAGGTGTCATTTCATGTCTTTTCTCTATAGAATTAAACTAAACTATGGTATTATTATAAGAATATAGAGTAATTAAAAATATTGGTAACATAATAAAATCAAGATCAAACATGATATTAGGACACAAAATTTTGTTTAGATTAACGAGAAAGGATGATTCTTTAATTACCTGTTTTAGCCAAACTACAGATTGATGAAAGGATTATATATGTGTTCCTCTCTATTACATACCCTTCTATGATATAGCGAATCAAGGGGACAAGGACAACTATCACATATCTATGATCTCCATTGTTATTTTTCATTTTTCTCTTTTTTGGCCTTTTTTCATAATTAAAATAATTATTTTATTGTGAAGTATTATTTAATTTATCATAAATAAATATTATATTAATGAAGGAACATTTATGTATAACAAAGCCTCTTCACATGCCAATTTATAGAAATATTTTTTATTATATCAAAAAGAAAAATGGCAATTACTATTCCTCCATTATTTTATTCTTTAATGTACAAAATTGAATGTCTAAAAATTTACTACTCCACTCAATTCCCATGATTTCAAAACCTCAAAGTCTCAAAATTGAATGTCTAAAAAATTACTACTCCACTAAATTCTCTTAATTTGGAAAACTAAAAGTCTCATCAGTTTTTTTTTTTCTGTTGTTGTAGGTTCTAATTTATGTATAAGAAATAGGAAAAAAATATTACTCTATGCTTGCTTTGATGGTATGATAAACAAATATAAAAAAGGTTGGACGAAAGGAAATAGATCAATGGAAGATGAGGAAGAATCGTAATCCACTGATCGGTAAGTAAGACTATGTGGAGCAAATATTTATTTTTAGTTTTTAATTTATTTTTTTGGTGTAAGCAAATGTACATATTCATTAGAGTTTAATTACCAAAATGTTACTCTATGCTTGCTTTGATGGTATGATATACAAATATAAGAAAGGTTGAAGGAAAGAAAAGAGATCAATGAAAGATGAGGAAAAATCGTAATCCTTTTGACTGATTGGTAAGTAAAATTATGTGTAGCAAATATTTATTTTTAGTTTTTAATTTTTTTTTTCTGTAAGCAAATGTACATATTTATTAGAGTTTAATTACCAAAATATTACTCTATGCTTGCTTTGATGATATGATATACAAATATAAGAAAGGTTGAAGAAAAGGAAATAGATCAATGGAAGATGAGGAAAAATCTTAATCCTCTTGACTGATCGGTAAGTAAAATTATGTGGAGTAAATATTTATATTTAGTTTTTGATTTATTTTTTTGGTGTAAGCAAATGTACATATTCATTAGAGTTTAATTACCATGTTTGATTCCATAATTATCTTTTGAAATTGTAAGAACTTGAGCCATGGACATTTTGCTCTAACTTTTAGTTTTTCTTGATTTCCAGATTCAAAAGATAGGATTTCCTATTTTATTTACGAGTATGATTTATCTATTAATTTACTTTAATCATACATATATTACTTAGAGATGTCATATTTTCTTAATTTGAGTGATAAATAATTATTTATTATTCTTTAGTTTTTTTTTTTTTTCATTTTTACGTCATAAGAGTAATTTATTTTTCATATTGTAGATGAAATAGCTTGAATTCTTTATTTCTTGAAATGTCTTAAATATTGCTTTTATATTTGATTTTTCGTGATTTTTGAGTTATCCTCTTTTTATTTTCTTATATATGATGAATTCATAGGAAATAATGATACCGTGTTGAAAAGAATGAGAAATTATTTCACGCAAAATGCAAAATTATGGAGATTTATTTGGTTACTTTGGATGAGGGGTGAGATTGAATAAGATAAGATAAAGATGAAGAAAAAAAATATTGCATACATGAGTTTTATATTTTAATTCATCACGGGTGTATGGTACTAATTTTTTTTTTCTTATTTCTAATATTTTAAAAAAAAAATAAGAAATAAAAAAAATATCATCTAGCTAGCTACAAAAAAAAGTCAAGTGAAAAAAAAGGGTAGAATTAAATATATCCAAAAATAGAGAAGTTACTCAATATAAATTATTTATTACTAAAACTCAAGATTTCTAAAATTTGTATTAGAATAATGAAATATATCTTTTTTTATTTTCTATCTTCTTTTATAATGAAATAAAGTGACAACACGAACATACTAAAATCCACACAAAAATAAACTAAAGTCCTATATTTCGGTCATACTAAATAAACTGAAGTCCTATATCGATCATACTATACTGAATTGTAAGAATAAATTTGTGTAAAAATGGAAAAGAATTTATAATAATATTGATATAATATTCTTTTTTTTTTCTTTTTTCTATTCTTTTGTCATCATTTTAGAATTTTGATTCACTCTCTAAATAATTACACCTTTAATGATTTTGTAATTCCTCAAGAGTTTAAGGATATTCATTATTCATTATTTCTATAATTGTTCTTTCATACTTAAAATAATTCAGAAATGATGACACAATTTTGTATCGAGTAGTTTGTTGAAAAATATTAATATCAAAGCTTTTCAATTTTATTATTATGAATTTGTAGGTTTATTTTTATTTGATTTGAAAAATAGTTAGTTATTCCTTCCTCTGCATTACTATTGACATTTGTTTCTGGTATTTTTCATATTTTAACTTGCAGAAAATTTAAAAACAAAATGAATACTTTTAAAAGAAGATTATGTGTCTAACATGTATGATCTTTTGTTATCATATCGAAAAACAATATGAAAGAAAGTTTATGTTTAGTAGTTCCTCATATAAAATAATCATCGCTTATTTTAGAAAAGAGGAGGAGAAATTATTTACATTTTATTTGATAGTCAACAGTGGATAAAAAATTAAACAAAAAAAATTATGTAAGTTAGTTTTTTTTTTTTTCAAATATAAAACATCCTTATCCCTACAACATAATTAATAATTTGTATCTTACAAACTGAAACAAATAAGATAATTGATATTTTTAAGTTTTAATCATATTTTTTCTCTTTTTTTTTTTTTTTATATTAACTAATTAATTAATTACAAAAAAAATAAAATTGCATAATGAAATTGTAACATAAGCACTAACTCCAAATGGATTAATGCAACATAATGACACTAATATGCCAATATAATGAAACTCTAAATGAGAGTAAAGAATGCCATATGATGCCCTGAACGAACAAAAATTACTATTGAAGTGGCAACGTAGAGATGAATATTATTATAATATTAAAATGGCATACTAACTTTGTGTCTCTCCTAACTTTGTACTCCAAAACATAGAGAAAACGAAAGAAAAATAATTTTTTTTGTTTGATTTATTAGATTAGCATAGATGCATCCTGTTTAATTTGTGTTTTATTCATACTTAGAAATAAATGATAAAAGTACAAAACTATAAATCAACAATGACAAAAATATATGTTGTAAATTATATACACCGCTTTAATTTTCTTCAAGTTTATTTCTCTCTTTACATACTTTTTAAAGAAAAAATAGTTTTTAGACTAATTTTTTTCTCACCTTTACTTTATTAATTAATATAATAAAACTCAAAAATAAAGAAACACATCCAATTAAGTGTTACTCTAATCCATTTAAATTTGAAAAAGGATTAAGGTGTTTCAAATATTCAAAATTTTAAAAGATCTCTTACTCTAATCTTATAAAAATATATTTAATGATGTTTTATTACCGCGGGAAGCGCAGACCTGTTAACTAGTTATAAAATAACCCTAATAATATACTTATCATCATATTCTTATCATATCATCATCATATCATATCATATATTACTAAAAGTGGGAAGCTCCTAACCTCAAAGTTGGATTATCATTTTGCCCTTCCACTTATCTTAACATCAAAGTTGGATTACCGTTTTGCCCTTCCACTTAATTAAAATAATTAAATAATAATATTTTAATTACATAATAGCATAATTTAAATTTCAAGAGTTGTACTTTAATTCTTTAATCATGTCATTACAAATTTCTTTTGTTTTCTACTTCTTTTTAGGTTCCATTTGTTAAAAACCTTTTCATATCCTTTTACCTTCTATAAAAACAATAGTTTTAGCCTTTGGCCTATTGTCAATTTATTATAACGCTTCGTTCTTTAAAATGCTCAAAATTTGGTGTATGCACAACATTCTCTGGATAAATGTATATTCTTTGTTATATTAGTTTCTTCAATTAACTTTCCTTTAAGTTGTGTAGACCTCTATTTTGCTTTTAATAATTTTTGTTCTCTTTTGCTCTTTGTTGTTCATTGCTTGCATCTAATTACGTGACTTAGTTTGCTTGGTCTTCTTTTGAAATTCTTGCATCTGCTCAATGTTTTCCTTTTATTTATTATTTTTTTTTATTTTAAGAAATTTGTACTAATTAACATATATAGAATACACGTGCAATGCACGTGTTCAAGAACTAGTATTACTATAAGTGGGAACAAAAAAAGTTAAAAGTTGAATTACGGTGTTGCCCCTATTATAAATTAAAATGTTATAAAACATTTAACTATTTAATTTAAATATTAAACTATATCATTTTAATATAAATGTTAATGACTTTTGCACTTCCTTAGATTAATTCCTAATTAAAATATCTAATTTAATAGTATTTATCATCTAATCTATATGTATATTAATCATATTATATTATATTATATTATATCATCATATCATCATCATATCATACCATATTATATTAATCATATTATATTAAAAGTGGAACGACAGTGCAAAGTTGAATTTCCATTTTACCCCTACACTAATTTATTATTTTATTTATTAAAAACAAATTAATTAAATATTAAATGTTTCTAAAAAATATTAAATGACCATTTCTCATTCACTAAATTACATTGTTCCTCTAATAACTTATGCTTCGAAACTAAATAATTACACAATCATTAATGTTTCAATTCACAAAAAAATAATAACATATCTTTTTTAGGAATTTCAAAGGTTATTTTGAAATTTACAAGAAATTTAATATGGTTCATATATTAGCAAAAAGTTACGTTATCCAAGAAAAACTGTTAATATTCTCATGCATTTATATCATGATTTGCACTTATCTAACTCTTGTCTATACACATTCTCTTATAATTTTTGGATTATCCCTATATTTTTCATCTATAAATATGAAAAATATTGGAGTAAACAACATCATGTGATATATAAGGAATGTACAAGCTAAGATTTGAGGGATCAACATCTTTAGGGATGAACAAAGCATTATTTTTACTTTTTTTTTAGAAGAACAAAGGTGAATGATCTTCAGGAAGAATATGCTTTGTTTTTTTAGTACATTGTTTCCTTCTTTGAACGTAAAATAAAGGGTCATGCATCAAAATATAAGATCATGACTCTTTACTAATATACTAGTGTGATGTAATTTGTAAAAAAAAAATTAATTATAATTTACATGATCTTTTTAACGATTAAATTATTGTACTATTTTAATTGATAATAAAAGTTATTTAATTTGTTCTTATGAATTTATTAATTACTTATTTATGTTTATTTTTTTATAAGGGGTGTGTAAGATAGAATATATAAAACTACATTTTTTATCAAATTTTTCTTAAGGGGTGTACAAGATTGAAACAAAATGAATAATTTGAAATGGAGAAAGTCATATAATTAAATTATTAATAATTTATTTAATTCACGGAAGAAATAATGATATAAATGTTTATCCCTATTTATTTATCCTTTGGTCTCATTTTGAGAAAGGCAAATTCAATGTTTCAACTTTTGATACAGTCATATTTTAAGTTGTCACTCCGTTGATGTTATGTTTCTGCATTCTTAGCTCATTTTTGAAAAAATTAATATATTATCCCTTCATAATAAAAAAAAAAATTGATTATTATAATTGTAGCGTTCATTTTATTTTAATTAACTCTTAAGAAGTCACTATCAAATTCTTTTCATTTTTCATCTTTCAGCTTATTTTCTCTAAATTTTGTCTTGTAGGTAATTTACATATGAGATAAGAATATACATATATTAATTTGTATTTATAATTATAGTATTTCAAAAGTACTAAGTATTATCATCCAAGAGTAGATTCCAAATATTTGAACTATTTTTTGTTTGAAAATGAACAATATTCATGTAATTTAATTATAAAACTATTTTTAATACAATCATAATTTGAAACATTTTATGTCAATTTAGATGAGTACACGTATAACGTACGTGTGCAGAAACTAATATATATATATATATATATATATATATATATATATATATATATTAGGGCTAGAGAGTGGATCTAGCTTCAATTAATGAATTTCTGATGATCCGTCTCATTACAGACTTCATTGAGTTGACACCTCTCTGACCAAGTTTTGATGATGACAAAGTGAACTAGATGAAATGAACCAAGTACACAAACTGGAATGAGTGAACAGAGTAAAGCAAAAACAAGGGGGAATAAAACACTTATAAAAAGAAGAGGAATTCTCATAAGGAAATAAGTCAAAACAAAGTGGAGAATTGCTTTCCTGGTAGGACTTGACTAGAGTTTCATAAACTCCTATAAAAGGACAATTGAAACATGAGAATCACGACTTTTGCAATTCACAAATTGAGAGAATTCTGCAGCAAGAGCAAGTGACGGCATTGAAAGAGAGTAAGACGACATAATAAAGAAGAACTAGAGTTAGGTTTTCTTTCTAAAACTTAGTTTGTGTTATTTAAACTTAGAATCATTGTTTAGTGATAATTGTTCTAAGTGTGAAAGTGAGTTTGTGAGGTTTTATAATAAGAAGTGAGTTTGACTCTTTGGAGGGTAAAGTTAACGATTATAGTTAATTGTTAACAATTTGAGTGAACTACTGAGATGAGGTACTAGAGTTAGTTCCTTTGATTATAGAATTGTAATTTGAAGTCACTCTTTGAAGTTAGTGAAGTTTGGTGAAATCCTACAAGGTTTAGGTAGTAGTTTTTCTTCCCTTGAGCAAGGAGGTTTTTCTCGATAAATCTCTGTTTAGTTTGTTATACTTTATTTATGCTATTTCAAGAAAACCTGATTCTTGTTTAGGTGTCTAGGTTTCTTCACCTATCAATCACATAAAGTGCATGAATTAAATTATCACCCTACTTACAATTGAGCTCACGTTTATGAACTATAATCAAATCTGAAAATTTAAACTATCAATAATTTAACCACATAATTTTCTATATAACAACACGCATGATTGTTTTGTGATATAGAACCCTTTTCTTCAGTTTGATCCTTTTTGTGGCTATATTATATTGTTTATGAATTGAATGGATGGGTGATATAATTTTTGAGGTGATCGGGTGCGTTTCAAAGAAGAAATTTTATTTTATGAAAGTTTGTAAATGAGAAGTTTGACCAAAATTAATATTCTGGATTAATGAGTTTGGATTCAAGTTTTGACAATTCCATAAGGTCCCAAAGGTGATTTATGACTGGGTCAAATTTTTTGCATGGATGCTAAGGGACTGGAGTGGCTTGAGTTGTTCATTAGAATTCTAGTTGATTTAAAGATTTAGAGTTGAAGAATATCAAAGTATGGTAAAGATTACCTCATATCGATGGTTTGATAATTCTAATATATTCATAATGAATTTTAGGAGTAGTTAATGTAACCCCCGTTCTTAGAAAGAGCTAAACTAGAAATAGCTAAATTGAGAATTGGATAAGTTAGTCTTCAATGGTGAGTTTTGGGTCAACTTCAAACGACCATAACTTTCAGTAAAGGATGAGATAGGAGACCCGTAAGGTATCAAATGAAAGCTCTTTAAGTCTTATTTCCAACACCGTCGAGTTTGCTAAATTCTGAGTTCAGATGAACGAGATATGACCGTTTGAATACAACCTGTCCATTAAGGAAATTCATCAGTTTTAAGGAGGGTTATTTTGGTCTTTTCCTTACGCCACTGGCCTAACTCGTGCTTGTTAACCTTTTATGGGTCTAAACTGATTGGAATCAGTTTTAGTCATTCTTAAATACGCTTAGGGTTTTTGAGAGAAGTTAAAGAGGAGAAAAGGGAGAAAATCTCAAGCGTTCAAGATTCTTGCGAGCTTTGAGGAATTTTGCCAATAATTTGATTCTTTAGAGGTATATAAGCTTTCATAGTGTTGATTTTGTTCACCCTCACGCCAATCATTAGTTTTCCAATTGAATTCGTTCGTATGATTTCCTATATTGAGTTCTTGACGAGTTTCTTGAAGTTTTGTTGAGTTCTTGAGATGAGGATCTTGTGTTGATTATTGTTCATAAGGAATTTTGAGTGGATTTCATTGTAATTTTGTTGGGTTTAAGAATCCAAAAGAGTTTGAGGGAAATCATTCGATTCTAGGTGAGTTAGATATGGAATTGGAGCAAGAAAATTTGTCAAAAACCTGGGTATAGGGGTGGGGCGCTGCGCCAGCATAGCGCCCAAACTACTGTTTAGTAGTTTGGGGCCTGGCGCACCACGCCACTAAGTGCGTCCCAAATCACCTTCAGTAGTTTAGGGGTTGGCGCCCCGCTCCAATCAGTGTGCCAGGGTCGCCAAGTCCCCTACCCTTCCGTCCTTTTCGCGTGTGTTCCCTCGAACCGTACCTATGTTCTCTACTTGATATCCACAATTAAAATCTTTATTTAATCCTTGAGAGATCATGCATATCCAAATCATAATTTTTGAATTCATAATTCAAATTCAAGATAGAGTTAAGAGTAAAGTTTAAGGAAGTTCTTTGAGTCATATTGAGAAGTCTTTTGCAATCTTTTAAGACTTGAGTACTTGAGTATGAGGATGATGAGAGTTGAGTTCATGTTTTCGAAATGAATATAAGGGAACTAAGTATTCCCAAGAGCAAATGTTTTACATTTAAAACAAGAGGAAACCTTGATTTCCAAATGAGCTCACGAGGAAATTTTGAGCACTATCTCTTTTAAGAGAATCTTTTGAGTAACAATCTCAAATTTGAGGATGAGGAATGTTTTTAAACATATGATTATAAGTTATATTATTGGGAGTAGTATTGAGCACCAATATGAGGACGAGTTGAGAAAACTCAAAGTCCTCATACACCATGTATGCCAACATGGGTAAAGGGTCATACTTTTTAGATGATTCCTTATTGCTTTTAAGCATAACTTAGTGGATCCACTTAGTTGAGGATTTCCTATACTCTGGCAAGATATATGACAGTTCTGGCAGCGTGGGCAAGACACTATATCATCCCATAGCTCGTAGTGATGGTTGTCGGTTAGAGAATCTCTCAAATAAGAGTAAAGAGTTTACTATTTTATTTTTATATACATTGAGTTATTATCTATTGTTTTAAAAAATTTCTTTATACTGCATCTTTGTTGTTGCTTTTATATTGAATTGAATTGAGTATTTCTGAGTTGAGTATCCTTGAGTTGAGTTGAGATGAGGTGAGTATGTTCTTCTTTTTTATCAGTTCAAGCTTATGTCTATGCTTTAGAGTTCCCCTTGAATTCTTATACATTCAATGTGTTGACACCATTTGGCCTGCATCTTTTCATGATGCAGATACAAGTATTCAAGGTAATCAACAGGCGCTCCGTTGGTACCACTTACAGTTCTAGAGTTGCTTTGGTGAGCCTCCTTACTTTCGGAGCATTCTACTTTCATTTCAGTCTTATTAAGATATCGTGGGTCTTGTCTCGACATCTATCATAGTTACTAGAGGCTTTATAGATAGTAGTGTTTTGAGGAGTCTTTTCTATCTATTGTTAATGTTTAAGACTTGAGTTGCCTTCTTTTGGCCAGTTGAATGTTTTAATACATTTATGAGTTATTTATTTTTAGACAATGAGTAAAGCTTCTTTTAGTTCATTTAATGTTGAGTAAGTCTTTCGGTGAGTATTGAGCCAGGCTAAGGGTTCGCTTGGAGACCTGCAATGGTTTTCGAGTGCCAGTTACTCCCAAGGTGTAGGCTCGAGGTGTGAAAAACTTGGTATTAGAGCATAGAGTTCAAGAGTTCTAGTGTGTCTATGAAGCCGTGTCTATAGAGTACTGGGTATCGGTGTGAAGCGTGCCACATCTATAATTAGGAGGCTACAACATTTAGGAAACAATTCCTTTCCTTCTTACTCTTTTTCGTGTGATGGAGTTCAACTCTATAAAGTTTCTTTCTAATTCATGATTACACGTATCTTTTCAAATCATGCCTCCACAAAGCTATTCGAGGTCGTCCTATTAGGAGGAATGTTGATCCTCAGGATCAAGGGGTATCCAATGCACCTGAAGTGCAACCCCAAGGAGAGGTCACTAATGCTAAGTTCCGGGATACTATCCGGATGTTGAGTCAAGTTGTGGCCAATCAAGCTAGTCAACAAAGAGCGGTTCAATAGGATGTGGCCTATACATCCAGGATCCGTGAGTTCTTGAGAATGAATCATCCAGAATTCACAGGTTCAAGTGTCATTAAGGATCCGGAGAATATTGTGGAAGAATTACAGAAAGTATTTGAGGTTATGCATATTGCAGATGCTGAACTTGTGCAGTTAGCTTCATAACAACTCAAGGGTGTGGCCAGGATTTGGTACGACCAATGGAAGAAGAGTAGAGCTGAGGAGGCACCACCTTTGAGTTGGGTTGTGTTCGAAGAGGCTTTATTTGGTCATTTCTTTCCCCATGAACCAAGGGAGGCGAAGGTAAGAGAATTCCTGTACTTGAAGCAGGAATCCATGAGTGTGCATGAGTATAGCCTCAATTTCACTCAACTATCTCGCTATGCTCCG
Source organism: Solanum pinnatisectum (assembly GCA_035578085.1). Lineage (NCBI taxonomy): Eukaryota > Viridiplantae > Streptophyta > Magnoliopsida > Solanales > Solanaceae > Solanum > Solanum pinnatisectum. The sequence goes on along the minus strand of CM069078.1, from coordinate 9,310,230 downwards.
AAGATGGTTGCTGATATGAGAAGCAGGATGAGTCTATTTGTATTTGGGTTGTCTCGCTTGTTGAGAAAAGAGGGTAAAGATGCCATGTTAATAGGGGATATGGAAATACCAAGGCTTATGATCCATGTACAGTAGGTTGAGTAAGACAAGTTGAGAGACAGGGAAGAGTTTCGCAGCAAGAAGGCTAAGATAACAGGTAATGAGTCTGGACAACAGAAGACCAAAAATGTGAAACAGTCATCTTTTTAGCAAAGGCCAACTGGACCTGCTCTATTATCTATTAGTGTACCTGCCCCAAAGAACAGAGGTGAGTTCAGGAATCAGAAATTGCAGAACTTCAAAGTTAGACCTACTCAATCTCAGGGTAGTGTGGCACAAGGAGGTAATTAGATTCCTATATGTGCTAAGTGTGGTAGGAACCACCCAAGAGCGTGTCGCGATGGCTCTAGTTATTGCTTTAAGTGTGGTCAGACATGTCACTTCATGAGAGAGTGCCCTAAGAACAGGAAGGGAAATGGTAATGGGTGCAATAGAGCCCAATCTTCTTCAGTGGCTCCGCCAGAAAGAGCTGCACCTAGAGGAGCTACTTTAGGGACAGGTGAAGGATCAAACCGTTTGTATGCTAGAACCAGTCGTCAAGAGCAAGATAATTTGCCCAATGTTGTCACTGGTATGATCAAAGTCGTTACTTTTAATGTATATGCATTACTTGATCCAGGTGCGAGTCTATCTTTTGTGACTCCATATGTTGCTATGAGGTTCGATATTCTTCCTGAACAACTTCTTGAGCCCTTCAGTGTTTCGATACCTGTTAGTGAGTTTATCTGAGCTGGGAGAGTTTATCATGGTTGTATTATTTCTGTCAATCACAAAGACACCATGGCTGGCTTAGTCGAGCTAGACATGGTGGACTTTGATATTATTCTAGGTATGGATTGACTTCATGCTTGTTATCCCTCCGTTTATTGTACAACTTGAGTAGTTAAGTTTTAGTTTCCTAATGAGCCTGTTATAGAGTGGAGAAGTAGTTCACCAGTGCCTAAGGGTCGTTTCATTTTGTACATTAAGGCTAGAAAGTTAGTTTCCAAAGGGTGTATCTATCACTTAGTCCGAGTTAATGACTCTAGTGTTGAGACACCACCTATCCAGTCAGTTCCAGTTGTGAGTGAGTTTATAGAGGTCTTTCTAGATGATCTTCCTGGAGGGAAATAGACTTCGGTATAGATATTCTTCCTGAAAGTCGACCTATCTCTACTTCACCATATAGAATGGCTCCAGTTGAGTTGAAAGAGTTTAAAGAGCAGTTGAAAAACCTCATTGAAAAGGGCTTTATTTGACCTAGTGTCTCACCTTGGGGCGCTCCTGTCTTATTTGTAAGGAAGAAAAATGGTTCACTTAGGATGTGTATTGATTACCGCCAATTGAACAAGGTTACTATCAAGAATAAGTATCCTCTTTTGACAATTAATGATCTTTTCGATCAACTTCAGGGTGCCACTTGTTTCTATAAGATAGACCTTAGATCTGGCTATCATCATTTGAGAGTAAGGGAAAGTGACATCCTGAAGACAACATTCAGATTTCGATATGGTCATTACAAGTTTCTAGTTATGTGTTTTGGCTTGACTAATGCTCCTGCAGCGTTCATGGATCTTATGAATAAAGTATTTAAGCCATATCTTGATATTTTTGTTATCGTATTTGTTGATGACATTCTGATTTATTTGAGGAATGAGGAGGATCATGCTAGTCATCTGAGAATAGTTGTCCAAACTCTCAAAGGAAGAGAGTTGTATGCTAAATTTTCCCAAGTGTGAGTTTTGTCTTGAGTCCGTGTCATTCTTAGGTCACATTGTATCTAGTGAAGGGATACGAGTTGACACTTAGAAGATTGAAGTAGCGAAGAACTGGCCTAGACCAATATCTCCAACTGATATAAGCAGTTTCTTAGGATTGGATGGTTATTATAGGAGGTTCGTCGAGGGTTTTTGTCTATTTTGTCCCCATTGACTCAGAAGACAGCAAAATTTCAATGGTCTGAAGCTTGTGAGAAAAGCTTTCAAGAATTGAAAACGCAGTTGACTACTGCCCTAGTGTTGACCCTACCAAGTACACAAGGCATTGTTGTTTATTGTGATGCATCCAGAGTTGGACTTGGTTGTGTACTAATGCAAAATGGTAAGGTTATAGCCAATGCCACCAGACAACTTAGGATTCACGAGAAGAATTACCCAACTCATGATCTAGAGTTGGCTGCTGTAGTATTTGCTTTAAAAATATGGCGTCACTATCTTTATGGTATTCATGTTGATGTGTTCAGTGATCACAAAAGTTTTCAATATGTATTTAATCAGAAATAGCTTAATCTCAGATAAACGAGGTAGGTATATTTGCTCAAGGACCTAGATAAGGCTAATATTGTTGCTGATGCCTTGAGCAGATTATCTATGGGTAGTACAACCCATATTAAAGAAGGAAAGAAAGAATTGGCCAAGGATGTGCACAGACTTGCACGTTTAGGAGTCTGTTTGTTGGATTCCAATGAAGGTGGAGTGGTGGTGATGAATGGGGTTGAATCATAACTAGTGTCTAAAGTGAAGGAGAAACAAGATCAAGACCCTGTTTTGCTTGAATTGAAGGCAAATGTTCATAAGTAAAAAATGATGGATTTTAAACAAGGGGAAGATGGTGTATTGATGTGTCAAGGTAGATTGTGTGTACCAAGGGTGGATGACCTCCAAGAGAGGATCATGGAGGAAGCTCATAGCTTCATATATTCAATCCATCCTGGTTGCACAAAGATGTATCGTGACTTGAGAGAAGTCTATTGGTGGAGTAGTATGAAGAGGTATATTGCAGAGTTCGTTGCTAAGTGCCCAAATTGTCAACAAGTCAAGGTAGAGAACCAAAGGCCCAGTGATATGGCTCATAGTATAGAGATTCTGAAATGGAAGTGGGAGATGATTAATATGGATTTCATCACTGGTTTTTCGCGGTCTCGCAGGCAGCATAATTCAATTTGGGTGATTGTAGATCGAATGACTAAATCAGCCCATTTCTTACCGGTAAAGACTACTTTCTCAGAAGAAGATTATGCAGATTATATATTCAAGAGATAGTCAGACTTCATGGAGTTCTGGTGTCCATCATTTCAGATAGAGGTGCACAATTCAATGCATAATTTTGGAAGTCTTTTTAGAAAGGTCTGGGTTCGAAGGTGAACCTTAGTACTGCCTTCCATCCTCGGATTGATTGTCAAGTAGAGCGTATGATTCAGACCTTAGAGGATATGCTAAGGGTGTGTTTGATCGATTTCAAGGGTAGTTGGGATGATCACTTACCTTTAATAGAGTTTGCTTACAACAACAGCTATCACTAAAGTATCCAGATAGCTCCTTATGAGGCTCTTTATGGGAGACGATGTAGATCTCCTATTGGATGGTTAGAGGTTGGTGAAGATGGGTCGATAGCGCCATACTTAGTTTATTAAGCTATGGAGAAGGTGAAGATCATTTAAGAAAGGTTGAAAATAGCACAAAGTCGTCAGAAATAATATACTGATGTTAGGAGAGGAGACTTGGAGTTTGAGATGGATGATTGGGTGTACTTGAAGGTTTCACCCATGAAGGGTGCTATGAGATTTGGTAAGAAGGGGAAGCTCAGTCTCCGGTATATTAGTCCTTATAAGATATCCAAGAGAATTGGCAATGTAGTTTATGAGTTGGAGCTACCGCCAGAGTTAGCAACAGTCCCTCCGGTATTTCACATTTCTATGTTGAAGAAGTGTATGGGCGAGAAATTGGTATTAAGGACAACCTATCTTATGAGTAGGTACCCGTTAAGATTTTAGATCGTCAGGTTTGCAGGTTGAGAACCAAGGAAGTTGCATCAACGTCTTATGAAGAAATCAGTTTATTGCGAAAGCTATTTGAGAGGCTGAGGAAGATATGAAGAAGAGATACCCACATCTCTTTGATTCGAGAGAAACTCCAAACCAAGGTACTAATTGTTTTCTTGGTACTCTTTAACTTGATAAGCTGAGTTATATAAATTGCATGTTAGGTGTTGAGTTGGGTGTATATGTTTCCACCCTCATTTCTACTTAGAGTAAACTCATTCGAGGACGAATGATCCCAAGGGGTATATATTGTAACACTCGGTCTTAGAAAGAGCTAAACTAGAAATAATTTAATTGAGAATTGGGCAAGTTAGTCTTCAATAGTGAATTTTGGATCAACTTCAAATGACCATAACTTTCAGAATAGGATGAGTTAGGTGGCCCATAAGGTATCAAATGAAATATATTTGATTCCTCTTTCCAACGCCGCCGAGTTTGCTAAATTCTGAGCTTGGATGAAGGAGATATGACCCTTTGAATACATCGTGTACACTTAAGGAAATTCATTCATTTGAAGGAGAGGTATTTTGGTTTTTTCCTTATCCCACTAGCCTAACTCGATTTTGTTAAACTTTTAGGGGCCTAAACTGATTGGAATCAGTTTTAATCATTCCTAAATACGCTTAGGGTTTTTGAAAGAAGTTCAAGAGGAGAAAAGAGAGAAAAGCTTCAAGAGTTCAAGATTCTTGCAAGCTTTGAGGATTTTTGCCAAGAATTTGATTATTTCTAGGTATGTAAGCTTTCATAGTGTTGGGTTTGTTCACCCTCACGTGAATCATGAGTTTCCCAATTGAATTCGTTCATAAGATTTCCTATATTGAATCCTTGATGAGTTTCTTGAAGTTTTGTTCTTCATTCTTTAGCAATGAAGTTTTGTTGAGTTCTTGAGATGAGGATCTTGTGTTGAGTATTGTTCATAAGGAATTTTGAGTGGATTTTTTTGTAGTTATGTTGGGTTTAAGAATCCAAAAGAGTTTGAGGGAAATAGTTTGATTCTAGGTGAGTTAGACATGGAATTAGAGCAAGACAAGTTTTCAAAAACCTGGGTATAGGGGTGGGGTGCCGTGCCAGCATAGCGCCCGAACTACTGTACACTAATTTAAGGCCTGGCGCACTACGCCACTGATTGCGCCCCAAACCACCTTCAGTAGCTTAGGGGTTGGCACTCCATGCCACTCAGTGCGCCAGGGTCGCCACGTCCCCTACCCTTCCGTCCTTCTTTTCACGTGTGTTCCCTCGAACCTTACCTATGCTCTCTACTTGATATCCATACTTAAACAATTCATTTAATCCTTGAGAGATCATGCCTATCCAAATCATAACTCTTGAATTCATAATTAAAATTCAAGATAGAATTAAGAGTAAAGTTTGAGGAAGTTCTTTGAGTCATTTTGAAAAGTCTTTTGTAATCTTTTAAAACTTGTTTTAAGAATTGAGTATAATGATGAGGAGAGTTGAGTTCATGTTTTCAAAATGAATATAAGGGAACTAAGTATTCCCAAGAGTAAATGTTTTACATTTAAACGAGACGAAACCTTGATTTCCAAATGAGTTCACGAGGAGTTTTTGAGCACTACCTCTTTTAAGAGAATATTTTGAGTAATAATCTCAAATTTGAGGATGAGGAATGATTTTAAACATATGAGCATGAGTTATATTATTGGGAGTAGTATTGAGCACCGATATGGGGACGAGTTCAGACAACTCAAAGTCCTCATAAACCATGTATGCCAACATGGGTAAAAGGTCATACTTTTTAGATAATTTCTTATTAATTTAAGCATAGCTTAGTGGATCCACTTAGTTGAGGATGTCCTAAACTCTGTCAAGGTATAAGACAGTACTGGCAGCGTGGGCGAGACATTGTATCATCACATAGCTCATAGTGATGGTTGTGAGTTAGAGAATCTCCCAAATAAGACTAAAGAGTTTACCATTGTATTTTTATATATATTAAGTTATTATCTACTGTTTTAAAAGTTTTCTTTATACTGCATCTTTATTGTTGCTTTTATATTGAATTAAGTTGAGTATTTCTGATTTGAGTATCTGTGAGTTGAGTTGAGTTGAGATGAGGTGAGTATGTTCTTCCTTTTTTCCAGTTCAAGCTTATGTCTATAATTTAGAGTTCCCCTTGCATGTTCATACATTCAATGCACTGACGCCATTTGGCTTGCATCTTTTAATTATGTAGTTACATGTATTCAGGGTAACCTGAGTTAGGAAAACTAATGCATTGACATAATTAAAAAGCTAGTTTGAAACCATTTTTCATCACTCGAATTTTAGAGTTAGAGACTTCAAATTTTTTAGATTTCAAGGTTTTTTTTAATGATATGGCTCATGGTTAAGATATTTACTTCATTTTGGTATTTTCGTATTATTGCATCATTTGTTTATCACTATAATTTCTGTTTGGAAAGTAGAAATTGAAGATTATTGTCCTATATCTAGAAAATGCATATCTTCTATTTGAAGGTTGATGCATACTTACTTTTTAATGAAATTGAAGATTTGAGACCTATGATTTATGAGTTAGTTGATTTTGCAAAACACATTATTGTTTTTACCTCAAGGGTTTGGGGTTGACTTCTTGGAATCAGGATTGCCATGACCTAACATCTCATTAAGTCGTGAAGGCATCCATCATTTTCGTAAGTGAACTCCATTAAATTTATAAATCATTTAAGACGAGTAAAAACCCGTAATAAGAGAAAGTTCAATTAAACATTACTAAATTAAAGATTTGTGTCCCAGTAATAGCAAAATAGAAAATGAATGAAATCCCCAAGATTGGTGACACAAGTACAAACTAACATCCAAAGTATAAAATTTGAGGGTCTACAAAGTTGTATCAAAAGAAGAGACATGAAAAGTACTACTAGATCTAGAATCTAGTATTGCAGAATAGGCAAAGAACTCACCCTAAACACATTTATGTATCCTCACAAATTTGACGATCACTCAACTTCCACTTGAACCTGAACCTGAATTGGTAAGCCCTTTTATAAATCGATGACGAAGGTTGGTCCTACACTATCTTTTTCAACAGTTTAGCCAAACTATAAAAAATGCAAGTGCAATACATAACAGTTAACAACCAATCACAATAATAATCAAGATAAGAGCAATATCTAAATCAGTTAATATTTTATAATTTCATTGTCTGTATCAATCACAACACACTATCTATTTCAATCATCTCAATCAAATAAGGAGGAGAACAAGTCACTTTCATTATAACTTTACAATTTAACTACTCAAAATCAACATATAATTTAATGAGGATGAAAAGAAATGCAAATGAATATGCATTGCAAAATAATCCACATTCTTTTTTTTTTTGTCGGATTGATGAGACCCATAGTGTATTCATGAGGTTTATATACGCACCATGTAATATGTCACACTCCAATCTTACACTCTAGACGTGATCGACACTCGGAGACCATTGCTAGTCCCAAGCGAACCATTGACCTGACTAACTATGATACATATAACTCAATAATACACAAAAGCCTTAATATATGAGCATTTAAAACATTTAAAGAACAATAGATGAGCATTTAACACATTGAAAGAACTTAAAAACAATTAACTAAAAATACTTAATATCGATAGTAAACGTTTAGCAAAATATTCGAGAAAGTACTGGAACTATATAATGCTTATTGTCCATGAAGTCTCTATTGTCTAAAGGTAGGTGATGAGAAAAGACCCGTGACACCTCAAAATACTACTAATACCAAATAATAAATTGGAGTCCTCCAAAAGCAAGGAGCTCTCACCGAAAATTGATGAGCAGATGATGTGATCTCAATGGGACGCCTGTTGATGATCATAAGTGCCTAAATCTCCATCATTAAATGATTCATGTCGAATGACATTAATACATTGAATGTACGAGTATGTAATAGGGCTGAATAAAACAAATAACTCAACTGAAGGACTGAAAGCAACCCAACTAAATTAATACATGAATATGAAGTGAAAATCATTTAAGCTTTACATTAAGATATGTAAAAAATGCAATGTGAAAGTAATATACTTTACTCTGTTGGGAGAGTTTCTGTAACCAACAACCATCACTATGAGCCTAGCGATGATACAACTTTTCACCAATGTTTCAAGGGTCATCCTATACTTTGTTGGGGGTATAGGATGCTAACTATAACTGTGGATCCATCCAAATAAGACTCATTGAGGCAGTGATTAGTGGCCTGAAAATTCGGTACGATCCTATCCTACACTGAATATGTAGTTTTATGGGGTTTCAAGTTAAAAATAGACTCTTAACCAATTCGGTGCTCGATACTACTCCAAAAAATGATCAATATCAAGATGCTCAATAGTCTTCTGAGAAAACTTACTTTACAGTACTTTCACTTTTCTTTACTGAAGTACTTTTTAGAAAATCAATTATACTCTTTCTCTTTATCAACTATCAAATAGTACACATGAAACCATTCGTATCCTTTCTTTAAAAACTCATTTTAAAACATGCATTTAAAGTGTATACTTCTGGACTCACTTTTCAAGGCTGAAATTGATGTATAAAAAATATCATATACTAATATTTATAAACATGAACTTTATAAACAAATAGTGTTCATGTGACATGAAACATGAACAACAAATTTAGAATTCAATATGCATAATGGAAATAAAAAACTCAACGGTTAAGGAATTGGAACTCAAAATAAGAAATACAACTGAATCCAGATTTCAAGAAAAATGCTAATAGAATTCTAAACATAATGTTTCACTGACTGAATTGAGATGTAGGGCGTTAGGACTAACTAGTGCATCACTATGAGTAGCCTTACATACCTGGAAGAACAAAGTTCTTGAAAGAAGAACTTTATAGGAAGCCTCTAAACCCTAGATTTTGTCTTCCTTGCAATTTTCTTTTTGATTTGGGGATTTGAGAGCGTAGAATTAAAATAAAATTGAGATTTCACATTGAAGCTTTAAGGCTAAAAAGTTCATTCTACGGACCCAAACTATGACCCGTAAAAGCTTCTACTACTCGTAGATGAGTCCGTAAGAATTAGACCCAAAATATTTTTCCACGACTAACCAGTATGGGTCGTACCTCTTTCTATCACCTGTAGATTAGGTCCGTAGGTCACTGACTCTGAAAACTATATTCTGGCAGTCTCTAGTAAAATGGTCATAATGTTTTACTCTGAACTTACAATTATGCAAATTTGGTAGGATTGGAAAGATGACTCACGGACCTTTAATTTGATAGGTGATGAGCCACCTAATTAATTATGTGTTGAGAGATATAATCATTTAAACTTGACCAATGTAGACTCATATTTCAAAACTTGATTGGTAAGAAAACTTTCAACTCAATTTTGTGCTAGGGGATTCTAGTGACCTTCATTCATATCTAAAACCATTCACAAACTAAATAATTAACCTTAACACCTAAGAACACCCGATACGACCTTATACACAAATGAAGAGTGGTTCGGGTCTCAGTTTAGAAATTTTTGGGGTGTCACATACTAGAAAAACTAAATGACTGCCTTTGATACAACACCCTATGCGTAATAATTTATATATACCATGAATAATCTGAGTGATTCACTACCAAAAATTATCATTTCATTTTCACAATATCTATGTGCTTAACATGAAATGCCTACACAAATAATAAACGTGCAATAGTAAACCTATAAGCATTAAATAACGAACAACTACAAATGACTATGCGTGATTACAGGTAAGATGCACTAATATGCCCCCAAAAGTTGGTGAAATCAACAACCTTAAACTTGGGTAGATGTTTGTGAAAGAGCAGACGAGACAATGACTTTGTAAGTGTGTGTGCAAGATGATCCGTAACATGTAGATGTTGAATGGGCACGTGGTTCCATTGAACTTGAATCTCTAATGAAGTAAAAATCAACTTCGATGTGCTTCAACCTGCTATGCAAGAGAAGATTTTGATAGAGATAAGTGGTACCAACATTATGACAATATATTATTGGTGGTTCAGGCAGCTAGACATGTAGTTTTGCAAGATGTTTTTGAACTTAATTGACTTCACTAAGAGTAGAAGCTACATCACAATACTTTGCTTCAGTAAAAAATCGAGCTATGATACGTTGCTTCTTGGAGGACCAACTAATGATATTTTTACCAAAGTAAATAATATATCCGTAAGTAGAAGTCCTATTATTAATGTCACATTCCCAATCTGCATCAGAATACATAACTACCTAGGAGATATTTCTCTCATTATCTATAACCCATAATTCTTGTTATGTTGGAGATAGCACATAAGCCATTTAACAGAAGACCAATATGTTCATGTAGGAGCATGCACAAATTGAGACAACTTATTGATGACAATCTTTATGTCCAGTCTGGTAAATGAAAAATCCTGAAGCTGAACAATAGCTTGACGATAGAGGTGGTAATTACAAAGGTGTACCACACCTAAGGGATAGAAAAGTAAGGGAACTCATGGGTGTGTGATAGGTTTATATTCAGACATATTATGCGCAGCTAGAAGATCAGAAACATATTTCACTTGAGAAATAATGATTCCATCTTGCGTTCAAAGGATCTCAATGATGAGTTGTTTCACTCAGTTGAAGCTTTTTTCGTAGTTATTTTGCCTTTCTTTGCTTTAGAATTAGTGCTTTTACTATGGTTTTCTTCATATTTTCAGGAAAATGAAATGGAGAGTTGATTTAAAAGACATTTGAATAAACCAAGAGAACTTGAAGCAAGAAGAGATCAAGAGCTGGAAATGATAATTTCTGGCAGGGAAGTACCCTTCTGGAACTTGCCTGATGAGTTGCGAACGTGATGTCCTGATCAAAAGAGGACCGTGAATGTGCCCTTTGGCATTCAATCATGGAACTCTGGTCAAAAGAGGCCTGTGAACGCGCTAGGAGGATTGCAGACATGCTAGGTTGGTCAACTCAAATCTGCAAGGGCGGAGTGTTGCGTTTCAAACACCTGGGCAGATTGGGAATTTCACCAAATTTATCCCAAAATTCTGTTTATACTCACTAGTAGTCATTGTATAAAAAAGGCAATAATCTTAGAGATAAAACTCATCCTTTAGCTTGGACTTAGAGAGAAAAACTTGTAGATTTCAATTTGGGTAAAGATTTGAAGGCAAGTTGCCTTACAATTTTGTTGTGAATATGAAGATTGTGTTCTAATGAGTAACATTTCTTATTCTCTTCTTCATTTTCTTACTTTTCATTGCTTCAATTGTATGTGTGATTTCTAATTGAGATTGGAGTTTTGTGCTATAAAAAGTCAATTCAGTTGGGTCTTGATTGCTTATTCTAATGGCTTTGTATGTAATTCCATGCTTTCATGACTAGGGTTTGATCTAATTCTCATGCTTTAATCTATGATTTTAGAGTGTATGCTTGAATCTAGCTTCCAATATTTGTGGGTTGCTTGAAAGAGAATTCATTAAGTGGATAATTAGATTAATAATCATGTTTGGCTTTGATTCCCTAATTCGAGACCGAAAGGAGATAATTTAGGTTTAGTTTGTTATATGATAGACTTGCTAGAAATAGCAGTTTAGATTAAGGTATAATTTGTATTGTTGTTGAACATGATTAAGACCGAAAGGATAAAAGTGTTAATTGATGATGATCTAGCCTACCTTTGATTGAATTGTAAATTATGTTTAGATTCAAACTTGTATCTGTCTATCCTTTGTCTTTTTGATTGTCGACAAATTGTTCCCGGTGAGATTTGACCCCGACTCTTAGTTGGGTATTTTTATTGACGCGACCTCTTACTCTTTGAACTTGTTTCGAGGGTAATTTGAGCTTATCAAAAATGGCGCTGTTGTCGGGGAACAATAGGCAAATTGAATTGATTTAGGAATTCTAGTTTACTTGTTTCTATCTAAATTATGAATAGTTGTCTTTACTTTTTTTCGTTTGGTTTCTATGGCTCTTTGTGATCATCATATATTTGGAAGTGGTATGCCCCACACTGACCCGTGGCCTTGTGGTGAAACGAATGTGATAAAGTAAATTTCAGATTAGGGTCATGGATGAAAAATTCATTTGGGCAAGAGATTCCTAATCCTTATTTCCTACGAAAAGGAAAGGCTTTGCAAAATACACCTAACTCGGTTCCATGATATGGTGAACTTTGAGTTTGGACTCGCAAATCATAGGGCTAAGGTGAGAAAAACTGTGGAGGTAGAAATTCCTCCTTATCTAATAGCCAACAAGAGCAAAGAAGAGTTTCACGACTTGCACATTACTTGGTGTGATGAGACGGTTCAACTCAAGTTTGGGATTGAAATATTGAAAGCTAATACGAGATCACAAGAAGGGATTGAGGTTGATATAGAAGATATCTTGAGCGTGTGCAACCAACCTAAACCAATATCAATCCAAGAAGCCAAAATAAGTGGCAAGATACTAGAGTTGCAAGAAAAAGCAAAAAAGATCATAAATGGAAACTTTTGTTCATGCAAATTTGAGGGTGTCACTCAATTGAGCACCAACAATCATGAAAATCGATGTTCAAGTGGCCTATTGATTTTCTCACTCTCAATATTTCCTAAAGATCCAAAATGCAGGAATGATGCAAAAATGGGTAAGAAATTTAAGTCTTCAAAGTGGAGGGATCGAGTGCAATGCTTGATGCTCTTATGCACTCCCCATGCTCCTCGAAGTGAAAATGATCTGAAGTTGGGGAGAAGGTTCATTTCCTTAAACTGGAAACACAAAGGGTGATATAACCAATGTCGCACTGCGACGTTAAATTGTGCGCTTGATAGGAGGCAACCCATTGGTGTCAAAATAAGTTTAATTTTTAATTTTTGATTACAAGATTAGATTAGATGTTTTTTTGACTAATCGTCATAGTTTCAATTTTTTTTTTGATTTTCTAGACATGCTTGGAAGAAAAAAGATGATTGTCATTGAAGTTTGGGGTTGAAACACCTTTAAAATAACACTTGGGATGGTCTTTTGGTGCCTAGGCTTGCCCAATGGGAGTGGGCTGATTTCCCATTGAAGCCCCTCCCCGCCGAATTGGATAGAAAGGCCCCAGAAACTTTTTTAGGATTTAGGAGTCATCTGCGAACCTCAAACTTAGAGGTTAAACCTTTCGCGAACACGCCCTTTCCACTGCCAATGTGGATCAAAAATGGCCAAAACAACCCGAACGCGCCTCAGTCACACGAACACGAGCAAGCAAATAGTTCCAGGTAATAAAAAGTCATGGAGAAGGCATAAAATGGGACAATTTCTTCATTTAAAAGAGCCAACATTCTCTAGTTCTCTTCCTAAATTCCCCTCTCAACTCTCTTTCCTCAGGTCTTTAAGTTTTGTGTGTAGAGTTAGCATCTAAGGTATGTTTTCTTGCCCCTTTTCTTTGATTCCATCTTTGGTAAGTAGTGTTGAAATAGTTTGATTGATGAGTTTTGAATTATGCTTAGTAGTTGAATTGTTGGGTTGTTTTTGTTTATGTGATGATTGTTTGTGTTGGGGCTAGTCGTGACAGCATGTTTTGGTCTATATTAAGGGAGGATTTGTGTAGAATTTAGTAAAAAAAAAATTTCGCCTCATAGTTGTTTGACAAAATGCCTCCACTAGACTTTTGAATTCTGGAGAAGACAACTCCGCGAACGCGCTCTAGGGGCCGCAAACACGAAGGAATCTTATCCAAGATTCTTTACAAATGGGCCCATAAGTCCATGAATGCGAAGTAGTGATTCTTACTGAACCGCAAAAGCAGCCCTCATCTGTCATGACCTAACTTCTCGAATCATAACGACATCTACTAAAACTCACCAGTAGATATGAGATCCATACCCAGAACAAAAAGTAGTGAGTGCATGGGTAGAAACACTAGACGTGAAATATGTGCGAGATGGGGGTCACAATTTATATCGGTTAAACACTATTTCCCAGATGAAGTTTGTGAATAAGTGATTGTCTCATGATGAGTAAGGAATATCCGTCTTCTGCTAAACAAGATGGATTGAACTCATAATTCATTAGATGCTTTTTATGAATATCAACTAAGTATCGTAAGTAAATTGCTCCCGGTTATTCAATCATTTGAGAACCATAAAAATGAACATCTTTGAGCAAGGAATCCCTAGCAGAATGATTACTGATCATTACAATATCATTACTCACACTAAAACTTATAAAGTCATCTTTTTGAAGATCGAAGAAATTCCCCGACTTTGATAAAAAAAATTATCGACTTTTGTCCTTTTAGTTGACATAGACACCAGTTATATGATAAAATAGGGATAATATGGAAAGGACTAAAAATCCTCATGTTCATGGTTCCAGTATAGGTTGATAGAGTTGAGGACTGTAAATTCTTATGTTAGTGGTTCCAATCAAGATTGGGGTTGGTAAAGTCGAGGACCGTAAATCTTCTGAGGTTGACAACGATCATTCTTTTTTGAGTGAACTAGAAAGTTATTTTTATAGTTATTGAAACTTGAGTTATCTGAATAATGGATTTAGGGGCGAAGATCCCTACTATAATTCTTAAATGTCTTACATGAATGATACTTAATATAATTGGAATAGTTGCATTGATAATTATCTTCAGTATCAAATCTGTATAAATACCTCTAGCATCAAGGGAATTGCACGAATAGAGATTCAAAAAATAATTGATATGTTCCAGGTCATAATATCCATTATGGAAATCATACCTCTGTCTTTGAGATGAAAAGGCGATGTCCTAACCACTGGATGAAAGGGACCAAAAAGCCATTCTTCGTATACTTGAGCTCCAAGAATAGAAGTGGTTTGTTTTCTTTCTATACGCAATTCAAGATTTCATTTGTGTTCATGTTGGAGATTTCTGATGTGAATTCGGCAGGTAGTCCCCTACTAATTGAGTTAAGGAAGCAAAGTGTATAAAATATCAATTGTTTTCTAGATGGTTCTACAACACGTTTGGAACAAAATAAAAAATGTCTTTATTTTGAAATTCCATTGGACTCATTTGGAGTAATGTATTAGAGGAATCATACTCTTTCAATCAAAGAGCTATTTCTACGATTCACATGATTGTAGTTTGAAAGAAAAGCACTGCAAATTGTTGATTAATTGTCAAAGATGGCTTAGAACCAATAGTTCATTATCTAATGGGTTATGCCTTTTGGCTAGTTTAAGATGATGAGAAATAAATGAAAGCCTATTTCGATTGATTTGATTCCCCCACTTGCCCAGGAAATGAGTTGCGTAGCGGTTACCTTACGGTTAGGGAGAGAATAACCTTTCAGTCTACTAGCAACTATTCCATAGTTAGCTGAAAACACTCTTTACTTTTTTCTTAAGCATCCCACCTATTCCTTAATGTTAGCACAGACACTAGGCAATAGCACAAAGTTAGTTCCTAATTCCCACAATTTTTGCAGTGCTTCTTCCGCTCTACGTAATGTGTCAAGAACTCAATGTGATCTCTGGGAAAACCACAAATGCTTGTGAAATATAGATGAACTATTCAACATATGCGTCAGAGCGATTAAAAGGAGAGTGTCCCTTTCACTGGGACAAACAAGCGCATGGATACAAGTTATACCTTAAAAAAATAGGCGCACCTTTACACAACCTTAATTAATAATAATACAGAGGTGGCCCTTGAGGAACTTGAGTGTAAGGAGAGGAAAAATATGGATTAGTTGAAGAGATACTTCTTTGAGCTGAGTGGGTGGCGACTAGAGGAACTCAAAAGAGAAGTCCCTTTAATCGTGGGCATGTTCAAACATGACCATCACAGGTTTCATTACTTATCTTCCATTCCACCATAGAAGGAAAATGATACTGAATAATCAATTCACCATTGAGAACATTAACCCCAAAAAGAAGAATATTGTGGGCTTCTAACAAAAAAGAAAGAATATTCTAGTCTTTGAAGGAATGAAAAAAAAGGACAGAAACTACCTCTTTTTCTGTGCAGGTCTAAGTCTATCTCTTTGCATTTGAGTGTACTAGACCCTTTACTAATACTAATGAATGAATAGGTCGAGCTCTTCCTTAATTGAAAGGATTGCAGAGGGAAGTCCTACAATGAGAGGCTAAAGTGTTGGCCAATCTATCTTGTCTCGAATACTTAGGAAAAGTAACTGCATTGTGGTGGAGACGATGCAAAACTGAGATGGAGAAAGATTTTTTCTTAGAAAAGTAATATAGATAGTAGGTAGCAGTTCTTTCATGATGAATAGTCATTCAAAGTGAATGAAGTTCCGATCACAGCTTCTCAAACAAAATGAATTAGGGAAAAAAGAGCATTCGTAGCATCCATTCCTTTTTATTGCTTGCCTCCATTGATTAGACCTCCTGATCCTAGTCCTACTCCTTTTTATTCAGTCGTAATGCTAAGATAGCATATTTCTTCTGCTTAAGCATTCAGTTCCCTATCAACTGGTAAAAGCTTGGTCTCAAAAAAGCATGAAAGAGTAGACTTAAGAAGAGCAGGGAATATGGAAAACTATGATTCATTTCATCTGATTGTTAAAATTCCCTTCAACAGGAAGATTCAATAGCATCCTTTCTTCCTATTTCAGATAAACTAGATGCTGACTCAACCTCCCCTCAGGTCTACGCATTCTTTGTCTTTGATTTTAGCATTGACGATTGAAAGAGAGTAGTATCCCATTCTATTTTATCTATCTTAGAAAGAAAGTCTCAACCCTTTGGTACGAAAGTAGGCCCTCGCTTCTCCATAAGTCACTATACTTAAGATGTGAGCTATACCTATTCCTTCTTTTTTTATCTCTTCCCTTTCGGGCCGGATCGGATAAAGAAAGGAGATAAATAATGAAATATTCATCAGAGTAGTCCATAATCCCTCCGCAAGCATAAGAAGAGTCTAATAATGGCTGGTTTTTAAAGGCCATTAAGAAATTACATAAGTCAAGTTCTTGTGCTATGTCAAAAGTGAAGTTCTCCATCAAAAAACATCCTTTTCGCTAAGTGTATATAATAAAATTGAGTGAAAAGGTAAACCCCAAAACCAAGGGGGTACTAACTAACAACTGAGTCCCTGCCTTTTTCTTTTGAATCAAAAGTCAAGAAAAATCAAGTAGAGCACTAAGTTTAATTATTTTTTGTCTGTTTGTAGATAAAAGTAGCTTGTTTGTGGGAATCAAAGTATATAATATAATAATGGCCTTTTGTTTGGTAATAGAAGATCGAGTTGTAGAAAGAATAAAAACTAAAGTTGAGGATAACTCTTTTTTTTTTACCTATATTCCTGATTACAAATCCAGAAACCTTTATCACCAAGAGTGAGTTCTTCCTTTTGTGAAATTAGTAAAATAAAATGAAGTGTTTTTCCATCTCCTAGAGCTTGAAGAATTCCTAAAGGGCCGGCATATTCAGGCCTGATACATTGTTTTATTCATGCAGATATTTCTCTTACTAACCAGATATTTTTTTCTTCATTCGTTCTGCTCCCCCCCCCCCCCAAAAAAAAATAGACTTGTTGGAAATCGCCGGTTAGGTTTGTTTATCCAACCAAGAAAGGCATGGGGCTTTTGGGCATAGTAACTAAATGCTTAGTTAGCATTAGATTATTTCGCCAAATCAGGTCTTTTATTAACATACGATATTATTTTTTAACTCACAGGTGTAAGCGCTATAGTACAATGTTGACTAGTGTGCTTTGGTGTAACCGGGGGGCTAGAACCAAAAAATGATTAAAACATTTATAGATCCTACGTAAATAAGTAGCTGTGCAACAACTGTAAAATAGGAGTTAGATAGAATATAGAATAACGATTTACAAAAAAGAACCAATCCCAAGGAACAGGATGCATAAATTGGATTGGGAAGTAATACTATTCCTAGACCGCCTAATATAAGACCCGATCCAAGAAAGACTAAAATAAAATCATATATTCGTTCAGATAAATCCATTTTTTTTATAAAAAAAATAAAAAACGAAGAATTTCATGACTTTATTGACCGGGGATTCAAGCTTGTGAAATGTTTTATCATTCTTACTGAAGAGTAAAACTCAACTAGCTTTAGACAAAGGTGCAAAGCAAGTCTATGTGGAGAGGATAGGAAAAAGCTCTATACGATACGCAAGTTGTTGGTGGAATACAAGTAAGGAGCGGTTCGAGTCCACTTATCTCCAACTCATGAACTTAGCCGACACAAAGCTTTATGATAGCACCCAGTTTTTCCAATTCAGTGGTTCGATCTATGATTTATCATTCATGGACGTTGATAAGATCCATCAATTTAGCAGCACCTTAGGATGGCATAGCCTTAAAAGTGAAGGGCGAGGTTCAAATGAGGAAAGGCTTACGGTGGATACGGCACGTCGAGACTCTCTTTCGAAAGTGATATATTGTCTTTCACAAGAGGGAAAAATCACTCCTTCATACAGCAGAGCAGTGTTCATCTAACTAGAAATTTCATAAGAGAAGAAAAATCATAACGTAGGGTCGACATAAATAATCACTTAAAATAGTCTAATGAGAAATCATTTGTTCACGTTCGTAGTTGCAATAAGTTTTCTTTTTTGTTTCGAGATTGACTTGGTCTCCAGTCTACCCTAATGAAACCTAAAATCTCACTCCCTCGCTTTCTCCTTCTGATAGAATAGCTTACGCATCTTATCTTTGGCACTAATCCTTGGCTTGGGGAGTTCTCTCTCTCTTCTGTGTTAGAAAAGGAAGGATAATAGAAATCGGTCGAATGATTGTTACTCCACTTATGGTTATTGTGCCTCTATTGAAGGAGAACAAGTCTAATACTCCAGCCCGAGTTTTTGGGGGATTTCATTTTGATCTAATCTCGGAAACCCATATCTTTATATACAAAATTACTTCTTTTCTCCCAAATTCCTTTCCTTACAATCAAGTGGCAGAACACCCCTTTATTTCTACTAGTTCTTACATAAGCAATTTGCATATTAAAACCTCAAACTCATTTAAATGTAACAGATAATAGCGGGGCTCGAGAATTGATATGTATTCGAATCGTAGGAGCTAGAAATCATTGATATGCTCATATTGTTGATGTTATGATTGTTGTGATCAAAGAAGCAGTACTAAATATACTCCTAGATTGATGAGAAGTAGTCAAAGGTGTAATTGTACCTACCTGTAAAGAACTCAAACGTGACAATGAGATGATAATACGATATGATGACAATGATGCAGTTGTTATTAAACAAAAAATAATGCTAACAATAAGCAAAGGCAAAAATAGGAAGCAAACAAAAAACTATATACAAAGGAACCTCGAGCCTGAACAAAAGAGATAACTAAACCGATGTGCTACTAGTTGAGCCTTGCCACACTACTGATGGAATACCACGCACGGATAAGGTAACATTCTTAGAGAAACAATCTAAAATGACGTGATAGGGGGATAACTAGTCCATGCCTAGAATCACATCAAAATGAAGCATATCTAACAATATAAGGTCAGCCCAGTGTCACGCCCTTGGATAGTAACTAATTAAGAAAGATCAAAACACCTGATCCACTACTAAAGACTCACCCACGGGGGTCAACACATGTAACAACACTATCATAGGCTCAAAACTCATACCTATACGAGAAGCATCATACACATAGGAATAGGTGGAGCCTAGATCAAATAAAGTTGAGGTGGGATGATGGCATAAAATAATCGTACATGTGATCACATCATCTGATTCCTTAGCTTTCGCCCTCGCTGAAGTTGCATAGAAATAGCCATGTCTGCCTATACCCTGACCATAAGTCCTACTACATAACCTGCCTCCCTGAGGACCACCCCGAATACCCAGTTGTCCACCACGACAGTCCTAACCCTGACCTTGACCCTATAGCTGGAGGTACTGCTAGTGGAGTTGGTAGAGCTGGCTGTGGGACTGGAGCAATCCGCATAGAAAAAGGGCAATCTTTGGCCTAGTGACCTAACCGCCCATAGCCAAAATAACCCAGAGATGATATGCTCCTAGAAGAATGACAACCACAAATTGAAGCACTATCCTAGGACCTATGACTCTAACTTGAGACAACCTCACTTTGACTAAACTGATCACCCTCTGTACTCTATAATGAGGCATGAACAAGGCGACTAAGCTAACCATGCTGAAACTAATGTTGAGCCCTATTGGTTGAATCTCTAGGCCTGGAATGGGACCTACTATAGATATCTTCATATCTAGATCTCGTGTTGTTTCCCCTGGGGCCTCATGAAGGAGTCGCTCTATAGTACGAGCATGATCAACAATATCTATAATGTGGCGACTCGCTGAGACCATAGACTGAGCCTCAATTTGCAGCTGTGGACTCAACCCATGAACAAAGCATCGAACCCTCTCTTCCCAGTAGGTAGAATCATGGTAGCATGGTAGGAGAGCTCATGAAATCTCACCTCATACTAAAAAACTGTCATAAAACCCTGCTTCAATCTGAAGAACTGATCTTTGAGGTGATCTCTAACGCTGTGAGGAATATACCTGGCCAGGAAGGCCTGACATAACTCAGTCCAGATGGTTGGAGGAGAACCAGCTTGCCTAGTCTTAATGAATGTACGCCCTTACTATCTAGCTGGTCCATCAAGCTGATACGCAGTGAATTCGGCTCCTCTTAACTCCACAAGACAAGAGGTATGCAGCCGCTCACGATAAGTAGTCAAAAACTCGTGGGAATCCTAACCCACAACCCTAAAAAACTTCAGAGGTGAAAGCCTCAAGAACACTCTGAGCAAATTCTGCTCCTCTAAAGGTATAGCATCGGCCGCAATCACGGGCTGGGAAACCTCAAGTGGTAGTTGAGCCCTTGGTGCCTCTGCTAAAGGCTGATCCTACTAATCTAATGTTGGTGAAGGAGCTGGTATTGGCACACGTGCAGGTGCTGTTGCTACTAGGGCCTGTTGCATGGCCCATGCACTGTCAAATGTTGGGCAATAATTGCCTGAAGATCTGGTTCTATAGTTGATTCGGGTGGTAGCTGAGCTGGTCTAGGCCCCATTGGCTACTCTAGAACATGGGTTGTGGAGGATACACTATTGGCTTTGGACCCTGCTCTCTATCTAGGGGTGGTGATGCAGCCCTACTAGGCAAGGGAGGTCAACCCTTACTATTAGACGTCGCGCGACACGTACGAGCTATCTTGCGAAAAGAGTGAAATAAGTGATATTTCAAGAAACCAATAAATAACACACATGCTGCACGAAAGTGATAAAAAAAGAGAGGGATTCCTAAAAACACCATGTAGCCTCCCAAAGATAAGAAAAAATTTCTGTGCACTGATCCTTAAGACTCTACTAGGTATTAACTCTATACAAGTGAGACCAGTGAACTTGGGTCTCTGATACCAAATTGGCACGACCCGACTTCATGAGTCATGATGGAACCTACTAAAACCCACGAGTAGGTAAGCTGACCCATACCCAGAACAAGAATTAGTGAGTACAAGAGTAGCACTAAACATAAAATAATGTTAACGATAAGCAAAGACAAAAAATGGGCAGCAAACCAAAAACTATATACAAAGGAACCCTCCCAGAAAATGGAAGTTACAAGTAGAGAATTGTTTAACGAGATAAATACAAGTCCCAAAAGTGGACCACAATAAGACGTCTCAAAGGCAAAAGACAAGCTAACATAAGTATAGAAGGAGACAAGCTGGTCCAAGACGCCAAGTGCTCACCCTCGTCTCCAATATCCACAAGCTGCAAAAAGACGGCACTAATAATCAGTGTTGGTAGCTGGTATTAGGACCTCCATCACGAAAAGATGCAGAGTGTAGCATAAGTACCAAAACAAAGGTACTCAGTAGGCATCACAAGCCGACCAAGCAAGAAAAGTAAAAGAATCTGAAAAGATAGAATATAGGCAAAAACAGAGGTTAAAGTAGATATGAAAAGAAGCACACAAGTGCATCGAAAGTAAATCTAAGTGCAACTAAACTAAACCTAACTAGACCACCCCATAAGCTTAGAACGTACACTCATGTATAGGATTAAATAAAATTCGAATGACCCCCATAAGCTCAACAGGTACATATAATATTTAAGTCTACAAAAAAACTAATCCATATCCGAATCCAAGAACATCAGTCATGCTCCTAGCTCAAGTAACCAAGAACAACTCAGCTCCCAACCCAGCTAGCAAGAGTGACAATCAACCTAGTCAGTTAACTCCCAACCCAGGTAGAAAGATTGATAATAAACCTAGGCTTCCCAACCATACAATCCACTCCCAGGGGTGTTAACTGTTGAGCTACCAAGAGTACCTTGGGGGCTCAGATATTCAGGCCACCAAGCCAGCGAACCCACTCCCAGGGGAATCAACCACCAAGCTAGCAAGAGTTCCCATGGGCGTATCAGCTATGAAGAGGATCTCAAGCAGACTCCAAGCTACCATGGATCGAAGTCCACACTCAAAGATATCTTAAAAGGCTCAAAGATGGAAACACTCATATCCTGGGAAAACACATAATCTCTGGTAATGCATGAGAGCTGCAGAAATAGGGAGAGGAGAAGAAAGGGCCAACAAGTGTGCAAACATCTAAACTAAGGCTCATTCTATCTGACCCAGGTCTGCTATTCCAATCTACAAGGACCTAGTCCATCCGAAACAACGTCAGAGACATACCATAGTCATAAGGTGCATGAGTCTAAGGCAACACTAGTCTATCTAAACTAAGGAAAAAAATGCTCAAAAAACAACTAGTCAACCAAGTAAATCAGATAACATGCTACAACAAACATACAACTCGCTTCTAGCATGGTACTACCCTAAAAAAAGTGGTAATCAACCCTAAATCGTGATTTCTAAGAAAAAAAGAAGCAATAACTAGGTATCCACCCCGAATACATAGTAATCAAGATGAATTTACATATTCTTGCTCAATCTACTTAGAAAGGAAGTCGAAGCCTACATGTAGGCGGATCACAACATCAATACGGTCATTAAGATACCAAAATAACCCAAAATAGAGGTGGATCAATTTTTAAAGTCAAATGGGAATGGTTGGATCCGCGCCGAAATTTCCAAAATTGACTCCGTCAAAAGGTTCTAATATATGTCTTGAGCTTTTATTCCAAAATAGGACACAATTCGCGGCCCATAACAGTAGAAACAACAACACACCATGAAAAAAAATATTAAATGGAAAGGTATCAACAACTTTCTCACAAAAATTACCTCAAACAGAGTGTCACTGACATAATCCAATCACTCCACCATGTAGCCCTGACAATTATGAGCACGTGAGACTTTGAATCACAAAATTTTGAGCTCAGATGAGAGAAGAATCGCTTCTTGAAAATTTACAATGAATGTTGAAGTTTCTTGGTATAAATACCCAAAAATGGTTGCTAAAAGCATGCACCAGATATCAGCACTTCAGCTAATTGCTCAAATTCCAAATTCTCTAACGGATTATCCGGGATTCGTTCGAAACTATATGCGTACAAAAATAAATATGCTACCTTATCGAATTTTGCATTTTAGACTCAAGAGAACCATCAAAACATCCTTTTGAGGACGTTTTAATAAAAAATGGGTGCCACACCCAATTTGTGTTTTAAGCTAAAAACCACAAGAAGGCTCAAAATGAAACCAGAAGCCTAGGGAACCACACAAATGGCCGTTCTAGACAAAACTTGGCATTCTAGAGCTAAGTGCCTGATGGAATTCTCATCTGAGCACGTTTACCAAGAATGTTGACCAAAGTCAACCCTTTTCTACTTCTAAGTTAAAATGGCTAACAGCACAAACTCATACCAGAAGTCTCTAGGCTCGAACCAACCATGCCCCTAGCCTAAAATGGCCCTATCGTAGCTGATGAAACCATCAGAATTACATTCTGAAGTCATCTTCCTGAACTTCTGATAATAATAATGGTTCAAGATTTGAAAGCTCCCAAAACAGTAACGCTCACATAAAAACCAAATGAATGACCAGGTGATCAAATTGTTAGTCCCAACAAGTTATAAATCACTTAAAATCTCTATAGGAAAGCTATAAATGATGAACAAGAGGCATAAACACAAAAATGACCTGGAGGTCATTACATCCCCCGTGAATGCATATGAGGCAGTGATGGCAGGACAAAATAGTAGCTCTGTATAGCATAGCTCAAGCCTTATTTTGATGATTTCTCTAGCTTAATTACTTCCTAATACATTGTTTTAAGTATCCTGATGAAATTTTAACATGTTGGCTTCATTTGTAGGTGTTTTGAGCTAAACATAGCTTCCGAAACCAATCTGAATTATCAAGAAATGTCTTCAGAAATTGAGGAGGAAGAGTACTATGATAAAAGAAGTTTCCTATCGGCTAAATGTGCCCATAAATATGATGAGTACTTGGGTTGAATAGTTGTTAAGGAGAAAGGCATTTGCCCAAAAAAACTAGAGGAAGAGATGCCATATTTCCATGGCCGACTGGTTACTTTTGGATGGATGTGTTTTGCCATTAAGTTGATCATGGTAAATCATGCTCTTGTGGCAGAATTTTATGCCAATACTCTTTGATACTTACTTTGGTGGAGAGGTAGCTACCACAGTCTGAGGTGTTCAAGTCCACTTTGGTTCGGCTATCATCACTTCCTTGTATAGACTCCAGAATGTTGAGAATGAGGGGTTCAAAAATTGGTACACAGAGTTGGGCAACCAATTTCTTTTCGATAAAATTTATGGTGGTGAGCCTCCGAAGTGGTTTGTATCAAATTGAGGGGTTGATTTACGTAAGTGCACAACTAAGATTTAGTTTTGTCTATCTATCATATGTGCTCTGGTTGTTCCTTCAACCTGCAACACTAAGGTGATGTTAGACATGATTGTACTTATTGTTACTATTATGGATGGCATGGGAATATATGTTGGGATATTTATTGTGGACCAGATTGCTGAGTTGGCTCAGAGGAGAGCCAAAAATATCCTATTCCTGTCTCTTATTACCACGTGTTCTATGGTGTTGGGGTGGTGAAATTCCCTACGTATGAGGAGAAGAATCTGGGAAAAGAGATTCATCCTTTGAAGAATGGAAGACAGGGAGACAGGAGCAAGAAGAGGAAGATTGATTTTGCCAACCTTGAGTTTAGCTAGTTGACTAAGATAGAGTTTGCATCTGGTGCTTCTGCATCTACACAACTTATTCAGTATGGACCATCTACCATAAGGCACATTTCCTCCCAGATCCACGAGGTTAGAGACTTAATGATTATGTCAAATGAGTACTTGAGTCGAGGGCAGGGCAAGATTGAGCAGGGATAGAGGACATTTCGGTAGCATAAGCGGATAAGGAGAGAATTCCCGAGAAAGATGATGGGACAACTTAGGAGCTTATGTGGTAGATGTTCTTCAGATGAGGAGAATCTCACATTTCCTATTGGCTCAAGTTTAGAGTGATGCGGTTCAAGGAGTCCCTTGTATTCTCTTTTGATAAGTTGACATTGAGGACAAAATCTCATTTTCGGTTGAGGGTGCCTCCCATGTAGTAACTTTGTTGATTTTTTCTGTGTATTGAGATTGTGCCCTTGTCGGGTGTACTTTTCTCTCATTTATTTTCGATTGGTGTGCCCTTGTCTAGCTTTGATATTGTGTTGGATTGGTTTGTCTATTTTCATTTTTTATTTTTAGTTTGTAGCTTCTTTATTTTTCTTTTTATGAGTGAGATATTGATTGACGATGCCCGATGATGGATAGAGTGACAACTTTCTTTAGGGTATATTGTTAATTACTTATGATTGTTTGATTAGTGTTGTATATGGTGAGGTTTGAGTAGTCGATCTTGAATAGATGAATGAGGTTTCCTGTTGATGGATTGGTTGACACCTTTCTTAAGGGAAAAATCATCGTCTTTTTGGGAGGTTGTGGCTTGGTTGGCACTAAGAACATTGCCTTGCATTTAAAAAGTGTTGAGCATACCCCTCTATTTTTGAAATTTGAGCATGTGTGAATGATTTTGTGACAACTCTTACAAGTCTTTTTGCAACTTTTGATTCGTTAGAGGTTTAAATATTTGATGCCACTTGTATTTTGAAAAGGATATAAGATTTTGAAATATCTAAATTGATTTGCATGCCATATGTTGTGAGTTGTTGAATAATGCCTTGTGTTCACTTTTGTCACCTAGAACTTGTTAGGTTGGTCTTGAAATGTTGGTCTTGATTGAGTTTGGTTGGAGAAATGATCTTAGGCTTTCTTTGGTGTTCTTGAAGTCCACTTGGCTTAAAAATCCCACCTTTGAACTAAATACATCCTTAGTTGCCCCCTTTGATCCTTATCAGTTTTATTGGCAACCATATTACAAGCCTTGTCTTTTTTGAAAAAGTAGCCCTATTTTGAACCCTTCCCTCCTTGAACATGAGAATTGTGAAAGTTGAGGCTAAAAGTCTCAGTTAGGGGTGTTATGGAAACTCATATATGTGATGCTTACCACACGAGGGTTTGATAAAAAAAGGGTTTAGAATGGAGGAAAAAGCTTCAAAGAAAGATAAAGTTGTGAAAGAGAAAGAAAGAAAGTGAATAAAGAGACTTGAATCATTCAAAAGTTGAAAATGGTTGCATGTGGGTAGAGTGAAAATAAGAAGGAAAAATAAGAAAAGATTGTGAAATGTGGTCTACGTTGAAGAACGAAGAAAATGTGGAAAAGTTGGTGAATGATGAGTTGTTATGTAGTGTTTACGGAGGGTGTAGTAACTTATACCTAAATAATATCCTAAATTTCCCCAAGATTAAATTACAAGCTTAGTAAAATCCTTTGAGGTTTCCAACCTAATGAAGTTGAGTCAATGTTGATTGAAAATATGAGCAAGCTTATGGTGTGACATTTCTTCAAGAGATGTTTTGTTGTGAGTGTGAGAGTTTGCATTTTTGTCCCTTGTCTTGTAAATATTTTGTGAGTGTGTAGGGATATTTCTTTCCTTGTGAGGGCATGTAGGTTGATAAAGTGGTGATTTTAATAATTTCTATTTGAGTCAAGCGAACATGTAAAAAGAACTAATGAGTTGAGTCACTTCTTGAGCTTGAGTTGTTGTCACTTAATGATTCTTGGTTCTTGAAAATGTGTCATGAGAATTAGGGGAGTTATTTTGAAAAAATGTTGCATGTGGACTACTTATTAGTACCAGCCAAATCCATTTCCTCTGTCCTTAATTGAATATGGTGAAGTCGATTTGTGGTGTGTTGAATAAAAGCCTCTTGAGTTTTAAATTTCTTTTCTTGAGGACAAGGAAAGTTTCGAAGTTGGGGGTATTGATGAGTAATGAATTTTCACTCATTTAAAGCTCTTTTCATAGTTTCTTTTGGCTTTCTTTAGTTTAGAATTGGTGCTTTTAATGTGGTTTTTCCCATATTTGCAGAAAAATGAAAAAGAGAGTTGATTTAAAAGACATTTTAAGAAACCAAGCGAACTTGAGGCAAAATGAGGTCAAGAGATAAAATGCAAACTTCTGGCTAGGAAGTACCCTTCGCAAACACGCATGATAGGCTACAAATGGGGGATCTTGGTCAAAGGAGGATCACGAATACGCCCCAGAGACCGCGGACGTGACCTAGGGTCTGCGATGCACCTGGCCGATCAACATAAGTTCGTAAACACAGACAACTCTCCGCAAACGCGGAGTGTAATGTTTTAGACACCTCGGCAGATTGGAAATTTCTCCAAAATAATCAAAAAACCTTTTTTACAATCACCAACAGTCATTGTAGAAAAAAGGCAACAATCCTAGAGAGAAAACTCATCTTTTAGCATAGACTTAGAGAGAAAAACTTGAAGATTTCAATTTGAGTAAAGATTTGAAGACAAGTTGCTTCACAATTCAGTAGTGGATTTGAAGATTGTGTTCTAATGAGTAAAATTTCTTATTCATTTCATCATTTCATTGGTTGTTATTGCTAGTATTGTGTGTGTGATTGCTAATTGAGATTGGGGTTTTGTGCTAGAAATAGAAAATTCATGTGTGTCTTGATTGCTCATTCTAATGCTTTTGTATGTGATGACATGCTTCCATGACTAGTGTTTGATGTAATTCTCATGCTTTAATCTATGATTTGAGATTGCACGCTTGAATCTAGCTTCCAATCTTCGTGGTTGCTTGAAAGAGAACATGTGAAGTGAAGAGTTAGATTAATAATCATGTTTAGGTTTGGTTCCTAAATTCGATATTGAAATGAGATAATTTAGGTTTATGTGGTGGAATGCTAGACTTGCTAGAAATAGGAGTTAAGATTAAGGTATTGGATTGTATTATTGTTGAACACGATGGAGACTAAAAGGAGACTTCGTGAGAAAGAACTTTGAGACCAAATTGCGATAAGTGTTAATTGATGATGATCTAGCCTACCTTTGATTCAATTGCATGTGTTGAGATGTCAATGTATTGTCTAATTAGTGTTGAGTTCTGAATGTCCTAAATCCCAATTATCCCTTGCTTGATATTATCTTTGCTCAAATCTCTTGTTTAATTATAAAAATCACTTCTTATTTTATGGTTTTGTAAATTGTCTTTTTAGATTCAAATTCATATCTATCTATTATTTGTCTTTTCAATAGCTGACAAATTATTCCTTGTGGGATTTGAACCCGACTCTTATTTGGGTATTTTATTGACAACGATCACTTACTCTTTGAACTTGTTTCGAGGGTAACTTGAGCGTTTTCACTCAGCACCTAAGAAGTAGTGCAATTGTCCCAGATCTTTGCACCTAAGAAGTAGTGCAATTGTCCCAGATCTTTGTGAGAGAATCGAAAATGATAGAACTTGAATAGCCGATTGAGTAATGGAACCAATAATAATAATGTCATCACCATATACAAAAATGTAAACCAACATTCTGCTGTGATGACATATAAAAAGGAGGGATCTCAGTTGGATTTTTGAAATCCATCTGGATGAGGAACTGCTTTAACTCAGAATACCATGCGCGAGGAGCTTGCTTCAAGCCGTGAATTGCTTTCTTTAATTTGCACATGTAATGAGGAAAATGAAGATGAGGTTGGCACATATAATAGACATCTTCATTAAGGTGACATTGAAGAAATGTATTATTCACGTCCAGCTGGTGCAGAGGCCAATTGTATTAAACTACAAGTGACAAAACCAGTCTAATAGTAATAGGTTTAACCACTAGGTTGAAGGTAGAGTGATGATCTACACCCAAACATTGAGTAAAACCTTTTACAACCAACTGAGATTTATACCAATCCACACCTTCATATATTTTTTAAAATATGATAACGCATTTGTAGTCAACCACATTTTATCAAGTGGACAGTGTTAGGAGTTTCCATGTCAGGTTGGTCATTAAGGCATCAAACTCAAGTTTCGAAGCTTCTCTCCAGTATGCACTCTTTTGGGAATGGTTATAAGTGGTGGGAAGTTATTCACTAGAAGTAATGGCAAGATAATCAAATACTTTCTTTGGTGTAGTGATGTTATTTTGTAAACGAGTGACAAGGAAATGAACAATTGGTGGTTGGGTATATGTTATGGCTATGATAGACGATGGATTGATAGAGGAAGAGGGGTTAGGATGTGGGTACTAAACCTGTGTTGGGACTCAATTTACATTAGGTAAAAGAGGTGTTGCGGGTGGAATTTGTGCTTACCAGTTTTGGCGTTTATATTGGAGTAGGGGTGGAGATATGCGTGGAGTGGGAGTAGAACAACCTAGGTGTTGCACAGAGAAGTCTAAGACAATGGTGGAAGGTGACACTACCTCGAGAGACATAGTTGGACATGGATCTATAGAAAAAGCCTCTTGTAATCATGGAGCAACCTGGATTGGCGGTAGAATTTCATGATTTATTGATGGCACATATGCAGGAGTAGAGTCATCTTATTCTTTTGACAGACTTTTCCATTTTAATTTAGAAGTTCTTTTCTTAATGGAGGAAAATATATCAGAAAAGGGAAATTTATTTTCATAAAAGATAACATCTCGAGAAATGTATATTTTTGAGGAATAGGATCACAACACTGATGAATGTGGCTGATAGTAGAATTGCCTAGGTAAACACAAAGAGTAGATCTTGGATCTAATTTGTGTTTCGTATATGGTCTAGGCCATGGATAACAGAGGCAACCAAAGGTCTGAATAACTTAGTAATTGGAAATTTCACCAAGTAACCTTTGGTAGAGAGAATGATTACCAAGAGTTGGGGTAGGAAATCTGTTAATCCAGAATGTGGCTTGCTGACAAGCAAACGACCAAAATGTTAGGGACATAGAGGTTTGATATAAAATGGTTTTGGCTATTTCAATAATGTGGTGATGTCTACGTTCATCCATAGCTACTCGTTGTGGTGTATATTAGGGTGTTACAAGGTGCTGAATTCCGTTAGAATGAATGAATGGCTTGAGGCCTTCAAATTCACCACCACCATCAGTGTACACCAAGAGGATTTTTGTATGAAAATAGTTTTCAACAAAAAAATATTTGAACCTCACTTTTGATTTAAATTGTATAAAGCCAAATATATTTGGTAAGCTGATCAACAAAAAATAGATAATATAATTTTTTTATCAATCGATAAAACTAATGAGGGCCCCTAGAGATCACTAAAAATAATTTTCAAAAGATTTTTCTCTATGAAGTATTCTGAGAAAAATGTAGCCGATGACTTTTATTACAAGAGCAATAAATGCAATAATCAAACTTTTGTAAATTGGAAACATGAAGTGAAAACTTATGCAAGAGTGTTTTAAGCACTCTTTTATTTGGATATCCTAATTGTCTATGCCAATACTTTGAGATTCTACCTTATTTCTTTGGTAGCTCAGTTTTCATTGGCCACCTTTAAAGGGTCATTCATAAAATATGTCTATACTCTTGATGCATGCCAACCCCACCCCTGTGCTCAAATCCTTCACAAGAAAAGATGAAGCAAAAAATTTCATGGATGTTAGGTTGTCTTAATAAAATGTAGACACAGATATAAGTTTGCATTTGATAGTTGGGTACACAAAGTGTAACACCTTGGAAATTGGAAAGTTGGATTAGAAAGGGAAAAGTCCAGTTTTGGCACTAATATGATCTACGAGTCCAATCTACGGACTGTAGGGAGTCCTACATGCCATAGATACCAAGTTGTAGAGTTAATTTGAGTTTTCGAAATGTTAAGTCTCTGATATTGGGCCTACGAATGGATAGGACGGTACATAGTTGATTCTACGGTTCGTAGATGAGTTCTGTAGAAGGGTTCCAGACTTACTGAAATTTTGTGCTTGTATTTGTGTTCTATGAGTTGGCTCTATGAGCCATAAGAAATTGGAAGAACAGTAGAATGGTTCCGTGGGAAATGGATGACTTTTTAGATTTCTGAAATTGGTTCTACGGTTGATTAGTACGGGCTGTAGAAATAAGGTCAGTGTTTTAGTCTTTTCGTACCCAATTAACCCCTATGCTATTTTGGACCTATAACTACCCTTATAACTGATTTCCAATTCTTAAATCCATCCAAACCCTCTCATTCTCTCAAATCCCCAAAATTCCATCCAAGTTAATCCCCTACAATTCTCTCTCAAGCTCAAGGAAGAAAAGTTAGGGTTTCAAGCTTTATGTTCTTGAATCTCCATTGATTTTAGGGATTTTATTATCAAGGTATGTGAGAATTCACCAATGGATTCCATTCATCCATTGGGTCCCGAAAGATCTTCAAATCTCCAATTCAATTTCACCCAATTCAATTAGGGTTTATGTCAATCTTCATGGGTTTTATTTTTATTATGATTCAATTGATTATTCTCAATCTTATTATGCATTATTTGATTTAATTACATGTTTTCCAATTAGTTTCATATGGATCCATGCATTATCCTTGATTATGACGATGAATTTCTGAATAAATCTATAAACTTATGAATGATGATTTATGGAAGCTATGCATGTTTTATGAAAATATGAACTTATGAGTTAAGAATACTTCTCAAGTAAGTATCAATGATTTGTGAAAGGTTTTCCCATAATTCAAAAGGTGATCATGATTTAGGATGCTTAGAAAGGTAAGTGTCTATATAATTAAATGTATGAAATCATGATTTCAAAAAGGAGTTACTCTTATATTAACTTCATGATTTGGATTGGTATTTTGATTATTGTCTTTCCTAATGTTATGCTTTGATAATTGACTTTATCTATTCCATTGGAATTTAACTTTGCACCGAGAGAACTTTGAGGTGGAAACTTAAATAGTGTAGCCTCTTGGAGCAATCTCTAGCTTCAAACTATGTGCCCCGTAGGATTATCTTAAATGATCTAGCTAGTGGATCCACAAATAGCATTTGAATGAATGATACATAGTTCTACCTTGAAAAATAGACTCTCCCTTCTCGGTTTGGGAGTTGCATTGTATTCCATGTTATAGCTCACATGGTCTATTGTCAGTTAAAGCTAATATCCCACAAAATGACTTATGTTCCCTCAAAGGTTTTATGAAAGCTTCTAAAATGATCTTAAGTATGCATTGACCTTGTTTAATGACTTGTGATTCTTTAAGGATCTTACTCATATAATCACGTTTATGTTTTCATGCATTTCCCCATACTTAGTATTTCCATGTACCAATGCATAATTGTGCCTACATTGTCTCATAATGTAGGGTTCAACCCTTCTTTTCCTCCCGTTCGTGGCTATCTCGAATTGTTACCTCATTGCATTGGATTGGTGATTCTTCATACTTCGAGGGCAAGACCATGAAGACTTTTATTACTTTTGTTGTTTTCTTTGAGACTTTGTACATGGTGTATGAGTTACATACCAACCACTCTTATGTTGGTTTAAATTGGCTTGTCAAGACAGTTATGCTTCCGCGTTTATGTTCAAAACTCTCTTTTATGATATCAGACATTTAGCTTAAATTCTATTTTTTTCTATTATAGTATATTGTATATGTGTCAAGTGATTTTTGTAGGGCCTCTCGGGGCCTTATACGCCATTTCATGTCTAGGGTATACTTTGGGTCATAACATATAGTATTTGAAAGGTGAAACTTTCAAGTTGTTGAGAGTCAGTGGTCATATGACGTGACACTCCAGAGTCAACAATCAAAGGCATTGAAGCATATTTTGCCTTGTCTTCCAAGTAGTTGTGAGAGCATGAATGACATACCTTTGTAGTATTTTTGATCCGAATACATAACTAGCAAACTTGATGATGTGGTTGAGGAGGCGTAGCTGTATGCTAATTTAAATTTGTGGGTGATGCAGGTTGCTACCTAAAATTTAGTGGACGCCATGGTTGTCCTCACCTATGGTTGTGAGGTGTAGAATTGACTGGGAGGACCTTTGCACCATTGTATCAGTAATGGAGGGCACTGCTTGGTGAGACTATCTATGCTGAAGCAGGAGCTCTCGGTTGAAAAAAATTTCATACATTTCTTCATATGAGATAGGTGAAAAATGGCACTTGGATATTAGTGGAAATTGAATAATATGCTGGTCCTAAGACGCTGAGTATTTTTATAGCAAGTTCTTCATATAGAATGGGAGCTCCTGTAGTTGCAAGTTCATCTGCAACATTCCTAATATCTTGTAGATACGCAGTCATACTACGAGAATTTTTTGTAATTATGGCTAAGGAGTTGCGAAGACTGAAAACTCGTGTATGTGATTTCTTGGTATACAACTGATGCAGTGCATCCCAGGCTTTCTTAGAGGTGGAGATTTTTGTGACTGCAGAGGTGATGGTAGCTGAGGCAATCAAGGCACTGCGAATCAACTGGTACTATTGAAACTAGATTTTGTACTAAGGGTTGGGTACCTCTGAAGCATTATCTAGGACTGTCTTAGACGACGCTGTCATGGTTCCATTTAGATAACCATAAAGGTCATGGCCTAACATGAGAGATTCAACTTGAGTGTAATACTCCAGAAAATAGTAGGTTAAACGAGAGCCTAAACGTGAGGGTTAACGTCATAAGTTAAGGGCAAGGGCCAAAGGAGAGGACCAAAATAGTCCACTCTACCCAAGACACTCCCCTAGTGACCAAGACCACCCCCAAGACTCGTGGTGAGGACCAAGGATCGTGGTGTGTCTTGTGGTAGCCTAGGCAGTGTACGCCCCAAAATCTGCCAAAAGGAGGCTCTACTTCACGAGCCACTTCATGGCTCATAGGAAGGCTTGTGAAGAGGAGTTGGGCATGTGAGGGTGGTAACCAAGTAGCTTAGCTACTGCCTTAAGGTCCACGAGAGGGACCACGACTCGTGGAGCCCTTCATGAAGATGCCTTGGGCATTTGAGCTAAAGGCCTCAAGTAGCATAGCTACTGCCTCAAGGACCACGAGAGTGACCACAACCAGTTGCCTTGACCACGGCTCGTGGATCCCCTCGTGGGAATGCCGTGGGCATGGAAACTTAAGGCACCAAGTGCCTAGCTACTTCCCTAACTTCACGAATGGGACCACGGCTCGTGGTCCTCACTACAGCTAGTGAGGGCCCCTCGTGGTACTTGGGAAGGCCACTTAAATGAGGGTTAATTAAGTCCTTTCCTTTTTAAGTCCAATTAAAGTGAGGTCATTTTGGGCAAGTTTGGGGTCACTATATAAGATGTTTTTAAGTCAAAATTCCCAAAAATAAGTCATTTTTTACAAACACCCAAATCAAAATCAAAAGTTCATCTTCCTCACAATATTTCTCTCTCTAAAACCCAAAGAAGAAGAAGAAGAAGAAGAAGAAGAAGAAGAAGAAGACGAGAAGAATTGGAGCTAGGGTTTGAAGGAAATCAAGGCTTCTTCCTCAATTTCTTTGAAGAATCATCCTAAGGTATGGTGGCTTTACATCTATTGGTAGCTTTCACCCATAGAGTCCCTTCAAAACTAGATTTCAAAGCTTTCAATTTCCCCAAAAACCTACGGTTTCACTCTAAGTCATGGGTTCCTTTATAAAACGTTTTCAATGATTGATTTATGTTGGGTTATGTTGGAATTGATGATTTATTTGTTGATTTATGATGAAATCCCCCCAAGAACCCATAAGTTCCCCATATTACTAAATTGTCATTTCATAATGTGGTTGATTGATTATAGAAGCATGTGATTGGATTATGTAAATATTGATTTAGTTTATTGAATCATGATATTCTCCATATCTAATGTAGAAATTCTAGATGTTTGGGTTGAATGTGATTCTTGGTCCTTGAAGGGCAAATTATGAGAATTGGACATGAATATGAGAATTGTGCATGTGCTTTAGGATTCACCTTGAGAGTGAAGATTCTATGACTATGGTGTAATTGTGGTATTGTTGAAAGATCATTATCTCCAATACCCTTACACATGACTATGTATGAATTGTCTATGACTATGATGATCTTGTTGTGTTGATTAAAGGGCTATTCTCATGAACACAATATGAATATGACATGAAAGGTTTACTCACATAATAACGATTCTAAGGTTGAAAGTCCATTATCACCTATTTGAATCTATGAGCCATTTTATGAGTTGTGTTGAATAGAGGGTAAGACACTCCTTTATGCATATAAATTCAATTCAAGACTAAACATGTAAATTTTGGAGAAGTAATACTTAGCACCAAGTGGATATGGAATGTGAGGTAGAGGCCCTCCCATCAATTCAAAAGGTTGGGTCATCTAAAGTAATCTCATGAGATGGAAGCTCCCCCTTCAATTCAATAGGTTTGGGGTTTCTAGAAGCAATTTCCCTATCCCGTAACTATGTGCCCACATAGGTCTTTAGCTAGTGGAACCACCTAAAAGCTAATACATTTAGTTCTACCTTAGGCAAGTAAGACATCTCTTTTCGGTATGGGACATGACACAGGATTCCATGTAGCTCACATGGTCTATGTCGGTTAAGGCTATTTCCCTACATGACAAGAGTATGAATTATGACAAGAACATGAACATGAACTATACTTATGACTTTTCAAGGAGCTCTACTTAGTGTCAGTGGGGGTATTGTACTTCACTCATGCATTGCACAAGTTGGCTTTAAAAAGGGGTATGGTGTGGTTTTCTTATGCTATGAAGGTATATGAATTAATGTATATATGAAATGGATAGTTGCTATCAGTGGACTCCTTGTTACAAGTTAATGAACATGAATGTTTCCTTGTTTATGAGCATTATTGGCTATGGATGAGGACAAGGTATGATATGTATGATTATGGTGGCTTAAAAGTGATACTTAGTATTAGATAGGATTATGGTATATTGTCTATGCATGGCACAAGTATAGCTTAGCGTTGCTTATGAGTTGGTTTGACTTATGTATTTACACTATTGAGCATGATGACTCTTAAAAATGATAAAACTGCATGGTTTCAACTAAGTGTCCCTTTTTGCATGTTTTAAGGATTTTTTTGCATGACTTCCATACTTAGTGCAATTTTGTACTAACCCATATTTTCTACATTTTTCTATACGTGTATGGCCCGGTTGTTGAGGTGTGCTTCTCCTATTGTCAAAGCTTGGATTGATTCTCTCCACGCTTTCGGTGAGTGCTCATGGTTCGAGGACGAGAGTTGTTCATTTAAAGTTTCTTCTTACATTCTCTTTTGAGACTATGTTGTAAAGGTCTGTGACCCTTATTGATTCTCGATTGTATTAGATGGTTAATGTGAGAATGTCTAGGCTTTTATTTGGTTTTATGAAAAGACATTGATTGTAAAAAGTTTTAATTCCGCATCATTCCTATTATTTCTTATATATACAAACATTTTTCATCGATAAATCTATTTATATTTACCATTGAAACGTGCAAATGATGAGCTATAATATGATGTATCTCTTACATGTGTGCAAGCTTACGTACTTGATATCAGGTTTTTCAGAAGTATATTTAGGGAGAGTCTCGAGATGAGTGTATCAAAAATGCTCCGAGATATAAATGTAAGACATAGATTTATAGAATGTATCCCCTAAAATTTGAGACATAAGTTACGAACGTACACCCTAGAATTTGAGGAATAACCATCAAACATAAAAGCCTAAGCCCCAGACATTAAAACATTATTCTCAATGTTCAATGACATATTTAAGTTTTTTTCTTATTATTAAGAGATGAAAACTATTAATTAATAATATCATAGCATTTATTTTTGTTTAAAATGAAAAGTGAGTATTGACAACTCCATAAAAATTATCAAACCGGTCAATTGTTGAACTTAACACAATGGAAAGCTCATAAATTAAAAGACAAATAATACTGAAAGAATGGAAGTTAAGAGAAACTGAAAACACAGTATGTAGAGAAGTTGTTGGGTACTTTATTCCATATGTTAAGTAGAAAATATAGGCTTACAGAATTATTTGTGGAATCCTAACCTAACTAAATAACTTTTTAGTTTTTGTAAACCAATTTTCCTAAACTCTAGGAAAAGAAATTTGTAATACTACAAACTTGGAAAAACATCATGTGCTAAAAAAAATACCAAAGTAACAACTAATTAGAAAATAGCTAAAGCCAAGACTAAGTCCGACTAGAAAAATAAATTGATGTTGCACGATTTTAACACCTCCTCTCAACATCATCTCTCGTCTTAGCCATACCAGCGACTGACAAAAACTTTCAAACTTATTGACACTTAAGGCTTTTGTAAACAAGTCTGCAATTTGTTTCTTTGTGTTAATATTCTCCAGGTCAATCTATCCTTGTGACACCTTTTTTATGATATAATAGTAATGCATTTCCCCATGCTTCGTCCTTGCATGAAAAATAGGATTTTCAACCAAACAGATCACACTGACTGATTGTCGCAGTACAAGGAAATTGCATAGCCAACTAGTTATTGTAAATCCTACATCAACTGCACAAGCCATATACTTTCTTGAGTTGCGACTGCTGTTACCCGATACTCTACTTCTATTGTTGACAATGCCACTGTTGGCTGCCTTTTGATACACCAAGAAATTGCTTCGTCTCCAAGCTTAAACATAAAGTCAATAGTTGAACAACGAGTATCATTGTCTCCTGCATAATCCGTGTCACAGTAACTAACCAACTTGCATTCTTCACCTTTATAATACAAAAGGCCATAACCAATTGTATTTTTCACATATCTCAGAATTCACTGAACAACCTCTATATTGTGCTTCTTTGTCTTGTGCATGTAGTGACACATCACACCAACCACAAAAGAAATATCAGCCCAAGTTTGAGTTAAATAAATAGATTACCTACCAATTGTCGATACATCGTCACATCTTCTAAATCTTTTTTGTTGCATGTCTTGCACTCCAACATTTCAAATTTCTTCAACATTTCTTTGGAATACTTTTCCTGATGAAGAAAAATTCCTCCTTGAGTACAATCAACCTCCGAACCAAGAAAATGATTAAGCTTTCCAAGTTCTTTCATATGAAATTGGACAGATAAATTTTCCTGAGTTTGAATTTTTTTCTCTTTATTATCACTAGTTACAATCAAAATGTCGATATATACTATGACTATAGCTAACTTCCCTCTATCGACTTCGATAAAAAATTTTGAATCTACAATTATAATTAAATAACCACTTTGAGTTTAAAATTCAGCTATTTTATAGTACCAGAGCCTTGACATTTTTTTCATACATAGAGTGCCTTTCGCAACTTACAAACTACCCAATGTGCTCTGTATTCTGGAAACCCATTGGTTGAGATATCTAAATCTTCCGATCCAGCTGCCCATGTAAAAATGCATTTCGAACATCCATCATCCACAAATTCCTATCTTTTTTTGAAGCAAGTGCAAGTAAGACTTGCACAATTGTAAGCTATACCACTGGATTTCATCGTAATCCAAATCATATTCTTGAGTGAATCCTCGAGCTGTAAAATAAGCTTTATGCCTCTCTATAAATCCATATGTGCGATGTTTTATTTAAAAACACATCTGCAATATATAGGCTTCACATCTTTTTGGCTTCGACACAAGTTCAAAAGTTTGATTTTGTTCTAATGTAGAAATCTCTTCCTTCATTTCTCTAATACACTCTATGTTTTGAGCTACTTCTTCAAATTTTTTAGGTTCTTTTCCAACATCTTCTGTTGTTGTTGCATTGGCATATTTGGGGGTTTTTCCTCTGAATTCATTCTTATCTTCTCGTCTCAGATTATGGAGAAGCTGGTACTTCTCCGTCATTGGTCTCACTGCCTTCACATGGTGATTGGTGAACAACTATTTTCCCAAAATTAGGAGTTGTACCTTTACAACATTGACGTCTTCACTTGATCGAAAATAAGCAATTTGGAGCTTATTTTTTAGATCAGTTTGGTATGGTAATATATCCTTTTCCATAGACCACGATGAAGAGGTTTTATCAAATACAACATGTCGTGATGTATAACACCTTCCAGTTGTAGGGTCACAACACTTCCACCCTTTTCTATAGTTATCATAGCCTACAAAAATACATCTAACAACTTTCTTGTAAATTTTTCTACGTAACTAATCATGTATAAAAACATAGCACACACATCCAAGTACTCACCAAATAACTGACATTAGCTTTCATATTCCATAACTTGTCAAAAGGTTAAAGAAAACTTAACCTTTGTTGAGGAAGTCTATTGATGAAAAATGTTGTAGTCCTCATTGCTTCTGCCCAAAATCTTCTTGGAACATTCTTGGCATATAACATAGTGTGACATATTTATGCTAAGTGCCTATTCTTCCTCTATGCAATGCCATTTTACTGCAGCATGTAGGAATATGTATATTGATAACCAATTCCACATTCCCTTAGGTACTGCGAGAATTCAATTGAGTTGTATTCCCTTTGTATTTGTTCTTAAAAAATGGATTTTCTTGTCGACTTCTCCCTCAACAATTTCCTTAAACTCTTTAAATTTATAAAAAGAATAAAAATTTTCTTTCATAAATAGAACCCAAACATTGCAACATAAATCATCAATAAAGGTCACCATATACTTCATTCTACCAATTGATGATTGCTTTACCGGTCCAAACACATCATAATGAACTAATTGTAGTGGTTCATCAACTTTGAATTTGGATTCTTCAAATGGAAACTGATGAGCTTTACCATACTGGCATCTTGAACAAACACCGTCTTTTCTTTTACTTCAAATTGAGGAAGACCCTTGATCATTGACTTGTTCATCATCACAGTTAGCTTGGAATAACTCATGTGAGCCAATCTCATATGCATTAAATCTGCAATCTCATTATTTTTTTGTCTTCTCTCCATATGCAGACTCTGTAGACATCACATACCCTGATTCTAATCTCCTCCCTTTCATAATTGGATTTCTAGGTTCTTGAGATCCTGATATATCCTCACATCATCAGGATCAAACAGAATGCAGTTACTAGATGTTGTTTATTGTGACACTGAAAGCAAGTTTTTCTTCATACCAGAAACATGATAGATATTTTTAACTTACATCTGGTTGGCCCCTTGTTGAAGAGAAATTGTCATCTTACCAATATGAGATATAAATAACCTTGAAAATTGGATGTCACCACAACCAGACTACCCTTGTTCACTGAAGGGCTCTGCAACTTTTTCTTATTATAGGCTTATTTTCAACTGCATCAGCAACACACAATTTACCCGTATGATGCCCAAAGTTCCCCATAGCTTAAGTCCAGCCTTTTAAATTTTCCTAATTCCCTCAGTACGATAGGTTCGCCTCAAGGCTCTCCTGATTGTGTTGGTCGTCTCATGTCTAGCTATGGCATTGACATGAATTCGACTCATGTGGTGCTCCCTTTCATGTTGGATCACTTCCATGTGAGCCCTAGGATTTGGCTATGGACATACTTATATCATGTCGGGACTTGAACATCGTTGCCGCGTGCATAGTCCTATCCTCAAGCTTGTTAGTCACCTTGTGCATGCATACTTCGCCTTTTCTTCGCCTGAGCAGGGAAACTTCTAATCTCTGGCCTTATTCATGTGAGTCTTTCTTACGGCGCCATCATATTTCTTAGGGAATATCCCAAAATATCCCACGCAACATGCATACAAGTCCCATAGGGCAACATTGTGCCATGACTGCACATCTCCACAAGCAGACCCTTGTTCGCCTGGTTGAACCCTTTCCAATTTCACAAGTTAGCTCACGAGGCTCATGAGTGAGTCCCTCTATTGCTCAATTGGATTGTTTTCTCCAATAAGAGGGATGTCCTGGAGGGCCCATCGTTCCATTTAGAAAGCATCCTGCCATGTCAGGACGCCCAACTCTAGCTACCGAGACACACGCCACCTATAGAGCTCCCTAACTCATATGGGTACCTAGGAAACTCCTTTGAATGCCCATTTAGGCCCTTGAAGTTCGCCTCCAAGGCAACACACTTGGGGGAAAACGCCCAGGGGAGGCTAGCAGGGTATCACCATGTATACCCCTCTTATATATGCTTAAAAACATTCTTCTCATGTGAAATCAGCAGACATGCTTCTTCTTGAGAATCATTATCGGCCATAGACGGCTCTACCAAACTCTAAATGAGGTGTCATTTGGTTGTACTTACTCGTCTTGACTTCCTTCACACCTTCATGAAGTTGCATTCCATTCCCATACTAGTACATGTTATACATTCTGACACATTACATAATTATGACAATGCCCTTGGTCCTTGGCTAAGTCAAACCCATATCCAAATGTGCTCTAAATGACCTTAAATTTGGTAAGAATATATAAGAACATGATAGGAACAAGTCCATATCCCGTAACCCCAGATTCAATCTTTAGCTAAAAAATGTATGACAGTGACATACCTCACCGCTCGTAGCCTTCATCGATAGGCTACGGCCTTAGGTGCACCCCAAGTCCTTGTAAAACATCTTTGACACTATAAGGGCATGCCATGCAATATATAAAATGGTCTTTGCCTCTTTTCATGCCCTTATGCCTCATCATCCTACTTCAACACCTCGTTCAACACATGTCGCCTGCATGAATGATATAGGTACGACTTGTACTTCTTGGCTAACTTATTGACCAGTGTAGACACCCATATTTCTAGGGCATTACACCCTCACACACCCAAAAGAGTCATCTTCTTGATGACATACAACACCAATGAGGACCCAAAGTTTGTTCCCTTGGGGCTTTACATCATGTTTCCCAAATCCATGTGTGATGGAACTTTTTTGAGCTCCTCTTAAAGAGGATTCATGCCTCTTGAAGTTCCTTCTCCCAAGTTTTGTCCAAGTTTTATTTGCACTGCACCATCCGGTGTTCACTTGAATGGAACCACATGTCTTAACTTTGTGGTGACACTCAAGTCAACCACACCATGACCCTCACAACCTTCAAATGTCTGGAAACCTTTTTCTTCCTTTGAAATTCTCTTACAATAGTACTAGCACCGCAATCAAGACTAAAGCATTATAGTCCCCGTAAGCATGTCCTTAGCATCTTGAGCTCGTCCTAGTAACCGGATACATCATGGTACAAACTATCTAGTACTACAAATAAGACTAGAGCATTGGAGGCCCAAAAAGCATGACCTTGGCATCTCTAGCTCGATCCAGAATTTGAGTACCCCTTGGATAACTCACAGTCCCACTGTGTCTTCACTTTCACCGGAAGATATTCTTTTCAGGATTTGCATACAACAACAAAAACATACCTCGTCCTGGTTGGCTGGGAAGGTAGGCATCCCTCGATGTGGCATACATGCCAACCATACCCTTGTGGTCCTTACACAAACATAACCTTGTCCCAACCGTCATACAACCCGGCCTCTGGTACTCACATTTTAACATGGCACCTTTGGCTCTTCATGTGCTTCGCACAGTGGACACTTTGCACTTCTTTGGGACGTACTTCACAATTCAAAGTGCCGTTATTCGCATTCATCTTTGAATAAGACTCTTCATCCAGAACATTTTCTTCCCCTTTATAGCTCTTCGATACCTGATATACTGCAATACTCAAACCCTATAGCGAGGACCTAAATGTTACTTCCAATTCTCGGCTCGGCCTATGGCGAGGTATACATGACACTACCATATTGTGGCATCCATCTCAACCTTCTACTCTTTAAAATACCATTCACAAACATAGATACCCATCTAATTGTGATGTTCGGCTAATACTACAATGATTTATTCCCTTACCACAATACTTTAGTCACTATGCCTTCTCATGAATGATTCGATAGACGTTACCCTCACACACCTAGTGCCTCACTCCATATTTTCTTGAAATTATGGTCTTTTGCAAAAATGTCTGCATTTAGGTCCTACTTCACATTAGTGGTGTGCGTAGCACGATCAACTTACAAGCTCCAACTTGCTCATGCGGTTGGTGCCAACCTACTTTTCTGCCTAATTCTCATGTAGGGACTCTGTTGCCAGTATACGCAACCCATCAGATGGCTAGGTAATCACAATGTATGACTATCCAGAAGGACATGTTCAGACTCCATCAAACATGGATCAAGTCCATCCATCTTGGAAGGACACTCAAATTATACACGCACCACATCTTTGGAATGATCTTTGTACAATCAAGCCCAATGTTTATAGTCTATGGCTGACATACCTCTCAAAACATGGCTACACAACCTGGTAGACGTTGACCCATTTACTAGCCACTCAACTTACTGTCACATTTCTTTTGTCTTCACAAGCTTACACTCTTTCAAGGCTGACAACTTAACTCGTCGCATTGCATGAACACACTATACTGACAGTCTTTTGATGCACTCACCACCTCTGCCTAGCGTTTATCATCAAGTCCACACTTCTTTCTTAACAAGCTTCCAACATACTGCTCATAGAGTTTTGAGAAAACTGATGTTTGGTCATAATCTAGGACATTTGAGCAACAACTATTCGTGTGTCCAGTGTCACAACCCGAGCCTATACCCTACACATGGCCGGCACTCCAGAACCATTGTTCGTCCCCAAGCAAACCCTCATCCTAGCTGACTATAAATGAAAAACTAACTCAAGCATACACAATTTAAAATTGGATAAAATTCATAGAATTTAGATACAAAGATTTAACTCAAATGATTAACTCTGAATAAAAATAATATATTCAACTCGTCATAAAATAGGAAACTTAAGTCTTTAAAACATTTAACAAAATAAATGAACAGACTTCTGAAACTCTATTGTCTATCTATGAAGCCTCTAACTGATAAAGATGGAAGTCAGAACAAGACCGATGACATCCTAACAACTGATATATCTGAAAGTATAAGTGGAACCCTATGGAAGCAATGAGGCTCACCATAGCTAACTCGAACTCCATGTGGTATCAACAAAGCGCCTGTTGATGATCCTACATACTTGTATCTGCATCATGAAATGATGCAGGCCAAATGGCTCAGTACATGGAATGTACGAGCATGTAAGGGGAGTTCAAAAGCATAACATAAGCTTGAACTAGTGGAATAGAAACTACTTACCTCTTCTCAACTTTCTTATCTCAACTCAACTCAAAGGAACATAGTTCAACTCAACTTATAGAAAAATAAGGCTCAACTCAATGATAAGATATTCAACTTAGTGAAATAATGTTCAACTCAACAATAGGATATTCAACTCAGTGAAATAAGGCTCAACTCAACAATAAGATATTCAACTTAGTGAAATAAGGCTCAACTCAATTATAAGATACTCGACTCTGGGTACTAAACTCTGGATAGTCAACTTTGGATACTAAACTCAATATAAAACAACAATACAAATGCAATATATGGAAAGCTTTTAAAATAGTAGAAAACAACTCAATGTATTGAAAAATTCAATAGTAACTCAGTTTGTATGCAAGGATACAATATAAACTTTGTTTGTATATGAAAATACAAAATAAACTCTCTTTATATAAGAATACAAAAATATCTGTGGGAGTTTCTCTAACCGACAATCATCACTATGAGCTATGTGATGATACA
This sequence comes from Solanum pinnatisectum, assembly GCA_035578085.1. Lineage (NCBI taxonomy): Eukaryota > Viridiplantae > Streptophyta > Magnoliopsida > Solanales > Solanaceae > Solanum > Solanum pinnatisectum. The sequence continues at coordinate 9,265,556 of CM069078.1, read as the reverse complement.
TCATTTTGCCTCACGCTGACAGGGACGTCCTATACATTGCCGGTGGTATAGAACCTAACTACTAAGTGGATCCACTAGTCTGTGCTAAAAAGCACTAAGGAATCATCTAAAAAGTATGACCCTTTTCTACCCATGCTTGCTACACGGTTTATGGAGACTTTGAATTATCTGAACTCAAACTCATCCCCAAATCGGTGCTCAATACTTCTCCCAAAATGTAACTAGCTCATATGTTTAACAACATAAATCTTTATGTGCTTTGAGACAATTATTCAAAAACTAGCTCAAAGGCTCTCTTGGAAATCAGTGTTTCTTCTCTTGCTTAAATGTGAAGACATTTACTATTTGGGAATACTTAGTTCCCATATACGCTTTCGAAGAAAAAGAACTTTATTTGTTACTTTTTACTCAACTCAAAGCACAAGTCTTAAAACAAGTTTAAAGAATTTGTAAAAGACTTCTTAAAATAGGGTTCATGCCGAATTATGGACGTGAATGACTCAATTTAAGGTTTTCAATAACCATAAATAGAACTCAATAACTTCAATGATACTACTCATTTTAAGAATGCTCAACTCAGAGGGTTCATGCAGAATTATGGGCATGAACAACTCAACTCAAGGACTTCATGGGTAACATCTAAGAGTCCCATGATTAGGAATATAATCTCAAAATGGTTAGCAACTCAATACTCAAGATTTAGAACTTGAAGATACTACTCCTCTCAAAGATACTCAACTTATGGAGTTCATGCGGAATTTATGGGCATGAATGACTCGACTCGAGGGTCGAAATAACATTATGGAACTCATGTATACGACTCTTCTCATACTCATACTTACTTCCTCAAAACTTAGCTCGAATCAATAGTTGATCTCAAAGGATTCACAATTGGACTCTACCATTAACTCTCTCTTGAATTTGAGTTATGAATTCAAGTGTGATGGTTCATGATACAAAGGATCTCATGATGATAAAGTAGACTCATGAATACATTCTCCTCACTCTCATACTCACTTTCTCGAGTCTTGAAACAAGTTATTTGAATTTATAGAAGACTCCTCAAAAGGACTTCCTCAAAATGTTCGAAAGAACTCTCAAGATGTAACTCCTAACTCTACCTTGAATTCAAGTTATGAATTCAAGGTTATTAGGAATGATTTCTAGGTGTTAGAAGTAGTTTAGAGTGATTAGAATCAAAAGGGAGTGAAGGTACACTTCAAAAGAACTCAAATGGAGCAATCAACTGCAAACTAGATGGGGCAGGCGACCCTGGCACACGGAGTGGCATGGGGCACCAGCCCCTAAACTACAGAAGAGGATTTGGGGCACACTGGCTGGCGTAGGGAGCCTGTCCCCAACCCAAAAAACCCGACGAATTTTGTTTGCTCATTTTTGGACCCTAATTCGCCTAGAATCGAATGGTTTCTTCCCCAATCACTTATAATCAAATACTAAACATATGTACATACTAATCCACTCAAAACAACCCTCAAATCACTAACTTTCATCTTTAGAATTCATCAAAACCCCAACAAAACAAGATTTAGAATGAACTTCAAGAACACTTATCAAGAACTCAACATACTCAAACTTATGGATGAAATTCGTAAAAGAAACTCATTATTGGTGTTTGGGTGAATGAACCCAACACTATAAAAACTTACATATCTCTTAGGGATTAAACTCATGGAGAAAATTTGCAACAAAACTTAAGAACCTCGACGAACGTTTTGATCATCTTCTTTTTTTCTCTTCTTTTCTCTTCTTGAACACTCAACTAAAACCCTAGGCGTATATTAGGATTATAAAACTGAACCTTATCAGATTAGACCCCTATACCCTTACTAAAAATGAATTAAATCTGATTGGGTAAGGAAAAGACCAAAATACCTTTACTATTTTTGGGTAACTTTCCTTAATTGGACAACCTAACTTCAAAAGGGAATATCTCACTTATCCGACCTCGAAACTTAGAAAAATCGGTGGCGTTGGGAAGTTACTTCATAGAAATTTCATTTTATATCTTATGGGCCACCTAACTCATCTTGTACTGAATGTTATGGTCATTTGAAGTTGGCCCAGAACTTAGAAGAACTAAGGATTGAGTTGAATGATTTTCTCTTTAGTTCTTTTTGGAACTCAAGATGCTACATCTAGTGACCTTAACACTTAGGAAAAATTTAAATTCCTTGGTAAAACCCTACTCATAACGAAAGATGGTTCGAGTCTCTGCTCAAAAATTTCTGGGGGTGTTACATCCAATCTTGTAACAACACTGAAACCACATTGCACGGTGGTAAAATAAGCCAACCAAATGTGCCTTCACGTAATACCTTTGAAAACAATACCCACTGATTGGAAGTCATCCGTTGAAGATACCTCGATCACATTTGGATGCGTGAAATTTGAATCAACCCACACAGACAAATACAGAATCAACGACTGTGGAAGGGCATGATTCTGATTGTCGTAGGTCTTGGCTGGCACAACTCAATCTAGCTTCATTGTAGGAAATCAATCCCTCTCATACACTAGCATTGGTTCACCAATTTTGATTAGCATGGCGAGCAACTATCTCTGCTTTGATGTCTCTACACATAAGTTCATAATTTTCTCATACTTCTGCAACAACTTAGCTCGAATTTGGCTCTGATACCAAATGTTAACTCAACGGAAAGCTTACAAGTTAAAGGCTTAAGTCATCCAGTACCCCTTAAAGTTGTCTGCATAATTCACTTAGACACTTTAACTACGATTTGTACCTATTGAACACTTAAATTATTCAAAACATTTACCTGTTGAACACAAAATGCTTATGTGGTAAAATAAGTGTAGCTCACTCTGGTTGGGCACGTGAGTAGATTCAAAGTTTTTTTTTTTTAGATAAATTTGTTATTTTTTGACACTTGGTGTACATTAAATAACCAAAAAAGTAATAATTTAATTCAATAATAATCTTAATAAAAATTTTAAAAGAAAATCACATTGTCATCTTCTTCACTCATCGTCGTCTTCTTCACCCATTTTACAAAATCTCTGTTCTTTCTTTTGGTTCCACTAATTTTTCTTCTTCATTTTTTGTTTAAAAAACAAATTGAGTTTGAGGAAATATATCAGGATAGAATGTGCTCTTAGCACCAATATCATTATCGAAAACACATCAACTTTTGACATCAACTAAAGAAATAACCAACCAAAATAGAAAAGATCAAAAGAGTTTACTGATAAAAATTCTCATTGAAGTCATAGAAGAGTATCTCATCAAAAAAATAAAAATCAGATTGCATCAAAACAATTCAAGTGAAACTCATTTTTTCCAATTGCTAAAAAAAAATCAAACCATAAAGAACTTACAACATAGAAGAAGAAGCAGAATATACAATTCTGAATTGAGTTTTAAAAAGAAAGTTACTTTAGGAGAGGCGGCGGTGTGTTCTGAGAAGAAAAGGGGAAGGTGGACGCTGGGTGGTTGCGTGGGTGGGGGTATTGTGCTAAAAAGAAATTGGGGAAGGATGATTTTTTTTCTTTCCCTTTTTTTTGGGCTAAAAACATAATTTTTATTTTATTTTTCTTTCTTGAATTGTTATATTATGGGTCTATGCCACATGTCTTTTTTTTATTGGTTAATATGCCACATCATTCGCGAGTGTATGACACTCTCTCTATGTTTAGTTAATAGTCAGAAAATGTTTGATTGGAATATTCTTTAACTAATAAAGGTGCTCAATTGGAACAAGCCTAAGATAATGTGTCTAAGTGAATTATGCGGACAACTTTAAGGGGTTATGGATGACTTAAGCCTAAATTAAAAGACAAATAACAGGGAAAGAAAGGAAGAGAACAGAATCTGAAAACAATGTGCAGATAAGTTATTGGGTACTTTATTCAATACATTAAGTAGCATAATATAGGCTTACAAAATTTGTGGAGTCCTAAACCCACTAAACAATTACGTAGTTTTAGTAAACTGATTTTCCTAAACTCTAGGAAAATAAATCTGCAATTCTACAAACTAGGAAAAACATCACGTGCTAACAAAATAACAATGTAACAACTAACTTAAAATTAGCTACTGCGAAGGCTTAGTCCGAATAGAAAAATAAGTTGATGTTGCACGACTTTAACATTAATCATATTCACATTCCCATAAATCAATCACAGTCGACTTAGTGTGCAACTTTATTTGATACTGATGGGCCTATGGAGGATTCTTTGAGACAGTTTGAGAAGGAGATTAAGGATAATGTCAAGTTTCCAAGATTATTGATTTTTACTCGAAGGAGTCGTATGATAATTAGTTTAAGATGCAAAAGTTGAAGGATACAATAGTTTATGTTAATGAGTTGTTTGTGAAGGCAAAGAAGAGTGGAGCCTTTCCGGCTCAATTGCTGCAAGCTCAACTCCAAAGAGTTCACTTTGTCTTACTATGAGGCTTATGCATGAGAGAATCACACATCCAAAAAAATTTAGGGATGATGATCCTAAACCTGAATTTGAAGACCCTACATTATACCATTATGCTATATTTTTGGATAATGTAGTTGCAGTATCAGTGGTTGTGAATTCAGTTAAAGAATGCAGAGGAGCCATGGAAACCCGTTTTCCATATCATTACTGACAGGATGAATTTATCTGCAATGAACAGTTGGTTTAAGATGAGGCCTATTGGAAAGAACATATCAAAATCAAAGTTGGCGATCATTTGAAATTCCTAAAGTCCTCATATGTACCAGTACTCCAGCAGCTTGAATCTATAAATCTATAGAACTTTTACTTTCAAAACAAAGAAGAAAATTCAACAAAAGATGTGAACAACATGAAATTAGGAATCCCAAGTACTTTTCGATTGAAACAAACTTGAATTGATCACCATAATAATAAGAACGGAACATGATTGCAACTTTAGAATAGTAATTACAACTCTCAAACTACTGGATAACAATGGAAATATAGAAATTATAAGTAGCTAACGGATAGAGATGAGAATAGGATGAGAAGGTTAGACTCCTTGAAAGAAGATGAGAGGAACAAACAATTTCTTCACCATATGCATAATCCTCCAAAAACTGCAGACAACAACCATTATTAAACTCTACTCAAACCTAGATCCCAAGCAAAACAAGTATTGGGCTGTCAAACTCTTGCGCCTCTTTGTGGTTTAGCCTCAAACCTAATAGTTCGGCCAGCCGTGTTCACAACAATACTTCGCCCTGAAATGAGAAACTTATCGTAAGGTTCAAGTAGAGCCAAATTAGCAAGGGAAATGTAACCCTGCAGTAAAAGAATTTCAAAGAAAAGTTCAACATGAAAACATTTGTTTTGTATAAGTTCCTGGTTATGCGATAAAGCATAGAAGGCACTAGCACCCGCAAGTTCTCGACGACAACTTCTGGAAGCATGTAACAAATTCCAAGAAGAGTTGAAGAACCTGGAATAACTAATAGCTAGCATTTACACATTGGCTCGAACTGGATCATTGTTAAAACGAACAAATAGAAAGAAAGATATAGCATTTCTAGAACCAATTTGCTCAACCAAGTAAGACGGTATAAAAACATCAGTAAGAGAGCAAGGAATCTTCATCCTTGTTTCTCTATGTAATAAAGTGAAATGGCCCCTCATTATGCGTACAATTTAAAAATGACAAAAGACTCACTTAGTATTGCTTCTTTATAACAAAATTCACACTGATAGACATGACAAAGAGTGTGGTATGTCCATGGAAGTTTACTACCATTCGCAAGGCTGTGCTTCACATCTTCATGTACATCTGCATTATAAATATCTTGGCATTTTATTGGTAGAACATGAAGATCCTTTTTAGTGAAAAATTCTTTCGTAAAAACTAGCTCAGTTGAAGTAAGGAGAACGAAGGCAGAGTTAGTTCATTTGGAAGATTCAACAACATAGTAGAAATATAGAACGCCAATGTTTCGAAGGAATAAAGATTTATGTATAGATCGTTAGTCATCATTCACACGAGGAGGTTCCTACACTATGTCTTTCACATTTGCGAAACAACTAATCAAATCTTGTGCAGGCAAAAAATGAATAAAATATCCAAGAACATTGCAGAATGTTTTCTTGAAGTATTCCACATAATCTTCATGTTTAACATCAAAATTTGTATATAGTACTAGTAGGTGTACTTCCCCTGCAATGTAAAGGCCCTTGGATGCATTACAACTATAGCCAACAGAGAACTCAATGGACAAGGTTTGACCACCTATAATTGTGAAATATGAACTCAACGGTTCTAATGGTACCAACGTCTAGTCATGTGTTGTTGGGTGCAAACAAAAACAAAAATGATATGATCCTTTAACTGGTGAATCATTAGTGTCACCTTTATCTGTCTGCAACAAAATGTCGCTAATATCCACACCATCAATTTATTTTTAATTATTTTACTAACGGAAGAATTCACAAGCAAGTGATGTCCAAAATCCCACACTTCAAATGGAAACTCTAATCCAATTTGATCAGGTGGAAATAGATTCCATGTTTAGATAAGTATAGCATGACCAAGTTCATGAAGACGATCAACTATACCATTGTTTATAAGTTTGCAGAACTGCAAGTAGAAGGAATAGAAGGCATCTCTTCCCAACGTTTAGCAAGCCCGAGAGGTATGCTTTTCCGAAGTACCCATCAAATAATTGATTCCAACGATCATCTAAAACATTATGAACATCAAACATGAGAAGGTCATAGGGAATAAATATGGTAGAATTATTATATAATGAAGGCTTTTCCACATTTGCAATAACGAATTCTATAGGTTCGTCTCTGATGGTAACAATGTCCTCTTCGTCATTCTTGTCTTCATTTTTAGCATCATCATTACAACAATTTACCACAGCAAGTCGGGAGACAAAATTTACCAGATCATTACGAGAAATGGAAAGTTCAATAAGCTTGCTAGATGTGCACAGGGGATTTGAGTCTTTATACCTACCTGACAGTTCATCAAACACCTTACACACATTGGTATTACTTTTGTATTCTGATTGATCACAATGGACATGCGGTAAAAATGAGTTGGTTATGTTGCTCCATCGTGGATGAACATATGTGTGGCCTAGGAAGTGTAAATCTGACTCACCAAAGCTCGACAAAATTTCCGCACAAAGATTTTGGTATGCTCACATAGGTTACCTAGCTGAGATTGACGAATCTCCCTACCACGGATTCATATCGTTTTTGGTTAAATCGAATTCTCACCTTATCAGTGAAATGTGGCAAATTACTAATTGATTATTCTAAATAACTTATTTTACCATTGCAATGCTTCACCGTCAAGGTAGTGCAATACCACTATATGCTTCTGATTTTCCTTAATTTAATAGAAATCAAAATAATGCTCCGTTTGGACTATTCAAGCCTCCAGATTCTCGCCTTGAAACTGCCATAATTTGGCATCCATAATTGTGTTTCGAGGTTCAAAAGAAGTCTTATCCTTTTCCCCCAAAACCTCCATCAACATTAAACGAAATTCAGCGACAACTTTAGAGATAGAATTCTTTATTTCTTGGATTGAATCATTAAAGAAAGCCTTGAGTACATTTTGCTCCTCTATTAGAGAGACCTCTAGATGAAAGCACCAATGAAACAAACCCGAACTAATCACTATATTAATAAGAACGGAACATGATTACAACTTTAGAATAAATAATTACAACTCCCAAACTACTGGATTACTATGGAAATATTGAAATTACAAGTAACTAAAGGATAGAGATGAGAATGGGATGAAAAATTGACAGTTATACATAATCCTCAAAAAACACAGATAACAACAATTTGAACTCTACTAAACTCGAATCCCAAGCAAAACAAGTATTGGGCTGTCTAATTCTTGGGCCTCTGTGGTTTAGTCTCAGTCCCAACAACATGGCCAGGCGTGTTCACAACATAGATGCTCAATCACTTAAGATTTTATTTGTTGGCTTCACCATATTTTTTGTTCTTGGATGATGATGTTGTGGTTCAGAAGGATTTGACAGCACTGTGGAGTATTTCTATGGATGGAAAGGTCAATGGGGCATGCTTTGGCTCTTTTCATCAATATGGTTAGTATTTGAATTTCTCGCATCCTCTCATTCGGGAGAAGTTCAATCCTAAGGCTTGTGTCTGGGCGTTTGGTATGAATATGTTTGACCTTGATGCTTGGAGGCATAAAAAATGGAGAGAGGAGTATCTTTACTGGCAGAACTTGGTGAGTGTTGTTGATGCTTCATATTTGATAGTATCTTCCAGCTGGTTTAGCCACCTTCTACTAAAAAACAATCCAAGTATTTGCCAGAATGAGATCCGTAATGCTGCTGTGATTCATTTAAATGGGAATATGAAGCTTTGGTTGGACATAGCTATGACACAATACAAGGTGCTTTGGACCAAATACAATTATTTGCTATTCTGAAATGGAGTTCGTGCAGATTTGCATTTTTGGCCTGTAGAGGACAACTCTGTTACTGCCTTAGCAACAAAGAGGTTATAAAGAAGCCAAATCACAGTAAGTTAACATGGAAGGTTCATTTCTTCCATTTCTTAATTAATTCAATATTCTTTCATAGAGAAGCTCACGCTGTTGATTATTAATATCGAGAAAGGTCTGAAGGCCAATGGTGTAAGGGTTTGAAACTGGGTGTATGATAGGCTCACCCCTCTACCCTTTTCCACTTAGATACTAAATCTTGTGATTCGTGTTGCATCTAACCCACACATCACGCCTTATACCCAAATTTTGTTATGTTGCTTGTCGTTGTATCAGTTACATACAAGTTTGAAACTAGAATTCTCAACCTCTCTACATAGTGAAGTTAATTAGTCTTTTGTAAAAAGGATTAGCACTTGCATTTAGTTTAGTGACTTATGAAATATTCTTCAACTATTAATGTTCTTACAATTATATTAGCTAAAACGACCTTGAATACTACTTGGGGAAGATTTTTACTTTGCTTTCACTAGTATATCCAGAATATCAACTCGTACATAAGGTATTGGATTTGACTTCCCCAAATTATCACCTTTTGCTTGTATAAAACACTCCTCATTTGTGAGATTACATCGGATATGTTGTTGTTTTTGTTAGGTAGCATAAACATTGTGTTCTTTAAATTGTAAAGATATTTACTTCATGAGTTCAACTTCTATATATATTTTGACAGTGTGAAATGATTTTAGATTAGATCATCCAAACAATAATGATATGTAATTTTCCTTGAAAAGGTTTGTTAATAAGACTCATTACCTACTAGAACAGGTTTATGATACACTTATTGGTGTAAAGAAAAAAAATTCTTTACGCATTATCCATTTATATATATAAGTGAAATCCTTATTTCATAACTTAACTCGATTGGCTTGAAGGGAAGTGGTTGAATCCAGTTGGGAGTGGCTATAGGGGCAGATGCAACTTCTGATCAACACTAAAAAGTCTGAAAATGTGTGCCATGTGTGCAACTAGTCAAGCAAGAGATGGAGAGGCCAAGTAGATAAGCTTGTTATCTCCAGCAATGACGACAACAATCTTTGGTTTTATTGTGACGACCATTTGAATCTGGTTATGAATATCATCTTTATAAACTGGAGATGATGATGGAAAAATTTGAGATTTCTTCTTGCAACGTGAACATGTGATGGCGATGAGTGCCATGAAAATGGCTAAAAATATAATTGTGATGCCACCGTAAAGGTAAGGCGGGACTGAAGAGATAGTAGACCTTGAACACCCCATGTTTGTTCTAAAGATATTTGTGTGGCCCTAATATGTGTGTTATTATGAAGTGTACATTTTGGTGTTGTTCTATTTAAAGGGGAAAACAGAGAAGTTAGGAGGTAACACTCTTCACGTCCTGTACTAGTTTAATTTTAAGTAATGAAAGTATCTTAGTGGAACTTTTGAGTATTCTTTTCCCAAGTAAAGGCACTTTGGAGATTGATGTGTGGTTATATCATTCACAAGTCCTAAAGTTTGTGTAATCTATTAGGAGTCATTCGGTATGTTAAACAAACATAGATAGTTTTGAAATACAAATTGAGTATTCTCTCATCTTTTATGGTTACAAATTTTGAGATCAGTTATTCTTATCACATAGTGGCATTATAGTACTAAAACTAATTGTTATCAGATAAAACAATGAAAATGACAAAAATTATTCCTCAAATCGGTCTTTTTATCTATTAAACAAGGTGAAATATATTTTTATAAACAAATGACTTTTTTAAAAGAATTATATGATACATGTTATTACAAAAGGGGAGCTAAAAGAAGAGACTATGTTACAAATTATAGATGCTATTATTCTAAAGATCTTATAAAGCACTTTCTGGTATTATAGATTACTATCACGAAAATTATTTAGAATTTAATATTAATAGTTAAGTGTCAGGTGTTGTTTGGTTGTTGACTGAAAACGTTAGAATAAAAGAGCACATAATATGCCATGATCTGACATACACAATCCCCGACACAATTGTCACAAATACAAATTTAAAGAATACATATTATTCTTCTACTTACAACTTTTAACATAATGGTGCTGTGACTTTGAGAAAACTTCACCTTGCACAAGAGATTTTCAGTTCCAATTCTAGATATGAATTTTTTTAATTGGGAATATCATCTCCAAATGGGTCATGCAGACTGTAGTATCAGCATAGCGGACCTAGAATTTTTAACAAGCGGATTAAAATATGAAGAAGAAAATTCACAAAAAAAAACTAATAAATTCGTGTGTTGTTGTCTTGTTTCGAACCCCGCCACTTCCACAAGAATGAACCCACTTTAACATTGGACCAAGAGTTGTCATTTATTGAAGGAAAAATTACCTTACTACACATTCTTTTTACCCCATTTTCTATTATTCCTTATCATTCAAAAAAATTACTAAAATCCCTCTTTTCCTTAAAGCTTCTCCTTTTCAGGATACATTACTTTTTCAATTCAACTCCACGATTCTCTTCCTATTTTCATGTCAATAATCACAACAATTACCTCCATCAATCAATTTTTGAATTTCAAATCTTTTCTCCCTCTAGTCAATCAATTTCAACTTGCTCAATAATTAGTTCTTCTTCTTCTCCAATTTTCAATTCATTGATTTTTGTTTTTTTTTTTTTTTTAATATCATCCACAAATTTTCAATACATATAGATAATGCTCCATTTTTTAGTATTGAAATTAATCAATTAGTCTCATCTAATGTAGGTCGTGCTTTTAATTCTGACGACGAAGATTTTGAAATTGACTGTAACACCCCGTATCCGAAAATAAAACTTAATGTAGATTTCCAGAAGTTGCAGGTGCAACCCATGGTTCCCACCCACAGACCGTAGGGTGACCCACGACCCCTGTTGGTGGTCCGTGGTTTGCATCTGCAATCATCCCCATAAATTCATACAAAAACCATTCTAAGGCATGACCTAGAGACTGACATGACAGATTGTGGATCCATCGATGGATCGTCAATCAGTCTGCAGGTTGAGGCCCTTAGAACCTGGTCTCTAAAGTCAATCGATGGACTAACATAACGAATCATGGATCCATTGACGAATCAACAATCAGTTAATAGGTCGAGGCTCTAAGAACCTGGTCTATAAAGTCGATCCACGAACTAACATGATGGATCTTCGATTAGTCCGTAGACCTCAAAACATGGTCTTTGAAGTCGATCGATGGACTGACATGACGGATCGTGGATCTATCTGTGGATCGAGTCCATCAGAACCTGGTCTCTAAGTCATCGATGGACTGACAATATGGATCATAGATCCATCGACGGATCGTCGATCAGTCCGTAGGTCGCTTCAACAGATTTAGTCTGGAGTCTTTTGGTCTTTTCCTTATGCGTTGGATCCTTAAACTACGTCGCTTTAACCCTAAACTACATGGTTTTGGTTAGTTTTAACTTAGAAACATAAGTAGAACATAGTGATGAGTCCACAAATTGGACTCATTTAGGGCTTTATTTTAATAGAAATAGTGTCCTCAAATGCTTATTTAGTCTAAATATCTAATGAAAGCACTTAAGTTTCAGGTATTTGAAGTTTGAAGGAAAACATGGACACTACTTCGTAAAAAGGAACAAAAAGGTTGAAAAGAACGAGAAAACGAAGGCCTGAGGATCGCCAAGTCCACTTGGCGAGTCGCCGAAGGGTCTCACTTTGCCTTTTGTTCCAGTGTGCTGAGCCTGAAGGAAAGGATCAAATCGGTAGAAAAAGGGAGTAGTCGGTGCATCGTTGTAAAGTTCTGTGAAGTAGTACTATATCGCCCAATGACCCAGAGGATGATGATGACGAAGGATGGTACAAGACGGCGATGAACTACACTAAAGGGCGAATCGCCGAGTTGATTGGCGATTTCGACTAACATCGCCGAATGACCCACTGCAGCATAGATTTTTGAAAACTATAAATACTCGTTGAGAGTTATAGCTTATTATCAGATTTTAGTATCATAATATTTTTAGTGTGAAATAATTAATATAATTTTAGTACTTTTTCTCTGAGATTGAGAGGGTTTTGAAACTTGAAGAAGAAGAGAGTTTTATCTCCAAGGATTTGGACTTGGGTCTCTCAGATTCTTCACTCTTGGCTTGTGACAAGACTTAAATCTTGATACCCATTTGAATGCAAGCTCATTTAGGTATAAATTTCTATCTCTTTATGTGTGGCTAAAAACCCCTATTCTTGGGGTGTGATTTAGCAAATATGTGTTGAGATTATTGTTGGGTTTTGCTTGCTGATAGGTTAGATGTATTTTAATGGTGATGTCACCTAGCGGTTGTGGTATAATTTAATGGGTTTATAGTTGTAACTACAAAACCACCCATGTGTTTTTGGCTTGCTCGAGAGAGAGGCCGTGAAACCAAGACTGCTAGACTGATGGCCTAAGGAGTGAGTCGACATGAGGTTTAGCCTGAGAAGGTGAGCCCTAGTCCCATATCCTAACACTCAGCTCGAGAGAGTGAGTGGGGTAAGGCATAGGCTGGCCTTCATGCGGCAAATGGGTGTCCAAGGTAAGTTGCTCGAGAAGGAACTTATTTCCATCTAAAGCTTAGCCTAGTCACTATTTTCTTGCAAATTTCCTATTGAAAGCGTGTACCCAACGATTTATACCAATATATATTGCGGTCACCTCCCAAGAATCCCCTCTCTCATAGATTTCTTTCTTATTTTTACTGTTTTTTCTACACTTGTAACAAAACCCCAAAATCGATATTTGACAATTTTGTGTCCCCCTTTAATTTACAATATTTTTAATTGTTAATATCTTTAGCTACAACTAGTTAGAACTGATTTTATTTTTTTATTAATTCTCGAAACCACTCCCTTGGGACACGACCCCAACCCTTAGTTGGGTTATTATATTATTACACGATCGTAGACACTTGCATTGGAAGTTGTGTCGTTGATTACGCAAACATCAAAATGGTTCCGTTGCTGGGGAGTGGTGTTATTGAGAATTATTAGATTAGTAGAATTGTTGTTGTTCTTAGTTGTAGTTTACTGACCTTATTTTTAGTTTTGTTTTTCTCTAAGTTGTTGTATGCAGAAACCTTGAGCATAGCTGAGGGAAGTGGTAGCAAGTTAGCTGGGAGGAACCAAGAAGTCGAGGCTGAATTCAAGTTAGCTGCACTGGCAACTTAACTGAATGACTTAGCCACCAAAATCTCAAAGGTGGAAAACTAGTACAAGAGCCAAAGGGGACACATACCTCCTTATGAGCAAGAAAGGTTTAGGAGCAATGAAAATAAACGTATCGAGGATACGCTTTTAATCATTCTCCAAAAACTTCATAAACAAGATAGAATGCTATAGGTAATGAAGGAAAACATGGAGGTACTGAGCAAATGAGTGGCTCCCACTCAAGATCAATCAAGTTGATTGAAAACCTTTTGGACCGCACATTGCCTCATCTCTACCCAAGCAGTAATGGTGGGTTGCCTAGTGGCACTAGGTCTAACCCTAGAGACGAAGTTTGACTGGTAGCTCACGTTGAGCCACAACGTTAAATAAGGCATTTCTTGGGAGGCAACCCAAGGTTTTAAATGCTTAAATTTTCTTTTATAAATAATGGTGTGTTAGTGGTACATGTTAAAGTATGGAGAATGTGTGGAAATTACATTTGGTGAACTAATAGTTCTACTCGGCGAATCACCAAATTGGTTGGCGGTCCCGATGAAAATCGCCGTTTGGACCTTCACTTAGATTAAAGGTCCTGTAAACCTCGGTGAGGTAAATGACCATTCTGCGTTTCGCCGACTGGATCGACGAGTGCGACTAATGTCGCTGAATGGTTGCGAACTAGATGGTTTATAATGGCCAAAAGTACAAAAATTTGAAGTCCTTCACTTTCCCTCGCTTTAAATCTTCAAAAATTCACACCAAGGTAGTAGTTTCAATATTTTTATATGCTAATAGTATTTTGGTTGAGTGATCTGTGCTCAAAGTTGGATTTCTTTGCTGCTTAACTTTTCAATCACATTTTAACCGGCACAGAAGGTTAGTTATCCAAACCCCGATTTTACTTTCAAATAGTTTGAACTCTTTTGCAGTTATCATATAATATTGATGTGTGCTGGGCCTCTCTGATAGGATTAGAATGATTACATGCCTATTTTAATTCAAAAATCTTGCCTGTGTTGTCTGATAGTTGAATGCTCGTAATCTTTGTGCTTTTTAATGAGTTGGGTCATGATTGCATGTTTTTTTGAATGATTGAGTAAAGTCTGAGTAACCCATGTTTGTGCTAAATGTCAAAAATTTGCTCAATGATAGAGAGGGTGACATCGCTCTCAAGAGCACATAACGTAAAATGGCCAAATGCGGCAAGTTTGGGAGTAATTTGAGTATTCCGGGGAGATGGGTATTATGGGTCTTATTCAAATTTCATTAGTGCATGCTTTGATTTTGCTTTCGGGGTTTGCGGGATTGAATTCAGGAAGATGGACTGAATATGGGCACGTTGGACTATTTGGTGAGCTGAGTCGAGCTCATCGAATCATTTGGCGGTTTGTCCAATGTCTCCATCTTGCCCTTAGTATCAGGTCAAATTGGATGAGACTGTAGCTTTCGGCGAGAAGCTATAGGTCGCCGAACACACTCGACGACTTGTTGAAAGTACTCTTGATCGCCCTCTGTATGCTACCCCTGAGACCTTATGCACTGTAACTTTTGGCGGACAAACCCTTACTAGCAGAAATTTAGCGGCGAGTCACCAAAATGACTCTCCTGTCACCGACTTTCTATAATTTGATGCCAACCCTTTTGGCGAGCCTGAGTTAGCTCACCAAAAAAGTTCGGCGATTCGCCGATCCACTTGGCGAACCTTTCTATAGTGGATTGCCTATGCTTTCATTTGCTTTTTCCCCTAACTCCTCCCAAATATTTTGCAGGTATGACTAAACCTAACAAAGCTGGTAACAACAAACCACCCCGACACAAAGAAAAAGGGATCGAAATCAATGAGGATACACCTGCATCCAGGCACAAGGCTACCCAAATTTCCACAACTAGTGGGAAAGGCAAGGGCAAGGACAAAACTGTTGAGCTATCAGATGCAAGTTTCGATATTACTAGTTTTTACACCAATGATCCAACAACATATGATAGTGAGAGCATGGGTTCTGATAAAGATGAACTGATGGAGGCATAGAGGAATGAGTTATGATCTAAACAGATGAGCGACCCATCTCGGTTCAGAAATTCTCAATCCACCACTCAAACTCCTCCAGTTTCAGAGTAGGCAATAGAACTGGCACCTCCAGTATAAGGCCCCCACCTAAATCAATGAACAAATTAAAGTCTGAGGGGCTGAGAACGATCATTGAAGAAAAATGGCTCTCCATAAATGGGGTGATCGATAAGTACCTAGAGATAATAGAGTGCTTGAAATATCACAAATTTCAAATATTCACAAAACCTTGTGGCTCTTACATACCAAGCTGGGTTAGAGAGTTTTACAATGCATATAGTGCATTGGTACCTCACCAGAAGAGGTTAGTGTCGTCTTTTAAAGCAGTTGACTACGTGGTTGTTCAAGGGAGGAAGGTAGCTTGTGACAGTGAACCTATCAATATAGCTTTGGGTATGTCTAATAAGATTAATGATCACTGCCAGCACTTAATCAGAACAAAGAAGCTGAATAAAATGAAAAAATGGTTAGTCCCGCTGATCTTAGATGATATTGCTCCAAAATGGCTAGCAGAAGGAGTTTTAATTCAAAAGAAAGATCTGAGCATAGCTACGAGATACTGGTTTGGGTTCATCAGCAGCACAATTATGCCATCACAGAATGAATCAAATCTTCGCCTTGCTAAGGCAGCTTGTCTTGGATGCATCATAGAGAAAACTGGGATAAATCTAGGGATGGTAATTGCTTCTGAGATCCATATGCGTGCAAAACAGAGCAAGACATTTCTCCCTTTCTAGGTATTAATCACTGTATTGTGCGAAAGAGTTCGGGTGCCTAGAGACGCAAAGAAGGATGTGGAATTGGTTGCCACCACCTCCACCAATATCCAACAGATCAAAGTTGAATATCTTAAGGACCAAGAGGTAAAGAAGCCGAAGGAACCTGTGGCCACTGTTTCTATACCTGAAGAGGCATCTTTGTCTACTCCGGCCCCTGGGTCTTCAGGTATACCCGCTCCTTCTTCTCCTTCACAGACTCCAGGTCCCTCTGCTTCTATGTTACCACCCAGACCCACTGCTGCAGTTGCATCCTATGAACTAATCACTCAGTCATACTTGATCCAGATGGGACAACTTGCTCAATCTGCTGATTTATGGGCTGCCAACATAGAAACCTCCATTCCAGGAATGATTTATGTTGCCCTCGATGATGTTGTGACACCAATGAGCACTACTATTGATGCTCTGGCATCCAGAATAGCCATGTGTGAGCGTGAACAAGGATCCACAGAAGAGGTGATAGGCTTAATGGCCGCCACTGTAGAGCTGAGGAAAGATGTGGACTACCTAAAATCCACCGATGTGTCCATGATCTTTGGAATCGTGGAGATTCCAGACGTGCCTGAGATGCCTCAGACCACCACTGGACATAGAGATAGAGGAAAACAAATAGACGATCTTGACTCAAAGGCAGAGACTGACAAAGAGATGTTTGACTGCGGATGACATAGCCGAGATCGAAGAAATCATGATAGAAGCTATTGTGCAAGCTTCCTTGGCAAAGGCTCCTGCTGCTAGATCCAGTGGAGCTGGTCCTTTTGGAAGTCACTTCGGGCACTGATGCCTAGACAGACGGAGCGCCTATTTAGACACATCCCCTCTTTACCTCTCTCTCTGTATTTCTTTATTTTTCCTTTCGAATTCTGTGTTAATTGCATTTGAGGACAAATTGCTTTAATTTGTGGAGGGGTGAGGCTCACCTTTTGTGTGCTATGTGTGTTCGTGCTTTTTATATACTTGGGTTGTCCTGTTTAAAATTGTTTTTGCGCTGTTTTTCATGGATATTTGAGCTTATGACTCCCTTTTGTTTTAAATTACAAAAAATGATTTTGACAATTTTGACCCTTCCAAAAAATTTTGAATCTTTTGCACATTTTTGCACCCTTTATATGCCCTTGAATATGGTTGTTCTTGTACAAATTCAAATCTTGGTTTTGATCAATATTGATGACTTGAATAGTGCTCTCAATCGAATGAACATGAATGTGCGGTACGACGAGGCCAAATGAAGTTGCATAGAAAAATATGTGAACTCTTTGCATCTCATTGTGATTAGCCAGTTATCGAATTGATTCTCTTGTAATGACCGTTGCACACTAGCGAAAGTGTGTGGTCTTGTTTGACTTAAGTGTTGATGCCTTGTATGATGAGCTTACTTTGAACCTTGCATGAATAAACCTAGAATTTTCCCTGTTAGTCTGATTGATTTAGTAAGGTGTGCTCTTGAAATGATCTTAGGAAACTTTTGAAGAGTGTGATCCAAATTTGACATATACATCTTTTGTGGCCTACCCGTGAGCGTGTGAAACTCTCTTGAACACCCTTTGAGCCTTACCTTTCTTTGGAAGAACTTTGATGAACCCTAGACCTTACTTGACCCACTACCTATAATCCTCTTGATTTGTGGTTCAGTGAATAGCCAACTTAGGCTAAAAGCCTAAGTTGGAGGTGTGGTGAAAAGGAAAAGGAGACGTCAAGAAGTGCAAGAAAACCTTAACCCATGGTGTTGCGGAATAATGGAAACTCTCCATATAAAAAAAAGTTGTGGAATAAAAGAACAAAAGAAATTGGGTTTCCAAGCAATCCTTGGAGGTGAATAAAAAGATGACTTAGAAGCACTAGAAAAAGAATTGATAAAGGAAAAGAAGGGAATGCCTTGAGAATACCACATCTCATAAGGAAAAAGTCACAGAGCCTAAAAGATCATACCTTTGCACTCAGCCCCATTACAAGCCTTAGAAAGACCTTTTTGATCTTGAGTGTGCCAAACCAATAATTGATTGGAAAATAAGGGCAAGCCTATGGGTGAAAACATGCATTGTGTTCCTCTTTTTGAGTGTGAGCGTTGCATCTGATTCATGATCTTGAATTGATTAACCCTTGTTTGTGAGTATGGAATCATTCTTTATGTGAGGGGATTTAGATACTTTTTGTTGAGCTTGAACTTGCACAAGTAGCAAGTATTGCGAGCATGAGAATCTTTGGTATTGGTGGGTCACAACTTGAATCTTTGAGTACACAATTGATCTTTGCATGAGTAATTTGAGTCTTGTTGTGTATGTTCATGATTTGGTCTTGTGTAGCACTAATTGAGACATCTTATTTGAACTTCTGAACTTCAGTTTTACTTTTGGTCAAGCAAAAGTTTAAGTTGAGGGTGTTGATGAGTCCACAAATTGGACTCATTTAGGGCTTTATTTTAATAGAAATAGTGTCCTCAAATGCTTATTTAGTCTAAATATCTAATGAAAACACTTAAGTTTCAGGTATTTAAAGTTTGAAGGAAAGCATGGACACTACTTTGAAAAAAGGAACATAAAGGTTGAAAAGAACAAGAAAACATAGGCCTGAGGATCGCTGAGTCCACTTGGCGAGTCGCCGAAGGGTATCACTTCGCGTTTTGTTCCAATGTGCTGATCCTGAAGGAAAGGATCAAGTCAGCGGAAAAAGGGAGCAGTCGGTGCATCGCTGAAAAGCTCTGCGAAGCAGTACTATATCGCTCATTGACCTAGAGCACGACGATGCCGAAGGATGATGCAAGACAGTGATGAACTACACCAAAGGGCGAATCGCCGAGTTGATCGGTGATTTCGACTAATGTCACCGAATGACCCACTGCAACACAGTTTTTTGAAAACTATAAATACTCGTTGAGAGTTATAGCTTATTGTCAGATTTTAGTATCATAATATTTTCAGTGTGAAACAATTAATATAATTTTAGTACTTTTTCTCTGAGTTTGAGAGGGTTTTGAAACTTGAAGAAGAAGAGGGTTTCATCTCCAAGGATTTGGACTTGGGTCTCTCAGATTCTTCACTCTTGGCCTGTAACAAGACTTAAATCTTCATACCCATTTGAATGCAAGTTCAATTAGGTATAAATTTCTATCTCTTTATGTGTGGCTAAAAATCCCAATTCTTGGGGTGTGATTTAGCAAATATATGTTGAGATTATTGTTGGGTTTTGCTTGCTGATAGGTTAGATGTATTTTAATGGTAATTTCACCTAGTGGTTGTGGTATAATTTAATGGGTTTGTAGTTGCAAATACAAAACCACTCATGTGTGTTTGACTTGCTCGAGAGAGAGGTTGCGAAACCAAGACCGCTCGGCTGATGGCCTAAGAAGTGGGTCAACACGAGGTTTAGCCCGAGAAGGTGAGCCCTAGTCCCATATCCTAACACTCAGCTTGAGAGAGTAAGTGGGGTAAGGCATAGGATGGCCTTCATGCGGCAAATGAGTGTTCGAGAGGAACCCATTTGAAACGGGGTAAGTTGCTCGAGAGGGAACTTATTTCCATCTAAAGCTTAGCCTAGTCACTATTATCTTGCAAATTTCCTATCAAAAGTATGTATGCAATGATTTATACCAATATATATTGCGGTCACATCCGAAGAATCCCCTCTCACTCATAGATTTCTTTGTTATTTTTACTGTTTTTGCTATACTTGTGATAAAACCCCCCAAATCGATATTTGACAGTTTTGTGTCCCCCTTTAATTTACAATGTTTTTAATCGTTAATGTCTTTAGCTATGACTAGTTAGAACTAATTCTATTTTTCTATTAATTCTCAAAATCTCTCCTTTGGGACACGACCCCAACCCTTGGTTGGGTTATTATACCATTGCACGATCGTAGACACTTGCATCGGAGGTTGTGTCGTTGATTACGAAAACATCACTTACCTAAGTCAATTCTTTAATCAAAACTTAGAAACTTAGAGCGTAAGAGGAGAAAAGAGGTTAAGAACCCTAGTTCAAGAATGCAACAAGGTTCCATCAATTCCAGTCTCGAAATCGAAAGATTTCTCCGTGGAATTCATCACTAGGTATGTGGGATTTCACTAATGTATTCCTTTCATCCATTAGGTCCCTAGAATTCAGTCAGTTTCTTGATTCCATTATTATGAACAAACCTAGGGTTTCTAGAACTTTAGAAGATTATCATGAGATACTTAAGGAAATGATCCAAATCAGTTTATCATGTTATTACTCAATTTATTGCATGAATTTCAGAACCCTAGCTATGTATTTCTTTAGTTCTTGAATTACACATGCTAGGTCTAATATTTCTTATTCAGTTATACATGCCTTAGTTATTAATGCATCATTACCAGATTAATTGGTGCCTTCTCAGTTTGCATGTTTATTTTTGAGCTATCTTGTATTACAGAAATTCAGTCATAATGTGTTAATCACCTAATCTATTGGGAGTAGCATAATACCGAGTTGGACTAGGGTTCAGTATACCCGAATAGTCCTAAACTATGAGCCATGTAGGCTATAAGTCCCTGTGGGCATCATTTTAGTGATTATGCCAGCATGCCTCTATACCTTTGGTCGGGTGTATTGGGTCCTCTCGATGGAGCGTTATACATCGGACTCCACATTTAGCTCATGTGATTTTATTATTGGTTATTAGTAGCTCCCACAATTCACTCAGATTCTATTGCATTGACCATTTATCAGTACATTCAGTATTCAGTTTCAGCATATTATAAATTGGTCATTGCATTCAGTAAGCTCAGTATTCATTATCTATATCATGTTCAGATTATATCATTGCTTTATTTTCTTTGTTCAGTTATATGTTATTTCAGCTTTATTCTATCCTGCATGCTCAGTACCTTTCAAGTACTGATGCATATTCTGCGCTACATCTTCTCGTGATATAGGTTAAGGTTCTCAGCATCCAGATCACACTTCAATCACTTCCCAATCGTCAGTTCAGCAACATTAGTGGTGAGTCCTCATTCTTCGAGGACCAGTGACATGTTTATCTTTTCAGTACTTTTAGTCCTTTACTTTCAGTTTTGCTAGATCTAGTTTGGGCATGTCCTAACATTTCTAGTCAGTTAGAGGCTTATTTCAGACATAGTTAGATTCAACTTAGTCTTTCGAGTTTAATATTTGTTTGTATTGAAACTCTCAGATTTTATATATTCAGTTAGTGTATGGGTATTCCCCATTATTTCAGATTTACTTGTGATTAGCTTCCGCATCAACTTTATTTCTCAGTTTGTCTTTAGTATGCTCATGACTATGCCAGCAGGGTTAGGTTGAGGTCACTTGTGATCCTAGGTGCTGTGTCGACGTCCAATAGGTAGCCTAGGGGTGTGACAAACTTGGTATTAGAGCATTAGGCTTAAGAGTCCTAGGATGTCTGAAAAGCCGCACTAGAGTCTTCTTTATGGTGTGAAGTGCACCACATCTAATGAGAGGGAGGCTACGAAATGATTTAGGAAAACTTCATTTTCTTGTTACTCTTATCGTGAGTAAGGTATGATCTAATTCTATTCTAACTTGACGTTCTACGTTTCAGTGATCATGCCTCCCCATAGAGCTAATGCCAGGAATGCAAATGCAGCTCTTCCAGTCCCAGAACAAGAAGTCTTAAATGCTGAATTTAGGAATGCCATCCAGATGTTGGCTCACAGTGTGGCCAACCAGAATAATCAATGGGTTCAAGCTGCTGTGAATGCAAATGGTGGATCAGCAACAGCGAGGGTCCGTGACTTTGTTAGGATAAATGTGCCTGAGTTCTTAGGATCCCAGACTGGTGAGGATCCCCAGAATTTCTTGGATGAGCTCAAGAAGATCTTTGAGGTGATGCAGGTCATTGGGAATGATCGGGCTGAGTTGGCATCTTACCAGTTGAAAGATGTGGTTCATATTTGGTACACTTAGTAGAACGAGAATAGGGGTACAGATACCGCTTCTATTACTTGGGATTGTTTCAGCGAAACCTTTCTGGACAGGTTCTTCCCAAGAGAGTTAAGGGAGGCAAAAGCTCAGGAATTCATGAACCTGAGAAAGGGTAATATGACGGTCCAAGAGTATGGGATCAAGTTTACCCAACTCTCCAGGTATGCTCCTCATATGGTTGTTTATTCCAGAGCTCAAATGAATAAGTTCTTGTATGGAGTGTTAGATTTGGTGAAAACAAAGTGCAGAAATGCTATGTTATTGGAAGATATGAACATTGCTAGGCTTATGACTCATGCTCAGCAGGTTGAGGGTGATAAGCTTAGGGAACAAGCTAAGGAGAACAAGAAGGATAGGACTGGGAATTATGATTATTCTCAACAAAAATCAGGTGGTGGAAATCCATCGCAGTCTTAACATAAATTTTCAGCCCCAGCCCCTTCATCAGCTAGTGTTCCATCCTCCAAGAATATGTATGATAAAAAAGGTAGGGCAGTAGGCTCTAAGTCTCGGGGAAGTGTTCCAAGCACCAAAACTTACCCAACTTGCACTAAATATGGTAAGAACCATCCGATCAAGTGTCTTGAAGGAAAAAGAAGATGTTTTGGGTGTGGTCAGTCTGGTCACAGGTTGAGGGATTGTCCTTCTATACATGGTCAATGAGGTAATATTGGTAGAGCTCAGTCTACAATTTCAGCAGCACCAGCAGTTCACCCGACTCAGCAGGGTAACTCATCTAGGTCAAGTGGCGGTCAGTGCCAGAACAGGCTGTATGCTCTTCAGGCTTGCCAGGATTAGGAAGATTCTTGTGATGTTGTCACTGGTATGTTACGAGTCTTTCATCTCGATGTTTATGGTTTGTTGGATCTAAGGGCTACTCTTTCCTTTGTAACTCCATATATAGTAGTCTAGTTTAGTGTTAGTCCAGAAACTCTCTCAGAACCCTTCTCAGTCTCTACTCTAGTTGGTGACCCAGTTATAGCTAGACGGGTATCCAGAAATTGCCCTGTCACAGTCTCCCAAAAAGTCACCTCAGCAGATATTGTAGAGTTAGAAATGGTGGACTTCGATGTTATTCTAGGCATGAATTGGTTACATTCCTGTTATGCCTCAGTCGATTGTAGAACTAGGATTGTTCATTTTCAGTTTCCAGATGAACCAATCTTAGAATGGAAGGGTAGTAGCTTAGCGCCTATGGGTTGATTCATTTCTTACCTTAAGGCTAGAAAAATGATTTCTATGGGTTATCTCTATCATCTAGTCTGAGTTAAGAATTCAAGCTCCGAAACCTCAACTCTTGAGTCAGTTCCTATGGTAAATGAGTTTCCAGAAGTGTTTCCAGAAGATCTTCCTGGAGTTCCTCCTGATAGGGAAATCGACTTTGGAATTGATCTCCTTCCAGATACCCAGTCTATCTCTATTCCTCCTTATAGAATGGCTCCAGCTGAGCTTAAGGAATTGAAAGAGCAGTTGAAAGACCTTCTAGATAAGGGCTTCATCAGACCTAGTATTTCGCTATGAGGTGCACCAGTGTTGTTCGTGAAGAAGAAAGATGGTTCTCTCAAAATGTACATTGGCTATAGGCAGTTGAACAGGGTTACAATCAAGAATAAGTATCCCATCCCCAGGATTGATGACTTGTTTGACCAACTTCAGGGTGCTAGCCATTTCTCAAAGATAGACCTTAAATCTGGTTATCATCAGCTCAGAGTCAAAGATAGTGACATTTCGAAAACACCCTTCAGAACTTGGTATGGTCATTATGAATTCATAGTTATGTCATTTGGACTAACAAATGCTCCTACAACTTTCATGGATTTGATGAATAGAGTGTTCAAGCAATACTTGGACTTGTTCGTTATCGTCTTTATTGATGATATCCTCCTTTACTCTAGGAATGAGGAAGAACATGCGAGTCATTTGAGAGTTGTTCCTCAAACTCTCAAAGATCGCCAGTTATTTGCAAAATTTAACAAGTGTGTGTTTTGGTTACAATCAGTTGCCTTCCTTGGGCATATTGTGTCTAGTGAAGGAATTCGAGTAGATTCCCAAAAGATAGAAGCAGTGAAACAATGGTCCTGACCTACCTCTGCTACAGATATAAGAAGTTTCTTGGGTCTAGCGGGCTATTGCAGACGATTTGTGGAAGGATTTTCATCCATAGCCTCACCATTGACTAGGTTGACTCAAAAGATGGTCAAGTTTTGATGGTCAGATGATTGTGAGAAAAGCTTAGCTAAATTGAAAACTAGGTTGACTACAACTCCTGTCTTGACTCTACCAGAGGGTTTAGATGGTTATGTGATCTATTGTGATGCATCCAGGGTCGGCCTAGGTTGTGTGTTGATGCAGCGAGGTAAGGTTATATCTTATGCTTCTAGAAAACATAAGGTAGATGAGAAGAATTATCCGACTCATGACCTCGAGCTTGCAACAGTGGTGTTTTCACTCAAGATTTAGAGACACTACTTGTATGGTGTTCATGTAGATGTGTTCACATGCCATAAGAGCCTCCAGTATGTATTCACCCAGAAAGAGTTGAATCTTTGCTAGAGAAAGTGGCTTAAGTTTCTCAAAGATTATAATATGAGAGTGCATTACCATCCGGGTAAGGTAAATGTAGTAGCAGTTGCTCTTAGAAGATTATCCATGGGTAGTGTAGCACATGGTGAGAAAGAAAGAAAAGAGCTAGTAAAGGATGTTCACAGACTTGCTCGCCTAGGAGTTCGTCTTATAAGCATATCAGATAGTGGTGTAACGATTCAAAATGGTGCATAATCTTCTTTTGTAGTGGAAGTTAAAGAAAAGCAAGACAGCGATCCGATATTACTTGAACTCAAGGGTGCAGTCCACCAACAAAGAGTTGAGGTTTTCTCCCTAGGGGGAGATGGTGTGCTTCGCTACCAGGGTCGATTATGTGTTCCTAATGTGGGCGATTTGAGACAACATATTCTTGCAGAGGCCCATAACTCCAAATATTTTATTCATCCAGGTGCCACTAAGATGTACCACGATCTGCGGGAAGTCTATTGGTGGAATGGTATGAAAAGAGAGATAGCAAACTTTGTGGATAATGCCCCAATTGACAACAAGTCAAGGTAGAACATTAGAAACCAGGAGGTATGACTCAAGAAATTGACATTCCGACTTGGAAGTGGGAAGTGATCAACATGGACTTCATCACAGGTTTACCTCGTACTTGCAAACAGTATGACTCCATTTGGGTGATAGTTGACAGAGTTACTAAGTCTTCTCGCTTTTTGGCGGTCAAGACTATTGATTCGACGGAGGACTATACCAAGCTTTATATTAATGAGATTGTGAGGTTGCATGGGGTTCCTTTGTCTATCATCTCAGATAGAGGTCCTCATTTACCTCTAATTTTTGGAAGTCATTCTAGAAAGGTCTTGGTACTCAGTTTAATCTTAGCACAACATTTTATCCACATACGGATGGTTAAGCAGAGCGTACGATTCAGACCATAGAGGAAGTGTTGAGAGCTTGTGTGATCAATTTCAAGGGTAGTTGCGATGGTCACCTTCCTCTTATAGAGTTCGCCTACAACAATAGCTACCATCCAGTATTCAGATGGCCCCTTATGAGGCATTGTATGGGCATAGATGCATATCTCCTATTGGTTGGTTTGAAGTAGGTGAAGTAGCCTTGATAGGACCAGATTCAATCTATGATGCTATGGAGAAGGTGCAACTCATCAGAGATAGACTTAAGACTGCCCAGAGTCACCAAAAGTCTTATGCAGATGTAACGAGAAGGGAACTAGAGTTCCAAGCCGATGAGTGTGTTTGCCTGAAGGTGTCACCTATGAAAGGGGTGAGGAGATTTGGCAAGAAAGGGAAGCTCAGTCCTAGATATATAGGCCCTTACAAGATTCTGAAAAGGATTGTTAAAGTGGCTTATGAGTTAGAGTTGCCAGCAGAACTAGCAGTAGTGCATCCTGTTTTCCACATCTCACTTTTGAAGAAGTGTGTGGGTGATCCAGCATCCGTGGTGCCATTAGAGAGTGTGGCCGTGAAAGATAGTCTTTCTTATGAGGATGTACCAGTTGAGATTGTTGATCGTTAGGTCAGAAGGTTGAGAAACAAAGAAGTCACTTCAATTAAGGTTTTGTGGAGGAGTCAGTCCGTAGATGGAGCTACTTGGGAAGAAGAAGCAGCCATGAAGTCCAAGTAGCCTCACCTCTTTCCTTCCGATTCCACTCAAGCTTGAGGTAATAGTTCCTCATTAGTTTTTCGGTCATTCTTGTGCATATTTAGTCTTAGTATTATGTTCCTTCAGTTAGTACTTGCATTTTCAGTGTATTTTCATGTTCTTGGAAATCAGTTCAGTCAGAAAATAAGTTTCCAGTGCTTAGTAGTAGGGTTTGCAGCTCTTACTCTCCCTTTTCAGCTAGTTTAGTCTTCATTCGAGGACGAATGTTCCTAAGGGGGAGATAATGTAACACCCCGTATCCGAAAACAAAACTTAATATAGATTCCTAGAAGTTGAAGGTGCAACCCACGGTTGCCACCCACGGACCATAGGGTGACCCTGGCCCGTGCTGGTGGTCCTTAGTTCGCATCTACAACCATCCCCAGAAATTCAGACAAAACCCATTCAAAGGCATGACCCACGAACTAACATTACGGATCGTGGATCCATTGACGGATCATCGATCAGTCCGTAGGTCGAGGCCCTCAGAACCTGGTCTCTAAAGTCGATCGATGGATTGACATGACAGATCGTGGATCCATCAATGGATCGTTGATCAGTTCGTAGGTCGAGGCACTTAGAACTTGACATGACGGTCGTGTCCGCATCCAGGGGGTAGCCTCGGGGCGTGAAATTGACTGTGGAAAAACTCTCAAAAATGGGAGAAAAAGATCAAGTTGTTGGTGTCCGCGGTAAAGGTGTTGGACCAAGATCCATAGGTGACACCATTATTGATAGTGGAAAAAGCTACAGGAGTTGAAACAAAGCAAATGAGAAAGTGTAGAAAGATCTCTTCATCATTTTTCTTGCTTTCAATAGATCCAGATAATTGATTTTTTCACTTTTTTGTTGTTTATTTTTTCTGATACATATGGGTTATGGTCCACCGTTTTGGTTTCATAAACAAAAGATCTTGTCCCTTGTGTTTTTGATTCTAAATCGATGAAAGATCAATTGCAAGTTCTAAATTACCCATTGAGAAAGATTCCAAAAAGAGGAAGTAGAACTTGTTACTTAACACTCCTCTCTACCCAAGGTTCATATTTTCAATGTATCTAGTTTATTTTGATTCTTAATTTAATGTATAATGTTTCGTTTCAACTTTATGATATATTACAATTTTATCATGTACAATGTATCGTGTTCAAATATTATGTATATGGCACATAATTATGTCAACAAATCTATAAATTTAAACAAGATACATAAATAGTAATGTATTAACAAATCTATCCATCTCGAAAACACAATTCACAAAACAATTACATAACATTATAAAAGATTTGGATGATCTATCAATAATATATATCTCTTCAACCTTTTTTTATGTTGTATCAATACATAGCAGATACATTAAAAATCTAGGTTCTTGTTTCTTCACCTTAACGATGTATCTGATTTACAAATTTTTTCTCAACTCATCAATCTCTAACTCAGCTGCAATGACTGATTTAATAGTAGTTTGATAGTTATTGAGTTTTAAAAAATAAAATCATAAAAAGTAGGGAGAATAATATTTCTACCCATCTTCTCTTGTTTTTGTTGATATCATATGACTATTCAAGCGCAGTTGTATATAGATAATCTTGAGTTTTTGTTAGGTGGTTCGATGGATTTAATGAAGAATGCTTGTGGATTTTATCAGTTTTATTTTACTACTCAGCAACAGCTCTTTCAAAAAATATTGCAGCAGAAACAAATCTTTACCTAGAATATCATGAATCAGAATTTGATGAATAAAAACATGATTGAATCAATACATTTATCACATTTTCTAGAGATCTAGATTGAGAAACAAATGATTTAAATCGATCACTTCATCAACTTATAGGTATGCGTTACAATTTTGAATTTTGAATTGTGATATTCTATTACAATTTGCCAGGGATTGAATTTTATAGTAAATAATATTTTTCCGTGATTTCCTTCTACTATGTATTGGATTTTCAAGTCTTTTCTTATCTCATCAATCTCCCGCAATGATGGATTTGAGATTCACAAAAGAAATTGTTTGTCCAACAACTATTCATTATGTATCTTATCAAAATTTTGACAAATTTGAATGGTTCTTCGATGAATAGGGAGATGAATTTTGAATTTGTTGATTTTGTTAGGATTTGTGTCTAACTCTTAGACAGAAAGAAGAAACGTGTAAGTGTAACTTATGAATTTTAATTGAATTTTCTGTTTTTCCCCTTTTAGCATAACAACTTGATACATAATGTATCAACATTAATGTATCCGGATTGTATAAAAATTAAGGAATTATTATAAAAACTAGTATGGATAGAATGTAATTTACTCCATACAGTATGATATTCTTAATTTTTTTACTTTATTTAAATGAGGTCAATTTTTTGTTTATACGTTTATTTCTCAAAAGAGAAACAAAATAAACTTATATATACGATGCAATTTTATTTTGAAGTGAGTTCATATGAACCCTCTAAAGCTAACTTAGGTCTGCCTCTAGCAGTATGTGATCTGAATTTAATCAGGACTCCATTGCGGGCTACTTCAGACATAAAAACTTAAACACGAAAAAGTAGGCATTTTTACATAAATAATATATTTTATTTTATTAATTACGATTCGAAGTGTTAATTTATTTCTATTACCATATATGACATAATTTTAGCTTTAATAACCATTTGATATAAATCTTGTATTAATATTGTATATTAGGTGAAGATCTGAAAAATTATATCAAAATTGTATTAAATATAAAAAATCAGGAATTTGATAGTGGTGATTACGAATAAGAGAGGTGAAGCTCTAAAAATATGTACAAAAATTGTATTAATATAAACGGTAGTTATAATACAATTCGAATTCAATATTATACATTACTATAAATTTGATAGTTATTATTACAGAACAAATATAATACATTTCTAACAATGTAAACTAATTTAAATAGTAACAAAAAATGTTTGAAATTCACATATACTTATAATATTTGTATTAAAAATATTTCAGTTATATATTAGGTGAAGTTCTGAAAAATTGTATTAAAGTTGTATCAAAAACTGTATCCCCACCTGCATTAGTTTCCACCTTTTTTGTTGTTTCACAAATCCATATCTTATTAACTATGGATTCGACTCCTCTCCATTTTTCCCAAGTTCATGCTTGGATGTGAGGCACATGGCATAGGTAAGAATTAATGGCTAAGATTTGATTGATTAAAATAAGATTCTATTTATAATTTAGATAATTAATATTTCATAAAATAGTAATGTCACAATCATACAAATATATTATCTTGCCCATAAATATATTAGAAATTTTTCTCTTTTTTCTATTTTTTTTTTCTCTATGAGTAATTACGTTATTTTTTTAAAAATTGGGTTAGTGTTAGATTGCAATTTTGATCTTTCTCTTTAAAATTGGTTATCACATATAATTAATAGCTAAAATACTCTCAGGAAAAAATAATATAAAAATAGAAAATATTTAACATATTTAGGACAAAAACAGATGATAATACTAGCAGGAAAAAAAATTAGCAAAAAGAGATTTTTTTTTTTATAATATATTTATGAAAAAGATAATATAGATGTATGATTGTGGCATTACTATTTTTATGAAATATTAATCATCAAAATTATAATTAAAATATTATTATAATCAATCAAATCTTAGCAATTAATTTTTACCTATGCCATGTGCCTCATATCCAAGCAAGAACTTGGGAAAAATGGAGAGAAGAGAAATGGAGAGGAGCCAGATCCATTAACTACCATTCGATTTGTTGTTAGTGTTGCTGTCTTATCTGTGCAGATGCAAGTAGTTGATCCAATCATCTCACATGTGGAAAGATGTCTCACCAATGCCTTGTTATCCATTAGCTTTTTCATTGCAAATGCAAGACTCGAAGTTATAAATGGTAAAATATATTATATTTCTATAAATGATAATTATGAGGGTAATATTTATTGTTTATGTATAATGGCAAAAAATGGAAGCTATTTTTACTTCTGAGAGGATTGATATTTTAGGTCGTATATAAATTCCTTTTAACTTTATATGTTTTTTTTACATAGAAGTGATTTTCATTTTTATACTTAACAGATTTAAAAATGTTATTTTTTTCTATTCATTTTATAAATGATGAAGAAATCTTATTTTTGCTTTGGATCTGTACAAGTGTCCTTCTATTCCCTATGACATTCACCCACACACTCTCCCTTGCACAACTTTAAATTTACTAGGAAATTAAAATTCGAGAGAATTGTTTTGCCTCTAGATTATATGGTTTAGAGTTAAAAGTTTTTATTCTTAATGTACAAGACTTTTATGAGTACTATTTAAACAAATTTAATATTTTGAGAATAGATTTACCTAAGGCAATTTAATTATTATTTAACCAAGTGTAAAAATTAAACCTTTTGTTTTTGTTGTAAAGCTTCAATTTTTTTGAGATCTTTATTTGTCAACGATATCATTTGATACTTATATTGACATGGTTTAGATTAAGAACCTAGGTGCTCGATTATGTTTTGGCACCATTTTAGAACTTAAAAAATTACAGATTTTCTTCTAGTGCATATACATGAGCGCAACTTCCACAATGTAACTGTGAAAGAGGAAAATCAAAGTTATGTGATCGTAAGGAAGGACGAGGGGGACGTGGCCTCTCCTTTAGCGCTATCATGGGCAATGTGTTGAGAATTTCTTCACCGCGAATGCGTATTACTTGCGCGATCATGAAGAGTATTTTGGTTCATGTGTAAAAGATCAAGCCTAGGCATTTTGTTAATTATATTATTTCTTTATATTTGAGTATTAATGGACATAGTTGCGCTTTGTACAGTCAATAAGATATTAGTTTAGTTTTAGAACCATCTTGGTTGATGTTGCTATTTAACATTCAAGTGAAAAATTTCCTTTTATGTACATGTTAAGCGTAAAGACTTCCAAGTTTATGACACAAAAAATAACAAAAGTTTTTTAGATTCATGGAAAGAAAATTAAGTAAAAAGATAGTTTACATTCTTATTTACTTAAATTGGACAATGTTTTATAACCAAACATACTTCTGTGGGAAATGAAAATCATTTTTTCTCTTTATATAAAAAAAATTTATTGATATTTTTGGGCTTCTCCTAGACATATTAATTAATTTGTCTACACTTAATTAGTTAATAGGCTCTTGAATTCGACAATTTTTTTGTATTAAATAAAAGATTGGCTAATGAAGAAATAAATTACAAAGTTTAATTTTCTTCGGGTTCCTATCTGGTACTTTAAACCAGCAACCTTCCCCACCCCAGCCTGCACTCGCCTCGTCCTACATAACTTTAAACTTGTGCGCCCTGCATAGCTCTAAACTCGCCTCATACCCACCCCATTTCTATCCCTACAATAATTGGGTGAAATGACATATTACTCTTTATGTTTCTCTTGACTTTCTTTCTGTCATACTGAAAGTGTGACCTAGTGAGAAATGACCATTAAGACTTTATGTTCATTTTGTTTGCACAAAATACATTTTTTTGTTATGTAGTGGAAGCATTTTCTATTTGTAATGATTCGATCCATCTTTACTGAAGGGAATTTGGTGTGGAGCTTCCAAAGTCCAGAAGTGCAGTAAAGGAATTTTTAAAATTTGAGCACACAGTGATTTTTGCCTTAATTGATTTTTGGGCTAGGCTGACATTTGCCCGCCATAGCGGTCTGCAGTGTGCTATAACTGGCTGACGAAAATTCTATAACCTAATTAATGTGTCATTTTTTTATTTTTCTCCCACTTTTATAAGGAAAATATAGACGAGGGTTGCTCCAAGAACCCTCCAACGGCACCCGAGCAAGGGATCCATGAGGGGGAAGAATTACCGTGCAAGGATGGTTAAGGCCTAAGGAATTCTAGTGCTCGTTCATCATACTTTATCCCCAAAGTCAGAGCTTCATGGGAAAGGTTCATCAACTAATGTTTAACGCCCAAGTAGGCTAGTTTTCCTTCATTTGAGTAGTTAGACCTGTTTTACTTCATTATATCTTGTAGATGTTTGGAGATTGCATGCATACGCCTGAAAGAATGGATTCTGGATGGTTATAGTTTGTTGTTTATTGCTCTTAAGGTGGGAGACAAGATAATGGCTAGGGGGTGGTTATCTAGTTCTTGTTTATCATTAAGTAATTTGTTAGGATGGTTTGTATGGTCCAATAGATATAGATGTGCATGTTTACTGCATGCTACATCACTTGTGTATGAATAATGGGAAAACCATAGAGAAGCATATATAATGAAAATATATTGATGGTCCTATGCAATGAATCATTTATGTGACTTGTGGTTTCAAATGCTATTGTTTATTTTGTTTCTGATTGTGCATGATTGTTTGTGTTTGATAAATTGTTTAGGTTTCATGTCTGGTAGAGGATATCTCCACGATTGGCTCAAATACCTTGCCTAATATATATGAACGGTTGTCTCGGGTACCACATCTTGTATGAAGATATCCATATATGGTTAGCTTGGGTACCATGCTAGTAAAACCCTACATATGGCTTTGATACCACATAGGTACGCTAACAATTTGAGTTTGATTTCTGTGATAGGACTATGTATATGTGTTTATGGTTTCATGAGTCAATCAGATTAACTTCTTCATAATGTTATTGTTGCATGTTGGATCCTTGAGTGGTCTAGGGTACTTGAAAGGTAAGGTGATCTCAGGTATGTCTTGTATGCAATCATGTGGGGCATATTTCATGTAACTATTAAGTCAGGGTAACTACAAGAAGTCTAGAATATGTGTTACTAGTGATGGTTGAGGAATGTTATTTTTTATTAACAACTCTGTTCTTAGGGATTTATTATCGCATAATTGTCATAGTTATTGGGTTAAATTTATGGGAGCTAAATTATTAGTTATTTTTAAATTATATTTTCTGTTTATCATGATGAACTTGATTTTATAAATGGTATTAAGTTTAGTTTGGTAAGGACGAGTTGGTCTAAGGTGCCAATTTCATGTACTGTTCCGAAGGGGCTAGAAAGTTGGAATGTGAACTTGAGAGGAAATAGCAGTTTGGTTGATTTGGCATTTTGGTAGTCTTGTATTCATGAATATTAATGTGGTAGAAGGGATAAACTTTGAAATTATGGTGGCGTAATAGATGGGAATAGGATCAACGTGCATTTGTTATGATCTTTTAAGCGAGAAGGGTAAGAGTAAGTGGGTAAAGGCTTGGGTTGGTGTAACTTCCATATGGCATGTTTTCTTTTGATTATCTATATTACTTTATGTCGTAGGTTCGGGTTGACCGATGATTCCAACAATTATGCGTTGTTTGTACTGATACTACTCTTACTAGTCCATTTCGTATAGTCAGGTTGCAGGGTCAGTGATATTTCATAGGCGAAGTTAATGTTGATCTAGATAACTTTCAGTTTCCTTTCTTATGGTGGGAGTTGTGTGTTATTTTCTTGAATAAATTGTACTCCTTGAGTAGCTCTTGTTCCTATTTAGACTAGTTCCTTAAAGGGGATTTTTTGGTCATCTATAAAAGATTTTTCATTTAAGTTGATATTTTCATAAATCTTTAAGGTATTAAAATAATTTGTCTATATTGTGTTAATTCCACATAGTTAATTCAAATTAGGTGGTAAGATTCTCCTATCTAGGTATTAGAGTAGGGGCCCGTTCGGTCGGCAGGTTGCGACATGACAACTTGATATCAGAGCATAAGTTATTGATCTCCTAGTACAAGAGAAAATGTCAAATAGAAAATTTTTGACTAGTGGGTTGATGTCCACATTTAATCTTTAGTGGGCTATGAAGCATTCTAGGAATTTGTCTCACTTCTTCACTCTTTTCATGTGATATATCACTTGTTGTATGAGTTGAGTACAATTAGTATCTCGGGATTCTAATTGGTATCTCGATGTAGTAATTTGGATATTTTGGTTGCATCTAAAGGTACACAAGCAAGGGGAGATTGGAACGGAGAATGTTCCAATTGGTATCTTTCCTTTTGGGTAATGTGAAAGAATGGATGGTCAATTAGTAGTCATCCTTGACGTGTATATTATGTCTTGAACATGATTTAATTGTTGATGAATTCTTAATGGTTGTTATTATGTACATTTCATTGCTTGAATAACTATACATTTGTGATTTTACTTGCCCAAATGATTGATGTTGTTATGTTATTTGTTGAACATGATATGTGTAATTCAGTTCAGAGATTTTATGGCCAAAAGATAAAGTTTGTAATATATCTGTCTGGGTATGATCTTGGAATTATTTTAAAAACTAGCAGGGTTTACCATTTATAAAAATGGTAAGGGGACATAATGAATTATGACTGTGGGGAAACTCTGGTTTTGGAGTAGTTGGTATTGGTGGGGAACCACATGGAAGGGCTAATCTTATATGATTGTGGTTATGTGCCTTTATTTGTGTTGTTGGGTAAGATCTTGGAATTTGGAATGAGTTTAGGGATTTAAATGACTAAGATCTTGTGTGTGGGAACAGTCTCGGGGTTGTATTATAATGGTAAGGTATTTAGAGAGTTTGGTACATATATGGGGTGGGGGGGGGAGGGGGGACGTTGCTGAACTTTGAAACTCTGGCAGATGTCATACCAGCTACAACGCTCCTACTGTGGTGGTAGGTATTTCGCCATAGCGGTGCTCAGGTGCTATAGGGCTCCCTGAGATAGTAGTTTGGAGGTCGAGATAGTAGGGACAATCAGTGACTCAAACTCTATTTTCCCCCTATTCTGCCTTCCATTCCCAATCCAGATTCTATCATCTGTTTAGTTCGTTTCAATGCAAAAAAAAAAAAAAAATAGAATCCACTCAAAACATAATTCCAAAAATCCGAGCATAGAATGGGGAATAAACAATAACAGTCACAAACATCCATATGTTGTCGAAACAACAAAGCATAAAAGATACAGTGCAAACCAAAAATAGTATCCCATATCTTTCATGACCCAAAGTACACCCTAGATGTGAGATGGTGTATAAGACTTTGAGAGGCCCTACACAAGCTACTTTAATTACATACAACATGACACGATATAAAATTCGACAAGTAAAGGTAAGAGTCCCATATCAATAAAAGAGTTATGACATAAAAACAGAAGTATAATCATAGTCTTGACAAGATGTTCTAAGATCTCAAAATAAGTGATCAGGATATAACATGTACACCACGTACAAAATCTGAAAATTATAGACATAAGAAAGTAAGGTAGATGTGTCATGGTCCAGGACTTACCAACTCTTCAATCTATGAAGAAATCCACTAGCCACGAGCGGGAGGAGGAAGATCGTCGTGCCCTACATTATTTAAACAATGTAGGCACAAGTATGCATTAGTACATGAAATGTTCTAAGTATGAGAAATATACAACAAAACATGAAACAAGATCATAAGGGGACATAATCAAAAACATGATATACATGACAAAGCTAAGAATTTCAAAGCCTTTAAAGAAGAATCATAAATCATGAACATGGCCAAGACATCTTAAAATCGTAAGGAAGACTTCATAAAACCTTTGAGAGTAACTTAATTTGTTTTGTGGGTTATTAGCTTTAACTGACAACAGACTATGTGAGCTATAACATGGAATCTGATGTAACTCTCACATTGATAAGGGAGAGTCTACTTGCCAAGGTAGAACTTCGTATCATATGATATGCCATTTGTGGATACACTAGTTAGGACATTTAAGGCAATCCTACGGGGGCACATAGTGTGGAACTAGAGGTTTCTATTAGAGACTACCCTATTTGAGCCACCACATCAAAGTTCTCTTGGTCTAAGTTAAATCCCAACGGAATATTTATATTTATAAACATATCATCATCTACGGAAAAGAACAATTAAATTACTAATTCAAGCTTAAAACATCATCGAGTATCTCCTTAAACCATGTGTGAGAAGACCTTTCACTAATCATGATTTTTTTAATGTGAGAAAACCTTTCACAATTAATGGATGGTCTTCTTAAAGCAACTTAGATCATAAAACATCCAATTTAATAAATCATGCATTATTTTCATGAAAATATCATTCATAGGTTCAAGCTTCTTCATAAATTTATATCTTTTAGAGTTCATATTCAAAAATAAAGAATAATGCATGTGTTCATATGCAACTGGAAAGCATGTAATTCAGTAAAACCAATCATAATCAGATCAAAATCAAAAAATTGAATCAACATAATTAGAACCCATGAAGAATTAAATAAAAACCTAATCAATTTGATGAAATTGAACTAGGAGAATTGAGGAATATTGTTGCTCAATGCGTGAATGGAACCTATTTATGAATCCCTACATACCTTGAGGATAAAAGCCCAAAAGAATGGAGGAGTTGGAGACTTGAAGCTTGAAACCCTATGTGTTGTTCTTTAATCTTGAGAGAATTTGAAGAGGATGAAAGAAGATGGATATTGGGGTTTTGAGTGAATGAGAGATCTTGAGAAATTGTAGGGGTAGAAGGGTAGTTATAAGACTAAGAAGTAGGGGTAAATCGACATGGTATAGGTATTCAATGTGTAGGAAAATGCCCAAATATATTACGAAATAACTGTCGGAAGACCCTATAGTTTGGACCTATGGGCCGTAGAAATTCCTACGAATGGTACTGGTCAATCGTAGGTCGACTTACTGGGGCCTAAAAATTGTCCAACTTCTTATGACACCATTCTAGGAACGATCTAAATTCCTGTAGTTCGTAGATCCCATCCGCAGACTTCAACCTTAACCCAAAATTCCACTAAGTCTAGAACCTTTCTACGGAACACATCTACGACTCATCCTGTGTATCCGTAGGTCAAACTTCAGAAACATGAATTTCCAAAAACTCATCCCCAAGCCTACGACTCCTTTCCTACGGCCCGTAGAACTTCCTAGGTACGTAGAAAGGACTCATAGAACCTGCCTCAGTGCCAAAATTTAAAATTTTTCCTTTTCATTCGACTTTCCAATTTTCTAGGTGTTACAAAATATCCCCCTTGGAAACTTTCATCCTTGAATGAGACTCAAGCTAGAATGAATCGAGTAAGAGAGAAAATTAACAACCCATCATGAATTCAAATTTTATTAAAATGTACATTAACATGGAGAATCACTCCAAACTGAATCATAACATCAAAAATAAAAGTATATCATGAACATACATGCATATGGAAACATGAGAATGACTAAAACACATGAATTCAAAAGAACAAATTACTATGAGAAGCTAATATATCAAGCTATAATAGGAGCAGAGGGAAAGAGACGAGGATACCGGGACATAATATCGGCTTTGGCGTCCCAAGATGCACCCTCAAGTAATTGATTCCTCCAAAAACTTTCACGGAAGAAACTTCCTTATTTCTCAACTTCCAAACTTGTTGGTCCAAAATCTCAACCCGAACCTCTTCATAAGAAATTTTTTCTTTAACTCCCAAACCTTCTAAAGGCACAATGGATGTCAAATCTCCAACACACTTTTTCAACAAAAGGACATGGAAAACCCGATTTACTGGTGCTAAATCATTAGGCAACTCAAGTTCATAAGAAACTTTTCCAATAGTCTCAAAACTTGATATGGGCACACATAACGGGGACTAAGCTTCCATTTATTTCTAACCCTCATTACATCCTTCACGTGTGAAATTTTCAAGTAGACCCAATCATTAACATTGAACTCAAGCTCTCTTCTTCTAATGTCGGCGTAATATTTTTGTTGACTTTGAGTCATTTTCAACTTTTCATGAATAAGTCAAACTTTTACCATAGCCTTATGCACCAACTCAGGCCTTATTAAAGCAACCTAACGAACTTCAAACCAACCTATATGAGACTTACACCTCCTACCATAAAGAGCCTCAAACGGTGCCATCCCAATGCTAGAATGATAGCTATTATTATAAGCAAACTCAACAAACAGGAAATGATCATCTCAATTACCCTTGAAATCCATCACACAAGCTCTTAACATATCTTCTAAAGTTTGGATGGTATGCTCAACTTGTCGATCTGTTTGAGGGTGGAAAGTCATGCTAAATTTCACTTGAGTACTAAGATCCTTTCAAAATGACTTCCAAACTAAGATGTAAACTGAGTGCCACAATAAAAAAACAATGGAAAAGGGCACTCCATTAAGCCTTACCATTTCTTGAATATAAATCTTAGCATACTCTTAGGATGAAAATGAAGTCTTAACGGGAAGAAAGTAAGCCAATTTTGTCATTTGGTCGACAATAACCCAAATCAAATCAAGCTACCGATGAGTATGGGTAAACCTCTAATGAATTCAATATTCAAATCTTCTCACTTCCATGTAGGAATACTAAAGTCTTTAGCCAAACCTCCTGGTTTCTGATGCTCAACTTTCACTTGTTGACAATTTAGACATTTAGCTACAAATTACACAATATCCTTCTTCATCCTATTCTACCAATAGACTTACCTCAAATCACGGTACATCTTGGTGGCTCCTAGGTGAATAGAATACTGAGAATGGTGAGCTTATGCTAGAATTTGATTTCTCAACTCATTAACATTAAAAACATATAACTGACTTTGATATCGAAAAAAATCATCTCCCATTTGGAGGAAAGCCTCAATGACTATTTCAGAAATGGACTTCTTCAAGTCCACTAATATCGGATCAAGATCTTTCTTAGCTTTCACATCAGATACAAAAGATGATTCAGAATCACTACACCACCTTCATTAGAATGAACCAAGCAAACACCCAATCAAGTCAATCTATGAACATCATGAACTAACTCTTTCTTATCATCCTCAATATGAGCAACACTACCCATTGATAGTCGACTAAGAGCATTTGCCACCACATTTGCCCTTTTGGGGTGATATAGAATACTGATGTCGTAATCCTTCAACAACACAAGACATCTCATTTGGCAAATATTCAAATCCTATTTAGTGAACACATATTTCAAAATCTTATGGTCCATAAAAACATCTACAAGAACATCATATATGTAATGTCTCCAAATCATCAAGGCAAACACCACCACCGCTGGCGACAACATGGCCGAGGAAAGAAATAGACTTTAACAAAAACTCACTTTTGTTAAACTTAGTATAATATTTACGATCCTTGAGAATTTTCAACACAATCCCTAAATGCTCAACATGCTCATCCTCACTTCATGTGAATCAAAACATCACCGATAAATACAATCACAAATATATCAAGATAATGCTTGAAGACCCTATTCATCAAATTAATAAATGCCATCAGGGCATAAGTCAACCTAAAAATTATCATCAAAAACTCATAAGGACCATATCGAGTTTGAAATGATGTCTTCGAAAAGTCACTCTCCTTCACCCTCAATAGGTGATAACCCGACCTGAGGTCAATCTTAGAGAAAAAACTCGCTCCTTGGAGTTGATCAAGCAAATAATCAATTCTTGGAATGGGATACTTATTCTTAACTCTAACCTTATTCAATTGTTGATAGATAATGCACATTATGATAGAACCATCCTTGTTTTGAACAAACAATACCGGAGCACCATATGTAGAAATACTCAATCTAATAAAAATCTTATCCAACAAATATTTCAATTGGTCCCTTAATTCCTTAAGCTATGTCAGGGCGGTATGGTAAGGAGGAGTAAAAATAGGTTGTCTATCTGGGAGAAGATCAATACCAAAGTCCATTTCCCTTTCAAGACGAACACTAGGAGGATCATCAAGGACCACTTTTGGAAACTCACAATTGGAACTGACTCAAGCCTAGGGGTTTTAAAATATATATCTATAAACCTAACAAGATAATAAATGCAACCCTTAGAAATCATCTTCTTAGGCTTTAGGTAAGATATCAACTAATCCTTAAGAACATAATTTCCCCCTTCCTTTGACATGATAGATATATTCAGAACCTTGAAAGTGACCAATCGGGTCCTACAATCTATGGAAGCATAACACGATGAATCCAATACATCCCAAGAATAACATCAAATTTTAACATATCAATCTCTATACGATCGACATTATTGATTCTATGAAAAAAGGAAATAGGAAAGTTTCTATAAACTTTGTTATCAATAATAGAATCACCGACTGGAGTAGAGAGATGAAAGGGATTAGATATGATTTTCGAACCAACATTAAATCTCACGGCCACATAAGGAGTAACAAACGATATTATAGCACCCATATCAAGTAAAGCATAAAAATCAAGGTGAAATACTTTCAACATACCATTCACAACATTTAGAGAATCCTCGGATCCTGTTGAGTCTGAAGTGCATAGAATCTATTTTTCTTCGAAGCACCCAAATTGGAACCACTAGGCTGAGCTTTCCTAACAGCCTTACCCTTTCTATCTTGTAAGGAACAATCTTTCACTTTATGACCACTCTTCCCACAACCAAAGCAACCATCCGTAGCGGCTAAGAATAGCCATCATGCTTCTTGCCATTCCTAGCGCAAGTAGATATAGAAGTTCCACTACCGCTACCTCCTTGAAGCTTAGGGTTAGACACCGTATACTTGTTGAACTTAGGAGACGGAACATTAGAGTAACCAAGCCCTTCTCCACTGAACCTAGAATAAGAAAAGTCTCTATTACCGGTCTTTTCCCTCTTGGTCTCTCTTGTCTTTTTCTTGAGCTTCTCCTCTTCTATTTCTTCGGCATGTATCATCAAATGAGAGATATACATATTCTTAATCAACATGGCAATGTGACATTCTTTGACAACCATTTTGGACACACGAGAACTTACTCAGTCAACAACCGTAATTGGAGCATACTTAGCCAATTGAGTAAACTTTAAGGGATACTCCTTCACACTCATATTTCTTTGACGGATATTAGAGAACTCACAAACTTTCACCTCTCTCATCTCCAGAGAGAAGAAATGATAAAAAAAAGCTCATATTAATTTGTCCCAATCAAGAGGACCCTTATCAACCATCCTCTATTTCATCCATTAGTTGAACCAAACTTGAGCAACACCCTTAAGCTGGTAGCTGCCCATTCCACCTTATAAACAAGAGACAATCCCATAATTCCCAAATTCTTATACTTCTCATCAATGAACTCTTGAGGTTCTCATCCACCTTTGACACATGAAACTCCGAAGGATTTATCGTAGTGAAGTTCCTTATCCTTGTCGTTGTTGCACCTGCATTTGGGTTCAGGAGAACAATGGCCTCTCTATTAGCTTGGTACTTTATAGCTTGAGCCAACACTTGTAAAATAGCTTAGAGTTTAGTATGAGTCACTTGCTCGGTCAAAGGGTCCACCAAAATTTGAGGAACCTTGGGCTCCACATTGTCGTTTCCCACATTTATTCTCACATAAGCTATTTGAGGGGCCATATCATGAAAAAGATCAAACTCGATTTAGGAGAAGGATCCTTATAGAGATAGACTCTGTGGCACGATATTTGAGTAATTAAAGAAGTAAGGTTTTCTATGCACTTTTGATGTTTGCGTAATCAAGGACACAACTTCCGATGCAAGTGTCCACGATCGTGCAATAGTATAATAACCCAACCAAGGGTTTGGATTGTTCCCAAGAGAGTGGTTTTGAGAATTAATAGAAAAATAAAATTTAGTTCTAACTAGTCGTAGCTAAAGACGTT
Source organism: Solanum pinnatisectum (assembly GCA_035578085.1). NCBI lineage: Eukaryota > Viridiplantae > Streptophyta > Magnoliopsida > Solanales > Solanaceae > Solanum > Solanum pinnatisectum. The sequence continues at coordinate 9,223,349 of CM069078.1, read as the reverse complement.
AATGATTAAAAATATTGTAAATTAAAGGGTGACACAAGAGTGTTAATTAACAATGGGGTTTTGTCACTAGTAAGCAAAAACATCAAAATAAGCAAGAATTTCTAAGTAATGAGAGGGGATTCTTGGGATGTGATAGGAATACGGGATAGACTAAATCATTCGGTACATGCTTTTGATAGTAAATTCATTGAGTATTTGTAACTAGGCTAGACTTTAAAGGGGATAAGCTCTCTCTTGAGCAACTTACCCCGTTTCGAGCAGGTTCTTCTCGGACATCCACTTGCCACATGAAGAACAACCTCCGCCTTAACCCACTCACTCCCTTGAGCTGAGTGTGTGGACATGGGACTAGGGTTGACTCTTTCGAGCTGAACCTCATGTTGGCCCGCTCGCACTGACCATCAATTTAGTGGTCTTAGTTTACAACCTCTCTCTCTCGCAAGCCAAAAACATATATATGAGACTATATTTGCAACTACAACCTCATTAACTTCATCCAAAACCACTAAATGAATTCACATTAAAACTATGAATAGACTATCAACAAGCAAGACCCAACAACTAATCTAATCCATATTCATAAAATCACACCCCGAGAATTGGGGTTTTTATCCACACATCAAGAGATAGAAATCTATACCTAAATGAGCTTGGATTCAAATGGGTATGAAGATTTAAGTCTTGTTACAAGCCAAGAATGAATAATCCAAAAGACCCAAGTCCAAATCCTTAGAGATGAAACCCTCTTCTTCTTCAAGTTTTCAAAACCCTCTTAAACTCAGAGCAAAAATATCAAAAAGTACTATTCTATATGAAAATTATAATAATTGTTCGACACTTAAAACTACAATTCTAACTAGTATTTATAGTTTTTACAGATTTGTGCTGCAGCGGATCATTCGGCGTTGTTAGTTGGAATCGCCAATCAGCCTGGCAATTTGCCTTTTGGTGTAGTTCATCGCCGTCATGCACCATCCTTTAGCATCGTCGTGCTCTGGGTCATTGGGCGACATGGTACTGCTTCGTGGAACTTCTCGGCGATGCGTCAACTGCTCCCTTTTTCTGCCGTCTTGATCCTTTCCTTCAGGGCTCAGCACACTGGAACAAAATGCGAAGTAAGACCCTTCGGCGATATGGCAAGTGGACTTGGGGATCCTCAGGCCTTCATTTCTACGTTCTTTTCAGTCTTTTCATTCCTTTTTGCGACGTAGTGTCCATATTTTCCTTCAAACGTTAAATACCTGAAACGTAAGGGTTTTCCTCAGATATTGAGATAAAATAAGCATTTTTGGACACAATTTCTATTAAAATATAGCCCTAAATGAGTCCAATTTGTGGAGTCATCAATACCCCCAACTTAAAATTTTGTTTGTCCTCAAGAAAACTCAAGTTCAGCCGTTCAAAAAAGGTGTCTCGAATAGTGCTACACAATACTCTATCATGAATGCACACAACAAGACTCAATTTACTTATGCAAAGATCAATTGTGTACTCAAAGATTCAAGTTGTGACTCACCAATATCAAAGAACCTCATGCTCACAATACTTGCTTCAAATGCAAGTTCAAGCTCAACCAAAGTTTTCAAATGCCCTCACACAAGGAATGATTCCATATTCACACAATGATTCGTAGTTTAAAGCTTCAAAATCAGATGTAACACTCACTCTCACAAGGAAGAACACAATGCATCCTTTCACCCATAGGTTTACCCGTATTTTCCAATGAACATTTGTTTCAGCCCACTCAAGATCAAAAAGGACTTTTCAAGGGTTGTAATGGGGCTGAGTGTAAAGGTATGGTCATTTAGGCTCAGTGACTTTCATTCTCATGAAATGTGGTGCTCACAACACTTCCTTTCATTTTCCTTAATCATTCTCTTTAGTGCTCATAAGTCATCCTATTATTCATTTTCCATGGACTGTTTGGGAACCCCATTTCTTTGTACTTTATTCCACAACTTTCTTTTTCATTCTTTTTCTTTTTCTTTCTCCTTTTTTTTTATATATATATGGAGGGGTTCCATTTTTCTTAAAACCATGGGTAATAGGATGACTTTCCTTGCACTTCTTGACTTGCCCTTTTCTTTTCACCACACCCCCAACATAGGCTTTTGGCCTCAGTTGGCTATTCAACTAACCACAACTTCATGAGGATTATAGGTAGTGGATAAAGAAAGGTTATGATTTCATCAAGTTTCTTCCAAATAAAGGTAAGGATCAAGGGGTGTTCAAAAGAGGTTCAGACACTCACAAGGTGGGTCACAAAAGAGGTATATGTCAAATTGGCTCACACTCTTAGAAGTTGCCTAAGATCATATCAAGAGATAGCATCACTTAGTTGACCAGACCAATGGGGAAAATTCTAGGATCTATCATGCATGGTTCAAAGTAAGCTCATCACACTAGGCATTGACACTACAGCCAAACAAGACTCCACAATTTTGCTAGTGTGCAATGATCATCACAAGAGACTCAATTCGATACTAGGCTAGTCATAATGAGATGCAAAGAGTTCACATATTGTCTATGCAACTTCATTTGGCCTCGTCGTAGCCGTGCATTCATATTCGTTCCATTGAGAGAACTATTCAAGTCATCGGTATTGATCAGAACCAAGACTTAAATTTTGCAAAAGAACAGCCACATTCAAAACACGAGAGGTGGTAAAATTTTTTGAACGGGTCAAAATCATTTTGCAATTTAAAATAAGAGGAGCCACAAGCTCAAACATCCACAGAAAAGCAATATTAACACAATTTTAAATAGAACAACCCAAATATATACACAAAACACAACTATCAACAAGAAAGGTGTGGGCCTCACCCCCACCATACTTAAAAATCATTTGTCCTCAGATGCACATGACAAATATCCAAATTAACAATTAAAGAAAGACATAGAGGGAGGTAAAGAAGGGATCCTGTCTAAGCAGTTGCTCCATCTGTCTGGGCATCAGTGCCCAGAGTGTTGTCATTCTACTTCTGATTCTCTTTTTCTTTTTGCTCTGCTTCAGCTTCTGCAGGTATATTAGCCTCGATCATATTGTACAACTCATGAGCTGCCACAAAGGCATGTATCGCATTGCTGAACCCTTGAACCCACAAATGGATATTAGGGTCGATGGGCATCCTCCTCCTCGAACTGGCTGTGGTCTAGCCATGTCTTTTGTGTCACTAATGAGAGAATTGAAATTCTAAGCATCAATGTAATCCAAGTCCGAGCACAATTCAACAACTAAAATACTCTAAAAATGCAAGAAATAGAGAAACTAGAGTGTTGGTGTGAGTTTGGACAGATAAAAATAGAGGGAAAGTGAATGAAGTTGAAACTTTTAAACCTTTGGCTTGCAAAAACCGTTCAGTTTTCGCCCACTCGGTGACATTAGTCAAGCTCGTCCACTCACTTGGTGGAGCACCGACTGTTTAGTTTTTCGCCGACATTTATAGAACCTTTGGTTTACGGGAGGTCCAAACAGCGATTTCTATCGTGATCGTCGACATGGTCAGTGATTCACCAATAATTTCCAAAGCTCGTTGAGTCTTATACACTCTAAAGTTGACGATGTCTTGAGTCAAATGGCGGATAAGGTTGGATTCGCTAACTGGATCTATTATTCACTCTCCATACTTCTATCTGCACAATTAACACACCATTATTTTATCAATGCAAAAGAAAGTAATAAACAGTTTTGGATTGCCTCCCAAACAACACCTTAGTTAACGTTGTGGCACGATGTAAATCCACCTTCAAACCTCACTCTTGGGGTTAGCCATAGTATCACTAGGTAAACCCCCTTGTTGTCTCGAATTGAGGTGAGACGAGATATAACCCATTTGGGTCTCCAACTACTTGATTGAAGAATAATAGGAGGTGATTGTCATGCTCGAGATACCCCCGAGACGTGAACACGGGACCTAGGACCACAAGTGATCCCAAGCTAAGCCTACTAGCATGATCATGAGCATACTAAATTTAAACTGAATAATAGCTATAATCATAAACAAAATGAAAAGATGGGGGATACCTATATACTATAACTGAGATATACAAAAACTGATGAGATTAATACAAGAAAGATATTAACCTAATACTAAACTGAATATATCTATGTCTGAAATAAGCCTCTAAACTGACTAGAAATGTTGGGATATTCCCCAACTAGATCTAGTAAAACTGAAACTAAAGGACTAAAAGCATTGAAGAGATAAACATGTCACTGGTCCTCGAAGAATTAGGACTCACCACTGATGCTGCTGAACTGACGATCGGAAAGTGATCTAAGTGTAATCTGGATACTGACAACTTGAACTTACATTAGGAGATGATGTAGCACAGGGTATGCATCAGTACTTGAAAGGTACTAAGCATGCAGGATAGAATAAAGCTGAAATAACATATAACTGAACAAAGCAAATAAGCAATGACATAATTTGAACATGATATAGATACTGAATGCTGAGCTAACTTAATGTAGTGACGAATTTATAGCATGTTGAAACTGAATATTGAATATACTGATAAATGGTCAATGCAATAGAATCTAACTGAACTGTGGGAGCTACTAATAACCGATAGTAAAACCACATGAGCTAAATGTGGAGTCCGATGTATGCGCCCCAGCGAGAGGACCCAATATACCCTGCCAGAGGTATAGAGGCATGCTGGCGTGATCACTGGCATGATGCCCACAGATGGGACTTACAACCTACGTGGCTAGTAGTTCTGGGACTATTTGGGTACGCTGAATCCTAGTCAAACTCGATATTATGCTACTCCCAATGGATTAAGTAATTAACACATTATGCCTAGATTTTTGTAAGTTATTGGATAGCTCAAACAAAACATGCAAACTGAGTATGCAACAATTAAACTGATATTGATGCATTAATAACTGAGGCATGTATAACTGAAATATTTTAGCTAGCATATGTAATTAAGAACTAAAGAAATACATAGCTAGGGTTCTGGAATTCATGCAATAAACTGAATATTAGCATACTAATCTGATTTGGAGCATTCTAACAACTAAGAACCCAATAATTCCAACATTCAATAAACTCTAGGTCTAGTTATAATAAGGGTATCAAGAAACTGACTGAAAACTAGGGACCTAAAGGGTGAAAGGAACCCACTAGTTAAATCCCACATGCTTGGTGATGAATTCCATGAATAAATCCTGCAATTTCAGGGCAAGAACTTGAGGAAACTTTTTACGTTCTTGAACTAGGGTTGCTTGACCTTTTCTCCTCTTTCCCTTCTAATTTTCTATGTTTTGATTAATGATCTAACTTAGGTAAGTTCTAGTTATGTTTCTAGGCTTAAACTGACTAAAACCTAATAATTTAGGGATTAAAATGATGCAGTTTAGGTGTCCAACGAATAAGTAAAACACTAAAATAACCCTGACTTAAACTGCAGACGGGCTAAGCACGGCCACCTTCACAGACCGTGAAAGGAACCATAGACCGTGAAGTTGGTCGTGGTCTGGACTTGGTGATTACTAGTTGAGGGTCTGAGTCCATGAGCCCTACCATGACCCGTGTGAAGGACCACGGACCGTGAAAGTGTCCTTGGTCTCCCCTTGGGCTGTGGTCTGGAGGGACTGGTTAGGGGGCTTACTGGTAAGGCCCCACGGGCTGTGTGAAGGACCACGGACCGTGAAGGTCCTTGTGGTCCTCACTTAGGCATGGGGGTCTAAGGGGTTGGCTAGGAAGGTTTACTACCTCGACTCAAGATTACGGACCGTGGACCCTTTCATGGTCCGTGAACCCTGCCGTGGTTCACTTCTTCAGGTATATTTCTGCAATTTTTGTCTAGCTCTAGTTTTTGAGGTGTTACAATATCTCCCCCTTAAAATTATTCATCCTCGAGTGAAGATTAAACTAGCTAAAATGGAGGGAATGAGCTGCAACCCTATCACTAAACACTGAAGACTGATTTCTGATTGAACTGAGTTCCAAAAACATGCAAATACGCTGAAAATGCAATTACAGACTGAAGGAACATGATACTAAGAGTGATTTCACGCATGAATGACTAAAAAACTAAAGAGGAACTATTACCTCAAGCTGGAATGGATTTGGAAGGAAAGAGGTGAGGATACTTGGCTTTCATGGTTGTTCTGCTTCCCAAGTAGCTCCCTCTACAGACTAACTCTTCCACAAAACCTTGACTGAAGCGACTTCCTTGTTTCTTAATCTTCTAAGCTAACGATCAAGATCTCAACTGGTACATCCTCATCAGAAAGACTATCTTTCACATCCACACTCTCTAATGGCACCACGAATGTTGGATCACCCACATACTTCTTCAAAAGCAAGATATGGAAGACTGGATGCACTGCTGCCAAATCTGCTAGCAACTCTAACTCATAAGCCACTTTACCAATCCTTTTTGAGATCCGATAAGGGCCTACATATCTGGGACTGAGCTTCCCTTTCTTTCCAAACCTCATTACCCCCTTCATTGGTGACACCTTCAAGAAAACCCAATCATCAACTTGGAACTCTAGTTCCCTTCTCCTTACATCTACATAAGACTTCTGGCGACTCTGGGCTGTCTTAAATCTATCTCTAATGAGTTGCACTTTCTCTATAGCATAAAAGATTGAATCTGGCCCTATCAAGGCTGCTTCAACTACTTCAAATCAACCAATAAGAGATCTGCATCTACGCCCATACAATGCGTCATAAGGGGCCATCTGAATACTGGAAAGGTAACTATTGTTGTAGGCGAACTCAGTAAGAGGAAGGTGGTCATCCCAACTACCCTTGAAATTGATCACACAAGTTCTCAACATGTCCTCTAAGGTCTAAATGATATGCTCTTCTTGACCATCCGTATGTGGATGAAATGTTGTGCTAAGGTTAACATGAGTACCAAGACCTTTCTGGAATTACTTCCAGAAATGAGAGGTAAATTGAGGACCTCTATCTGAGATGATAGACAAAGAAGCCCCATGCAACCTCACAATCTCATTAATATAAAGCTTGGTGTAGTCCTCTGCTGAATCTGTAGTCTTGACCGCTTAAAAGCGAGAAGACTTAGTAACTTTATCAACTATCACCCAATGGAGTCATGCTGTCTGCAAGTACGAGGTAAACCTGTGATGAAGTCCATATTGATCACTTCCCATTTCCAAGTAGGAATGTCAATCTCTTGAGTCATACCTCCTGGTTTCTGATGTTCTACCTTGACTTATTGGCAATTGGGGCACTTAGCCACAAAATATGCTATATCTCTTTTAATATCATTCCACCAATAGACTTCCCACAAATCGTGGTACATCTTAGTGGCACCTGGATTAATAGAATATTTGGAGTTATGGGCCTCTGCAAGAATATGCTGTCTCAACTCGCCCACGTTAGGAACACATAATCGACCCTGGTACCAAAGCACACCATCTCCCCTTTAGGAGAAAACCTCAACTCTCTGTTGGTGGACTGCACCCTTGATTTCAAGTAATATCGGATCACTGTCTTGCTTTTCCTTAACTTCCATTACCAAAGAAGATTCTGCCCCATTCTGAACCGTTATACCACCATCTGATGTGTTCATAAGACGAACTCCTAGGCGAGTAAGTCTGTGAACATCCTTTGCTAGCTCCTTTCTTTCTTCCTCAACATATGCTACACTACCCATAGATAGTATGCTAAGGGCATTTGCTACTACATTTGCCTTACCAGGACGGCAAAGCACACTCATGTCATAATCCTTGAGGAACTCAAGCCATCTTCTATGGAGAAGATTCAACTCTTTCTGGGTGAACACATACTGAAGGCTCTTATGGTCTATGAACACATCTACATGAACATCATACAAGTAGTGCCTCCAAATCTTGAGTGCAAACACCACCGCTGCAAGCTCGAGGTCATATGTCGGATAATTCTTCTCATGCACCTTAAGCTGTCTGGAAGCATAAGCTATAACCTTACCTCGCTGCATCAACACATAACCTAGGCTGACTCTGGATGCATCACAATAAATCACATAACCATCTGAACCCTCTGGTGGAGTCAGAACAAAAGTTGTAGTCAACCTAGTTTTCAATTCTATGAAGCTTTTCTCAAAATCATCTGACCACTGAAACTTGACCATATTCTGAGTCAACCTAGTCAATGGTGAGGCTATGGATGAAAATCCTTCTACGAACCGTCTATAATAGCCTACTAGACTTAAGAAACTTCTGACATATGTAGCAGAGATTGGTCTGGGCCATTGTTTTACTGCTTCTATCTTCTGGGAATCTACTCGAATTCCTTCACTAGACACAATATGCCCAAGGAAAGCAATTGATTGTAACCAAAACTCGCACTTGTTAAATTTTTCAAATAACTGGCGATCTTTGAGAATTTGCAGAACAACTCTCAAATGACTCATATGTTGTTCCTCATTCCTAGAGTAAATGAGGATTTCATCAATAAAGACAATAACGAACAAGTCCAAGTACTGCTTGAACACTCTATTCATCAAATCCATGAAAGTTGCAGGAGCATTAGTTAGTCCAAATAACATGACTACAAATTCATAATGACCATTTCGAGTTCTAAAGGTTGTCTTCGGAATGTCACTATCTCTGACTTTAAGCTGATAATAATCGGATCTGAGGTCTATCTTTGAGAAATGACTAGCACCCTGAAGTTGGTCAAACAAGTCATCAATCCTAGGGATGGGATACTTATTCTTGATGGTGACCTTGTTCAAATATTTGTAGTCAATACATATTCTGAGTGAACCATTTTTCTTCTTCACAAACAACACTGGCGCAGCCCATGGCGAAATACTAGGTATGATGAAGCCCTTATCTAGAAGGTTTTTCAGTTGCTCTTTCAATTCTTTAAGCTCCACTGGAGCCATTCTATAAAGAGGAATCAAAATAGGATAGGTATCTGGAAGGAGATCTATTCCAAAGTCGATTTCCCTTTCGGGAGGAAGTTCGGGAAGATATTTTGGAAACACTTCTCGAAACTCACTGACTACATGAACTGACTCAAGAGTTGGGGATTCGGAACTAGAATCCTTAACCTGAACTAGATGATAGAGATAACCCTTAGAGATCATCTTTATGGCCTTAAGATAAGAAATGAATCGACCCTTAGGCTCTAAGCTACTACCCTTCCATTCTAAGATTGGTTCCTCTAGAAACTGAAAATGAACAATTCTAGTTCTACAATTGACTGAGGCATAACATGAATGTAACCAATCCATGCCTAGAATGATATCGAAGTCTACTATTTCTAACTCTATAAGATCTGCTGAGGTGACTTTTTGGGAGACTGTGACAGGGCAATTTCTGTATACCCATCTAGTTATAACTAGGTCACCAACTGGAGTAGAGACTGAGAAAGGTTTTGGGAGAGTTTCTGGAGTAACACTGAATTTGACTGCTATAAAAGGAGTTACAAATGACAAAGTAACCCCTGGATCTAACAATGTATAAACATCAAGATCAAAGACTCGCAACGTACCAGTGACTACATCAGGAGAATCTTCCTGATCTTGGCGAGCCTGAAGAGCATACAACCTGTTCTGGCGCTGTCCGCCACCTGTACCAGATGAGTTACCCTGCTGAGTCGGGCGACCTGCTGGTGCTGCTGAAGTTGTAGACTGAGCTCTACCATTATTACCTCCTTGACCCTGTCTAGAAGGACAATCCCTCAACCTGTGACTAGACTGACCACACCCAAATCATCTATCTTTTCCTGCAAGACACTCGCCCGGATGGTTCTTACCACACTTAGGGTAAGTTGGGTAGGTTTTGGGGCCTGAAATACAACCTTGAGACTTAGAGCCTGATGCTCCACCTTTCTGATTATTCCGGAACTTAGAGGATGGAACACTGACTAATGAAGGTGCTGGAGTCGAAGACTTCTATTGAAACTGTGAGCAATTCCACCACCCGATTTTTGTTGGGAATACTCATAGTTGCTTGTTCTTTCTTTCTTATTCTCCTTAGCTTGTTCCCTAAGCTTATCACCTTCAACCTGCTGAGCTTGAGTCATAAGCCTAGAGATGTTCATGTCTTCCAACAACATAACTTTCCTGCACTCTGTTTCACTAAGTCTGACACCCCATAAAGAAACTTATTCATCTGAGCCCTGGAGTCAGCAACCATGTGAGGAGCATACCTGGAGACTTGGTTAAACTTGAGCCCATACTCTTAGACTGTCATGTTACCCTGCCTTAAGTTCATAAATTTCTGGGCCCTTGCTTCTCTCAACTCTATGGGGAAAAACCTGTCCAGAAAGGTTTCACTGAAACAATCCCAAGTAATAGGAGCTGCATCTGTACCCCTATTCTCCTTCCACTTAGTATACCAGATATGAGCCATATCTTTCCATTGATACGATACTAACTCAACCCGATCATTCCCAGTTACCTGCATCACTTCAAAGATCTTCTTGACCTCATCAATGAAGTTTTGGGGATCTTCTCCAACTTGCGATCCTAAGAACTCTGGTGGATTCATCCTAAAAAAGTCTTGCACTATAGCTGCAACTGACCCAACATTGACATTTGCCTGAATTGGAACCCGCTGATTGTTCTGGTTGGCCACACTCTGAGCCAACATTTGAATGGTGTTCCTGAATTCTGCATTAGAAACTTCTAGATATGGGACTGGAGGAGTTGCGTTTTCATTCCTGGCATTCACATTCCTGGCGTTAGCTTTACGAGGAGGCATCATCACTGAAATGTAAAACATCGAGTAAGAATAGAATTAGATCATAACTTACGCACGATAAGAGTAACAAGAAAATAAAGTTTTCCTAAATCACTTCATAGCCTCTCTCTCATTAGATGTGGTGCACTTCACACCCATGAAAAGGACGCTACTTAGTGCAGCTTTTCAGACATCCTATGACTCTTAAACCCAATGCTCTGATACTAAGTTTATCACACCCCGAGGTACAGCTGAGACGCGGACATGAGACCTAGGACCACAAGTGATCCCAAGCTAACCCTATTGGCATGATCATGAGCATACTAAATATAAACTAAATAATAGAAACTGTGCGAAAGCTATAATCATAAACCAAATGAAAAGATGGGGAATACCTATATATTGTAACTGAGATATATGACAATTGATGAGTTTAATACAAGGAAGATATTAACTCAATACTAAGTTGAATCTATCTATGTCTGAAATAAGCCTCTAAACTAACTAGAAATGTTGGGATATGCCCCAACTAGATCTAGCAAAATTGAAACTAAAGGACTAAATGCACTAAAAAGATAAACATATCACTGGTCCTCGAAGAATTAGGACTCACCACTGATGCTGCTGAACTGACGATCGGGAATTGATCTAAGCATGATCTGGATGCTAAGAACCTAAACCTACATCACGAAAAAATGTAGCACAGAGTATGCATCAGTACTTGAATGTTACTAAGCATGCATGATAGAATAAAGCTGAAATAACATATAACTAAACAAAGCAAATAAGCAATGATATAATCTGAACATGATATAAATACTGAATGTTGAGCTAACTTAATGCGGTGACCAATTTATAACATGTTGAAACTGAATATTGGATATACTAATAAATGGTCAATGCAATAGAATTTGACTGAACTGTGGGAGCTACTAATAACCAATAGTAAAACCACATGAACTAAATGTGGAGTCCGATGTATACGCCCCATCGAGAGGACCCAATATACCTTGCCAGAGGTATAGAGGCATGCTGGCGTGATCACTGAAATGATGCCCACATAGGGGACTTGCAACCTACGTGGCTAATAGTTCTGGTACTATTTGGGTACAATGAACCCTAATCCAACTTGGTATTATGCTACTCCCAATATATTAAGTAATTAACATATTATGCCTGAATTTCTATAAGTTACTGTATAGCTCAAACTAAACATGCAAACTGAGTATGCAACAATTAAACTGATATTGATGCATTAATAGCTGAGGCATGTATAACTGAATAACTGAAATATCTTACCTAGTATGTGTAATTCAAGAACTAAAGAAATACATAGCTAGGGTTCTGGAATTCATGCAATAAATGGAATATTAACATACTAATCTGATTTGGATCATTCTAATAATTAAGAACCCAATAATTCTAACATTCAAGAAACCTTAGGTCTAGTTATAATAAGGGAATTAAGAAACTGACTGGAAACTAGGGACCTAATGGGTGAAAGGAACCCACTAGTGAAATTCCATATACCTGATGACGAATTCCATAAAGAAATCCTTCAATTTTAGGGGTGGAACTGGAGGAAACTTTCTGCGTTCTTGAACTAGGGTTGCTCGACCTTTTCTCCTCTTTCGCTTCTAATTTTATATGTTTTGATTAATGATCTAACTTAGGTAAATTCTAGTTATGTTTCTAGGCTTAAACTGACTAAAACCTCATAATTTAGGGTTAAAAGGACGTAATTTAGGTGTCCAATGAATAAGGAAATGATTGAAATAACCCTGACTTAAATTGGAGACGGGCTGACCACGGCCACCTTCACGGACCATGAAAGGGACCACGGACTGTGTAGTCAGTCATGGTCTGGACTTGGTGACTACTAGCTGAGGGTTTGAGTCCATGAGCCCTACCATGGCCCGTGTGAAGGACCACGGACCGTGAAAGTGTCTATGGTCTCCACTTGGGCTTTGGTTTGGAGGGATTGGTTGGGAGGCTTACTGGTAAGGCTCTACGGACGCCCCTATAGGCCGTGTTAAGGACCACTGACCATGAAGGTCCTCGTGGTCCTCACTTAGGTGTGGGGGTCTAAGGGGCTGACTAGGGAAGTTCACTTTCTTGACTCTACAGGCGCCACCACGGCCCGTCATCAAGACTACAAACTGTGGAACCTTTCATAGTCCGTGAACCATGCCGTGGTTCACCGCTTCAGGTATATTTCTGCAAATTTTTTTTGGGTCTGGTTTTCAAGGTGTTACAGTGACGGTCTGGCTAAGGGTAGAAACATCTTCATTCATGCCTTTTAGCATTTTATCTAACCCTTCAACTTTGTTGAGGATGCACGAGAGCATATCCTCAAACCTACCTCCTTCTAAATCCTTGGGCTTCTAACGCTCATCAGGAGGCATATATCTATCCTTCTCCCCATCTTTCCAGTTTGGATTTTGGTCCCTCCATTCACGATCTCTATCATTTCAGCCTTCCTCTCTAACCAGCCTTGGTTACCACCCTACCTTGGGTAGTTTGAACGATAGCCACCACCTTGGCTGGCTAGAAAGCTTACCTCCTCGTTATACAAGGCTTCAAACTTCATCTCCTCTGAATTTGCACACCCAACCCCCATAACATTTACACCCCGGGCACCAGCCCCCATGACATTTTTTGGATAAAATGTCAAGATGTGTCATAATTTTGGCCATGTTTTGGTCTCTCTCATGGTCTTTTTCAATATGATCTTTAGATAGCGTAAAGGTGAGAGGAGAGACTTGGTCCTCGCGGGTGTACCATGCTCTGTTGATAGTTGTCATGCCATCTATAAGTTGGGCTGCTACTGCATTAAGCCTCCAGGCGAAAGTTGATCAGCGACCCCTTTGTTTACTAAGTCTAAACTCCGGTAAAAGTACTGCAGCAGCACATTATCGGTTAAACCATGGATTGGGAATTGAAGCACCAACTTTTGAAACATAACCAAGTCTCGTGCAGAGGCTCTCCTTCCAGACGCTTAAAGCGCTGAATGCTATCCCGAAGGGTCATCATCTTCGAGGGAGGGAAAAATCACACCTGAAATGTGGTTACCAATTCCTCCCAGGAAGTGATGCATTCATGTGGCAACTCAACTAGCCATTTGCACGCCTCTCATATCAGCGAGAAGGGAATAATCTTAATCGGACAGACTCCTGAGAGATGTTTTTGAACGATAATGGTCCGCACACATCCATAATGTTCTTAAGATGCTCGTGAGGATCCTCGTGAGCCAATGCGCTGAAAAGTCCCTTTAGTTGCAGGAGTTGCAACATAGTGTTCGTTATGTGGAACACTGCATTTCCCTCGATTGGAGGTAATCGGATAGTTCCAATACATCCCATGAGATGAGGACCACTGATGTTGGGCTCTTTGGACAACATTGAGATTTGTGATATCATCTTGGTGGCCCACGTGGCTACTGTTGCTACCGTTAACACTCATGCTTCCTGAAATATTCACATAGGCAAACAAAACAAAACTAAAAATTAAGTACGTAAACTACGACTATGAAGAACAAAAATTCTACTAATCTAAGAGTTTTCAAATAACAACACTGCCCGGTAGCGGCGCCATTTTGATGTTTGCGTAATCAAGGACACAACTTCCGATGCAAGTGGCTACGATCGTGCAATAGTATAATAACCCAACCAAGGGTTGGGATCATTCCCAAGAGAGTGATTTTGAGAATTAATAGAAAAATAAAATTTAGTTCTAACAAGTCATAGCTAAAGACGTTAACAATTAAAAACATTGTAAATCAAAGGGGGACACAAGAGTGTCAATTAACAATGGGGTTTTGTTACTAGTAAGCAAAAACAACAAAACAAACAAGGATTTCTAAGTAATGAGAGGGGATTCTTGGGATGTGATAGGAATACGGGACAGAATAAATCATTGGGTACATGCTTTTGATAGTAAATTCGTTGAGTATTTGTGACTAGGATAGACTTTAAAGGGGAGAAGCTCTCTCTTGAATAACTTACCCCGGCATGAAGAACAACCTCCCTCTTAACCCACTCACTCTCTCGAGATGAGTGTGTGGACATGGGACTAGGGTTCACTCTCTCGAGTTGAACCTCAGGTCGACCCACTCGTACTGGCCATCAATTTAGTGGTCTTAGTTTTAGGACCTCTCTCTCGGAAAAGCCGAAAACACATATATGAGACTATATTTGCAAATACAACCTCATTAAGTTGATCCACAACAACTAAATGAAATCACATTTAAACTACAAATAGACTATCAACAAGTAAGACCCAATAACTAATCTAACCCATATTCACAAAATCACACCCCAAGAAGATATAGAAATTTATACCTAAATGAGCATGCATTCAAATGGGTATGAAGATTTAAGTCTTCTTACCGGCCAAGAATGAAGAATCAAAGAGACCCAAGTCTAAATCCTAGGAGATGAAACCCTCTTCTTCTTCAAGTTTTCAAAACCCTCTCAAACTCAGAACAAAAATATCAAAAAGTACTAGTCTATATGAAAATTATAATAATTGTTTGACACTTTAAACTATAACTCTAACTAGTATTTATAGTTTTCACATATTTGTGCTGCAAAAGATCATTTGGCGTCGTTAGTCGAAATCGCCGATCAACTCGGCGATTCGCCTTTTGGTGTAGTTCATCGCCATCTTATACCATCCTTCAACATCGTCGTGCTTTGGGTCATTGGACAACATGATACTGTTTCGCAGAACTTCTCGGTGATACACCGATTACTCCTTTTTTCCGCTGTCTTGATCCTTTTCTTCAAGGCTCAGCACTCTTGAACAAAAGGCGAAGTAAGACCCTTCGGCGACTCACCAAGTGGATTTGGCGATCCTCAGGCCTTTATTTCTGCATTCTTTTCAGCCCTTTCATTTCTTTTTGCGACGTAGTGTCCATGCTTTCCTTTAAACTTCAAATACCTGAAACTTAAGAGTTTTCATCAGATATTGAGATAAAATAAGCATTTGAGGGCATAATTTCTATTAAAATATAGCCCTAAATGAGTCCAATTTTTGGACTCATTAACTTTCCAGCCTCTTATTCCTAAATCTAGCACGCTTCACACTTATGAACAAGACTCTACTCAACACAGCTTGTCACACCTCCTAGGAGTTTTTCTAAAACATTGTGCTCTAAATATCAAGTTTGGCATGACCCAAAGTACATCCTAGATGTGACGTGGCGTATAAGACATCGATAGGCCCTACACAAGCCACTTGACTTACATGCAACACTACATGATAGAAATATGAGAAGTAAAGGTAAAAGTCCCATAATAATAAAAAAGTTTTGACATAAAAGCTGAAGTTTAATCATAGTCTCGCTAAGCCATTCTAACATCTCAAAAGATGTGGTTGGGATGTAACCTGTACACCATGTACAACATCTAAAAAAAATGCATAACAAAGTAAAGTAAAGGTGACATGGTCCTCAAAACATGAGGACTCACCAACTCTTCAATCTACAAAGCAATCAGCTACCCAAGAGCGGAAGGAGAAAGATAGTACGACCCAAAATTAGGTAAACAATGTAGGCACAAGTATGCATTAGTACATGGAATGTACTAAGTATGACATATATTCAATAAAAATGAAACATGATCATAAGGGAGACATAATCGAAAACATGATATGCATGACCAAAATACGCATATTAAAACTTATAAAGAAGAATCATAAATCATGAACATAGTTAATACATCTTAAAATCATAAGGAAAGCATCATAATACCTTTGAGAGTAACTTAGCTAATATTTGTGAGATATTAACTTTAACCAACAATACACCATGCGAGCTATAGCATGGAATCTAATGTAACTCCCGTATTGACAAGAGAGAGACTACTTTCTAAGGTAGAACTCCATATTATATCATATAATTTTTGTGGGGGCACATAGTTTAGAACTAGAGGTTGCTACTAGAGACTATCATATTAGAGCCTCCACCTCAAAGTTCTATCGGTCTTAAGTTAAATCCCAACGTAATAGTCATATTTATAAACTTACCATCATCCATGGAAAAATATAATTAAGTTACTAATCCAAGATTAAATTATCATAAAGTAGCTCCTTAAACCATGTGTGAGAAGAAATTTCACTAATTATGATTCCTTAATATGAGAAAACCTTGCACAATAAATTGATGCTCATCTTAAATCAACCTAGATCATAAAACATTCTTTTTCATAAATCATGCATAAATTTCATGAAAATAACATTCATAAGTTCCATCATCTTCATAAATTCATGTCTTTTAGGTGATCATATTCAAAAATTAAGAATAATACATGAGTTCATGTGAATTCAATTAGAAGGCATGTAATTGAGTCAAAACAATCATAACAAGATCAAAATCAAATAATTGAATCAACATAATTAGAACCCATAAAGAATTGAATGAAATCCTAATCAATTTGATGAAATTGAACTTGGAGAATTGAGGAATCTTGGGGCTCAATGGGTGAATGGAACCTATTGATGAATGTCTACGTATCTTTACGATCAAATCCCAAAATCAATAGAGGAATTGGAGAATTAAATATTGAAACCCCAGGTGTTGTTCCTTGTTCTTGAATGAGTTTGGAGAGGATGAATGTTGATAGGAATAGGGGATTGAGTGAAGGAAAGAGTTGGAGAAATTTAAGAGGTAGAAGGGTAGTCATAGGGCTTAGAAATAGGGGTAAAAAAACATAGTATAGGTATTTATATGCAAAGGAAATTATTCAAATACCCTTACGAAATAATTGTTAAAGGACCCTACGATTTTGACCTATGGGCCGTAGAAATTCATAAGGACCGTACAGGTCAACTATAGGTCAAGTTACTATGGCCTAAAAATTGGCCAACTTCCTATGACACCATTCTACGGGCCTTCCAAATTTCTACAGTCTATAAACCCCATCAATACACCTCAACCTCAACTTAAAACTCCACCAATTTTGGAGCCTTTATACGGAACCCATCTACGACTCGTCAAGAGTTCTATAACTCTTCCTTTCCATATGTAGGTCAAACTTCAGAAACTTGAATTTAAAAAGTCTTCTCCCCAAGGGAAAGTCTTTAAAGTCCTTTAGATCTAGCTTGGGTAGCTCTTGCTCCAGGGAAATACAAATGAACATGACCTTCAGGTCTTTCACATACGAGCTAACAGACGGTCCCAAAGATAAACTTCACGGACCGTATCATCCAGGGGAATCCCTATTTACATTCATAACACATACACAATAACAGGAAATGTAGGTGGACTTCTTACTACCGCAATAGAAATCCTTGAACTTTGATACGATATGCTCCCTCACGTTTATCAAATAGTAGAGATGATACATGCTACCAACACGACCCAAGAATACCTCACATTGGTGAGATTGTGCGATAGGCGTATCCTATGGAAAATAGTGTTAGCCACCTTTAGGCGTTGGGAGAGTAGTAGTGGCAAGTAAGACCCTAAGTAGTAATCCAGTTGACCTTATCACAATTCTTAACTTCCACTAGTTTGTTCTATAGCCAGGTCCATCTCTCTCATCTTGGTCATGTAGGGCTCACGAGGAACCTCCGATATCCCAACACTACGGATTGAGCATTCAATGGAAGACACCCTTCGATTGCGAATGGTGAGGGTTAGGGAATCCCAAAGAATTATAGGTAGGTGAACATATAACTTCAACCCCTATCCAAATTGCAAGAATGGAGGGGTCACCACTAAAGGACCCCAACCAAACTCTTGGAGCCAGTTGTAAAAGGCAGTAGCCTATTCAACCACTCCTACAATCTCAAAGAACTTTTCAATACAAAAGCTCGATTTCCACATCTCTTAGAATCTCTACCAACGAGCAACATCTAGAAACCTCTGGTAAGGTTATTTTGGGACTGTAGTCCTCTCCTCAACTGGTTCCATTTGTTTAGAAATCATGAGTTAGGAGACTATTGAACCATCGTATGAGGGTTGTGAAATAAATTTTCCACTATTGCGCAACCATAAGGGCTAAAGTATTGTTCATTGTCCCATTAGAGTGGTCTATGTGGAACTATAGCAAGAGGGATAGTGATAATCAGAGCACCGCGATGGATGGATCTATAGCGGGCTGCTTCCCACTATAGAAACATTTGTTATAGCGAAATGCAAGGTTGGTATAGTGACTTCATCGTTCCAGAACTTTGGGGCACATCCATGGTACCCCTTCACCCATAAAGTTATGTTTTCATCATTTTTCTACATATTAGTGTTATTAAAGTATTTCCCTACAAAAATATGCAAAAAATCTAGTCATCTAAATCCCTAAATCATGCTCGAATCTAAGTTTTCTTCATGAACAACCCTTCCACTTCCCATGCCATTTTAGAATTGATTTCGGCCCTTTTTGTTATAATCCTTAATCTCTGATTGCTATAGTAGCATTGTAAACATAAAGGGAAACCCCATACTTTGGGAAATTCGATGAACAAGTAACCATTTTTCAAAATTCATAACTAACCCAAACCTTATTTTATTCTATTCAATTCTTATCATGCTTTAGTTATTACTTATCTATTGTAATAGGAAAAGTAAGGAGAGCGATCTTTATCTTGATTTTGATATTTCAGAACGTGGTAGTTAGAGAGAATTGAGAGTGTTTGGGAGTTGGAAGAGAGGTAAATGGGCATAAAAACCCATCCCCATCTCTCTTATCATTCTTATTTGTTTGATGCCACTATGGAAGATGGGAAGCCGCTATGGAGGTGCCCTATAATAGGATTATGGCCACTATATAGGGTTTAGTGTAAGAGCAGGGTAGAATTGTTTTTGTGGTTTCGTGCATTTGAATTTTCTTTTAGATAATCTTAGGTACGCAGGACGTGGTAGCGTTGTGTCCTAGCGTAGGGTTAGTGCATTCTTGATATTTCAATTGTGTGGTAAACCTTGATAAATGATCTATTTTCTTTCTACCCAGTTAGTTGTTAGGGGATGAACAATTGATAATTGGTATCTATTGTAACGAACAATATTCATCTACACTCAAGGGAATTTTATGCAAAGTACCAAAATTTCATAAGTATAGTGCAAGAATTTTAAAATTTGAGCACACGATGATTTTTTCCTAAATTGATTTTAAGACCAGGTTGATGTTATCCTGACATAGCGAGAGGGTTCCCACTAAGGCGACGCAACTATAGAAGACTGCAAGACTCTACAGTGGGCTAAGAAAAACTCTGAAACCTAATAATGTATTGTCTTTTATTTTAATCCCACTTTTGAAAGGAGAAAATAGATAAGGACTACTCCAAAAATGCACCAAAAGAACCCAAAGCAAGAGAGCAATGAGGGGGAAGAATTATAGTCAAAGAATGCCATGACCCAAGGTACCCCCTAGGTGTAACATAGCTTATAGGACCCCAAAAGGCCCCATACAAGCAACTTAGCATTCATAAAATAATACATAGAATGAACAGAGGTAAAGAAGAACATTTTCAAGTTCCAAAAGTTTTATAAAAGTAAAGTGGAAGTTTTAACAAGATATGTTCCCGCAAATCACGGTATATCTTGGTGGCTCCCGGGTGAATGGAATACCGAGAATTGTGGGATTCTAACAAGATATGTTCCCTCAAGTCATCAACATTGGGAACACACAAATGACCTTGGTATCTAAGTACACCATCCCCCATTGGGAGAACACCTCAACGGAATTTTTAAGCACCGCTTTCTTCAATTCTACTAGAGTTGGGTCAACACCTTTCTTAGCTTTCACATCTGCCACAAAAGACGATTCTGAACCATTGTGGACCATAACACCACCCTTAGTAGAGTCCACTATTTGAACACCTAGTCAGGCCAATCTATGAACATCTCGAAGCAACTCTTTCTTATCTTCTATTATATGAGCAACACTACTCATAGATAACCGACTAAGAGCATTCGCCACCACATTCGCTTTATCGGGGTGATAGAGAACACTCATGTCATAATCTTTCAATAGCTCAAGCCACCTTCTTTGGAGAAGATTTAGATCCTTCTGATTAAACTCATATTGTAAACTCTTATGGTTAGTGAAAACATCGACATGAACACCATACAAATAGTGCCTCCAAATATTTAAGGAAAAAACAATCACTTCTCGTTCAAGGTCATAGGTAGGATAATTCTTTTCATGAACGTTAAGTTGCCTTGAAGCATAGGAAATAAATTTCCCATTTTGCATAAGTACACATCCAGGCCCAATTCTTGAGGCATCACAATAAATGACAAAACCATCAATCCCTTCCAGTAAAGTCAACACGAGAGCTGAAGTAAGTCTGTTCTTCAATTCCTAAAAACTCTTCACACATGCTTCGGAGCATATGAACTTAGCCTTATTTTGAGTCAGCGCTAGTAATAGAGAGGTAATTGACGAAAACCCATCAACAAACCTTCGGTAGTAACCGGCCAAACCCAAGAAGCTTCTAATATCCGAAGGGGATAGAGGTCTAGGCCAACTTTTGACTGCATCTGTCTTCTTAGGATCTACCTTAATACCCAAACTTGAAATAATGTGACCAAGAAAAGCCACAGACAGCCAAAACTCACATTTTCTAAACTTTGCAAAGAGTTGTTGGTCCTTGAGAATTTGCAACACAATCTTCAAATGATTGATGTGATTATCCTCACTTCTCGAATAAATCAATATATCATCAATGAACACAATCACAAACATGTCAAGATATTGTCTAAACATCCAATTCATCATATCCATAAATGCCGCTGGAGCATTAGTCAATCCAAACGATATTATCAAAAACTCATAATGACCATACCGAGTTCTAAAAGCCATTTTTGGAATATCATCTTCCTTCACCCTCAATTGGTGTTAACCTGACCAGAGGTCAATCTTGGAAAAGTAACTCGCCCTTTGAAGTTGGTCAAACAAATCATCTATCCTTGGGAGAGGATACTTATTCTTAATGATCACTTTTTTCAATGAACAATAGTCTATACATATACAGAAATAACCATCTTTCTTTCTAACAAATAAAATTGGAGCACCCCATGGAGAGATACTCGGTCGGATGAAACCCTTGTCCAACAGATCTTTCAATTGCTCCTTCAATTCTTTAAGTTCTTCTGGAGCCATTCGGTAAGGAGGGATAAAAATAGGTTGCATATCAAAGAAAAGGTCAATGATGAAGTTTATTTTCCTTTTGGAAGGACTATTAGGTAAATTATCTGGGAAAACTTCCAGAATTTCATTAACAATGAGGACAGACTCAGGAGTAGGGGTTTCAGAATCTACATCCCTCACCCTAACTAGATGGTATGTGCAACCCTTAGAAATCATCTTTGTATTTTTAAGACAAGAGACAAACTGACCCTCAGGCATAGAATTTCCCCCTTTCTATTCTAGGACATGCTTATTCAGAAACTGAAACTTGACTACACGAGTTCTACAATCAATAGAAGCATAACATGAGTGCAGCCAATCCATACCAAGGATAACATCAAAATCTTGTATATCAAGCTCTACCAAAGCAACAAGAGTAACTATAATGGACAAGGAAATGAGACACTTTCTATAGACTATTTTTACCACAACAGAATCACCAACGGGAGTAGAGATAGAAAAAGTATCTAACAACACATTCGGAAGAACATCAAACCTCATAGCCATATATGGTGTCACAAAAGACAGGGCAGCACCGAGATCAAGTAAAGCATAAACATCAAATTAAAAGACTTTCAACATACCGATAACCACATCAGGGGAACCCTCTTGCTCACCACGAGTCTGAAGTGCATAAAATCTATTTTTCTTGGGAGCATTTGAGCACGAACCACTAGGACCAAATGAGGATAGGTTTGAGCGCTTCGACGATTATCTCCTTCATTCTCAGCAACCAAAGGACAATCTCTTATTTTGTAGTCCATCTTACCACACCAAAAACAAGCATTAGAACCCGCTTGATATTTGCCTTCGTGCTTCATTCCACACTTAGTACAAGTAGGGAATAGAGACCCACTATCATTTCCTGCTTGAGGCTTAGGGTTAGAAACCCTCTCTTTGTTGAACCTAGAATGAGTATTGGAGGAACCTTGATCGAAAAACCTTTTTCAGAACTTAGGACGACCATATCCTTCGGACCTTGCATGTGAGAAATTACCATTATCGATTTTAGCCCTCTTTTTATCCTTAGAATTTTCCTTAAGTTTCTCCTCTTCAATCTGTTGAGCATGAACCAT